>CAWUFW010002368.1:0-600000 GCA_963921515.1 Calotriton arnoldi | reverse complement strand
CTGCCCTCGATGTCCGCTGTGTAATTGTGCATCTGAAAGGGAATTTGGGGTGCGACCCATACTAGTACCCCCTTGCATATGTAGAATATGTGGAAGCGTAGAGTTGCCCTCTCCATTTCTTATGCAGTTTCTGGATTTCGGGATCTAATAAATGGGTCTGTTGCAAAATTGCTATTTGTGCCCCTTGTCTGCTCAGGTAAGTCTGTACCCGGTATCGCTTCGTGTACAAGTTAAGCCCCCTCACATTCAATATTATTATCTTAAATTGTCCCATGTAACTGGCTATCAGTCCCCGGCCCGTCTTTTCCCCTCTTTGGTCCACCGCCGTCAATGCTGCAAAAAACATAATATTCCCCCTCTGCAACATTTTAACTTTCCCCTCCCCCTGGGTAGACACTGTCCCAACAAATCGTGCATTCCCAATTACTGTAACTCCCGAGATTCCCCCCAACCCCCTTCCCCGGCCCCACTCCGTGTACAATAACATTAAATCCACATCAGCGTCTGTAGCATATATGCCTGTTATGATCTGATAGTGCGCTATTAGCAACTGCAATGCTAATCAATACTCCCACTATCACACATACACAATACTTTCATTCGTCCAATGTTAAGATTGCAGCCAGAGTGGGTTAAGTGCGTCAGACCACAGCCGTGGATCACACAGCAAGTTACCTCATCTCTTGGCCTCCATGCATACCATACCGCCAGACACTCCTCACTCAACCGCCTTTCGCATCATTCCACACACTTATACCGCAACCACCCAACACACCTCATTAATAGCAGGGGAGGAAATAGATGTGAGACTAGGGGAGATATAATACTGTAGAGGAAATGGAAATAGTGAAACAGAATAGGTAAAATGAAAAGTAGGTAGAAGGGCGCGTCCCCGCCCGTCTTGTATAAGTGGCCAGCACAACTATCTCCCATATCAATCCTTTCAATAGCCTTGTGAGTTCGTTCAGCCATCTCCTCATTCTCCGTCACTTAACATACATTCTGACCCTCAGTGCGTTAAGAATTCCCATTCAGGATTATACTTATATTGTTCGGATTGTAGCCAGTTCAATGTTCGTTGGGTTGTGGTGTGTCTTCCACCTTGTCCCCCGTGCTGTCATCAGAACTGGACGCCGTGACTACCTCCACCAGCGCACTCGCCGCCTCTCGGTCCACCTGCTTCTCGAGTGGATCTACACGGGGAGGCCTTAGGCTGCAGCCGTCGGCGTCTGCAGACTCCAGTACCAGGGAGGCATCCTGAAAGACCACCACTCTCTGAAAGGACTTCGATGATTTTCTAGATCTTCCCCCTCTGCCAGTAGTTCTCCTCGTTGTCCTCGAGCCTGGTATGTTCGATCGTTCCGTCGCTCTGTAGATCGCTCTGGCTTCTCCTCGCACTTACAGCCAGTCCCAAGCGGCCTCCGGTGTGGTGAAGAAATGTGCTTGATCATTGTGCATCACCTTTAATTTAGCTGGATAGAGTAACGCATATTGTAGGCCCATCACCATGAGTTTTTGCTTTACCCCACTGAAGGATGCCCTTTGTTGTTGTGTTGATCTCGTATAATCCGGGAAGATACGTATGACATGGTTCTCATACGTGGGGTCTCCTTCTTGGCGGGCTACTCTTAGTATGAAGTCTCTGTCCGTATAGTTAAGCACTTTGGCGATGAGTGTCCTGGGTGGTGCGCCCGCAGGAGGCCTTGGCATGAGTCCCCGATGCCCCCGCTCGACCACGAAAAAAGCTGACAACTGAGCCGTGGGAAGGGTATCTCTGACCCATTGTTCTAAGAAGAGCTCCGGAGTCCGGTTTGGATGCCGCCCCTTGCGCAGTGTATTGGTCCATTTTTTTTTGTCTGCTGGCCCCCTCTTTGTGGCCGATCTTTGCCCATATTTTGATGTTGCGCAGTATCTTAATCGGGGGTATGAGAGGCACTATGTGACATTGAGATAGGTCCCTTTCTCTAGTGGGCCTGGGGACTTACTCCTGGTATTCGAGCGTTCAGTGAATTCAGAGGGTCTCTGATCCCTAGGTGCAGGGAGCAGTCCAGCTGAGTATTTTATGATCACAGCTCATATCATGAGGGGCCCCTGAAGGATGCTTGAACTGTTGAAGGGCGATGCGTCGCTCACCGTTTTCACCACCTCCTAGTGTCAACAATAATCCCCGATATCCTCAGGTTGTTGATGCTTGAACCACAGGCCCTTATCCGGCGAACGCAACAGCCTATGATAGGGCCTATAGTTGGTGGGCGTCTCAGGTTCCAGTATGCATGGGTGCCAGCCCCCCCATGATCTCTTCGGTTCTCTCCACAGCCCCCCAACCCGGGGAGTCCAGCGTGGTGTGGATCTCGCCCTCTCGCTGCTAATATGGCAGCTCCTACACAGCTACAGGCGCTCCAGTGTTTCTGGCATATTGTCGACTTTGCGGGCACCGTAACCCCAGCGACCCCGTCTCCGTGTTTCAGGGCCGTGGGTGACAGCAACAATGCAATCAGGCCCTCAGCTGCCCCAGAGCTGATCTTCCCATTCACCAAAGCGGTGGGCCGCAAGATAGTCACAGGCTCTCCTGCGCGTGCAAGCCGCCTCGCAGGGTCAGCCTCGCAGACAGCTCCCTGTCTGTGTTGCGTTCCTGCTCTGGCCCTCGCACTACCACCAGTCCGTCAAGGAGTGGAGTAGGGGCCACACCGTTTGTCAGTATACTTCCATTGCAGTCCCCAGGGGGCCCCCGTGTTTGCAGGCAGCCCCCCCCTGCCGCAGGGTGATTCCATCAACCTTCAGCACGGACTATATGTCAGGGTTGGTTCCAGCATTCAGGGCTCGTCTGTAGTCCCAGGCACACAGCTTCCACTCTGCGGCCTGTTCTGGGGCGTCCGTTCAGGCCTCGTCTCCCGGCCCCGCGCACGGCCTCTCGGCCGCTCCGGCGTAGCCAAGGCGGGCAGCAGTGAGGCGAACCCCAGTCGCCGATGACTCCTGCAGGTGAGGCCTCCAATGCGTTTGGGCGGTCAGAGCTTGCCTCTTTCGCCGATTCCCCCACTCAATCAGGGCATCCAGCTGCGTGCTGCGATGGGGCCATACTCCCCGTAGATCGTTTGGGCCGGCCCACCCAGCCACTCCGCTTGCCTCACAGGCCCTCCGTCTCATCAGGGGGGGGAGTCAGTACTGCCACAGGGCAATGGTGCAGCAGCATCCACGGCCACACCCGTCTCAACTCTGGCCAGTGGCCCGATGCACTGGGGAACGCCCTCCTGAACTCTGCACAGTGCCCGATGCAGGCCGCTACCTCGATGGTAGGCTGCGCCTGATGGCGCAATCAATCCGGTCACAAAGGATCGACCAGCTGTTCCTCGGCGTCGTCGATCCCCTACAGGTTACCCATGAGTTGCTGGGTCAGAGTAGCCACTCTGGGATGATCGGCTGGGCTGGGAGGACATTATTTGAGGATTACTTGACGGGCGGGACACGGAGCTCCTTAAGATGCGACTGCTCTGGTCGCCATTTTGGCCACGCCCCCTAAAATTGGCATTTAATATAATCTAGCTTGAAATTAATTTTCAATTCCCTTAACACATTTCTTTTGGATTTAAATTTATGTTTTAAATGTGCCGAGTGTGTTTGAAATTTTTTTTGCCTTGATAAACGATCTTTGCAGACGTGCTTACAATTTGGAATTCTGCCTTGTCATTTATTTTCTCTTGGTACTTTGTATTTTAACAAATGTTTTGCGGTAATCAATGGAATCTTGATGTTTTATGTTGTTTCTCTTTTTTCCCTCTCAGGTTGATTTTCATGATGTGAGAAGCAAAACTTTAGCTGAAAGGAAACAGGAGGAGGAGAAGCAAAAGCGACTAGAAAATATTTATAAGGAAAAAGTAAAAAATGCTGAAAAAGAAATACAAGGCAAGGGTTAAACATTGCTTTTGGGAAAAATAAAAACTCGAGTGCCGTTATCTGTTGTCATTTTGATGTAGCGCTCTAGGAGTACGCTCTATATACCACTGTTGCTAATTGTGTGAAATATCTGCTGTGAAAGAAACCCATCTGTAAAAATTACATTCAAATAATATATATTTATGTTAAGAAAAAGATCGTTTTGTGTAAATAGTATAACTATGTCAAGAAACTGATGTCATAAGAGTAAATATTAAGTAGCCGATGCAAAGCAAATTCCTCAAACAAACATTACAGTAGTGTTTAGACGTCTGAGGGGTAACAATTAATATTTGGTGTTTACTGAAACTCCCTTTGACTTTGGCACACACTTAAATTGTCTTCTTGGATTCTACTTGGTTATTTCTCATTGAGAATTTATGCATTCACAAAGCACATAGAATAAAGTGTTAATCAAAGGGACAGGACACGTATTTCCTAAAGTAGCATATTTTCTTCAAGATTAGTTGGCTAGCCTCTTAAACTTATTCTTAACTACTCAATATTTAAACATCACACAGAGTTTCATTTATGACAACTGTTTACCATTTTGCAGAAAGAACAGAAGACATCCACGCAAGTCTGACTGAGATGAAAAATGGGTTCAAGCTCTTAATGCCAGATCCACTTGAGTTTTCTGTGCACAATGTTGAAATGGAGAATGTGGATACTACAAAGGATGTCCCCATGCCTTTTACATCTGCTTGCACTCAACAGGGCCAAAAAACCACCGATGATGAACAACCCTGTTGTAGCAAGGATCTGTCTTTTGTTCCATCTGACCAAAGTGTTGGTGAAAGCAAGTCTTTGAATCAAGAAGAAGGGCACACGTCTAAAACGAAAGAGGACCATGATAACAATTCGGACTCCGAGTGTGAAGCAGCAGTTGAGGAATCCTTTATTAGAGATCATGGCCTTGGATCCCATACTTATAACCTCAGCGTTGATATTTGTACAGGTAATTTGCTCAGTATACAACTTTATATGTTTGCTGATGTTTTATAACTAATGTATTTAATTAACTTATATTATACACCATTTCACTTATGTGTTTCTCTTGTGTTTAAAACAAGTGTTTATATTCAACCCCCTGCATTATGCCTATGGTAGTTATTTCAGCTACACTTTGGTAGTGTGAATTGTAGTGTTTTGAAGCCCTTTTTTACGTTGATAAGAGATTGGAAGCGGGTAGTATTCATGGTCCGGTTGCTTCAAAGTCTAGGCTTGCATGTAGATGCATCTCACTCAACTCCCTATACAGTTGACTTTCATTAAGTTAGAGTTGTAGCAGCTGGTAGTTTGTAGAGACTGGTGTGTGGTGGTTGTGATTTTGTTGCAAAGATAGAATGTGAACGTCAGGAATTTCAATGTGAGGTAGAAGACTTTGAAGTTTGTTTTGTGTCTCATCATGGTGAGTATAGTTGTCTTGGTGCTGTGTCTTTTTTATGCTAATAATTTGTCGTGCAGGTTAGTTTTGGGGTCTAGTTTTTACAAAGTCTTCAAAGATGATCTTTCGTAAAAATAAACTGTATTGATTACAATAGACATTACTGTGGTGTGTCGTTCTGGGGTAAACTTCAGAGGTTTTGTCTTGGATTTCCCCGATAGAAGCTGGTACCTATGTTTACAGGGCTTATTTAGGTGGACGTGTTAGAATTATTATCCAAGTAGACCTACAGTTATTTTTTCAATATGCCTTCGGTTACACACTGGTAGCGGAAGAAGTGGACAAGAAGCAGTGGCTTGCTGATTGTAATAGGTGCTTTGGGCTAAAAACAGATTCTTAGTCCTGAAGCCATTGCCTATCCTATAGTTTTTAGCCTTCTAGAAATGACTGTTAGCTGGGACTGGGGTCGCAGATCTTAAGTTAGGTTTGCATTTCATTACAAAGGTGGCTGAATTACTTTATTATGCCTTTTATAGACAAACAAATGGTTGCAACACCCCCAGAGAGGCTATATTTTCACAAAGTGGGATAGCTGTAATCAAAAGGACCTGTGTTTAAAAAACATTCTATGTTTGTGTGGTACAAGCACATTGTATGACTTTTCTAAAGTTCTGTTGGCCAAATAAATCCTTAAACATTAATGGGATAACCAAGGGGAGAGAATGTATCATACTAATCCAAATATAGGTGTCCGTTTTTCTGCCATGCGAATTGAACAGTTGAAATTGATCTGATATCGGGCTTTTACTTGCTTTATTATGACTGCACTCTTAGCAAAGTGGTCATTCATTTTCACACCGTCACAGTATATTACACAATAACTATTGTTAACGATACATCATACCACACAGTTGCTGAAATTACCATAATGGAAACACAGAACTATTTAAGCAACACTTTTAAAATTAAAAGTATTTCTGTGCACATTTCATTTTCAAAATACATTCATCCTTGCTACATGGAATTGGTCGAAGATAGTTTTTCACAGTTGAATTTTGGTGTGTTCGTTAGTTCTTGCACATGGGAATGCAGGTCACTGCGGCTAGTGACTCAAGAACTCAGTTGAAAGTTTGTTGATATCACCTACTTGTCATGCTGTTTGGCACTTTCATAGAGGCATTTATTTGCAATGAACAATGATATACCAATTGAATTGTGTACAATATGTGAAGAGCAAAAGATGTGTTTTAGTGCATTTAAAGTTATGTATTCATGTTGTTACTTTTTTACTTTTTAGATTTGAGGATTCACGAGACAGAAGATAACAGTGCTGTTGTAAGCAATCTCACAGATAACTTCAAACTCCTCAAGAATAAATTCTGGCCAACAGTCCAGTCTTGGATTAAGGTAGGCGAATGGTGTTACATGATCCCATGTATTGTGATATGTTATTTATTTTTTTAAATTACATAGTTCTTTTGTCAAATATACATACTTAGCATGAGAATCACAGAAAACCTGTACTGTTTTTAGGGCAAAATTGCATTTGACTTTATTAATTTAAACGATCAAAAGCATTCCCTACTGTTACTGACCGCATTTATTTATTTATTGGTGGATGGTTGGCTAAAATAATTATTTCCTGAAGTCGCAAGACACTTAAGGATTGTTTCATTTACATTTGTTCATTATGGGTATCAGTCAAGCCTTGCATTAAATAATAAATGCTTCAAAGAAGGCAAGTATGGAAATTACATCTCCAAGTTAAAGCTATACACATTCCTTTTATTAGTTGCCTGGCTTTGTAAAGCTGTCCCGGGAGGAGAAAAAGGATCTTCATCAAGAGAATAAGTTCTAGCGTAAAGATTAGACTTCTTCCTCATTAGATATTTATAAATATCTTACCTTCCTATATTGTTGAAGGTAAGTTCTTGTTTATTAAAAATAAAATTGATAAAATTAATTAAAACATTTAATGTTTTAAGTGGAAGGTCAGCCTACTCTGATTGGCTGTAGGCTGTCAAGAAGTATCTCATGTTTGATGGTTTCAAAGGCTGCTAATTGTTTCAGCAAGACCAAGGTGAGGAGAGGATGTAGCCTTACGGCTAGAGCGGTCGACCTCGAAGCTGGGGAACCTGGTTCGAGTCTCGGCAACGACGCTCCACATCCTGTGATTCTGGGCAAATCACTTAATCTCCCCATGCCTACCAAAAATTAATGTGTCCTTCTGTAACGAAACTGGTGCTCATGTAAAGCGCTCTGATACCCGATGTCTTGGGTCTAGTTCGCGCTATATAAAACTCTATTACATTTTTTTTTTAAAAAGGTGGTGATAGCATCCCTATCACAAGTAAGGTGAAGAGAAGGGAGTTCTTCCCACATCAAAGGCAAAAGTCTTGCTGAAAGTCATGCCCTCACTCATCTGTCTAAAGTAGTTTAGCTCTAACCACGTACTCCAGTGGTTCAGGCTTGCTGGATGCAGAGTGATGGGAAAACATGTATTGGGACAAGTTATTATTACATGCAGATGTACATCATTATTAAGAATACTAGAGGCTGCTTCGTCCTAATGCCCTCATTGTGCTTGTTTGGACCTCAATGAGAAGAAGGCCTTTCACACCCTAAGCGGGCAGTACATATTTAAGGTCCTGGGGAAATTCGACTGGATAAAATTGCTCTACAACAACTCAACAGCTAGGGTATGAGTAGGCAAACTGATCTTGACGGATATTGATGTCATTCTCAGTGAGCAGGGAAACTCGACAGGGATGTCCATTGTCCCTCTTACCCCTTTATTTGCTCTAGCTATGGAGCCAATGGAGATTAGGCTACACTTGGAGTGGCGCAAATGGTGCGTTCCACTGATGAATAGCATCCATGAAGTGTCATTGTACGCTGACGGCATATTGTTGTATATTAGGATGTCAGAGCCGGTACCACTTGGATCGGTCTGACCCACAAATATTCAGGATTAGTGGTTAACTGTTCAGATTCTTGCTTATTTCCTAAACACTCAGTGCCTTGGGTAGAGATAGGTGGCAGTGCAATCAAATGTGAACAAATGATCTTCAGTTACTTGGGGGTAAAGGTCTTCCATTCCAAACAGGAGCTTCTTGCTGGTAATCTGACAAAAGCAGTGATTATTTTAAGGTCCCAGATAGCATTCTGGAAAACTCTAACAATGTTGGTAATGGAGAGGACTGTGCTAGTGAAGGGGGGTAATGCTCGCCTGCATCCTTTATTATTTTGCAAAGCTACCCCTGTTGCTTCCCCAGAAGGTTTTTCAGGACTTTGATATGATGTTGGACGATTTCATCTGGAAATCTGGCAGGTGCCAAGTGGAGTTGACCAAACTAAAGCTTGCAGTCGAGCAAGGGGGTTTGCTGGCTCTACATTTCAAGCACTATTACATGGCTGACTTTAATGGGCCTCCCGGTAGCTCTCGGCCATTCTACAGCAGGAATTGGCATCCTACGATCTTGACTGCAGGACTGTCAGCTGGGCTTTTCTCCCTCATCTGAATTAGTCAGGAATTATCCCACCTGGCACCGGAGGCTTAAGGATGTTACAGGTGATGCCAGAGATTTACTGGACATGTTACCACTTATGCACCCTCAATTCTTCTGCTGGGTAGTAGCAAACACAGAGACTGTCTCAGGGTGAGGGAACTAAGCAGCTGGAAACATGCAGGAATTTCCACTCTTCCAGGAGGGCTCATGGTCAGAGAGGACATGCTGATTGAACTGTTCGAAATCCATAGAGAGCAGTTTCTAACTTCTAGTTGTCTGGTTAAGGCGCTTAGGAGAACCTAGAATATCAAGGACCACAAGCTACAAACTCATGTTCTTGTCCAAGCCCTACACTCCATGGGTAATGGTCTCAGTTTAATCAGCTGACTATGCCAGGCAGTCCATTTGCATGCAGGTATATTCCTGTTGAACCGCAGAAATGGGTGGGTGAGGTAAGCAAATTTTTATGATAAGGAGTGGGGAAAGTGTGCTAGATTAGCCGCATAAGGTCTCCTGTAACACCAGATTCAAATACATCCACTTTAATCTGATACACCAAGTCTATGTAACCCCAAACAAACTCAGTAGAATATCATGTAGGGCTAGCTCGGACTGTCCCCAATGCCACAAGCTTGGTTCAGACACATGATGCAGGGTTGCCTCATAGTAACTGGGTACAAGATGTGTGTTTCTAACAAACTGACAGCCATAATCAGTTGTAACACTGGGCACTGTGCCCTCTTGTCTTTTCAGATGGGCAAAAACGTATAGAGCAGAAGGTATATTTCTGGATTTATGCTTGCACCTGGCTAGGAGGGCTGTCACGATGAAAAGAAGGACAGTGATTCTCCTGTGCTAGCAATTAGGCTGAGAGTGGTCCTGTGATGGGTTTTTGCTGAAAGTATTGTGCTTAATATGAAAGAGTGTAGAGGGCTGAAAAAGCACCCCATAGCTCAACTGTGGGATGATCTGATTCAAACTTTGAGGTATGAAATAAGAAAGACCCTAAGCTCTTGTGAACCTCCAGCTGTTTTTACCTAGTTATGTTATATGATGACTAGATGTTTCAACATCCTAGATAGGTTGCATTATTCTTTACTAGGATACACATACTGATGGTCTAAAACATGGTATCTAGTGTCGGGAAGGTCATACTTTCCTGATGTGATTTGCCTCTCGTACATTTTACACAGGACTGATTGGTCTGCCACAAAGTGATGCTATATCTGAAATGCAATATCGCACCCAATACTATTCTTTGAAGCATTTTGTTTAACATCTTACTGAGAATAACCTGGCACTGTGTGTTGGCTTCCTGATGGGAAATGTCATCATAACTTTACTATCTCTAACTATCAGCACATTAATTTAATGTTTTTTATAAGCATTTGCATTTCATTCAGGTTTTTTGTATTCAACCATCAGAAAATCAGAAAAGTTTAAACAAAGACTTCTTTAGTAAAAGAACTTGGAAGAAGCAGGAACTGGTTTGGCGTTCATAGATTTAAAGTACTTAGTAACCAAGAACTCTCTTCAAACTTGTCCAGGGTGAGTCCTAACTTTTGATGATTTCGGGCCTTTCGTCTGCTTTTGATATATTGAACTACCGAGTTCTTTTCATAATTTCAAACCACCCCGGCGTTTGGGAAAATAGGACAGAGGTTGTTGCCCTTATATATTTCAAATAAATTGATGGTAGACTATGGATAATAAATACAGTTATGCCCTAGGTATTATCCCATGAGGTGTAAAGCAGGAGTACATCTTGTGCATGGAGCTGGGAAAGCATGGTCTTTTAGGCTCATCGGTGTGAGGATGGCCTGTACAATTGTCTTGCAGCCATAGAGAATTATATGCCAACCTTGTGCTGGAACCTGACCCCTAAAAGACTGAGCTTTTCCTATTTCAAAATGTTCCTTTCATAACTGAAATGTGGGCAGCATACAGCCATACTACAGTATTCAAATTGCCTTGCATATTAAAGTCCTTAAAATATGCTGTTTATCAAAGATAATTTGTCGTGGTCAACCACTGTACCTTACATGTAAATTAAGAACGTCTGATCGCATCATAACATTCAGGAGCTGGTCCATTCCTCATCTTGAGCCCTCCAAATTTCAAACATAGTCTCTGCAATCAGTTTTTCTGAAGCTCAGAAATGACTTTGATTTTGCATAGCTTTCAGCCCTTTTGACATTAAAGCATAAAACGTATTCACATGCATGAATAATATTCCTGCAGAAACTGCCAGTCATTGCCATTCACAGCATTCTGTAACATAGGGACGGATTACAGTTTGATGGTAAGGGAACCGCCAGCGAAACTGCGTCGGAAACCCCGCTGCCTAGTTGGGGGTCTGCCCACCGTATTAGAATGTTGTGGGTTTGCAGAACGAAAGACTGCCGGAGCACCGCTGCCACCACCAGTCATTCGTCAACTGCCTCGATGGTGATAGGGGGAAAGCAGCTGTCAGAGGGCAGTACAGACAAGTTCACCGCCATCTGAATTACGAGTTGGCTTTCCGTCGAGCCGACTGTGGCGGGAAGACTGCCTGCTTCGAGTCGGTAAAATCGAAGGATTTGGGGTGCATACTCACCCATTTCCTTTTCTTCTCTTCAGTCTCCCATGTGGATCCCTTCTCCAGGGCCCCCTTCACAACAGCATTTTGAGCCCCGAAAAAAACGACCCTGTTGGCACCGGAATCCAGGTAAGTCTGCGTTGCAGTATTTACCCATTGACTGGACTCGGTACATATGGTCCAGACTCCAGCAATGGGAAAGTACTGGCAGTAGTTGTTTTTTTACGCGTCATGCATATGTGTACATTTAACACTTGTGCAGGCAAAATATACACCCCTAAAGTGACACATACAAAAAAATATTCCACGCCGTCAGAAACACCTCAGCTAACCCAGAGATGACTTCGCAATACGGCAGGTGGGAGACTGCTGTGGCGTCGGTATGGCGGTAAGATCCCCGGACTTGTAATCAGGCCCATAGTATTGATGCCATTGAGGTCCATTGCACTGGTCATACCTAATGCTTTTAAGACCTCAAACGAAACACTGTCTTCTAAGGACATATGTGAAACATTTAAATGAAAGTTTAATTGTGAAGAGTGGCCTCCTAAAACAGGCAATTAGACTCTACTGGTTCTTTGTGTTGGTTGAGACAGTGCAGTGCACTTTGTGTATATTTTTTTCTTTCAGCTGTTATACATTTTTAGATGATCTGTGTAGACAAACATTTGTATGTGGCAAGAGATACAATTGTATGAGCGTGTCATTATTTCTAATTCAAAATAACATCCAAATGGATTGACAGAGTTTTGTAAGCAGGACGATCCATTTGCTTGTGATATTCCTGATGCATTTGGTCAGCATGTTATCTTAGAAACATTGGTATCCCAATATGCTTAGTCTTCATCACAGCAGGGGGGTATAAATGGAATCATCAACAAAGTCAGTCTAGAAAGACGGTCATCCACACAGGACATCAGTGCTCTTATTCTAGGAACCCACCTTGTCGGTAACTGCAAAATCAAAATGTGAGATGATGATTATACGCCACCTTTACCCCTGATTCAACCTTGAAACATTCTACAAAATTTTCAGACCCCTGTGGATTGTACCACACTCTAAGTATCTACTCCGTTCCACATATGTTCTCCTCGTTCCAAATGTATCCTTGATGACTAAAATCTTCTCTCAACCACAGTATAGTTCTTGCATCCCCAGGAACATTTCTTGAATTTAATGCTGCTGGATCTAAGAGTCCTTTGATTATCATGAAGTTAAATTACCTCACTCACAGTACTGAAATGCATCCTTCAGTCACATCCAAAGAAGTAACGTTCTAGTACTGTGAAGTAGGTACAAAAGAAAACTTTTATTTTAAGGTAGTAACTCAGTCGGTTTTTGCACCCCATATGGACCTGTTTCTCTGCTTAAATATTTCTGAGTACGCAATAATATTGCTAAAAATTGGGATATACACCTTCTGCATAAAAAAGATAACTCCCAAAACATTTAACTGTCTTATGCATTATTGGGCAACTCTTTTACAATTCCTTTGACAACAGATGCCCCAGTAACTAAATGAGTGTAGTCTAAAAAGCACTCCTTGGCACAGTGTTGAAATTTATGTAACTTACCAAGACTGCCAGATCTTATTTTCTGTATTATCTGGTACAATTGGCTAACACAACGAATGCATTAGAGTCCTACTATTGTCTCAGAAGAAGTCAACACTACTGAACCACCAGTGTATGCCTACAAAAAAGGCAAGAGCTTTGGGCCATGCCTGCCAGTGCCCTCTTAGGGGGGCCTGTCCAACCCAGCTTACTTACACATTGCAACCTACCTCAGATTATTGGACATTTCAAACGTGGCAAATGTAAAGACTGTGCATTAACAGTAGAGACCAGGACAATCGCATATGTAGAGAAATTTTGGATTGAGTAATTCAATCCTGTACAATGAGCCTACAGCTGTTGTTGACTTCATAAAGACAACACCCATGTGAGGGGTGTCATGTGACTCCAGGTGAGTTTCGCATGACACACCAGATATGATTTTAACCCAACAATGTCCCCACACAGGTTGCCCCATCCACTTGTCTTGATGAAGACCCGTGTGAAAGGTTTTGAGTAACCACGTGTTTCTGGGTCGAAACGTCGACGATCTATTTTCTGTCCTGTACTGTACCCTTATCTTCAATTAGGACTAAAAATGAGTAGAACTTTACCCTTACTTGAAGGATACAAACTTTGACATTCAGACCAGACAGGCCTTGTGCAGTTGCTTGTTTGCACTGCAATTTGAATTTATTCTGGATTTGTAAATATTTATCACTTGTCACATTGCACAAGCACCTTTTTTCTCACTTTTTCTCACTCAATGGAGCAACCGCTATCATGATCTAAGTATTCCTTATGCTATGCTAGTACTTCAATCTATTCCAAATTTGGTTCTGGTAAGTGTATTAATTTCTCTCCTTTTTTCCGCAGGAATAGTTTTGGGCTGATTTATGTATTGCATGCTGTTTTGATTTAATGTTTTTTTAGTTAAGATTGTTGTCTTGACAGGACCTTTTGTTGATTATACTAAATTAAAGTCCTACCGGGCTTTAAAATCTTAGGAAGTAGTTGTACTGATCAAACTGTGCCCCTTTGTGCACCCGCCCAGGCGGCATGAATTTCAGAACACATTGTACACTATCTGTACCACTTATTTCTTACAATTACTGAATGTCATTTTTAATATTCATTAGATCTTTGAAATTTTACACATCAATAAAACGCAACCAAATTGAACAATGACCCTTCATCCCCTCTTGAACTGTTTCTGATGTAATTTGCAGAACTCTGTTATGTGGGACATGTAAGCTCTGCAAATTCTTGGGACAGATATTGCGTTATGCATATACCATGTGTCCCTCCCAGTTGTCTTCAAGGGAGTATGGTATCTTCTGCATTGCTAGGAAGTACCATATACTATGTAACTGGTATTCAGACATTGAAACTCCACCCATTCCACATAATACAACTGCCTTCCTGTTAGCTAAAAGCATTTGTGACATTGTTTTCCCTAAGAAAGAATGCAGGGGAGTGTGAGGTCCCATAATAATAGCATCTGAGAAAATGGGAGCTTTCTTCCTAGGGCAGTCTTCAGCTTTAAAAACATCTTCAAGAAAGTGGAGATTTTCAGATGTGACCTTATTAAGGGTAGAGGTCTTCGCCCTTATTCCACCCCTTGCTTCGTTTATCTGACCTAGCTTTGTTCATGGGGCTTAATCTAGCTGGTGTAGCGGGCCGCATGTATGATCTTTTTAAGCAGACCATCTTTTCCCCAAGTGAGTGATTTGCGTAGTTAGCCACTCTTATATAGAGAAGAACCAAGTCTTTTCATCTATCCTTATGTCCAGTTCCTTTTCCCACACTTCTTGAAAGGCCCAGTTATGTGCTGCCGTCAGCTTCTCTAAAGCTTTTTAAACTATTGAACAAATGGCTTGAGTCCTCCTTTGTTTGAAAACATGTTTTTCAAGACTAAAAGTGCTCCAGTTGAGTCTCCACTACAGAATAGAGAACCTAGTACCTTAATTGTTAGTAATAAAATGTCTTCCTTTCAGGTAAACTAAAATTGTCTTTCATCTGCTGAAAATGTTGTGTTCCTATAGAGAAGTAGGTTTTCAGTCTTAATACAGCCCCCTCTTTCCATATCATGAATACTTCCCTGTTTAGGCCCAGAGAAACATCTGGGTAGTGCAAAAGGCAAAGGATCGTGTGTGAGGCCTATGCATGCTCTCACTTTACTTCATATCTGCACACTGGTCTCGGTGACATGGTGATAGACTATTTCTATAGACTCCTATTTTTTGTTCCAAATAATTGTATTGTTTTTTTAGTAGAACATACAATCAAGCAAGTACTGTGGTGGCATTGCGATATAGTGGTTGTGCGAACATTCTGATCATACAAAGCATATGATTAGAAAACTACATTCATGAGAGGATTGGTGCACATGAAACAATCATATGGTGAAACGACAGACGTACAATTATATGTTCTGTATCTCTAGCAGATAGTATCTTCCGCCAATCATACCTAAAATAGAGAGTTAGGAAACAGCAAATCCAGTTCGACCAAGAGGAAATTATGTAGTGTGTGATCTGACAGTTTTTTCAGGATGATACGTGACGTGTAACATATGTGTGCATCACAACGCAGATTGAATAGTGAAGATAGGAAAACTGGGGAGTGAAGAAGGAGGTGGGGGACAGAGGGTGTGGGGGAGATAGTGGGATATCTGAGATCTGAGCGTAAGTCAGTAGTTAGGGTCAAGAGCCTAGTTGTGGCACAGCTGCGAGCATGTTACTCCCTAGTTCTATAAACGTATTCAAGGAACACCTAACCACACTCGAGATTTGGGGGCAGATCTGACGTCTAAATTGAGAGCTATGAGCTCCCCTTAGAAATGAAACCCAAGCCCGCTAGGTGTGGTAAGAGAGATGGTTGAAAGATTTCCATTCTGAGAGAATAACTTTCACTGCAATCGCCAGTAGGAGGTCAAGCAGCGCCCTGTCGTTGGTGTTTAGGTTCAAAGTTGTCTTGGAGGCCCAGGGGCCCACTGCCTCCATGGGAAAGTTTAAGGATATGAGTGTATTAACTATACCCCAGAGTTGGTTCTGTATCGGGGCCCAAAATTGATTGAGGAGTGGGCAGTGGAAGAAGTGGTGTGAGCCAGACTCTTGATTGCAATTACCGCAAACATCATTCTATCGCAGTTTTAGTTTACGTAATGTGGCTGGGGTCCAGTGTAGTAATTTCATTGTAAAGAATTTAGATTGAAGGAGAGAGGGAGCGATTTTTGTTGCGCAGAGAGAGCTTGTTAATATTTTGCCAGTTTTCTTCAGTATTGTAGTCAAACACGTCTGAATTGAAATGCGTGGCCCATTTTGAGTATAGCATCGAAGTTTGTGGTTGGGATGGATTAGAGAAGGTTTTGTAAATTCTTGAGGCAATATGGCCTAATTGATGCCATGTGGCCAGCAGTGCGGGAAGTATTGGGTGATTAGAATGTCTGAACTTGGACAGTTTTACTTTGATCTTTAGGAAGCTACAAAAGTCTAAGTTAGGGAGGCCATACAACTGTGCCAAATGTGAGAAAGGAAGTGGGCCTTTGTTGTCATCATATAGGTTTCCGATTTGTCCAATGCCTTTGGAGGGCCACAAGTAGGGAGTGTTAACCGCAACATCCGCCTTGATTTTAGGATTGTGCCACGGTGATGCCAGCATAGGGTTATGAAAGGATTCCGCCAGCATTCTTTTGTGTAGGAAAGGGGGTTTCTGTTGCAGTAACCTCCCCCCCCACACACTTTTTGCCAGATTTTTGATGCACTTTAACTGAAGGTGCCCTGGGTCCCTGCCAATCAGGTTCCCAGGGCTTGTGTTCTTCCCCCCAAAACTGTACCATTGCTCCCACAATTTTCACACCTCTGGCCCACATATAAGTCACCTTGTAAAAGGTACCAGTGGTAACAAGGGCCTTGTGACCAGAAAAGGTCCCTTAAGACTGCAGCATGTGTTATGCCACCCTAAAGGATCCTACACCAAACACATACACACTGCCATTGCAGGCTGTGTTTTGGTGTAGCTAAACTAAAAGAGTCGACATGGCACACATTCCTGGGTGTCATGCCTACACACCACTGCCGTGGCATAGGTAAGTCACCCCTCTGGCAGGCCTTACAACCCTAAGGCAGGGTGCACTGTACCACAGGTGAGAGCATAGTTGCATGAGCAATGTGCCCCTCAGTGTCTGAGGCCATTCTTGGACAGTGTAAGTGCAGTGAAGCCATTTTGAGTCCATGGGCTGAAAGTTTGCCAACACGAACTCCACAGCTCCATGATGGCTTTACTGAAGACTGAGAAGTTTGATATCAAACTTTTCAGCATAATAAACCCACACTGATGCCAGTGTTGAATTTATTATAAAGTGCACTCAGAGGGCATCTTAGAGATTCCCCCTGAAAAACGACTAGCTTCTAGTGTATTGGCTGACTGGTCACTGCCAGTCAGCCAGCACCAGACAGGTTTCTGACCTTATCAGGTGAGAGCCTTTATGCCCTCGGACATCAGAAACAAAGTCTGCTCTGGGTGGAGGTGCTTCACATTTCTCCCTTGCAGGAACAGCAGCACTTGGTGGTGAGACTCAAAGGCTCTCACCTTGTGTTATGCTGATTTGGGCAGCTCCTACTAGTGGAGATGCCCGCCCCCCTGTTGTAGCCTCACTTTTTGGAAGTATGACAGGCGGGAAAACTAGTAGGCAGAGTAGGAGTGTCTACCGTGGCTTGGCACACCCCTAGGGTGCCCAGGAGCTGAGGTGAACCCCATTCTTCAGAGTTCTCCATCTTGGTTTGGAGAATTAGGACCAATAGGAATAAGGATGTGCCCCTCTCCCCAAAGGGAGGAGGCACCTCAAGGGTTTAGTCACCCTAGGGGACAGTAGCCATTGGCTACTGCCCTCCAACCTTAGTAACGCTCTTAAATTTAGTATTTAAGGGCTCCCCTGAACCATGTTCCCCAGATTCGATGACCTACATAGAAGGACTGAAGAGCCGTGCAGCAGTGGAGAAGAAGACGACAACTGACTCTACCTCAGCCCTACCAGGCTGTCTCCTCCTCCAGCGACCCTGCTCAAAGAAACCGGTGTGTTGCACGGCCAGCAACTCTCCAGAAACTCCAGAGACCTGAGCTGCCTTCAATAAAGACTCAGTCTCCGTGGACACCGTATTTGTCCAGCAAAAGCAATCTCCAACAAAGAGGCCAGTGCCTCCCGGAACTGCGAGTCCTCACCACTCTGCACCTGTCGCCCCCGACCCGAGTCCAGGTGGCCCAATGATCCAGTGATGTCTCCCCAGTGATCCTGACCTGAGATCCATTAACTTCCATTGGGAGTCCAATGCCTATTTACACCCTGCATCTAGCCGCCTATGTGCCGCTGGAGGTGAGCTCTTGGTGCCAACTTGTGGCCCCCTTTGTGGTGTTCTTTGAACACAGGCCCTTGCCCTGAAACCACTGGTCTTTACCTGCAACCGGTGCTCTGCTGAGTACCCCCTGTCTCCATAGACCTGCATTGAGCACCGACACCCCCTTTGACCTCTGCACCTGGACACCCCAGTGCCTTTGAGGGTGCACCCTTGGTATCTTTCTGACCACTGGCCTGTGTTGCTTCTACAACCCAGAGACTGAACCGGAAAGCCGTATACTTACCTGTAAGTTACTTACCTGTCTTTCCTCCCACAGGATTGCATTGTTTTTTCTCTGTATTGCACTAAGTGTTGAGCCTGAGAACAGTACAAAGTATCTTTTTGATATTGAAAAGTATTTCTAATGCTTCTACAAACATTTGCCAACTGTATATTGTAAAGTATTGCATAACTGAAAAGTCTACTTACCTGTAACTGAGTTCCACTTGGTTCCTAAAATAAAAGTAACTAAAGTAATATTTTTATAAACATTGGCCTGGAGTTAGTCATTGAGTGTGTGTTCCTACATTGTATGAGTGTCTACAACAAGTGCATTCACACTACCCTCTGATAAGGCTAACTGCTCAGCCCAGCTACCACTAAATTGAAAGTAAAGTATTATCTACTTTAACCTCTGCTATACCTTTGGGATTTACTGGACTCTGTGCACTCTGTATCTCTTTTTGATATAGTATACACAGAGCCAGCTTCCTACATTTTGTCTAGGAAATTGAGTGCAGCTGCAGTATTGGTGATTATGCAATGAGAGTGCGGGGTTTTAAACCTTGACATTGTAATCATGAAAGATGAACTAAAGGGAGAGCAAAGGAAGTGTATCTCAATCCATTGCGGGGTATTCTGGGAATCTGGGATTAGCCAGAATGCTCCCTGCACTGCCAGAAAGGCTGATTGATATACGCTCCAGTTTGGGAGGTTGCAACCCCCTTGAGGATAACTTTTTCAATGAGCCCTATAGGATATTCTCGCTCTTTTATCACACCACACACGTTTAGAGGTTATTCTATCAATTTCCTGAAAGAAGGAGGGAGAAAGTTGCAGAGGCAACATGGCAGATACAGAATTCACTATTGTAGTGATCATCATCTTGAGCGTTGGAAGACCGCCCCACCACGTAATGTATTTAGGCGACCAGGAGGTAAGCAGATTTTTAACTTTGGTAATGGTCTGGGACTTGTTATATTGTAGTGTTTCAGCTAAATCATTGCAAAACCAAATCCCTAGATACTTTTTTAGGTCTCGCCTGAGCCAGCGCGCATGCGCTGCTCTGCGAGGCATTAAGTAAGGGCTTTTGAGCTCTGAACACACGCTCGTGCGTGTGCTTTTTTTTTAATTAGCCCGCAATTGGCCTGTGCATGTGTCTTTTTTTTAAAAACACAGCACGCAATTTGTGCAAGGCGGGTGATTGTCCCGCCTTGTTTGTTCCATGGCCTAGTGTCCGCGGGAGCGAGCTTTAATCCCATCTGTTTCCAATTATCGCGTTGGCGTTAATTGCAAACAGATGGTGCTCGCGTTTTTTTCTTGTTAAACTCTGCGCTTGTTTTCCCTATTACTGCTGTCACTTTCAGTCTCCTCACTAGCGCCCGAAAACCCTATGGGTATATGTACATTTTACAAGTTCGGATTACATAACATTTTTAAATCGCACCTCATTAAATACTGGCGTGTGCAGCATATGTTGTGATGTTAGGCCTGTTATATAGCGCGCATTCTTTCCGTGTAATTGTCTGCCTGTTGTACACTTTCACCACGTGGAAATTAAAGCTGTAAATCCCCTTCCTGGGTGATATAAAAGTGTTTCGCTCAGAGTCGAAGTTGCCTCCGATGTTCACTAATATCTGCAATAAAGGGAAAGCAGAGCACACGGAGAAGGGTTAGGGCGTGAGAACCCGCCTGTCACAGCCAGAACAGCGCGCACTGACTGACATTCACTACAGTTTCAGTGATGGATTCACGCTGCAGCTTTATACAAAGACGGGCGGCGAGCACTACATGAACAAGACAGCGTGTATTTTTAGATGTAGAAATGTCTGGGTTGCTGCTGGTGTATCATCGTGAAGCAACAAGCGCCACCACAGCATCACTCAGCGCCACCACAGCATCACTCAGCGCCACCACAGCATCACTCAGCGCCACCACAGCATCACTCAGCGCCACCACAGCATCACCACAGCATCACTCAGCGCCACCACAGCATCACTCAGCGCCACCACAGCATCACTCAGCGCCACCACAGCATCACTCAGCGCCACCACAGCATCACTCAGCGCCACCACAGCATCACTCAGCGCCACCACAGCATCACTCAGCAGAACCACAGCATCACTCAGCGCCACCACAGCATCACTCAGCGCCACCACAGCATCACTCAGCGCGACCGCAGCATCACTCAGCGCCACCGCAGCATCACTCAGCGCGACCGCAGCATCACTCAGCGCCACCGCAGCATCACTCAGCGCCACCGCAGCATCACTCAGCGCCACCGCAGCATCACTCAGCGCCACCGCAGCATCACTCAGCGCCACCGCAGCATCACTCAGCGCCACCGCAGCATCACTCAGCGCCACCGCAGCATCACTCAGCGCCACCGCAGCATCACTCAGCGCCACCGCAGCATCACTCAGCGCCACCGCAGCATCACTCAGCGCCACCGCAGCATCACTCAGCGCCACCGCAGCATCACTCAGCGCCACCGCAGCATCACTCAGCGCCACCACAGCATCACTCAGCGCCACCACAGCATCACTCAGCGCCACCACAGCATCACTCAGCAGTACCACAGCATCACTCAGCAGCACCACAGCATCACTGAGCACTAACTCAGCAACACTCTGCGCCACCACAATGCCAGAAAGCATCACTCGGGGCCACCACACCATCACCCAGCAGCACAACAGCATCACTCAGCAGCACAACAGCATCACCCAGCACCACCACAGCATCACTCAGCACCACCACAGCATCACCCAGCAGCACGACAGCATCACTCAGCAGCATCACCACAGCATCACTCAGCAGCACCACAGCATCACTCAGCAGCACCACAGCATCACTCAGCAGCACCACAGCATCACTCAGCAGCACCACAGCATCACTCAGCAGCACCACAGCATCACTCAGCGCAACCACAGCATCACTCAGCGCAACCACAGCATCACTCAGCGCAACCGCAGCATCACTCAGCGCAACCGCAGCATCACTCAGCGCAACCGCAGCATCACTCCGCGCAACCGCAGCATCACTCCGCGCAACCGCAGCATCACTCAGCGCCACCGCAGCATCACTCAGCGCCACCGCAGCATCACTCAGCGCCACCGCAGCATCACTCAGCGCCACCGCAGCATCACTCAGCGCCACCGCAGCATCACTCAGCGCCACCGCAGCATCAGTCAGCGCCACCGCAGCATCAGTCAGCGCCACCGCAGCATCAGTCAGCGCCACCGCAGCATCAGTCAGCGCCACCGCAGCATCAGTCAGCGCCACCGCAGCATCACTCAGCAGCACCGCAGCATCACTCAGCAGCAACACAGCATCACTCTGCGCCACCAAACCATCACTGAGCACTAACTCAGCAACACTCTGCGCCACCACAATGCCAGAAAGCATCACTCGGGGCCACCACACCATCACCCAGCAGCACAACAGCATCACTCAGCAGCACAACAGCATCACCCAGCACCACCACAGCATCACTCAGCACCACCACAGCATCACTCAGCACCACCACAGCATCACTCAGCACCACCACAGCATCACCCAGCAGCACGACAGCATCACTCAGCAGCATCACCACAGCATCACTCAGCATCACCACAGCATCACTCAGCAGCACCACAGCATCACTCAGCAGCACCACAGCATCACTCAGCAGCACCACAGCATCACTCAGCAGCACCACAGCATCACTCAGCACCACCACAGCATCACCCAGCAGCACCACAGCATCACTCAGCGCAACCACAGCATCACTCAGCGCAACCACAGCATCACTCAGCGCAACCACAGCATCACTCAGCGCAACCACAGCATCACTCCGCGCAACCACAGCATCACTCCGCGCAACCACAGCATCACTCCGCGCAACCACAGCATCACTCCGCGCAACCACAGCATCACTCCGCGCAACCACAGCATCACTCCGCGCAACCACAGCATCACTCCGCGTAACCACAGCATCACTCCGCGTAACCACAGCATCACTCCGCGCAACCACAGCATCACTCCGCGCAACCACAGCATCACTCCGCGCAACCACAGCATCACTCATCATGACCACTGCATCTCAGTGCCACATAATTACACACCACATAATTACACTCTACTCAATGCAGCATAAATACACTCAACATAATACCAGCCAGTACCATATAATTACACGTCACATAATTACACGCTATTCAATGCAACATAAATACACTCCACATATTAACACTGTGCCACATAATTACGCGCCACATAATTACACTCTACTCAATGCAACATAAATACACTCCACATAATACCACTCAGTGTGACATAGTTACACGCCACATAATTACTATCTACTCAATGCAACATAAATACACCCCACATACCACTAAGTACCACATAATTACACACCACATAATTACACTCTACTCAAAGCAACACAAATACACTCCATATAATACCACTCAGTGCCACATAATTACACGCCACATATTTACACTCTACTCAATGCAACATAAATACAATCAACATACCACTCAGTACCACATAATTACACGTCACATAATTACACTCTATTCAATGCAACATAAATACACTCCACATAATACCACTGTGCCACATAATTACACGCCACATAATTACACTCTACTCAATGCAACATAAATTCACTCCACAAAATACCACTCAGTGCGACATAGTTACACACCACATAATTACACCCTACTAAATGCAACATGAATACACTCCACATACCACTCAGTACCACATAATTACACACCACATAATTACACTCTACTCAATGTAACATAAATACACTCCACATAATACCACTCAGTGCCACATAATTACACGCAACATAATTATACTCTACTGAATGCAACATACACTCCACATAATACCACTCAGTGCCACATAATTACACGCCACATAATCACACTCTACTCAATGCAACATAAATACACTCCACATAATACCACTCAGTGCCACGTAATAACACGCCACATAATTACACTCTACTCAATGCAATATAAATACACTCCACATATTACCACTTAGTACCACATAATTACACCCCACGTAATTACACTCAACTCAGTGCAACATAAATACACTCCATATAATACCACTCAGTCCCACATAATCACACGTCACAATTACTATATTCAATGCAACATAAATACACTCCACATATTACCACTCAGTGCCACATAATTACACACACCTAAGCATCACCTAAGCATCACGTCAGTCTGCCCTCGGAATCTGGCATCTGTTGATTCTCCCCTAGTGTCCGTCCACTGCTCGTGTACTAATTAAATTACTGTTTTCCAACCTCCACTCCCCCGTTATTTATGTCCCGCTCCCCCATAACAAAAAAAATTATAACAAACAAGCATGAGAACAGGCAGGAAGAAGTTGCCAGCAGTGGAACTACAAACAAACTAGAAGACATTTTTTATGTTAAAATCATTTTTTAATCAGGTTGTTCAGTTGTATATAATGTCGTCTTGGTTTGTATAAAAGTAACAAAAATGCTTAACACTTTTTATTATAACTTTTCAGCATGATGCACAGCAGCCACAATGCTCTACAACATAGCCAAAAGTTCTGGCTAAACACATAAGGTCCCAAAGGCGAGACCTATTGGCTATGCCAGTGCTTGTTTTTTTAACTTGTCTTTATTAGTAATGTTGCGCAAGAGTGGTCTACAGAAAAATACATCCCATAGGGTGTCATACATATCAATTATGAACTGCCCATTTATGAGCACAAGGGATCTTGACTCTACGTTTATATGTCTTACACTTTACCATTACAATTTCTTGGACGCTCAGGTAACTCATTACAGTATTCGGGAGTCTATCCATCCCGGATTCTTTCACGCAACCATTTCTTTTTTCTTCTTCCAAATACAATAATCAAAAACAACATTACAACTTATTATGGAGATTAAAAAAAGAGGATGCGAGAAAATAAAAGGAGGGGGTGGCAGCGACTGGATATATATCTCATATGCATGAAGTAGACATTCTGTCAGTTCTCGGTGTCAGGTACTCAGAAGGGGGAGGCACGTGTGTAGTGGAAGGCTAGTCAGTCCCATCTTTCCTTGGCGTTTGCCTATGTGTGTGCGGAGGCTTGAGTAGGGACATCTACATTATCTAGACTCAGTGCAAGTTGTGTATTGTTTGGTGTCCCCACCGTGTCGTCCCCGTCTGAAGGTTGGTCAGCAACTGAATGGAGGGTCTCTAACATATGTTTGCATTTGTCCAGATCTCTCTCTGCATTCTCATCCGTACATACCATATTTGTAGGCGTACTTCCTCCGCCACTCCCCATTCTCGCATATCCACCCTCCATTTATCTATATCAGGGGGTGCATTATAAGTCCAGTGGATTGCGATTCGACGCTTGGCCACAATCAGGCCTAGGAGTGTGAATTTATCCCTCATGCGTGCCCCTTTCTTTGGCACTGGAAGTACTCCCAGTAGGCAATGCTTAAGGGAGGGTTCAACGAGAAGCGCTGTGGCTGCACCTATCTCCTGTCTCACCCATTGCCAATATACATGAAGGCGAACGCAACTCCAGACCATATGGAGGAACGTGGCTGGATCCGCGCCACATTTGGGACAGGCTGGGGATCTCCCGGGGACAAAACGCCAATCGCTGGGGCGTCAGATATGCGCGATGTAAGTAGTAGAATTGAGTAACTTTAAATCTGGCATTACTGGCTACCTCGTGGACCTGTGCAAATGCTCTCGCCCACTCGCCTTCTGTAAGCGGGGCGGGTAAATCCGCTTACCATCTGTCTTTGGTTCGGGAGAGTTCAAAAATAAGGACTGCTTTTAGGGCTTTATATATGCGCCAGATTAATCCTCTGGTGGAACCTGGATCAAGAAGTAAGGTCAATGTGTGGGATTCTACTGGTTCATCTGGGAACGAAGTCCACACCTCCTGAGCCGTGCATGCTAATTTTGCATACTGCAAGAACTGGCCGTCCGTTACCTGGTACCAGTATTTTGCTTAGTTGAACGTTAAAAATACTCCATTTGCATCTAGGTCTCCGGCTGTCAGACCCTTCGTACCATTTTTTGATATCTATTACTGTTTGGATTTGAGAAAAACCCTGCAGCCACTGCAGGGGTAGTGCCCTGACGTATGGAGCCCTCCGGATAATCAGGGTGACTGCCTGTTCCCAGGCTTCCGCCACCTGCCGGACTACATGGGGGCAGTCTTCAGGAGTTCGAGAACCCATCATGAGGTAGCCTGGGAGTGCCATTCCGTTGCTTCGATCTGCTAGCAGTTCCTTATCCATATTCCAGCCCTCCGCACACCATTGTGCCGCATATTGCAAAAACCTGCCAGGTAATACAAAAACCTGCCAGGCAATAAAGTCTGAAGTCTGGGAGACCCAGGCCTCCCAGTTCTGTATCCAGCTTGAGGACATCTAATTTTACTCTGCTGCGTCCTCCAGCCCATACTAAGGAGATTAGGAGGCTGTAAAGCGTGTCAAACGTGGCTTTTGGTATTGGACAGAACTAGTTTTGAAGCGCATAGAGGCATCTCGGGAGCATCACCATCCTTGCCATGGCCACCCTGCCCATGGCTGAGAGGGGAAGTTTATTCCAAAATTTTACCGATTCTTTGAGGCCATCAACGACTTTACCCACATTCAATTTATATTGCATTTCCGGTAGGTGTGTTACTTATTTGCCTAGGTAACGAAAGTGACTGCTCTCCCAATTAAATCCGACTTCCGGGAGGTCCGATATCGCCTACCTTACCAGAGCCGCTAGCAGGAAAGCAACCGTTTTCTGGCAGTTCACGTATAGGCCCGACCCCAATCCGAAGGAGGCTAAGATGCCCTGGAGCATCGGGATTGCCTTTTCCGGGTGACAAACGTACAGGAGTGCATCGTCTGCATATAATGATACTATATGTGTACGGCCATCCACTGGTATACCCTACTGATGCATATCGCGTCGTAACCTAATTGCCAGTGGCTCCATTGCCAAGGCAAACAAAAGCGGCGACAGTGGGCACCCCGGTCGTGTGCCCCTCTCAATAGGAAAAGCTTCTGATATCAGTCCCCTATTTCGCACCCCAGCACTTGGTTGATGGTGGAGCAACTTAATCAAGGACATATATTCCTTGCCCAGCCCCATTCTCCTCGGGATTTCCCATAGATATTCCCACCGTAGGGTATCGAATGTCTTTTGAATGTCTAAGGCGATTGCCGCCGCACGCATTCCACTATCTGCTACAGAGTGCAGTTTACGCGAGAGGCGCCGCATGTTCATGTGTGTTCCTCTCCCTGGCATGAACCCAAATTGAACTTCGTGCACCAGCAAGGTTACCACCCGCCAAGACGTATCGCCAAGACTTTAGCGAGGAGTTTAGTGTCAACATTCAGCATTGATAAAGGTCTGTAGGAGCCTGGGTCCCTTGTGTCTTTACCTGGTTTTGGAACCATAACTACCTGTGCTTCTTTCATAGATTGGGCAGTGCGCCTTTTTGTTTAGCTTCCTGCAGAGTTTCTAGCAGGCGGGGGAGCAAGATGTCGGCATATGTCTGGTACAATTCCACTGGTATCCCATCTGGGCCCGGGGATTTACAGCGCTATAGTTCACGCCTCTTCCTGTAGGTCCTCTAGCCTAATCTCCATATCTAGACTGGCTGCTTGTTCCTCAGTGAGGCGGGGTAGGGGCACATCTAAGAGAAATCCCCCATCAGCAAGCCGACCTGTTCCCAAATGTTCCCGGTAGACCGCCGATAGGTGACTACACATCACAGCATTAATTTCCACTTGTGTGCTGGCAGTAGTACCATCCCGGTGCTCTAGCAACAGTATCGGAGGGTGGGTTGCTCCCATTTCAGCAGCCACACCAGTAATCTCCCTGATTTATCTCCTTCCCTATGTAGCATCTGGCGGTACTTCCGTCTAGTGAGGTAGTCTAGCCTGTCCCACACCTCACTGACCTGGCGTTGCACCTGTAAAAGAGAATCGCCCCGTGCTTCCGACCCTTGTCCTCCATGGTGTCCCAGTGCTAACTCATTTTCTGCCTCTGTCAATTCCCTCTCCAGCTTCCTCTTTGTCCCGCCAATTCTAGAGAGACAGTGTCCCCGGGTCACCACTTTAAGTGCATCCCATTCCGTTCCTCTAGTATTTGTGGATGTCAAATTTGTATCAAAGTATCCGGCCACCTCCACTCCTAGCTCCTCTCGAAATAGTATGTCTCGGAGCACCTCTGGGCAGAGACGCCACAACGTAACCCGTGGCCGCATGGGCGTCTGTCCCCTGTCTAGTAAGACCGGAACATGGTCTGCCCTAGATACTTAAAGCGTTTGGGTTGCCACTTAAGTCCAGAGTCACCTAAATGTGAGCGGAAGCATAAAGGGTTTTAGAGGGAAAACCTCGGTTTTGTTCTTGTTTAAGGTGTATCCAGAATGTCATCCGTGTATGCTGTGGTTTTATAGACTTTACAGTCAAATTGAAGTCCTTTTATATCAGGGGATGAGTTGAGTAATTTAAGTAAGGGATCAATGGTGAGTAGAAAGAGCAGTGAGGAGAGAGGGCAGCCCTGTCTCGTACTGTGGTGGAGGTTGAAGGAAGTATAAGTGGCACCACAAATTCTAATGTTAGCTTTGGGATTAGCATAGAGGGCCATTGCAAAATTTGATTAATGAATTTCCGAGGTTATGAGAATCAATGACCGCATGAAGAAATTGCCAGGAGACCTTATCAAAAGCCTTCTTGGCATCAAGGGTCATCGCCGCTGTCGAGGATGAAGAAAGGCAGGCTTTTTCAATTATATGACAAAATGAATGTATGTTGTCTCTAGCGAGTTGCCTGTTGACGAACTCCGTTTGGGAATTGTGGCTAAGGTTAGGGATTAAATAACTCTAATCTTTCGGCAAGAAGTTTGGCAAAAATGTTAGCCTCCTTCTTCAATAGTGAGATGGGGAACATTTTTCAGATCAGAGTGGTCCTTACCCTCTTTGTTAATGACGAAAATCGTGGCATCAGAGGCCGTTCCGGATACCTTGTCGTTGAGAGCAAAGTGATCAAGGGTATTTTTAAGATGTTTGATGACCGAGTTTGTAAATGTTTTATAAAAAAAGATGGGAAAGCCATCGGGCCTGGTGCTTTCCTAGAACATATTGATTTGATTGCTTTGATAATCTCATCAGTTCTTATTGGTTCATTTTAGCGCGTCCTGTCTAGTTTGTAAACCAAAGCCTTAGGGAGGGAGTTTAGAAGCTCTAGACACTTCGTTTTGTCATATGAATTCTGTGGGATGTAGAGTGTTTCATAGAAATCTTTGAACACCTCAAGTATCTCTTTGGTTTTAACTTTCTTGGGCCTTAATATGTGTGATTTGGTTGTTGAGATTTTTGAATTCGAGGGTAGTGGCAAGAGCTTTGCCGGCTCTATTACCGAAAAGTAGTTGTTTGGATTTTTGGGGCTGAACATATAAATAAGCCCTTTTTTTCTGACAATGGTATTATAATTGTACTTTAGTTGTTTAAAGTCCTTAAGTAGGGACTTATTGGTAGAGCGTCTGAAGGTTTCTTGCTTGTTTTTGATTGCAGCTTCTAGGGATTGTATGAATTCTTTGATGGCTCAATTTTTTGGGCCCATTCGTATAATGATTTGACCTCTATTGACACACTTGAATTTGGCGCAAAGCATCACAGCGGAGCAAACAGAATGTTCGTTGTTACTGAAATTGTTCAAATTGTTTAGGTCTTCCACGTCTGCTTCATTGTCTAAGATGTCTGTATTTAACCGCCAAACTAGGGCTTCCTCTTTATCAGGACGATTTAGAATGAATATGGAAATGGCAGCGTGGTCTGAGACAAGGATGGGGTGAATCTTTGGATCGGAAGTGACTCTAAGAAGTGAGGCGTCCACCAAGAGGTGGTCAATGTGAGAGAAGCTTGAGTGGGGAGGGGAGAACAAGGTAAAATCATTATCCTCTGGGTTGTGTAATCTTCACACATCTAAGAGGTGGTGCGAGGAGCATAGATTAATCATCTGTGAGCCCTGTGGGTTCGGAATTTGAAGTCTGAGTGACGATGTAGAATTGGATCCATTGTGAGGTTAAAGTCTCCTCCCAAAATTAGTTTTGAGTCTCGTCGGATGCCATTGAGTGTGTGCTAATACGCTGAGTCATCAGTGTTGGGAGCGTTTATGGTCATAATAGAAAGATCTTGTTTGCCATTGCTCAACCTGGAAATAAGCCATCTGCCAATTGGTGTCATGTTCCGATGCAATGACTGTTAGCCTGGATTTTTTGGAGAGAAGGGTGATAATCCCATTTTTTACCATGAGCTTCGGAGCGAATAACTTCTAAAAACCCAGCCCTTCCTCATCATCAGAGCCTCGTCCTATCTTAGATTTTTGGAGGAGCACTATATCGCCTGCTAAGTCTTTACAACAGTCAGATTTTGGACCTTTTTATTGGGTGGTTTAGCCCCTTGGCGTTGAGGGAGATAACATTTAATGAGGACCTTGGCAATTGTTCTGGATCTCTAGTAGGCTGCCTGGTTTAGGGTGCCTTGAGGAGAATGCCATATAGAAACTGTATGCGGATCTCTATTCGTCCAATTATCCCACTGGACCGGAAATTAGGCGTGGATGGGGGTGGGAGAGGAACTGGGAAATTAATGAATAACCTTGTGGGACCCGGCAAGTTCTGGCGTAGTCTGGAGCCATGCTATGTACTATGTCTGTGGGAGACATAGTACATGGGGGAAATCGTAGTGGCGCGCTGGTGAGGCATCAGCATCCGGTGAGTCGGGCTGGTCGGGTGTGGAAGTCATGAGTAAATGTAGGAGTAGTGATGGGTGTGGTGTATTGTATTTGGCACTCTCAGGTAAAACAACATAGTCCTTCAATTGCAAGACCATAAAAAGATAAACACATAACGTTAACAGACCGGTATGTTTAGGTAACAAATATGAAACATTCTTAATGTGAAAGACATAGAAACATCAGAGATCACTCCGAGTTGGAAACTGGCATATACATAAGTGAATACCCAACTGCGTTATGTGCTGTAATGCCTGGAGGAACAGCAGAAATCCAATCATATGTCAACCGTGTGGTAGAGGTGATATTCCTACCAATACTCCCACCCATATAATGCCATATCTAAGGCAAAATAAGTGCATATGACTCATGGTGTAGCAGAGAGCAATGGAGTGCATATCAGTGGTAAAAAGACTTCATATGGCACATGGTGTAACTGAGTGCAAATTTCAGGATAGGCCTATTCCTGTGGTCTAGCGAACAGACCGTCTGTCTGCGTATCTTGCAGTAGCGGAGATAAGCTAGTGTTAGGACCTAGAGATTTAGACAGTAACCATGAGAGCAGGTAACAACATTAAGAATGTTACGAACGCTAGGTTAGAGGACCTGCATTCTGCCCATACGTGGGGGGGGAGGGGCCCTGTTTGAGTGGGCTAGTAGGATAGACTTGTAAGCTCAGCATGTGTGTGTTAAGACCACCTTAAGGGGTATGGCAGTGCCTTGGGTGGGGGGGATAGTTTAATAGTCAAGTTAATTCTGCCAGTAGTTGAGTGCACATGATGAGCCTACTATTAGAAGTGGTTCCTAGACACCATGGGTAAACAGTAAGGGCAGTGTACCGGAGTTCTGTTAGGGTGGGAGATGTCATGGCAACTGGCCAAAGGTGAAATTCCAGAGGAAGGGTTTTAGTAATCAGGGAACGATCCTAGGCGCTCTGCCCTATATACGCACAAAATCCAAACTAAAAATTTAATCTGTATGGTGCAGCTAGGAGAGGGGATGGACCCTGTAACCCCACAATTGTGTGTGGGTAAAAAAACCCTCACTAAACCAGCAAAACGGAAACCTAGGCACATATAAATGTTAAGTTACCACAGTATGTAAAGTAAGTGATACAGTAAAAATACATAAAACGGAAAGGAAATCTCTTCAAAGATGTCGATTAATGTTCAGCCTTTTAATTTTTTCTTTTAGTTCCAATGATAGGAAGAAAAACCAGCCGACACGTGTTTCGTCGCGTGTGGAAATTACTCCCGCGACTTCCTCAGGGCTGAATATAGATGAAGAGTATTCGATTGTCGCTCAGCCGGTGAAAATTCCAACCCGGCTGGGCAAAAAAAAACAGTCAGGGATACGTCTGTTCGTTCAGGACGTTTCAAAACTGCGGTAATGTCGAGTATCCCGCATACAAAGTGTAAAATGTGACAGTATTTCTTAGAGATTGGAGATCATCCCATCAGGTCACGGTGGACGTCCACAACCCGGAACACAGTGATCCGCCAGAGGGGCTCCCCGGGCGTACCCGCCTTGAGATCTATTATAACGCTGGAATTACCTGTTCCAGTTTCTCAACCCCCTCTCGGCATCCCAATATGCAGTTGGTCCACCGTGACCTGATGGGATGATCTCCAATCTCTAAGAAATACTGTCACATTTTACACTTTGTATGCGGGATACTCGACATTACCGCAGTTTTGATACGTCCTGAACGAACAGACGTATCCCTGACTGTTTTTTTGCCCAGCCGGGTTGGAATTTTCACCGGCTGAGCGACAATCCGAATACTCTTCATCTATATTCAGCCCTGAGGAAGTCGCGGAGTAATTTCACACGCGACGAAACACGTGTCGGCTGGTTTTTCTTCCTATCATTGGAACTAAAAGAAAAAATTAAAAGGCTGAACATCAATCGACATCCTTCAAGAGATTTCCTTTCCGTTTTATGTATTTTTACTGTAGCACTTACTTTACATACTGTGGTAACTTAACATTTATGTGTGCCTAGGTTTCCGTTTAACTGGCCAAAGGTATTGACTTTGTGGAAGAACCTGTTTCTATGTGGGGTTACGCAGATCTAGTACATAATTTCTACTTAACTGACCGCAATGTAGTCCTAAGTTGCCAAGCTGTGAGGCCGGCATCATCCCTATTAAGCAGTGAAAACTAGCACAGACAGGGCAAGGATATTCAAGAGTATACCATATAGTAGTAAGCATGGCCATAGAGGCAGGACCCATGAACCCTTAGCCTCCATATTCAACAGAAAGAGCAAAAGCTCCAACATCTGCACGAGTTCTTATAGCAAGAAAGTTCCAACAAACATTGAAAGGATACGAGTGTGATACACAAGTGATGTCGATGATACCACAAGTGCCACCTGCGACTGTCAGGCATAGGATAGACTTGCAGAAGGTTCAGGAAGGGAGTCCGAGTCCATCTGTGACTCAGATTTGTTATCAAGGAAGGCCGATAGTTCTGAGGGGACTGAATAAATTCTTATCTTTCCTTTAAAATGATTTGGAACTTCGAGGTGCTAGAGAAGGAGAAGAGGATCTCCATGTCTGTGAGCCTTTTCCGTAGAGCCAAAAAGCCTTTCCGACATAGGACAGTTTCTCTAGCATAGTCCTGTGAGATGGAGATTTTATTTTCCTGCCATCTGAACATTCTGATCTTCCTCATATGTGCCAGGATTTCAGTCGTATGTTATTTTTTTTTATTTTTTTATTTTTTTAAAAACATATTTCTTTATTAATGTTTTCAATGTTTTATAGTGGCATACATACAGGTGATGCTTGTAGCTATTATCTGGCCAAGTACAATGTTCGTTTCTTTAAAAACATCAATAAACCTTTAGTTACACATTTTGATCTTGCAGTTCAGACTTATTTCCCTCCGTTGACGGAGCCCTCGGGTTTCCTCACATTGTATAGCTCTTTCTTCTGCTTTGGCCCAGCTGTCTACATTTTTTCCCCATATCATCACTGTGGGGCCATTCAGCGCTTTCCATGTCATAGCTATTTGCCTGCGTCCTAACACCAGGGCTAGGTCTACAAACCGGGAGCCAACCTACAGGATTTGTTCCGTAATGGTTTAAAGATGAGAGGTCTTGGAGAGGACATGTTTCTTGGTCTAAAGGTCAGAACCCTATGGACTCTTTCGATCTCAAAGTCTTTGGTAAAGGAAAATTGAAGGACTTCTTGAATCCATGCTATTTGGACATTGGCCACAGAACAGGCTGAATTTTAGTACTTTCAGATAATCCAAATATACAAAGGTTGCTCCACCGGATGTGGTCTTCCTGATCTGTAAGTTCTCACTTCGGTGAAGATAAAGTGTTCAAGACATTGTAGTTGTTTTTCTTGTACATTGGTGTAGTCTTCAACAGTGCTTATTCTCGACTCCGCGTTAGAGATTCTTATTGTCAAGTCTTTGAGGTCTATACGAATCCCAGCAACTTTGACCTGAAGCAGATCCGTGTTTGTCTTGGTGCTTTCTGCAATGTCGTGGACTGATTTTAGTTTGAGGAGTATGGCCTCTAAGGTGGAAGAGGAGTCAAGGCTACCTTTTACTGGTGACTGCAGAATTGGGGGTGACTGCTTGGAACGCTTAACGTTCGCCTTGGTATCTCTCTCCTTCATGTTGCCCTCTCTGTTGTCTGACATCCTGTGACATCCTGTGTCTGAGTGGTGTACAAACACTTTGCATTTATGCTGATCAGGTAGAGTTGGGCTGGAACCCTTTGTTGCCGACACACTAGATGAACCCCCTCCTTCAGAAAGAACAGCCACCTTTCACGAGGAGGAGGGTCGTTGACCCATTGAGCTTTGGTAGGTAATGGCTGTAACATGATGCTCCCTTATTTAACACTCCCTTAGGCCGCCGAGATTCTCAAAAGGTACCTGGCATAGCCTCTATGACCGAAATCTTGAGAGAAGGTGTTACCAAGACTGGAGGGCCCGATGCAGATGCACTATAGATGCAGAAAGGTCAAATAAAGGAGGCTGGCCACTGAGAACTATGGGGGGAGGGGTACCTGGTACGGACCAAGCCTCAACACCAGCCTGCTCCAATTTTGGATGTGGCCCAACCCCAAGGCCCCCGAATGGTGGTATGATGGTCTCAATTATACAATGCAGTGGTCAGGCATTATCCTGTGCACAAGAGGCACAGCCCCCTTCCGGTAAGCGAGCTATGAAGGCCTTCTCACCGTTTATGTGGTTTGGGCCACTAACATTGCACCACAAGAGCTGGAGCACTCGGATGTACCAGAAAGCAGACACTGCTTGAACTCGGGTGGCAACAGGTAGGCCGCGCAATATGTGGGGCTGATTGCGTGATATTGACCAATGGCTGGGTGATCTCAGGGGGCTATCTGGTAGATAGGAGGTTGTCAGTCGCCTGTCAGCAAGTACCTCATGAAGGACCCTACCCCACCAGTCCACCCCTGGAAGCCGGGCTTGGGGATCTGATCTCGCAACTATGCACGGTGGAAGCGCTCAGGCTCAAATACAATCACTGCCATTTTGTGGCGCTGCAGAGGATGGCCTGCACAGAATCTTTCCATAACTCAGAGGGGGGTCCAAAATCTAACAGTAGCATCAACTGCCTTAGAGGGGGATGTCGCTCACAAATTGTCTGTTTTCATTCTGAATCTCTGGTGCTCAAGACATGCCCAGTAACTCTGAACCTTCCCTTTACACTGCTTGGTAATTCAGCCTGGCCTCCTCCACAAAGCACATGCCAAATCCCCTATGTACTAATAATGCTTTTAGAAAACCCCAGTTGACCTGTTTAAATGTTTGCATCAAGTGTTGCCACTACTACTATACGCAGTACTTTTTTTTGTTCTCCATTCCTTTGTCTTTTAATAAACCTCAGTTGATCTGGGTGAAGGAGAAAAGATATCCTGTCATCAAGTCTGTCTTGTATAGCACTGGGGCTATGTAACCCACACCTTGTGGTCCTTTCCTGGCTTAATTGCAGAAAGCTTCACCTTTTTCATATAATGATTGTCAAAATGGATTTATAGAAACCTGTTGAAATGGTTTGTTGAAATCTACCTTATGTATGGGGCAAAATTAGAAAATGGCAGTAAAGCTTTCTGGGCCTGAAGCGTTTTAAGGCTTCAAATCATTACAAACCTCTTCTTTGGATAGTGGCTCTTCTTGGGTAATGTAATCGCTTGTTGAAATTCGTCCTGGCAAGTAAGGCCTATTGACTTGCAGGCATACATTGTCTGAGACTAGTCATAACTTTCCTCGACTTCACTTGTTTAGGAAAGTGACTATCTTATCTCTGTTTTGCTTGTTAGCTACAATCTGGCCCCCCTGAAATGACATCAGAACATCTTGCCTTCTGTTGCTGTGAAGTTCATACCCACTAATTGATCCAAGGAAGTCCGGGACACCACTGGGGGAAAGCTGATAGAGATGTAGATTTGGAAGGGATGACTGATCCAGTCAACCACTGATATCTATCTTTCATATAGTGTGATAATTTGTTTGTCTCAAGGTGTAGTCATCTGACCAACCCTGCAGAGTGACAAAATTGAGACACAGTAATTAACAAACTCCAAAAAACTTCTCGAGTTAGGCTTGTAGCCTCACTATTTTGCTTGTTTATGAAAAGCTCAGTAGTATCATCTTGTTTCAAGTGTATTTAAAATGAAACAATTGACATCCATTTATCTGCAAACGTTGTTGCTATCCAAGTAAAGATGGTGTTTCTTTAAACATTATTTGTCTCTGAAATATGGGTCTCTCATTTTTTTAAAGAATTGGTACTTTACCCGAGTTAAAATGAAGTTATGTGTGACCTTCTATGCCTAGTTTGAGATTACTATTCTTGCTGTCTTATGTGACCGAGGTTTATGAGCACAGATGCAAGTATAGTGTTCCTGTTAAATATTTCTGTAAAGGCCCTAGATAGCTTGGCTTCCTTCAGGGCAATATGAGCAAAGTGGTAAGCACATCTGAGTTTGTTTTATTTGTTTTTCGATAACTCTTGTTTAAGTTGTATCTTTTATTAAACTTAGTGTTTAATTTTGATTTCCCCAGAGAAAAGAATGTATCTTTACTTGCAGTTGAAGAATGAAACCTAAGTATTATGATTGCTATTTGGGGATAAGTGCTGCAGATGTGGGTGTTCTCAACAGCGGTAATTCTTTGACCAGTTTTAAAGATAGAGTACTGGTGCACATGAAATGAGAAATGCCATTCACTTTTTGACTTGTTACTTTCTAGTTATTCACCAAGGTGGGAATAAATGATGAGCGCTTAAAGCAAATCCTAGACCTCAAGAAGGAAATGGAAACTGCTATGACCAAATACGGAGAGCTGAACCTTGAATGCAATCGAAGAGAAAGAAGAGTGGTATGTTTTTGTTACCAAAGTCTGAAAAGTCGAATCTCAAAGCATCTTTTAAAGGATCCTAGTTTTATCTTCTCATTAGCCTTTGTTTAATGCTGTCAAGCTAACTCAGTGATTTAAAGGCTTGCTGCTGATGTGTTAATGTGCGGATGGCATGTTGAAATCCTGATTATGAATTTGGTTGGTACATTGAGTAGCATTACATTGGCATTTAGTAATATCTGGTATTTACAGGTCTTAGAAATGGCAGAAGGCCTGCATGGAGTGCTGTATAGAATTGATTTATTGCTGTTTAACCATGCTTTTGATTTCCTCCTAGAGCTAGGCCAGAAAATTGTTTTCTTCTATACCCCAGACAGGGCTGGGCAGGTGACACCATCCTGCAAGTGGTGTTGTGTAAAACAGTGTGTGTTCCCATTTTGGAGTGGTCATTGCTTATTGGAGCAAGACAACAAAGACTACGGATATACTTGTTGCCTTCATGTAAACTCCATTACAGATATGGATGCAGCATCATTAGATAAATTGTATATGTGTATATGGTCACACTGTTCTAGTTTTGTCTTGTGAATCATGCCCACCTTATGGTGTACCGTAATCACTTTATTCATGTGTCACCTTGTTCATTATTGTATGTTTAAGGTGTTCAACTCAAACGTTCCTTTCTGAACACAAATGTCCTTTCCAGGCTCAAAAACATTAACAGTATTACTCCACACATTACATTTTATTATAATCTCTTTAATCAGTTTAATGATTTCTAATCATTAATCTCAAAATTAGATTTCAATTTAATCATGCATACTCCAATTCCAAAGCATTTCTGGACTTGAGTCCATCATCATGTAAATTGCCTCACTTTCCCACAATCTCAATCAATACTCCAAACAAGAAATAGATCAAATAATATATATAAAATTAATAAGCAAAATTCTTGTATGTTGTTAGCCCATTTTGCTAATAACCCTTTTTTAATACCTGCCGTCCAGATCAAAGATTGTGTTATAAGATTGTAGTAAAAACTGTTGTACTCAACCATATTGTGAGCACTTGATCAAAAGTAAACAACTCTGCAACTGTGTACTGATAATCCAAGTATTCTCCCTAGGGTATTCCAATTTGATGGTAGAGTTTGGCAGCAGTAGAATTAATATAGGTTAGGTAATGAAGGTTGCTCGGGTTGCTTTCTCCTAAGTGCTGGCATCTTTGGAATTAAATTAATCCCAAGTGATGTTTTGTAATATTACTTGAGTGTTTTATGTTAAGAGTGGTACATATACTTTTTTAACCTACAGGTCTGAGATTGTTTACCTGAAATGTGTCTTGTTAGCAAGACATGCCTCATTATTTTGATGAATTTGAAGTGAATCAAATGATTTAATTGTAGTATGAAGTTGATTTCATGTTTTATGATTTATGTAAATCTGGCATTTTAGTTGCAATTGAAAATGATAAATTCAGGATGGTGAAAATGAATTTATCTAATTTTCTATGAGTCAATAAATCTCCATTAAAGAAGAGGGGGGATAATGGTCAACCTTGTGGCACTTCACATACTGATGTTGTCTGGGCAGTACTTTATAATGAAGACCGAAATAAAGGAAACCACAAAATACTTTCCTTTGACATTCATCTACTTAATTTAACATTTTGAAAGATCAGATTCATTAGTGGTGTCATAGGTGACGGACAAATCAAGTAGTGCTAATAGATCTGCTTCACTCACATCCCACTCAAACAGCAGCTCTTTCATCACATGATAGGGCAATTTCTGTTTTAAATTATTTTGCTATCCTTTAGTGCAGTCCAGGATTTTCATATATGCCACTAACACTCTGGGCACCACAATCAAGCATTCTGACCTAATACACTGATTCACAAATATTTCCTTTGCCCTGTTTTTGACTATTATCCCTATGAATATCTCAGCAAGATTTCCCTGATGAGTGCTCACAGATTATGGTAGTACTGCGAGTGTTAGTACCTGTAAATTAGGGTATTTAATGTAGTTCTTTGCAGGACAAAAGATCACACCCTTAGTAGATTATCATTAGATTGACAGTAGTTCAGTTCTTCAGTTGAGCGTTTTTTATGTACAGCTTTTTCAGAATATGTTGTGGTCACTCATTTCACATAGACTTTCTTTGGCCAGTTATTTTATTTCAAGTTATTCTTTCGTGTAGCCGGAGGTTGTTACCATTCACTTCGATTCGCCACAATAACAAGTGATCACAGAGATTTCAGCCCCTCTAAAGGTTCTACTTTTGGGCTTTAACAAGCCTGAAAATACATTCCTGTAATAGCTATTATATATACATATCAGTAATATCAAAAGCCATAAACATTAGAAATAATATGTACCCATGAAAAGATCATGAATTGTGTGTGGTGGGGAGAAAACTGGGAGTGTGTGCAAGTCTATACCAAAAGTGCAAAGGTGGTGGGAGTGGTCTATTTATGACGTAAATCGTAACAACATACCTCTGGGTTTTCTACTTTGTGCTAAGCACTGCCCTCCTACTGTCAGGATGTGTTCTGTCCAAGTACATATCTGTAATATGTGTAGGTTTCATAGTTTCTCAAAAAGTCCTTGTAACCGAAAGAGATCTGGGTAGCACGTCCTTGAATCGTGACTGTGCTCTGGGTGCTGTCAGCCATTTTGGAGTTTCAGTTGAAGTGGTTTTGCGATTACATGCCTCTAGCAATGGTTATGTTGCCTGTAGAACACCTTGTGCGCTATAGCAATGGATATTGAAAAAAACATTTGACAGATTTGAATGACTTTACCTTTTTAAACCTTGGAATAGGACGGCATTCCCCAATACTTTCATAAACTGCATTAAAACTTTTAGTATCTACCTTCAATCTTTAAGCCCAAATGAATAAGGTGGTCATTTCCTTCTAATGAAAAGGTGGTAAATGAAACATTTCTCTTAAAAAGCTACAATTACCTAGGGATCATAAAGAGTTAATTTTCCAAATCTCATGCCCTATCAGTTGACCATTACATTATCTCATGCCCAACTATGGTAATAAAATACTAAAGGTCCATATATATGGATAAAGCTAGAAGCATCACTCACCCAACCACCTTTCCCGTAGCTGCCAAGTTTTCAGTTCGCTTATGTGTGACATTTCAAGCTGTAAATGTGACATTTCAATACCCTATGTGTGACACTGAGCAACACTTTGATACGTTGAACAGAATAGTGATGCCCATAGCCTAGTTTTAATTTCTGAAATGACCCTAATTTATGCAACAATTGCAGAGGTCGGCAAGGCAAGCAAACCTTGAGCCAAATATCGGGCTCTGGTTCAGTCTATGTCCCATGAGAACAGGCTCTAAAACCGAGCTAACCCAAGCACCGCTCCATTCTCTCCTTAATTCAGTTTTTACAAACAGAAATTTTAAAGCACAGAATAGGAAAGCCGATGTGTAAAACTGATTTTCTACTTGAATTAAAAGAAGAATATCTAGATGAATGTCTCTTCGTAACCCTGTGCATTTAGCATGTGTTTCATGGAGACCAACAAGTGAAAAGCAGGCGATGCTGCTTTGCTTTGATTTTTTGATAATCCCTTTAATTTCTATCACTAAAGTTTTGAATGATACCTGAAATTGATATGGTTTTGTTGTAGGCAGGGGAAGCTAGCATATTACAATACACATATCAATTAATCAGCATTTGTAAAGCGCAACACTGTCACCCCTAGGGTTATCTGGGAGCTGTGTCTCAGTCGAAGAGCCAGGTCTTGAGTCTCTTTCTGAAGTATGCCAGCGAAGGGGCTGTACGGAGTTAGAGGGGAAGGTCGTTCCAGGTCTTGGCAGTGATGTAGGAGAAGAAGCGGCCACCGCTGCGGCTGCGATGGATGCAAGGGGTGTGTGCCAGGGCAAGTGAGGACGACTGCCGGTTACTAGAGGGTTGGTGAAAGTTCAGTAGATGGCTGATGTAGGCAGGTCCTAGGTTGTGGAGGGCTTTGTAGGTGTGTGAGGACCCTGAACTGGCATCTCTTCTGGATGGGGAGCCAGTGGAGGTCTCTCAGTAGGGGGGGGGACGATGTGAATTTGTCTGGGGAGGTCCAGGATGAGCCTGGCTGCTTTGTTCTGTATGGCCTGGAGTCTTCTGAGGAGCTGGGTGGAGATGCCGGCGTAGAGGGCGTTGCCTTAGTCGAGGTGGCTGGTGACGAGGGCCTGAGTGGCGGTCTTTCTGGTGTTGGTTGGGATCCATCTGAAGATTCTGCGGAGCATGCGAAGTGTGTGGAAGCAGGAGGAGGCGACTGCGCTGACTTGTCGTTTCATGGTCAGTTGCCTGTCTAGGATTATGCGAGGTTGCGTGCATGGTCGGTCGGTCTGGGTGTAGGTCTGAGTTCTCAGGCCACCAGCTATGGTCCCACTCAGAGGTGTTCTTCCTGAAGATCAGTACTTCAGTTTTGTCAGAGTTGAGTTGGAGGCAGTTGTTTCTCATCCATTTTGATACATTGGTCATGGCGTTGCAGAAGTTGGTTTTGGCTTTCGAGGGGTCCTCGGTGAGCAAGAGAATCAGTTAAGTGTCATCTAAGTAGGAGATTATGTTGAGTCTGTGGGATCTGACGACGTCTGCGAGGGGGATCATGTAGTTGTTGAACCGGGTGGGTCCTTGTGGTACGCCGCATATGATGTCTTTGGATTTTGTAGGTTACAGTGGGGCGACTCTGTCCGTGATCCAGGCGGTGAAGTTCTCAATGGCCTGGTCGAGGTCTGTTGAAGCCTCAAGTTGGGAGGTGGTGAGGGCTTATGACCACTGAGTTTCGGTGACCTTGCGCCAGCTGTGGTGGGGTGGGGGAGGGGATCTGATGCCTGGTGATGGTGTGCTGGGTGTCGTAGATGGAGAAGTGAACAATGACGTGGACGGTCCAGGTAAGTTATGTGGTGTGGCTGAATTTGATTCTGTCACTGGAGGTGAAAATGGGGTTGAGTGTGTGTCCGGCTTTGTGTGGGTTCGGTGACAAGTTGGATGAAGCCAATGTTGAGGTTTTCCAGGAGGGCGATGGAGTTGGCGTCATTGGGGTCATCGATGTGGAAGTTGAGGTTGCCGATTAGGACATAATAGTGAGAATAAATTGCTTGAGGGGGGCGATGAGGTTTGGGAATGCATTGCAGAATGTTGCTCGGGGTCCCGGAGGTCTGAAGGCAAGGGTCCCTTTTATGGTGGTCTTTGGGTCACGTTGCAGTAGGTAGTTGAGGTGTTCCATGAGAGGCACAGGTCGTCATTGGTGATGGTTTCCTTGAAGATGACGATGATGCCCCTGCCTTGTTTGTTGGCGCGCTGTCTTGTGTATCATCTTGTAGCCTTCAGGAGTGGCGGTGGTGATGTCGGGGTTCGAGTAGGGGTTGAGCCACGTGTCGGTGATGAAGACAACGTCCGTGTTGAGGGTGGTGATGTTCCAGATTTCAGTGGCGTATGTGTAGAGGGAGCGGGCTTTGAGCAGAATACCATGGAGAGGTTGCACGGTGTTCTTAGTCTTGTGGGCAGGAGTGATGCATAATCTTTCGTAGGTTGTGTCGCAGGAGAAGTGGCAGTGTCTGCAGGTGAAGGGTCCTTTCGGGAGAAGGAGACAGCTGTTGTTTTGGCGTCCGGGGTCCAGGTCGAGGAGTTCTTGGCGGTGTACCGTTGGGTGGCGGGAGGGCCAGGGGTCCTGGCGCTGGGCGTTGTCCAACCAGCAGTACGTTGGTGGCGTACCCGCTGCGTGACCGTGCGGTGGCCTCAATTGGGGGCCCTGGGTGTGGTCCTAGGGGAGCTGGGTGCTGGGCACGGACCTGGGATGGGCAGTGCGGGGTCAGGGACAGCAGGCTGTGCAGAAACAGCGCAGAGGGAGAGGCAGCTCAGGGGTAGGGACAGTGCAGGGGGAGCAGCAGCGCAGCAGTAGGGACAGCAGGCAGTGCAGGGACAGTGCAGAGGGAGCAGCAGCACAGGGCTAGAGACAGCAGGCAGCGCAGGGGGAGCGACAGTGCAGGTGTAGTGCCAGCAGGCAGTGTAGGGGGGGTGGCAGTGCAGGGGTAGGGACACCAGGCAGCGCAGGGGGAGCAGCAGTGCAGGGGTAGGGACAGCAGGCAATGCAGGTGTAGGGGCAGCAGGCAGCGCAGGGGGGGCGGCAGCGCAGGGCAAGGGACAGCAGGCAGTGCAGGGGGAGCAGCAGCGCAGAGCTAGGGACCGCAGGCAGTGCAGGGGGAGTGGCAGCAAGCGCTAGGGACAGCAGGCAGTGCAGGGGGAACGGCAGTGCAGGGGTAGGGACAGCAGGTAGCACAGGGGGAACTGCAGCGCAGGGGTAGGGACAACAGGAAGCGAAGGGACAGCGCAGGGGTAGGGACAGCAGGCAGCGCAGGGGGAGCGGCAGTACAGGGCTAGGCACAGCAGGCAGTGCAGGGGGTGGGGCAGTGAAGGGCTCGCGACAGCAAGTTGCACAATGGGAGCTGTAGCGTAGGGGTAGGGAAAACGGGCAGCGCAGGAGTAGGGACAGCAGGCAGTGCAGGCATAGGGACCGCAGGCAGCGCAGGGGTAGGGACAGCAAACAGTGAATGGGTAGGGACAGCAGCAGCGCAGGGGTAGGGACAGCAAGCAGCGCAGGGGTAGGGATAGCAGCAGCGCAGGGGTAGGGACAGCAAGCAGCGCAGGGGTAGGGATAGCAGCAGCGCAGGGGTAGGGATAGCAGCAGCGCAGGGGTAGGGATAGCAGCAGCGCAGGGGTAGGGATAGCAGCAGCGCAGGGTTAGGGACAGCAGGCAGCGCAGGGGTAGGGTCAGCAGGCAATGCAGGGGGAGCGCCAGTTCAGGGGTGGTGACAACAGGCAGCACTGGGACAGTGCAGGGGTAGGGACAGCAGGCAGCGCAGGGGTAGGGACAACGGGCAGCGCAGGGGTAGGGACAACAGGCAGCGCAGGGGTAGGGACAACAGGCAGCGCAGGGGTAGGGACAGCAGCAGCGCAGGGGTAGGGACAGCAGGCAGCGCTGGGGTTGGTTCAGCAGGCAATGCAGGGGGACAAATGTAAAAAGAACAATTGATGGACAGAATGCAGAACAATGTCATACATTCACCCCAGTACAAAGATCTGGGCCTAAATCCATCGTTTTTTTGCTCACCATGCCATTCCAGTTTAAACCCAGCCATATGCAAATCAGTCTTGACCCTGTGCCCAATGGGAACAGTCCAGCCCAAACTGCCAGGACAGGTCCTCCCTAGACTGGAAACAAGCATCCTAGGACCGGTTTCGGGGTTTCACCCCTCATCAGCCAGGATAGCTTGACTCCAGTGGCATGGAGAGCACGGGAGTGTCTGGGCATACCCGTACCACTCAGGGTGACAAATGCAAAACCAACAATTGATGGACAGAATGCAGAACAATGTCATACATTCACCCCAGTACAAAGATCTGGGCCTAAATCCATCGTTTTTTTGCTCACCATGCCATTCCAGTTTGAACTGGGGTGGCGTAGTGGGCAAAAGAACGATGGATTTAACCCAGATCTCTTGACTGGGGGAGAATGTTTGAGTCAGCATTCCGTCCATCATTTGTAGCAGTTACACTTTTCGCCCTAAGTGGGACGGGTATGCCCAGACGTGGGTCCCTTGCTCACTGTGCCACTGGATTCAAGCTAGCCTGGCTGATGAAGGGTGACATACCCCGAAACCGGTCCCAGGATGCTTGTTTCCGGTCCAGGGTGGACCTGGCTTGGCAGTTCGGTCTGGACTGTTCCCATGAGGCACAGGGTCAAGACTGATTTGCATATGGCTGGGTCCAAACTGGGGTGGCGTAGTGGGCAAAAGAACGATAGATTTAACCCAGATCTCTTGACTGGGGGAGAATGTTTGAGTCATTCAGCATTCCGTCCATCATTTGTTGCAGCGGCATTTCAGAGGGGGCGCCAGTTCAGGGGTGGCGGCAACAGGCAGCACAGGGATGGGGGCTGGGCACAGTACCTTAAGCTTGGGTCAGGCGAAAGTGCGGTGGCCCAGCCGAGCTTCCTCCGGGCTCTGCCACGTGCGGACGGGTGCCGCCGCCCACGCACGTCGCGGGAGCCGCAGGGTTATTAAATGGGCGCCGGGAGGCATGAAAATCCGTGAACCAGCTGGCCCTGTCTCCGGGGCCGCTGGGAGATGTAGCCTGTAGTCTGGAGTCTGGTGATGGTGGGAGGGAGGGGATCCGAAATGCTCCCTAGCGCGGACCAGCAGCAGCAGGAGGGGAGACACCTACTGGAGGGAAGGGCGGCAGGGGGAACAGGAGCTCCCCCTGTCGCTCTTCCCTCCAGGTAGGCCACATAAAGTGGCCTACTTTCTCTTTCGCTTAACATGCACTTTTTCCTAACAACCTATATGTATATAAATGTATGTGTGTATATTTATAATTTATATATAAATAGACATTGATTGAACAGGATGTGTATATATTGAACCTAGTGTACCAGTGGCGGCTCCTGTTAATGGGCTCAGGAGCAATTTACCCTTCTTTAGTCTAGCAACAGTCTCTGATAGCTGGCACAGGCGCCCGTATTGCGTCTGCACTAGTTTTCAGAGAGAGATTACCAGGACTGGAGAAATCCCATTCCTGGCCTTGAGGCCATGGCACGCCTCTGTGCCTCCCCCACAGCTAAAGGTAGACATGGGTGCTGCAGGCTGAAGCCTTGCAGTGCCTGTGGCTAAACGCCAATCAGTCTGTCACCCCACCCTTCCCCAACTTGTCACAGAGTTGGGAAAGGGTGAGGTGAAAACTCAGAGACTTAACCCTAGTCTCTGCGCAGGTTTGAGGTTTCAGTTTCGTGCCCCAGTACCGACAGCTAAAAGGAGCAGAATTCCAAATAGGGTCTGCAGCAAGGTAAGTAAAACAAAAACAAAAAAGCTTTTAAATGTTGTGTGCTGTGCGTATGGGTAAATGTGTGTGTTTGTGGGTAAGACTGTATATGTGAGAGTGCATGTGGGATGTGTGTGAGTAAAAGTGAGAGACTCAGTGGAGAGAGTTAGTGTGTGAGAGTTGGTGATAGGAAGAGTGAATATGAGCGAGAATAAATGATAGTGAGGGAGAATGACAGTGGGTGTTACTGCGAGGGAGAACGACCATGAGTTTTACCGTGAAGAAGAATGACAGTGAGTGTTACTGTGAGGGAGAATGACGGTGAGTGTAACTTGGGGAGAATGACCGTCTGTGTTCATGTGAGCGAGAATGGCAGTGAGAGTTAGTATGAGGGAGAATGACCGTGAGTGTAACTGTGTGTAAGACTGAGTGAGTCAGTGATCCAGCGCTTACAATAAAAATATTTTCTCCTACTATGTTTTTGGGTCATCCAGGTGCAATTATTTCTCTAACACACACACACTATATCCATATGACGGTGGGGCCCATAACACCGCAAATACATTCACTTACTCATTTATTTCCCTGGAGTTTCCTCCGACATGAAACCTAGGAGAAAAACGATTTGCTGGAAGGAGACAGGATACCTCTTTTATAAAGACACAATAATTCTCATTTGCTTTTAAGGTATTCCACTCATTGGTCGATGGACCAACTAGTAGGAATCAGTTGATGGTGATTAAGACCAGCTCAATCACAATGAACTCTTTTACCAAATCATTATTAATCATTATGCTAAAGAAAATCACTGAGTCATTTGTTTAAAGAATAATAAAGTTTATATAAAGTTTTGAATGCAAGAAATTCGAGATTAATTTATTATTCAGATCATTGCGTTTATCATCATTATAAGAATAATTGTAAATTGTATGACACTTTTATTAGACCAAAAATGAGGTTATCATACTAAGGACTCTATAGATCAACCTATCTATCTCTCGGGAAATCCTAATAATTCTAATATAAATCTTGTCAAATGCTAGTTCTCCTAAAGCGGCATTTCATACTCAACTGGAAAAGGAAAATTACAGCAGCAGCATCAGCTCGTCAGCATCAGCAACCGCAAACTCTCCCATCTACAGCATCTAACTTCTTCAGCATCTCCCGCAGCATCCCGCAGCATTCTAACCCCCTCCCACCAAGAGTAGGTCTTCTTATAACCTAATTCTAGCTTACAGCATAAAATGTTTCTTCTTACATGGCGCGATTCATTCTCATTGGTCCAAAACTCAGGTCCCTATACATTCTAATCAAGCTTCCTGGTCTTAACTAGTTCCATGAGGAATGTCCATGCAAGCATCGTTTCCCACAGTTCATGCACTTGCTCATCCGTTTCGATCAGTCCAAATTGTTTCTTTTTCTGCAACAAATTATATAATAGAGTTCTTTCTATTGATTCAACCAGGCTTCTCACGCTTCTTGCTGATCATCTTGGCACACATCTGCTCAGAAGGGTCACAGCAGCCTTGACCATACTTTCATCTCAGCCTCTCGGCATCAGCACGTGATCATCCCTTTGCAACAGCCTCTCTCCTCTATCACATAGTCGCATCCGCTCCTGCGCACTCTAGTTACTCGCGGCCATTTTATATTACTGCTCGGCAGGCCTAAGCGCACTATTTCTAAAGAAAACAAAATGTTATTAAAACAATGAAATATAAACCCTTTCATTTCCCTCCCGTCTTTCTACGTACTCCCAATTAGGTATTACCTAGCAGAAGCAACATATAAAGCTGTCCCTTACTTACCATCGCTTTATTTTGCAACCACACGTTTTATTCAAAGCACAAATCATGCATTTTATTATTATTTTAGTACGCAAAATGTTATGTTATGTTAGAAACGTAAACAATTATTAGTTCATCATTTTGCACATTAAACTGCGTGTTATCCTTACCCCAATACATACATTGTTGGTTATTTTCTTGAACGAACATGTTTATTATTATTATACGAAAATATTAGGAGGTTAAAATTTTTATATTTACCCTGCTCCATCAACTCCCCTTTGGTGATTTTTAATATCACCACACAAACCCAAGTTATACAATTTTCTCAGACAGCATATATCTTTTATCCATTTGCTTTTGTTAGTTTTATACTTCTGTATCGCTTTCAACTTGTCTCTTTGTTTTCTTGTACATGTTCTCTTTTATTTCTTCTAACTCTATTTCACCTATTTCTCTCTCTCTCTCTTTGTTTATCATATTTTCTTTTTCTATCTTATTCTGCTTTCTTCTTCTCTTTATACATGTTACTGCAAGCTTCAATACTAATATTATTATTATTACCATGGTTGCTATTATTATAACTTTCCTATTATTAATCCACTCATTCTTGTTAACCAATTCGTTATCGAAGAAAACCCTTTACCAAGTTTTCCCCAAACACTTTCAACCTCCAGTGGTACTAGTTCTTTGTGCAAATTTGTAATATTTGTTATATACTTCTGTATATTTTCGCTTTTATCAGGAATGTAAGTGCAACAATGTTGGACTTTCAGCATTCCACAGACTCCGCCCTCTTTTGCCAAAAGAATGTCAAGGGCAAGACGATTTTGCATCACCATAGCTCTCATGGCAACCATCTCAGTATTTACCATTAAGAACCCTCCAGCAGTATTTGTAGATAAACGATCTACTACTGTGGATAATTTCCGAATTCTGAATGCATTCAAAGATATTCCCACTGCTGGTATCAATGCACCAAAAATATCACCTACTATTTCTGAAAAACTTTCCCTTTTTCTACGTGTAAAGGTATTTATCATTTTGTGTGTTCCTTTTTCTTTTCTGTCTACAAGGAAAATCTTTGGAAAGACCAGGCCTAAATAACATGATCCATACCAATGGTCCGGCAACCTATAATAAGCCCTATTCCCACAAACGTAATAAATCCCTGGAAATATTGGATCTTTTCCCCTTTGAATCCCCATCCACCTATAATTTGGTAATTGTCATGGCAATTACTGGAACCCACAAAATAATTGTCATATCTTGTCTTATTTCTTCTAATGCACAACCTTCCCTGTTGGGGCCAATCCAGAGTCATAGCTGCATTTATCTTTTTCTTGTCATGATGGTCTTCCTCAAACGCCCAAAGAGGTGTTTTTGTCTCTTCTATTATTTTTCTTTCAAATTTCACTCTTCTCTCCTCGACCATTTCTAGAAATACTTTTTCTTCTTTCTTTAACTGACAGGTAAGGTTGTACCTAAATATATTATCTAATGTTAAAATCTTATCTTCTAAGAAATATTCACCAAATATCTTTCCCTCTTTTATTTTATTAAGCTCGGGAACTACAGAAACCTTTGCAAAAATCCTATCTACATCTGTGTAATAATATTCTAATCTGCCTGTTTTATAAAATAAGCTTGCTAATACACTACATGTTATTCCATATGTCAAAGGGAGGTGATAAGTCACACCCTCTGCTACAGATGCAGGCAACTGCATACAAACATAACAATCCCTTACATCCATTGTTTCTACGTACTCATACAGTAATTTAGTAAACACATTCTTTGAAAAATCTGTTATTGATTTGTCCTTATGTAATTCTGCACTACTCCTTAAAATAACTGGCTCTTGAGTGTTAGCTCCTTTTCCTTTCTCAGTGTTATTAGACTTTTCCACTACAGCTAAACTAATTGGAATAGTTATTGCTATAACTACCCATACTGTTATTAATAATCCTGTACAAAAACAGCACATTTTGCACCATCTACTTAAAACCTCACATCTACTTTTTCTATCTTTAATATTCTCCATTTTGTACTTGTTTTCTAGAAAATTGTGTCACTACACCTCAGAAATGACTTGCTTGCCACTCTGTACTTTCAAAATTTTGTCTTTGCTTGGTTCTTTCTTTTAATTCTTTCTCAGAATTCTTTCTTTGTCACATCCGGTAAATTCGTCAGTTCAGTGTTTTGTCAAATCCGGTACACTATCTACAGAAACCTCTTCAGGTTTGTTGCTTCAGGTTTGTTGCACTTCACTTTCTCCCATCAGGTTTCTTTGTTCTGGGTTTTCGTGAGTGTTCAATTCTTCTTTGTAACTAGTCAGAGCACGATACAACCATTCAGGTGATCTGTACTTCTGATTCACTTTCTTTATTCTTTTTGTTTTCTGCAAGTGTTTACCACCTTGTTTTCCTTGCTCCTTTTGACTTATTTCATTCACTTGTTCAGCACTTTTTCCATCCAATTTTACTATTCTGTATCTTAATTTTCTTACTTCGTTGGGCCAATTGTCTCCTTTTCTTGGCCTTTTTGCTTCACTTCCTTTTTCCTCTCTTTCTGTTTTCCAATTTCTTTTTCTTGTCTCTAGTTTTTCATTTCTTTCTTCTCCACTTTCTTCTGATTCTGTTCCAATCGTTTCGTTATTTCCTCTTATTTTGAAGCTTATTATTTCGCTTTCAGCTACTTGTGGTTCTTTTCTTATCTTCCTTCGTTCACCTACTTCTGTCCCTCCTCAAGGTTCTTCCGGTTTTGTGTCAGTTCCTCTATCTACTTCTAAATTTCCCTGTTCTTGCGTTTGACTATCTGTCCCTACTGCTCCTCTGGGTTTTTCCAATTTTTCTAACTTTTGGTCTGAAACTCTCCCTTCTTCATCTATTAATATTATCTTCGAAGGAATTTTACCACAACTTGTACTTGGTTGTTCACTGTCACTGTCTTCTGGCTCAGTTTCTTCTCAAAATTCCACTTTGTTTTTGAGATTTCTTCTTCTTCTGAATGTCCTGTATCAGATTCTGAACTAGTATCAGATATTTCCAGATGTCGACTTACAGGTCGATCTTCAGATTCTGGAACTTCAGCTATTTCCTCTATTTCTTCTTCTTCTTCTATCGTTTCACTTGTAGTTGGGTCTTCCAGATGTCGACTTACAGGTCGATCTTCAAGTTCTGGCACCCTGTTTGTCTCCTCTTCTCTTTCTGATGCTGAACTGTTGTCTGTTATTTCCAGATGCCGACTCACAGGTCGATCTTTAGATTCTGGAACTCTGATGGTGTGGCTGGCATGTACCCAGTGTTTCACTCCTGCACACTTAACTGCGGTGGTCGTCACTAGGATCACTTGTCGTGGTTCGTCCCAGCGAGGAACCAAACAATTTCTTCTCCGGTGGACTTTTATTCGAACCCAATCTCCTGGATTCAAGTCGTGAGCTGGTTTTCTTTCAAGAGTGGTCGCATCCGGTCCAACCTGATGAAACACAGAACGCACCACATCAGCCAATCCTTTGCAATAATCCAGTACTAGATCATCAGTTATAGTCAGTAGCTTGTTGACAGGTACTTGTGCTTGTCTCATTGCTCGTCCCATGATTATTTCATGTGGACTGAGTCCAGTCTTCCTTTCCGGAATACTTCTGATTGTCATCAGAACCAATGGCAAAGCATCTGGCCATTTCAGTCCTGTAGCTTGACACATTTTTCCTAACCTGTTTTTGATTGTTCCATTCACTTGCTCTACTATTCCAGAAGCCTCTGGTCTGTATGCACAATGCAGTTTCTGTTTAATACTAAGGGCTTCACAAATCAGTTTAACTAATTCGTTTTGGAAATGTGTTCCTCTATCTGTTTCAATCGTGACTGGAAAACCATACCTCGGAATGAATTCTCGCAGCAAAAGTTTTGCTACTCTGATACTGTCATTCCTTCTTGTCGGATATGCTTCCACCCAACGGGAAAACAAACAGACGACCACTAAAACATACCTCAATCTGCTGCAAGGTGGCATTTCTATGAAATCCATCTGCATTCTGGTGAAAGGACCCCCTTCTCGTCCTATTCTCCCTAGACTCACTACTGTCTTCCTTCCTGGATTTAACTGTTGACAAGTAAGACATCTTTGACAAAGACTCTCAGCTATGGCTCTGAATTTTGGATTGTACCATGTCTGTCTAAAAAGTTTGATCATTGAATCTCTCCCAATATGGGCTTGCCCATGGTACATCCGTGCCATGTCAGAAATCATGCTATCAGGCATAACTGGTCTCTCATCCCTGTAAACCCATACATCAGTTTCTTCATGTTTCCTGCATCCTGCTTTTAGCCAAGTATCTTTTTCTTCATCTTCTGCAGCCTCTTGTAACTGTCTCACCTCATCCCATGTTTCAATTGAGTTAGTAAAAAGCAGTGGACAAGAAATATGCTCTCTCTCGCGGCATTTATTTAAAGAAACCACATTCTTAGCACAGTACTGTGCCATTTCGTCAGCATATTTGTTGCCAACAGTAATGTAGTCTTCCCCATTTTTATGTGCATTGCACTTCACTACAGCGATCTCTTTAGGCAGCTGTATCGCCTCAAGCAACTTTTTCACAAAATCTCCATTCCTTATGGGTGTCCCTGCAGACGTCAAGAAACCCCTTTGTGACCAAATCTGACCAAAATCATGCACGACCCCAAAGCCGTACTGGCTGTCAGTCATAATCGTAACTCGTACATTTCTTCCCAACTTACATGCTTGAATCAGAGCTACTAATTCTGCAACTTGGGCAGACCGTACACCTTTCAAACAATATGCTTCCAATACAGTTGCTACTGTGCAAACTGCATATGCTGCACTTAGAACTCCATCACTCGTTCTTAAACATGAGCCATCCACAAACAGAATGTAATCTGATTCTTTCAAAGGCTCATCTCGTATATCAGCTCTTGGTTTAGTACAGTATTCGAGCACATTCAGACAATCGTGATCTACTTCATCCATTTCAATCACATTCTCTTCATCTGGCAATGATGTTGAAGGATTTACATTCATACATCTGTCAATGGTCACATTATCTGCACTCAAAATTACCTTTTCATACCTAGTCAGCCGACTATGTGTCATGTATTGTGTTTTTGTTCTTGTTAAAAGAATTTCCACAGAATGGGGAACGTACACTCTTAATGGATACCCCATCACTATGCCTTCACTCTGTTCCAGACTCACACAAGTAGCAGCAACTGCTTTCAAACATCCAGGCAACGCTTTTGCCACAGGGTCTAAAACAGCTGAAAAATATGCAATTGGTCTTTTCATAGTTCCATGTCTCTGCACCAAAACTGAAAATGCACATCCATCTCTTTCACTGCAAAACAGCTCAAAATCTTTCTCATAGTCAGGCATTCCTAATGCTGGAGCCTCACACAATTTCTTTTTCAGCTCTTTGAATGCTTTCATTTCTTCATCATTCATTTCAAAAGGATCTTTAACATCCTTCTTTGTCAGTTTCTGCAATGGTTTAGCAATTAGTGAAAAACCGCTTATCCATTGTCGACAATATCCAACCATTCCCAAAAACATTCTTACCTCTCTTTTTGTCATTGGAGCTCTCATTCCTTGAATCATTTTTATTCTCTCTGTCGTTACCTTTCGTACTCCTTTCTCAATTTTATGCCCTAAATACTGGACTTCTTGTTTACAAAACTGCAATTTTGAAGGGGACACTTTATGTCCTCTTTTTGCTAAATGATTCAGCAAAGCAATCGTGTCATTGACACAGGCTTCTGTCGTTTTTGATGCCACCAGTAGGTCATCAATATACTGAACCATTACTGACTTTTCTGGCATTTTTAAATCTTCCAATGATTTCTTTAGGATCTGATTAAAGATTGAGGGACTTTCTGTATACCCTTGAGGAATTCGGCACCATGCCAAAATACGCTCTCCAAACCTAAACGCAAATATTGGCTGGCTATCTGGATGTAATGGAATAGAGAAAAATGCATGACATAAATCAATCACAGTGTACCACTCTGCTTCGCGTGGAATCTGGTATAGAATCACGGCAGGGTTCGGTACTATTGGGCAACAAGGTACAACAATTTTGTTTACCTTTCTTAAATCCTGTACAATTCTATATGTTCCATTTGGCTTTTTCAGTCCCATTATTGGCGAATTACATGGACTGCTCATGATTTCTTTTAGAATCCCTTGTTCAATCATTTTATTTATTACTGGCGTTATTCCTTCAATTATTTCTGGAGTCAATTTATACTGGGGCGTATTTGGGTAACTCGTTCCTTCTTTTACTGAAATTTTTACGGGATCTACTCTTTTCATTAATCCTACATCTTCTCCTGTCAAGTCCCATACTTCTTCTTTTACTGTCCCTTTCAACTCAATTGGGATTTTCTCTGCATCAAATACAGGAAACAAACGATTTACTTCTGGTTATAAATTTACCATTGTCATTTTGTACAGTACATCCTCATCTGGAGTCTGAAATGCAATTCCGTCTGGAGTACAATAAATTGTGCAGTTCATCTTACACAATAAATCGCGTCCTAAAAGGTTAACGGGACTACAATCACACACCACAAATGGACCAATTCTTACCTTTACTAATCTAGTAAGAGGCGTTTCAATTTGCTGATTGGAAACTCCAACCACTTGTATATGTTCACCTGAGAGAGGAAGATTTGGAATTTCCACTGACCTAACAGTAGAACGGGTAGCTCCAGTGTCAACAAGGAAGGTTATATTTGCACCATTCACTTCTCCATCCACAAATGGACCTGACTGGTCTACCTCTAGAGTTGCGCCAAGCACGCACTCTTCCCTCTCTTTCAGACACCGTCATGAGCTTTCAAACGACTCATCCTCACTCTGTCGTAACCAATATTGTGAGATTTCAGCTGCACGTGACAACTGTTTTACCTGTTCTCCTCCGTAGAATCCTGTTTCTGCACTGTATTTCTGTTGATTAGCACTCTTGGGAAGTGGTGGTTGCGGCACCTGACCTTGTTGAGTAACTACCTCACTCTGCACCTGTGAATTTAATGTTTGATTTTCTACATTAGGTTTAGGAGGAAATTTACGCTCGTTTCTCCAATGCCCTAGCTTTCCGCAGTTGTGGCATTGCCACTTTTTCTTCGCCTCATCTATGCTCATTTGTCCTTTTCCTTTACCTATATTAGGTCGGGATTTAAACTGTCCTGTTTCACTGCTAGTATTATTCAATTGAGCTTCTTGCTTCTCTGTAACTTTCACCTGTGCCCACATGGCTTTTTCTTTCAATTTACGCTGTTTACTCTCAATTTCATCACTGCAATACTTAGCATATCTCAAAACATCATCTACTGTGCTATTCTGCCACCCTATCAAATGCTGCTTAATCCTTTCACTTATCTCCGGTGTTAATCCATACGCAAACCTATATACAAAATGACTCATGTCCTTCTCACTTAGCGTCTCATAACCAATATACTGTTTGAAAACCAACAACAATCTCTCATAGTACGCATGCACTGATTCTTTGCTTTCCTGTGTTGTTCTGTCTATTTTCACCCAATCTGTTTCTTTTGGTGGAATTTTATTCTTCAAAAAGGTAACTACCTGATCATATTTCCGCATCACTTCTGGACCTGGCGCTCCTGTTTTGGCATCCCTTGGATATTCCACAGTTGGCCAATCAATTGTAATCTTGCATTCCGTCCATAAATCAGCAGGCACTACTATGTCAAACAATCCATCTAGATCTATCCATAGCACTTTTGACACCTTAACAAATCTCTCCACTTGTCTGTACCATTCTACTGGTTTCTCTCTTAATTTTGGGAAGTCATTTGTAAATGACAGTATATCCTGTCTGGTCCATGGAACATGCACATAACTACCACCTGGTGTTTCTCTCATTGGGTACTCTCTGGTAACTGGTTCCTTATCTGTCATTGCAAAAGCCAAAGATGCTTTATCTGTTGTTTTCTCATTCCTCTTTGTCCATCTATTTCTCCATCTATCCACATCACCCCACTTTCTCAATAAAACAATCAGTTCTTTTATCTGGGTTAATCTTCCTGATGTGTTCAAATTTTCTATGTCTTTCTCACAAAAATCTACTCTGTACGGTTTCTGCAATGTCCTCACTTTCACAAATTCCACTCCTAGTTCACCTGCAATCTCTTCCAATTTGTCATGTAAATTTCTAGCTCTCCATGTAAGACTCTTACACAAAAACATAATCTCATCATCCTGATAATTCTTTAGTTTTTCCGTTCCAATTGTTCCCAAAATCAACTCTTCCATGTCTATTTTTAACCTAATTACATCTAATGGTTTTTCTTCTGGTTCTTTTGCTTTTAGTGCTTTCATCCATTCATTTAACTCTTCTGGAGTCGGACCTACAGGTGTACTATTTAACTCAATCCAATCACTGGTTCTTTCTGGTGTTCCTGATGCGGACTCTGTCACCATAGGCATTCTTCTAACCTCACTCTCATTTATCGTCAAATTTGTAGGTGGACTTGGTCTACACGTACTCGCCGAATTGTGTGCACCTTCATTATTCAGTTCCATCCCTTCTCTTTTTCTTTGCACATGTGAATTCATGGGAATCACCAAAGAATGTTCATTTATTTTCTGATTTTCAAAAATTGGCATTACTGGACCTATCGTTACTGGTACAGTTACAGCTTCCATATTCTTTGTCAATTCTCTTATTTTCTCAGTCAATTCTCTTGTCGTTTTTGCTAGTTCAGTTGCATTGTCACTTTCTGTCTCATCATTTTGTGAAATTTTAAATGTTTCTTGTGACCTATTTATTTCATTTCTTCGTTCGGGTTTTTTATTCCTCCCAGTTTCCATTTGCGGTGCATTAGGTGTCACCACTACAGAAGTCAGTTGATATGGAGGTGGGTTTCTGTTTAAAATATCTTCCAGCAATTCATCATCCGTTTCACTACCACCATACACATACTTTTCTACCACTACATGTTTCTTTTTCTCAGTACACTTTCTCTTTGCTTCTTCCTCAACCGCAAAAGCTGGAAACAAACCTCCTGCCATGTTAGCGTATCTCCAACGCTTTACTCTGTCCTCATGATTTATTCCCCACAACCTTCCTGGTATAAACTCATGATTCTTCAATCCTCTGGATCTCTCTCGTTCATACATCTCATCTTCCCATTCCGCTAAAGCTTCAAACTGTGTTGGTCTAGGTCTAGGGTCTAACATTACCATCTTTTCTCTCAAGTTCCGTAATACAGCTACATTAAATGAACCATTCTCAGGAAGAGCCAATGCTCCATCGTTCTTGGTGTATTTTGTCCAATTTTCTAAACAAATACATGTATGATATCCATATTTCAGCATCATATGTGAAGCTGGTGATTTCGGCGGAGGAATTATTTGTCCCTCTCTAGTCACTACCTTTTTATCCTTCTTAAAGAAGTTCTTAACTTTCGACATCCAAGACGTTTTCTCTTTTCCATACTCATAGTACGACATGATTCACAACCTTTCTCTCCTACAACAATCGGCAAATCAACTCTGTTCCCTATGCGTTTATTTCAACCAATGCTAGCGCGACTCACACCAACGCTCCAATCACAACGATTTCTGTCTACGGCGCACTGTCCAATCCCAGCGCGGCTTTCGTCTATGTCACTTCGCTCCTGTTCTCATGTGACTAGCGCACTGTCCAATCCCAGCGCGGCTTTCGTCTACGTCACTTCTGCTCTTGACCCCTCCTTTACAAAATTTATCGGCAATTTCTTTTTCAACAATTCTTGTTAGTTACAACATTTTATCCACATTTCCATTGTCTGATTCGCTAAACCGAAAAGATAGCTTCGACCATTCACACAAGAATTCTGTATTTTCCAGTAGGCAGCGCTTACCTCTACCCTACCACAGAACTTTCAGTTACGTCGATAAAGTAGCACTTCCCTCTACCTTACCCTTCTTTCAAGCAAACGATAAACCCGTTTCTCTGGGGATAAAACACATGTGGAGACTATACTGCTCCTGAGAATTAAGGCCAGAGTTTCACAAGAAAACCGATCACTATTTCACTTACACACCTTTTATACGCAAAATATCCCTAAATAACACAACCTGTGTTATTACCAAATTGAACTCAGACAGTGTAAAATTCCATGTGACTTCTCTTGTCACACGTGTTCCACTTCCTACTTCCCGGAAGCGTGAAAACTTACATATAACATAACGCGACTCAACAAAAAGTGTTAGACAAACTTATCAATAATCTATAATCAAAAATCAATAATCACCAAACTAATCTATAGTAACCATAACTCTGCTACCAAGAAATCTGATCCAGCGCTTACAATAAAAATATTTTCTCCTACTATGTTTTTGGGTCATCTAGGTGCAATTATTTCTCTAACACACACACACTATATCCATATGACGGTGGGGCCCATAACACCGCATATACATTCACTTACTCATTTATTTCCCTGGATTTTCCTCCGACATGAAACCTAGGAGAAAACGATTTGCTGGAAGGAGACGGGATACTTCTTTTATAAAGACACAATAATTCTCATTTGCTTTTAAGGTATTCCGCTCATTGGTCGATGGACCAACTAGTAGGAATCAGTTGATGGTGATTAAGACCAGCTCAATCACAATGAACTCTTTTACCAAATCATTATTAATCATTATGCTAAAGAAAATCACTGAGTCATTTGTTTAAAGAATAATAAAGTTTTTATATAAAGTTTTGAATGCAAGAAATTCGAGATTCAGATCATTGCGTTTATCATCATTATAAGAATAATTGTAAATTGTATGACACTTTTATTAGACCAAAAATGAGGTTATCATACTAAGGACTCTATAGATCAACCTATCTATCTCTCGGGAAATCCTAATAATTCTAATATAAATCTTGTCGAATGCTAGTTCTCCTAAAGCGGCATTTCATACTCAACTGGAAAAGGAAAATAACAGCAGCAGCATCAGCTCGTCAGCATCAGCAACCGCAAACTCTCCCATCTACAGCATCTAACTTCTTCAGCATCTCCCGCAGCATCCCGCAGCATTCTAACCCCCTCCCACCAAGAGTAGGTCTTCTTATACCCTAATTCTAGCTTACAGCATAAAATGTTTCTTCTTACATGGCGCGATTCATTCTCATTGGTCCAAAACTCAGGTCCCTATACATTCTAATCAAGCTTCCTGGTCTTAACTAGTTCCGTGAGGAATGTCCATGCAAGCATCGTTTCCCACAGTTCATGCACTTGCTCATCCGTTTCGATCAGTCCAAATTGTTTCTTTTTCTGCAACAAATTATATAATAGAGTTCTTTCTATTGATTCAACCAGGCTTCTCACGCTTCTTGCTGATCATCTTGGCACACATCTGCTCAGAAGGGTCACAGCAGCCTTGACCATACTTTCATCTCAGCCTCTCGGCATCAGCACGTGATCATCCCTTTGCAACAGCCTCTCTCCTCTATCACATGGTCGCATCCGCTCCTGCGCACTCTAGTAACTCGCGGCCATTTTATATTACTGCTCGGCAGGCCTAAGCGCACTATTTCTAAAGAAAACAAAATGTTATTAAAACAATGAAATATAAACCCTTCCGTTTCCCTCCCGTCTTTCTACGTACCCCAATTAGGTATTACCTAGCAGAAGCAACATATAAAGCTGTCACTTACTTACCATCGCTTTATTTTGCAACCACACGTTTTATTCAATGCACAAATCATGCATTTTATTATTATTTTAGTACGCAAAATGTTATGTTAGAAACGTAAACAATTATTAGTTCATCATTTTGCACATTAAACTGCGTGTTATCCTTACCCCAATACATACATTGTTGGTTATTTTCTTGAACGAACGTGTTTATTATTATTATACGAAAATATTAGGAGGTTAAAATTTTTATATTTACCCTGCTCCATCATCAGAATGCATGAGACAGAGTGTGAAGCAGTGAGATTGATTTTGTCAGAGTAAGTCTGAGGGAGTGGGACTGAATAGGAATGATTGAGAGTAATTGAGTCTAGGTGAGTCAGTGGGATTAAATGAATTAGAAGTAAGATTGAATTGTGAATGAGTGAAAGTGGGTGAGACTTAGTGAACTGACTCAGAATGAGTTAGGGAGTGAGTCTCAGTCCGAGTGAGTCATAGAATGAATGATAGTGAGTCAGAGAATGAGTGAGTCAGAATGAGTGGGACTAAAGTGGTAATGAGTGAGACTAGGAGTCAAAGTGAGATTGAGTGATAGGTGAGTCAGAGTGAGAACGAGTGGTCTGAGTGAGAATGAATGAGATTGAGTGAGTCAGAGTGAGAATTAGACAGAATGAGTGAGTCAGAGTGGAACTGAGTGAGCCCCTCCCCCCCCAGACCCACTGAGAAGTCAGGCTCGCTCACTGGAATTCGAACCAAAGATTACACCCCACCGGTCACCAGTGTAGTGCACTATTTAAGCTCATGAAAGAACTGAAAACAAAGAATTGTCTTTTATTGTTCAATGCGAGAAATCTGCATTCAGAGGCTCAGTTGCACAGTGTATAACCGGGAAACCTCACCTCTACCCTCAGCTTCCTCATGTGACCATATTGAATGATCCTAGGCAAATTACTTTACTTCACAGCGCTGAATTGTCTAGAGCAACCGAATTAAGAGCGCCGTGAAGTAATTCAGGTTCGGAAGTCCGCTATACAGCAGCATTCTCAGCGTATACCGTGCTCATGACAGAATGACATCCTCTTGGGCCCCTCACGGCAGTGTTGCCAGGACACAGAAGCATTCTTGAATATATCTAAGTGCATGTTTAGCATCTATTACTTTGAGTGAAGGACACTGAATACAACGCCGTAATCTATTGTATTCTACTGAAACACTTACCAATATGGAGAAAATTATCGTTTTGTTTTTTAATTTTAAAACGCCTTTATCATATTTTAACTTGCTCTGCTCATGCTTCTGCTTTTAGAATAAAGCCAGAACCGTGGCTTGACTGTCTATATGAATATTTTGACTTGCCCACCTCTTCATGATAACCTAGGAAGGCTTTAAAATTGGTGCAGCACTCTGAGGTGCTTATGCAAGGTCCATTACCGGCTTGCCTTTTCTAATATGATACACCGGAAGCATTTGCGGTGATTAAAAACAGCAAACGATTCACTTATAGGCAATATGACTAATTGGCAGAACTCCCTGGTCCACCTACATCACACTCCCAACTTTATAGAGCTTTAATGTTCTATACAACTGCATGCATAGTTTCTATGCATGTAAATATGCATGTGCATTCATAAATCAAAGTCGTGTCTATCTGCACGGCAGTATAGCCTACTTTGTAAAGTCATCAATGAATGTAGAATCACTAATTCATTTACACCACATAGTATTCAGGTAAGAGTGAGAGATCACTGTGAATCATACCATGACGTTAGGTTGTGTTCTCACTCAGAGATTCACTGACGATAATTGTCTGTCTCTGGGGGTCCCTGCCAGTCATCATAGAGCTGCCCTAGTGCAAGTCATTTGGCAACTGAGCCCTGGGCTGGCAATCTTTAGACGAAAGGCTTGTCAGTGATGCCCTTAACTTCTAGGCCCCGCTTCACCCCTGGTGCTGGTCACAGTGTGATGCTCAATGAGTGTGTAACTCACGTTACGTCAGCATACCTGAACAGCCGACTCAAATTCCACGCACCCCAAAGGACCCTACGATCAGCCCAGGTCTCCTACGCCGTGGTCCCCCGCACCAGAAAGACCAGATCAGGCGGCCGCTCCTTCTCCTTCCTCGCGGCCAGAGCCTGGAACGCCCTCCCTCTCCACCTCAGACAGACAACATCTCTCCCCATCTTCACAAGAAACCTCAAAACCTGGCTCTTCGACAGACCCCCTCCTTGATGGACTGGAACCTGCGAAACCCCCCTCCCCCAGCGCCTTGAGACCCTCACGGGTGAGTAGTAGCGCTTAACAAACGCGTGATTGACGTTAGGGTGACAGGCTAGCCTCACTGCGGCTGCATGTGGGACATCCCCCGATAGGGACTGCAGTGCTCCGTCCGAGACACAGGGGGTGCTAGAGCTTCGGACACAACTTTAGATGTCAACAGCGGAAGGCGCTCCTCTTGCGCCACATGCAACCGGAAGTTGATAGTTTAGTGTCATGAAATCCAACATCCAAATTATTGTGATCGAGAGTTTAAGAGTTCTGCTTTTTACTGTGCTTTTTTTGGTGCTGAATCGTCTGGCACCAATTCAAAATAAAAGGACATATTGTTAGAATACGACTCACAGCCTTTTCCCCTTACTGTTGCAACATTATGGGAAGAACATGTGGCACAAGGGCATCCAAGGGGGTAATGTTGTCAAAGCGCAGTTCATTACTTATGAGTAAGGATAAAAAAAGGTGGCTGCAGAGAAGAATCTTTTGTGAATCTGTGGCTGGAGAGAAGGTTTACTGCTGTTGGAGGCACACCCCGTATACAGTTTACTTAAATAGAGACTTATTTATTTAGTTAATAGCAGATGACCCACCTGGCAGAGGGGTAGCTAGTTGCAATGGCCTTAGTGTAAACAAGGAAACTGCCTCCCGAAAGGGGCCTGGTTAGTAAAATGGGGCAGTAAACAGGGCTCAGCGAGCCCCTCAATCCTATCTGCTGCGGTCTCTCTCCACATGCTACACAATTTGATTTGAATGTTTTTTAATTTTATATGCCGCTCGAATGCTCTAAGGCGTCTTGGCGCTGCTTCTAATATTGGTATGATAAAGGATGCCAACACTAGTTTTTGAAAAGCCAGGTTTTTAGAGATTTCCTGAAGAACCTTAGATTTGGACTATTTTTTAATGTTAATGGGAGCGAATCCCACAGTTTAGCTGTTCCTGCGATGAAGCTTCTCCCACCCCAGGAAGCTCTTTTGGTTTTGGGGATCACCAAAAACATGGCAGCAGCTAATCTTAAATTTCTTGATGGACTATACCATGTAAAGCAATCTTTCAGATAGTCTGGGCCAACACTATGGAGCGCCCTGAAGGCTATGCATAATGATTTAATTTTGATTCTTTTATCAATTGGGAGCCTATGCGGTTTGACCAATCCCTGCAACACTAATTGGTTTTTCGGGATGCCCAAGAGCAGTCTTGCCAATGCATTTTGAAGCATCTGTAATTTCTGCAAAAGTCATTTATTGAATATTTAGAAGTGGAGCATTTCCATGATACAATCTGGATAGAACTTGATTTGAATTGAGTTTTTGTGAAGCGCAGCCAAATCAGGCCTCGAAAAATCCTAAAAATGTTACTAGACCTGCAGGTTTAGTGACTTAAATAATCTACTCGACCGCATTATAATGCTCTTGACCCATAAACTGGTTTCAAATTATGTGATCCTGGGCAAGTATTTTAATTTACTGAGACGCCATTTTCTTCTGAGAGCACCTTTAAATACATGAGTTCAGCTCGTCTGCTGTACAGAACACTATTTTGTTTTATTTAATAAACTAAACATTAACTCCATATAGAATACAAATCTAGCCACATAAAGGATACACATGAACGCTGACTTGTCTCTTAGGTCACTAACTGCATTGTCATCAGGGTGGTGGCAGGAATGTTTCTCAAATCTTGTTTAAAAACTATCACTTTTAATAAATACTTAACTAAAGCATAAAGTAGCAGCACACTGTCATTTGCATTCAGCAGATTTTACAATGAAATGGCCACAGAATTTTTCACTGGCGTGGTTTTAAAACTATATAGTGTACAATGTTTGGAAATAAAGTGTCTGCAAATATGTCATTTGCACATCACCAAGTAAAGTATTCTGATTTACTTTGCTCCTATTCAAATCTTTGTTTGCATCACACTTCTGAATTACAAAAAAGTTATTTCATAGTTCCAGTTATATTTTGAAATACTTGTACTATTTATTTACAAGCAGTTTAAATGTTGTTGGAGAAACAAAACTGGCATTTTACATCCTTTTGTTTCAGCTCACTTGACAAAAACCATTAACTGTGATAAATAAGTGAAAGGAAAGTTAAAACCATTTTCCAGGAACAGACAGGCAACAATTAGTAAAAAGTCAAACTGACATTTGACCTCTGTCCTTGAGCAGTCAGCAAATGTGTCAAGATAAAAACATGATTTAAAGGCGTCTTAATTGCTCATTCACTTTCTGAATGAACAGAACACCTGTTACTTCAAGCTTAAGTTTACTCGCCAGCAAGGTCAAGTAAGTGCTAAAAATAGCTCGACCTGATAAAATCTAGTGGATTTTTCGAGGCCTGCAAATACCCTGATGCGTCTTGGCGTTAGGAGAGACAGTGCTGTCATAGCCGTCTTCCGAAGATTGGACGGGATGAAAGGGCAAATCTTCCTGATCATCTTTTGGATGGAAAAGACTGATGAGATTAAATGCACACATACACGGTGGCAGGGTATATCTTGCTGCATCTACTACCAATGTTTTTACAGTCCTAACAAGGTTGCATATAGTTTGCAGATAGTCAATGCCCACGTCCCGAAACCAGCCACCCACAATTGGTTTCAAATACAATATATAAGCACAAAAGGTGGGAGAGGCATTGAATCCTAGGCAAAATATCATAGGGTTTAAATCCCACGCAAGAAGAAGACTGCGATGACAGAAATAGTAGTCCTTTCACAATGATGCTCGACGTGCGAGGTTTCTCTTGGAGGGCTGTTTGAAAAGGGTTGCGATTGATTGCGTTACACTGCACTTACACTGCTCCGTGAAGAGGACAGCCACTACGGTGGCCCGTAGATCGAATCATTTCAGGCTCACGAGTGACCGTGTTATATTACATTTACATTGGTCCTTGAAGAAGTAGGTTACCGCGGAAGTTCATAGATTGAATATCTCATTGATTGAATATTTTTCAGGCTTTTTGGTGTCATTGATGACAATTTTAGTTCAGTGTGGATTGACCTGGGACAACTCCGGGAGGAAACTCCCCACTCCTTCTATGAACTGTGTGGTCCAATATTTTTGCCCTGAAGAAGCCCGTGTGGGTGAAACGCGTTGGCCGCTGTGTTTTAAATATTGAATAAAAAGAACCTATAACAGCATCATTGTGAAAGGACTATTTCTGTCATCGCAGTCTTCTTGCGTGGGATTTAAACCCTATGATATTTTGCCTAGGATTCAATGCCTCTCCCACCTTTTGTGCTTATAGACTGATGAGATTAGGGCATTGATCTGATCTTCAAAGATCAGTTTATCATCAAAGATGATGCCCAAATTCCTCACCTTTCTCACAGGCGATGGTAATGATCCAATATCCTTTGGCCACCAGCTGGTTGACCAAAACCAAAAGGAAGTACCCTTGCCCAGGAAGAGAACCTCTGTTTTAGCAGAGTTACATTTTAGGCAATTGGACTTCATCCAATTATTGATCTGGCCCATACAGGTGTTGAAGCATCCTGCAGTTTCTTCTGGGTTGCTGGATACTGAGACTATTATCTGGGTAGTGTCAGCATGGGAGACTACCGCAAAGCCGAAGGATCTAATGAGCTTTGCCAATGGGGTGATGGAGAGATTGAAACGGGTTGGGCTCAACGAGGAGCCTTGCGGTACCCCACATTGTAACCTGAACAGGTTAGAGGTGTATTCACCCAACACCACATGTTGTTCCCTGTCTGAGAGGAAAGATTTAAGTAGTTTGAGTGCGGTGCCTTTTATTCCAGGCTCAGAAAGCCTGTTGGTCAGTACAATATGATTGACTGTGTCGAACGCCGTCGAGAAGTCTAATACGATCAAGGCGGCATTCCCAACATCGTCCAGAATGGATCTTAGATCTTCCGATTCAGCGATCAGGGCAGTCTCTGTGTTCTGTACTCTAAAGCCGAATTGGGTTGATTCCAGAGTTTATTGTCATTAAAAAAGGATGTGAGTACTATATTTAAAGCCTTTTTTATTAAAGGACTTTAGATGGAAATGGCAGTCTAGAGATGGGCCTATAACTACTGGGCTCCAGTGGGTACAGATCAGGGTTTTTCTTTAAGAGTAGAATAGAGGCCATCTTCCATTCAACAGGGAAATATCCTGTATTGAGGATTTCATTGAATATAGTGGTCAGTTGATCACTCACAATTTCTGGCGCAAGATGGACTATCCTAGGAGGTCAAGGGTCTATAGGGGAGCCTGATTTAGTTGTCTTCCCTAGTCTGAAGACCTACTCCATGCTCAAACGAGCAAACCTCTCCAACACTTTGGTAGTAGGAGCATTTCATTTACTGTTTGATCTTCTGCTGTATTTTGTTCATTAATAGTGAAGGTGTTGAAGACGTCCTCCACTTTAGCCCGAAAGCAAGTTGCTAAAGAATTGTGAAAGTCCTGACAATAGTTGTTGTTAGTGGGTTCCTGTACTTTGGCTAAGCTTTTTACTGTAAAAAATAATTCTTAGGCAGAGTTCTTCGATTGTAAAATTTCATTGGAGAAATTATCACTTTTCTCCCTCAGGATTAATTTTTTATAGTCTATAATGGATTGTGCATAGATTTTCCTATCTTGAAGATCATAGTTGGATCACCATTTCCGATCTTTCTTTCTGCCTGGCTGTTTTTGTGCTCTTAGCTTTTCGGTTAACCACGGCTTGGAAGGAGTTTTTCTCAGATTGGAGAAAGATTTAACCGGTGCTAATGTCTCGACTGCTGCCATGATCCATGAAGAATAATTAGAAACTACTAAATTAGAATCTAAATTAGCATTTGGTTTGGTGTTGGATAACTGTGAATGAAATTCCAGGAGATCAGTATTTTTCCAGACGCAACCACTATTAACAAAGGAGCTGTTTTTGTTTCTGGCTTGAGGTTGTGGAGAACTAATCTTGAACATTACTGCTTTATGGTCTGACCATAGTAGAGTCAACACGTGTGACTTTCAGCAAAGAATTGCTCATGAAAATTCCATCTAGTATGTGGCCTACTATGTGAGTGAGCGCTCTACCAGCTGACGCAGACCAAAATTGGCCATGATATCGACCATAAAGGCTGTGTCGCTATCGTCCAGCTTATCCAAATGAAGATTGAAGTCTCCTAATACTGAGTAGTCTGAGTTATTACTGGACCCAAGGAACGAACGTATGTTTTTGACAAAGGATAGTTTTGTGCCCGGAGGTCGCTATACCAATATTCCTCTGAAGGTATAAATTTTGCTAAGTTCAATTTGGAATGAGAGGGTTTCACAGGCCGACCTACTTCCCGTTGATGAGCATAGTACCGACAAGTTGTCCCTGAAAACAATGGCCACCCCCGCTGCTCGCCTACCTATTCTGTCGGCCCTGAGGATTGAATATCTGTTCCAATTGACACACCCGTACAGAAAACTGCTGTGTTGCTGAGAGCGGGGAACATTTCTTAATCCAGCCCAGGTATTCCTTAGTATTCTGGGATTTGTAGTCCTGATGTTCCCATTATAAAACTAGAAGTACAAGTCCAAGAATGTAAAGAAAAATCCTGAACTGGACGAGCTACTCACACATGGGTCAGGAACACCTGAGAGCTCCTATTTATGGGAAGCTCGAAACTAGAGTGGAAATTAACTTGGTGTACTTCACTGACGTATTTATCTAATTCATTCATCTTCGGACAAAGACTGAAAGAATCACCTCTATGGCCAGGCCTGTCAGTGCCTCTGCCCGTGATTACTTTTAGTGCGGCCAACTTTGGATGGCACGCGTTGGAAGGCTGACAGTCACCAGGATTTCAACGCATATTTTTCTTATGTTTGATGTGCAGCTGGGAGTGCTCAAGTCGGTGTCCTAAGACAGTCCAAGACCCTCACATCTCAACTGTGTTACTCACCTGAGGGAGCCCAGCAATCAGTCCTGCCATTTAAACCGAGGTGCGAGACCTGCTCTGTCCTGTCCAGGGGGAGAGCACTCTCCCTCACAAAACCAGTCAGGCATACTTTAAAAACATAGGTGGGTGGCTGCACTGTGCTGCTCCGAGCATGTCGGGTCTGTCCGTAATCAATCAGTACATTTAGAAGAGAGGATCATGTGCAAAGACAAACTTCTGCCTGAGACATGTAAATGTGACCTGTCCACTCTGTGTTGTCACTTTCACTGCCCAACACAGTTGAAAAAGAAATAAAATAAAATGAACCACGTAGCATTTGTGAAAGCACACTCTGAATCTGAGACCAAACACAGAATTTATCTGACAGTTAAATTGGGCAAGTAATGGGGATAACCTGTCCAGCGTAAAGGTGCACCCCAAGATGATTGCTGCCCGCTATCATTGGAAGTATAAACAACAAAACCTTCTTAATGGAGAAGGCACCCCAAAATAATTCTTCAAATGCAGGCTCTTTGAATACCAAATCTCAGATTTATTATTCATACACATAAATAGTATATTATCCATACTATTTATGTGAATAATAAATCTGAAATTTGGCATTCTAAAAACATGCATTTGAAGAATTATTTTGGGGTGCCTCCTCCATTAAGAAATTTTTACTGATTTCATCTTAATTGCATGACAGTGTCGAGAGCGTGCGGAGATGCGATGAAAATTATGAAATGCATTAGTCTAACCCGAAGTGCACGGCACTTTGCAGGACTCTTGACTAGTAACAAAAGGTCAGGCACCTGCACACACATGCCCAAAGGAACCAAGAACATTATTTTCTGTTATAAAAACAAGTGGGGATAACCAAAGCAGAATGATTAAATAGTTGCCTGTGGCATAATTCTAGCATTCGAACCATCTGTACATAGCGATTTTGGTCTTTCTAGATAGAGCAAGGTATCCTAACCATCTGTCAATTAGTTGAACAAGAGTGTCCAATCCCAAGAGATACCATTTAAAAAAAAAAAAAAAAAAAAAAAAGGATCTGTGGATGCCACTAACTATTGGTCTAATAAAGAATGAAATACCTGTGACTTAAAACTCCTAGTATTTAACATCTGCATGACTAAATTGAACCAAATAAGGGTGTAATACTGTTTCTTTAGTTTCTTTTGATAAACTGAATAAGATTAATGTGCTGATTCTTTTGTTCTGCTAATGAATTCTATAATCAATGAAAACTTTCCTAATCCTGAAAAACAGTGAACTGTGTATGCGAAGGAAGAACTTGAACGAAAATCAACTGGCAAAGCAAATTCTACTTGATATTACTGACCACATCATGAATCTAATTAAAGCCTCAGAGGAAACAAATCAGCAAACGAAGAACTGTTGGTCCAATGAATATATATTATCACTAACAAAACCTACATCTGCAGCAGATAGGTGGAAATTCTGTCTGGATCATCTGTTTCAACCCAACCACTTGGATGTAGGCAGTTTGGCAGTGTTTAGCAAAGTTTCACCTTCACAGGTTAATATTAAGCTTTTACCATTCTAAGTAAAGTATTACAGGCGATTCATTAGTAAATTAACATCAAACCCTATTTGAAATAAAATAAGGCTCTTATTATGACCTAGTGAAGGCTTTTAGCTCTTACCTGGATCCAGATACAAGCAAGGACCTAGTTCGAGTTAAATTGAATCTCTGAATGGATAGTTGCATAAATTAGACAGTGTAGGAGGAAACTGGAGTAGTTCTCAGTTAAAGTAAATTTATTTAATATGAAGTTTATAGTGCAGTCTCAAGATATATAATAATTAAATGCTACCACACGCTCCCACCCCGTCATGTTCTGGCTTCTTTAGTTTAGTCTCAGTAAGACAACATATGCCATACCTTTTGATGTATGCTTCTCGTGTTTGAGATGCTCCTGTTGCACTACAAATAATTGTCCCTGAACTACTGCTTCTTGGCGCTAGAGCTCTCTTTATAGGTTCTATTTCCTTGATGCTTGGGTGTATAATATGGCTACTCCTACTGTTTTCTGGATGTCGAGACCAAATAAATCTTTGTCTTCTTTCTCTCCTCGGGGTTTCACTCATTATACGAGTATTCAGTTGATTCATCTGAATCAATATTTTTATCTTTCTTTGGGGCAAAGAGTGTCACATTTCCTGTGTAGTTATTGTTCATGCCATCCATGAGCGTTTTCTGTAGATCTCGTTTCGGGTCAGCCAAGCAAGTTTTTAGCTTGTCATTCATTAGAGCTTGGCTTGATTTAGCATGCATGTTTATCGTGGGCCTTGCAGGCTCCTGGTATTGGAGGAATCTACTGATCGTGCTCAGTTTTTGTCTTTTGTTTTGTCTTACATTTATATATATCCCTCTCTCCGGGGTTTGCTTGATGTGTGATCTGCACACGGGTTTGCTTGATGTGTTATCTGCACCTATATATATATATCCCTCTCTCCGGGGTTTGCTTGATGTGTTATCTGCACACGGGTTTGCTTGATGTATCTGAAAGAGACACGTTAGTGACAGATTCCTTACCTTAGAATATCCCCAGGCGTCAGGCTGGATCCGGAAAGTTTTTTGCGTAGCAGTACCCTTGCGCGTCGGTAGGCGGCGTCGTGCGGCTCCGCGTCCGTCGTCGGCGTCGTGATCGCCGGGATGACGTCGCGGCCAGTACTTAGGCGCCGCCCCTGCACGCTGACGTCAGTTCTTCTTTTTCCGCGCCAGCAAGCGCAGATCCGGGAAGAGCAGTGCCCTGGTCATTTTTTGACCATACTTTTTGGTGAATTTTTTCACTGTTTTTTCATCTCTCAAGGTGTCGTAGGGATGCCCGGTTTCAAACGTTGCGGCGCCTGTGCGCGGATGATGTCCGTCACCGACCCGCATTGGGAGTGTCTCTTCTGCCTCGGCCGAGGCCACGACACGGAGTCTTGTACCGACTGCCAGGCCCTTAACCCGAAAGCTTTGCGAGAGCGGTCTCGAAAGCTCCTCGAGGCCCGGCACTCGGCTCCGCGGAAGCCCCGGTCGCGTGAGAGGTCCAGGGGTCGATCGCGGAGTCCACACCGGTCGTCGGCGTCGAAGTCTTCTTCGTCCGGTAAGTCGAAACACAAGAAGTCCAAAAGCATCATCGCTCTAGGACTTCGCCTCGCCGGTCTCGCGACTCGGCTGAGGCCCCTCCCGGCACCGTCCCCGCGGCCCCGGACATGCCTGTGGAGTCGCCCCCGCCATACCCGCCCTTCCCGGGTTCGGGGCGGATCCGGCCAAAGTGCAGGAATTCCTGTCGGCCATGGCCCGCCTCTTCGGGCCTTCAGGCCCCTCCGGTGCGCCTTCGGGCCCCGCGGGCCCTGATGGGGTTGCTCCGGCGTCGCCGACGGCTCCGGCCCCGGCGCCGCCCGTGCCTCCAGCCTCGATTCCGGCTTCGGCCCCGGCCTCGATCCCGGCTCCACAACCCCCATCGACGCCGGTCGACCTAACGACACCTCCACCGGCGCCGATGTCTCCGGTGCCGTTCTCGACGCCGCCCTGGGCTCCGGGCGGCGTCGTCCCCCAGTTCCTTCCGGCTCCGGACATGGCTCCGGACCGACGCCGCTCGACGCCGGCTCCGGCGCCGATGGGACCTTGGGTCCCAACTGTCCCTCCTCCTCCTTATTTTGAACCAGAGGAGGACCAGTTGGACTGGGAGGGGTCTGATGACCCTCTGACACGACACTGTCAGTACGATGAGGACTGGACAGAGAGTCTAGGGAGGCCAGTGGTCTGGATACTTCCCCTGACATTGGCATGCTGTCTCCTCCCGTGGCTACGGAGGAGGGAGCCAACTTTGGTACGGTGTTGCGTAGGGCAGCTGGGGCCTTACGTCTCCAACTCCCTACTTTGACGGTCAAGCCTAACATCTTGACAGAGGTGCTTCAGCCGGCAGCCTCCTCTGCGGAGACTGTGCTGCCGTTTAACGACGCCCTCACTGACGTTCTCTTGGGCGCCTGGTCCAAGCCCAACACAGGGGCTCCTGTGGATCGGAACGTGTCACGACGCCATCGCCCAGCTCCGGGCGACCCTCTGTTTCTCTCTGTCCACCCCACTCCTGAGAGCTTGGTTGTCCAAGCCTCCGCTTCCCAAACCGCCTTCCCTACCGCCCCTCCGGATAGGGAATCCAAACGCCTGGATCAGTTTGGGAAGAAAGGTTTTTCTTCCTCCAGTGCTGGCTTGCGGTCCGTTAACACCGCTTGTCTTTTGGGCCGATATACCCACTCCCTGTGGGATTCGGTGGCGGATGTTTTGCCCCAGTGTCCTGAGGAGGTCCAGACACTGCTTTCCCGCGCCATTGCGGAAGGAAGGGATGCGGCTAAATACACTATACGTTGTGGCCTTGACACCGCCGACTCTCTGGGCAGGTCTATTGCAACGACGGTGGCGCTCCGACGCCACGCCTGGCTGAGAACCACTGGTTTTTCAGGGGATGTCCAGAATACTCTCATGGACATGCCCTTTGATGGAGTCGGTCTTTTTGGGTCCAAAGCAGACCATGCGTTGGAGCGCTTTAAGGACTCACGGGCTACTGCCAAGTCCCTGGGCCTTTCTGCTACACGCCCTCCGCTGACTTCTGCTTTTCGCCCCTATCGTGGCCACGGTAGGGGCGCCCCTTCACGTCAGCAGCCCAGCCACCGGCCCGTGCAGCAGGCGTCTTCGCGTGGCCGAGGACGTGGATTCCGCCGTGGCGGATCGGGCAACCAGCGTGCGGGTCAGGTCACCACCTCCAACCCGTCCGCGGCCTCCAAGCCCTCCTAGTCCCTCCTTTCAGGTGCACAGCACGCCAGTAGGGGGCAGGGTCCGCCATCACCTTCCCCACTGGCGCACCATCACCTCGGACAGGTGGGTCTTGGACATTGTCCGAAGGGGCTACTCCCTCCCCTTCGAGACCACCCCCCAGCCATGCCACCTCAATTCCACCGCATGTCAGGGGATCACTTGGTGCTTCTACAGAAGGAAGTCACGGCCCTCTTCACCAAGAGGGCCATCGAGCATGTTCCGACCCCAGAAGTAGGGCGTGGTTGCTACTCCCACTACTTTCTGGTGCCCAAAAGGACAAGGAGGACATGCGTCCTATCTTGGACCTCCGGAACGTCAATCGCTTCCTCCGGAAGGAGAAGTTCAAGATGCTCACCCTAGCTCAGGTCTTGACTGCCCTCGACCCTGGAGACTGGTTGGTAGCGTTGGACTTGCAGGACGCATATTTCCACATCCCCGTCCTGCCGGCCCACCGGCGTTACCTTCGGTTCACGGTAGGCCCCGAGCATTTTCAGTTCACCGTGCTCCCCTTTGGCCTTACCAGTGCCCCTCGGGTGTTCACGAAAGTGATGGCGGTGGTCGCAGCTCATCTGCGCCGGGCAGGGGTTTCAGTCTTCCCCTACCTCGACGACTGGCTGCTGAAGGCGGGCTCGTCCCAGGCAGTCGTCTCCCACCTCCAGACTACGGCCGAACTCCTGCACTCGCTGGGGTTCTCCATCAATGTGCCGAAGTCGCATCTGATTCCTTCTCCACAGCTCCTTTTCATCGGAGCGGTTCTGGACACGACGCAGTTTCGGGCCTATCCTCCCGAACGGCGAGTCCGGGATATTCAGGCTATGATTCCGATCTTTCAGCCTTTATCCTGGGTTTCGGCACGGATGACCCTGAGGCTACTGGGCCTCATGGCCTCCTGCATCCTGCTGGTCAATCATGCCAGATGGCATATGCGGGCTCTGCAGTGGGACCTGAAGTTCCAGTGGGCGCAGCACCAGGGCAACCTGTCCGATCACGTCCAGATCTCGGAGGGGACTGCAAGACAGTTGCAGTGGTGGCTCTCGAACCGGCAATGGGTGATGGGCAGATCCCTCTCCCTTCCCCAGCCAGAGCACACAGTTGTGACGGACGCGTCCCTTCTGGGATGGGGCGGTCACATGGGAGAGGCGGAGATCAGAGGCCTCTGGTCTCCGGGCGGAGTCCCGGCTCCATATCAACCTTCTGGAGCTCCGGGCGATCCGACTTGCACTCAAGGCATTCCTTCCCTCTGTCAAAGGGAAGGTAGTGCAGGTGTTCACAGACAACACCACCGCCATGTGGTACTGCAACAAACAGGGCGGGGTGGGGTCTTGGACCCTTTGTCAGGAGGCTCTGCGCCTCTGGACATGGCTGGAACATCAGGGCATGTTCCTGATGGTTCAACACCTGGCAGGTTCCCTGAACGCCAGGGCGGACGAACCTCAGCCGCAGGTGCATGATGGATCACGAATGGCGTCTTCACTCGGAAGTGGCGCAAGGACTCTTTCTACAGTGGGGAGAGCCTTGGTTAGATCTATTCGCCACCGAAGAGAACGCGCAATGTCATCAGTTCTGCGCGTTGGAATTTCCAAGGCGGCACTCGCTCGGCGACGCTTCGTCACGAGTGGAGTTGCGGTCTATTGTACGCCTTTCCGCCTATACCACTTCTACCCAGAGTGTTGAAGAAGATTCGGCACGACCGGGCCCAAGTCATTCTTGTGGCTCCGGACTGGGCTCGAAGAGTTTGGTATCCCGAGCTACTCAATATGAGCGTAGATCCCCGATCCGTCTGCCTCTTCGGGAGGATCTTCTGTCGCAGCAGCAGGGGACGGTCCTCCACCCGAACCTGTCCAGTCTACACCTGCTTGCGTGGAGATTGAGCGGCGGCAGTTGATTCCTTTCGACTTGCCTCCCGAAGTTTGTGATGTGATTCTGGCAGCCAGGCGTCCCTCCACTAAGGTGGTATACGCCTGCAGGTGGAACAAATTTGTGGCATGGTGCACAGCAAAGGCTGTGAATCCCCTTTCTGCCCCTCTTTCTGAGGTCCTTCTGTTCCTTCTCTCTCTGGCCCAACAGGGTTCTGCCCTGGGTACCATCAAGGGTTATCTTTGTGCTATCTCGGCCTTCCTCAGGCTCCCTGATCAGCCCTCCCTTTTCAAGTCCCCTGTTGTTAACAGGTTCTTAAAAGGCATTACTCACCTCTTCCCTCCTGTTCCGTTTGTGATGCCTCAGTGGGACTTGAACTTGGTTCTTACCTTTTAATGTGCGCTCCCTTTGAGCCTCTACATAACTGTCCTCTTCGTCTTCTGACTCTGAAGACAGCCTTTCTGGTGGCCATCACCTCCGCTCGGCGGGTGAGTGAGCTCCAGGCTCTATCTTGCAAACCTCCCTTTCTGTCTGTTCATCCAGACAAGGTTGTTCTTCGGACGCGTCCGTCCTTCTTGCCAAAGGTGGTTACTGCTTTCCACATTGGGCAGACCATCACTTTGCCCACCTTCTTTCCGCCTCCGCATCCTTCCAGAGAGGAAGAGAGGCTCCACCGTCTGGACCCAAAACGTGCGCTCTCCTTCTATATTGACCGCACAAAACACTTCCGGGTGGATGACCAGCTCTTTGTTGGCTACGTGGGCGCCAAAAGGTCGGGCGGTGCACAAGAGGACCATCTCCCACTGGGTTACCTTGTGCATCAAGACCTGCTATTCTTTGGCTAAAAAGGAGCCTCCTGTTGGGCTGCGTGCCCATTCCACCAGGGCAACAGCTGCTACCACGGCCTTGGGCCGCGGTGTTCCGCTGCCGGTTATCTGTCAGGCAGCTACGTGGGCCTCGCTGCACACGTTTACAAAGCATTACTGCCTTGACAGTCCGGTCCGGAGGGACGGCTTCTTTGGCCGTTCTGTCCTCCAGGACTTCCTTGTCTGATCTTTGTTCGCAGACCCACCACCGGGGTTGGTATTGCTGGGGTATCTATTCTAAGGTAAGGAATCTGTCACTAACGTGTCTCTTTCAGATGCACAAGTTACTAACTTGTGTAACGATATATCTGTAAGAGACAGTAGTTAGTGACAGATTCCTTACCGCCCCACCCATCCTCCCCGTTCTGCGAACTGATTTCTAGGGTTAAGGACATCCCTTTCAGGGCCCTAGTATTTTTCAGACACCTATGTCAGCTTCTTGCATGGCTCTGCGTTCCTGGCGCGGAAAGTCGTGTACAGAACTGACGTCAGCGCGCAGGGGCGGCGCCTAAGTACTGCCCGCGACGTCATCCCGGCGATCACGACGCCGACGACGGACGCGGAGCCGCACGACGCCGCCTACCGACGCGCAAGGGTACTGCTACGCAAAAAACTTTCCGGATCCAGCCTGACGCCTGGGGATATTCTAAGGTAAGGAATCTGTCACTAACTACTGTCTCTTACAGATATATCGTTACACAAGTTAGTAACTTGTGCGTTATCTGCACCTCTGTGTTAGCCATATGCACTTAGCATGACTCCAAGAGTTCGGGATCATTTCACCAGTAGTGTTTTCTCCCCCAGTGTTCTATCTTGTTATTTACTCCCTATGCTCTTGTCAGACTGGGTTAACTCAGCTGTGAGTATGGTTGCAGAGTCAACTTCAGCATTGGCTTCTGCTTTCATTAAAGCACTCATTGCATTCTGTCTCCTGACCCTTGTTCTCGTTAGGGAAGGTTGCACGGTTCACTGCCTAGGTGCCTCTACAAATTACCCGAGTATCCTCTGTCCCTTGATTTCTGATGGCATAGCTTGAGAAATACAGTTTTTATTGTGCCCTTTGGTGGCCTGACTCTTTAGGCAACTAATCTGACCCCAATCGGCTGTGCGGCACAAGACCCCTAACTCCGAGGACTCCATTAGTGCAACCTCATCCGCTTTACTCTTCTGCCAGGCACACATCAGATTTCACCTGGGGGCCCCACACAACAGATTTCACCTGGGGGCCCCTGCCCAGCTCTGCAATCATGGTCGCACCCCTACCAGGCTGTATCACTGTCCCCCTCCGAGTATAAATGGTCTGGGTGGTCCACCTTGGTATTAACCGCGGTTGTGAGGAAGGGCATTTTTGAGTGTTCGGTGTCACCCCGCTCAACCACTTTTGCTGCTTGTTGTACATTTTCAGGGACTTCTTTTGACCTGTTACTGGCGCTTTCAATACCCGCTGGTCTCCATTCGTGTTGCTTACATGTTCCCTTTATATATGGGCTATGGGGGAGTGTGCAGGCCTCCAGTTTTTTACGGAGTTCCATGACAGCATCCACCTACTGGAAAACTGCATGGGTACTTCTTAACAACAAATGTAAACAACAGTAAAACATTTGAACTATGTGCATTTTATCTGAATCACTACATTGGGACTGGCATTGAATGTAGCGTGATTAGATGATGGCTTGTATTTATATAACTTTGAGCTCTGTGTGAAGTTCAACTTTGGAGCAAGAATAAGATGGACAGGGTAGTAAAGAGTAGGTTTTACGAAGAGGCATCTTAGCCTTAAATAATAATGTGCGGCCTGCAACTCGTAGATCATTTCAGACCAATGTATATTGTGCTATCAGGCTCTGAAATAATGTTGTTTAATGTTGAACTGAAGGAACTCCAGCTGATGTTGCTTTCTTACAAAAAGTGCAGTGCATTAAATTAAGCAAATAATGGCTAAGCCAATGGGTCTGGCCTTAGGAAGCAGGCAGTGGATTTTCCATTTTGTTTGGCTGTGCAAAAATATTTTCTTTTAAATAACCGAGTGGCCCAGCAGTCCCTGCACACTATTCCTGGCAGTGAAATGCACTCCTTTTCAGTTGGCTGTACACATGTGATAAGACAAAATACCGCCACTCACAGTACAAGGCAACCAATGGATGAAGTAGGCAGGCTGACCCATTGCCCCATGTTCCATGCAGTGGTGGATGGAAGCAAAATGTGTATGACACATGAACATACCAGGGGATGCAGAGGTCCGACCAAAAGCCCCTGTGTGTATGAATACGTTTCTATTGTGCATTTTGTTGAAAACACAAGACTAGTGAGACTGCTAAAGCTATGTGTAGGCCAGTCCTAAAATGTAATCTTGCAGATTGAACTGGTAGTCGGGTAGGGCTGGAACAGAGTCAGTCCGTGACATATCAGGCAGACCCAGTCTGACTTATTCTGTCCAGCACTACCTGCCCCTCTGAGGCAGCTGATTGCAGTGAAATTTCGCTGTTTACTAGTCTGGTACTATCATCTTGTGTTTACGTTCCAGAAGTACTTAGATGTAACAGTGTCTAATCCATACCCTTCATGGGTATGTGGTCTGAGGAACAGGGTTCTCCTACTACATCTCCACCTTTAAGCAGTAACATGCCAGGTGAAAAACCTCTGATAAGCAAACTGAATTATGTCTGAAAATAAATTAACCTGACAAACACCCACAGACCTGCACTGTTGTACTCTGTGTACATTGCGTTTGTAGGGAGTAAATGAAAAGTTGTGATTTTCTAGGTATCGTCTAGTATAGATTGCTGTCCATGCTGTCTTCCGAGATGAGGGGGCTAGGCACATTCAGACACTCCATTCTGAATTTGGTTGAGTTTTAACAAAAGAGTCTTTTGCCCCAAGCCAAGATCTAGTCCATTTCCTCAAGTGAATTACTAGATCATTCCCACAGACATAAGAAATAGTGACTATGTATTAGTTCAATCAATCACTCAAAACGTTATGGGAGGAATGCTTGGAAATAGTCTAACCACTGGCAATCGATCGGTGTAGCATTCCAGTCTCTTGTTTTTCTCCCACTGTGCCACTCTAGACAAAGGCCCGCCTTATGCAAATTAGTACTGACCCTGCTTCACATGGAAACAGTCCATCCTGAACTGCCAGGCAGCAACCCCAGACCACTTTCAGCCTGGGTGTGGTCAAAGGCATGCCCAGACGTGGGTCCCTCACTCACTGTGCCGTAGGATCTAAGCTGTAACTCACTGACGAGGACTAACAAGGCTGAACCTGGTCCGAGGTTGCTTGTGTTCCCTTCTGGAGGGTTCTTCAGAATGTTCCCATGAGATGCAGGGTCGGTACTAATATGCTTAAGGTGGTCCTTTGCCGAGAGTGGCTTGGTGGACAAAAAACAATGGGTTGGAATGCTACCCTGAGCAATTGCCAGTGGTTAGTCTTTTTGCAAGCATTCCTTCCATCACCTTTGGTGTGATTTATGTATTAGTTCAACACTTACTGATTTCATGTTTTGATCTATTTGGTGCCTGATCATGCCTAAGATTGCACCATTAATTACTTCATCTTTATATTATGTGGCAACGGAATTCCATGATTTACTATGAATTGGTCTGTTGATATGGATTTCAACCTTAACTTATGCTTTTATATGTTTAATATTGTGTTATAAAACAATAAAATGAAATAAACGAACACCAGTGAGAAGTTGGGGGTACAAGGATTTATAAAGATCTGAAAACAGCACGGTACAAGCCTTTTTTAATTCATTACCAGTAGCCATAATCGACCAATCAAAAAAAAACAATAAATCAGTCAGTAGACTACACAGGAAATATGTTAATTCAGTGGTAATCCACTTCAGAGAGCCTCGATGCTTCTGCGATGTGTAACCAACACTTCACTCATTGTGAAACCCCAATAAGATAATTTAGAATCCGAGGGTCTTGGATTTGAAAGTATAATACAGTTCATAGAGAATTGAAGCCTTGTTGTGTTAAATGCCTGCTCCTGCGGTGTGTGCTACTTACATGCCACATGTGTGAACCTAGCCTTTTGTCCTTCGGAAATCAATTAAATGTGTGCTACTGAGTTGAGTGTAAATAAGAACTGAGTGCACTGACTTCCCCTGGATTGGCTTCCCCTCGGGAGAAAAAGATTCGGTCACTGGCCTCTGGAAATCTGCTGTTTGATTTGCCCCGAGCCAGGCCCATGGAGCTTTGCTGTGGCAAGGAGTTCCAGTTGTGGGTCTCTCCTGACTCAGCCAGATTCGTCCCCCCTCTCTTAAGCTGCCCCCCACCAGTATCTGAGTCGGGACCGCCTGAATGCCAGAATTTAATGCTGTAGATTATGGTCTGACCGCCATACGGTGGGAGAGGAGAAATGAGACTGCCCCTGTAGGAGGAGGAACTAATAGTAGTGTCTAAATCATTAAATGTTTAAAACTGATGTATTATTGCTAAACAAATGTAACCATACAACTCGTCTTTTTCAGTGGTAAAATCATAATTTATATTCAACACACAATTAGTCTTCTTTCTTGTACATGGTTTCTCTGCAGAGGTATTTTAGATGGTTAACCCACAATTTGCTTTTATATTTCACAAAATTTGAAATCCTTCAACAAAGACTAGTGGGTGGCTTTGGCCTAAATTCACATAGAAGAAATTAATGTAAACAAATGTAAATAGTTTTGAATAAAATATTCTATGTGGATATCATAGCTTCATGAATATGCACAATGATTGGGTAGTAACTTCACGGAGGGGCTGGTCGTTATTTTTAACAACTGCCTCTTTAAAGGGCTTTACTGTGACATCTTAATGCTTTGGCCGAATTTTCCTTCCACTTGAAAAATATTTAGTTGGCTGGGAGTAGATGCGCATGAGATATTGGCATGGTGGAATAATTTGCAAGGCCTTCCAGTCAGCGTATTAGCATATAAATAGCAGATGCAATGAAGACCATCACAGCTGAGTACATTTAATTTTTAGTTTATAAGATAGAATGGGTTTTTAAATGCATAGCCATCAAGTCGGCTGAAAGACAAATGAAGTTTAGAGTTCACTTGTCTAAGGATGCCTGGCACCTTTTTTATGGTAAAGAAAATAGAAGCACGGCGCATATAAAACTGAGCAAAACTGATTTCCTGGGTGAAAAGTAATTGAGATTGCAAACCGAGTTAATTAGACCGTACAAAATTTATTTAATGTCCTGGCCGTAGTTTCCGAGAGCGGGGTTGGGAATAAGTAGATCTGCCTCCTTCGTCTACTGTTTTTCTCCCTTGCTAAAGTAATTAGTAATTGCACTAAATCCAGTTCTGTAAACTGATTGCGTTGTATATTGTGGTAGCTTTACTGCCCAGCATTGCTTGTTTAATTATGATTGTGGATGCTCGTTTTTCTAAATCCCCTTAAAGGGAGTGTAATAATCCATTTGCACAGAGCTGGGATGTGCACCGCACGCTCGCTGTTTTAATCATCCTAAGTTTTTTTTTTTTTGTTGTAGTTTGTTGACCTGAGCTTAAAGGTAGGAAGTATTTGTCATTGGCGTAATACCAGGAATCAACACAGAAACTGTTTAGAGAATATGTCCTTCTGTTTACGCTGCTGAATCATAATGAAATTCCAACTCTGTAACGCTTATTTTCCTGCAACTTTTGTTATAACTCTTAAATGCTAATTTATTTAGGCGCGTGTCTTTGTTAGCTAATCTTCAAATATTGACTGGTCTTATTAGAGACCTTGCTTTATTAAGTGTTTAAAAAGACACTGTCAGTCAGCACTACACTGAGTGTACCTGGCTCCTGCTGGAGAAACCTCGAAGGAACAGTTGTCAGGACAGGTAGACAATGAAAACATGCTTAAGGACTGAGTTTAAACAAATGATGGATGGAATGCTTGAATTCATCTCAGCCACTGGTAATTACTTGGGCCACATCCCAGTCCATCATTCTTTTGCACACCATGCCACTTCAGTTTGGACCCAGCCGTATGCAAATCACTCTTGACCCTGCTCCTAGGGGAACAGCCCAGCCCGAACTGCCGGGCTTGATCCTCCCTGAACTGGAAATCAAGCATCCCAGGACCGATTTCACACTAGTTAGGGCTCATCAGCCATGCATAGCTTGGTTCCAGTGACAGTGTGCATGCGACCCACTTCTGGGCATGCCCAACTCACTTAGGGCGACATACAAAAATATACAAAAAGTAATAGATGGAATGATTGAATTAATCTCAGCCACTGACAATTACTCAGTGCTGCATCCCAGTCTATTGTTCTTTTGCACACCATGCCACCCCAGTTTGGGCCTAGCTACATACAAATCAGTGTTGGCCCTGCTCCAGTGGGAGTGGGCAGCCCGAACTGCCAGGCCCTCCCTGAAGCGGATGAAAAGCAACCCAGGACCGGTTTCGCCCTAGTTAAGAACTGAGTGTGACAATGGGCCCACTGTCACTAGCGACAGGAGCAAGAACTGGCCAGGAGACCCAGCCATTGTAACAGACCCTTGGACCCAGTGCTTAATTTGAGTAGTTGGTGGCCACCTTACTCATTTTCAGGAATCTGAAGTTATTTTTGATCCTCAGACTTTGACCCAGATTAAAAGATGTTGAAAAGAGAGTGAGAGAAGAGAAAGATGGGATAGCTTTGACCAAGGGGAAAAGCAGGGTTGAAAAAGATCCTGCATGAGGGGGAAAGAGAGACAGGAATTGTAGGGTGATGTAAGAAAGAGATGACGTGGCATCAAAACCTGGCAGCCTTGGTATCTGCACGTAAATGCTGATCTTGGGCGCCTAAGTAATATTTGGACCTCTGCTCTTGTTTGTTATTTTTATTTTACATATTAATCACTGCTTGGACAGCATGCCACTGACAGAGAGTGGGGTTGATGCATTTTGAGTCCATACCATGACTCTGTACTGGTCTCTTCCTCTCTGCCTGTCTACACAGTGCTTCCAAATATTTGGAGTAGCAAGCAGGGAGTAGCAAGCAGGCAGTGCAATTTAAATGATAAGGAAAGCTCATCCAGCAAATGAAAGAGTAGCCCCACTGCTGTTTCACGTGCATCATGCCTAACCTGATTGAAGCTCCCCATTTTAGCACTAACAGCAGAAGGCATGTGGCCTTCTCCTAGTGCTGGAAACCAAAACAGGTGTATTCTGAGAACTCGCATTTTCAGAGGCAGTGGTTGGGGTCATTTTGGACAGGGCTGGTAGGACATTGTGTGTGGAAGCTGATAGGCTGCCTTATTAGCTCAAGAATAAAGGGTAAGAAGTATTGCCGATGAACAGCATTTGTCAGAATCCTGTCCTTTTGGTTCAGAGGGCGGTTAATGAACATATTGTTTAGTTATGACCACAGACGTGCTCGGTCTTATATCCATGGTCCGAATGTCTGTGATCTCCTCATCTGTCTCTTTGGTCCCGTCCTTGTGTCGAAGCATTAGTGTCACGAAGTCCTTTTGCCATGTCAGTGATCTTGTTTAACGTTCAGTGCCCATTTCAGTGATCGTGTTAGTATCGCAGTAGTAGTCTACTATTGTCGACAGTCTGTCAGCATTCCCTGGTCAATGCCCAGTATATCATTGTCAGTTTTCACGATGCCCATGTATCCTTTTGCCAGTTTCAGCATCCCTTGTCAGTGTGCCTATAAACCCATCGCAATGTTCATGTCACTATTGCGTTATCAGTGTTACCATGTAATTTTAACTTGCCCAGTGTCAGTGTTTCATTGTACTTGTGGCTGTGTCCCAGTGGGAGTGCTGAAGTTCCAAATGTCCGTGCTAATATTCCAGAGTTATACCAGTATCCCTGTGTTTTTTGTGCAATTGTATGCATATTAGCGCTCTTCTGTTCGGTTTCCCTGTGTAAGTTTCCCCCGCTATCGATATTTGTGTGCAAGTGTTGGTGTCCCACTGTCTGTGTCTCCCCTGGAATTTACCTTGTGCCAGTGCTGGTGCTCCAGTGCCTGCGACCCAGGGCCAGCGCCTCCATTCTGCTGCCCTTCGGTTGTGTAATTTCCTAGTGTTGCTGTCAGTATCCATGTGTGGTAGCATCCCTGTGTAAGTGTCCCAGACTTAGTGCCCTTGTGTCAGTGCCTCAGCATTAATGTTGGTGGACTTGAAAGTATTCCTGGGTCATTGTCCCTCTGTTGGTGCATATGTGTCAGTTTTCCCGTTTGTTTCTCCCTGTCATTGTTCCCCGTTTACCTGTGCACCAGTGTCTGTGCCCAGGTGTGGGCGGCCCAGTGTCAATGTCCACATGTTAGTTCTTCCATGTCATATCTACAAGCCAAAGGTTGCATCACAATGTCAATGTTCCATGTCAGTTTTGGTGCTATGTATAAGTGTCCTCTTGTCCCAGGGTTAGTGTTCCTGTACCCAGGCAAGATTTCTGTGGTTGTGAGCCTTGGCAACATTGCAGTGCCCAATGCCCCTTTTAGTGTCCCAGTCTTTGTATTATTGTGTCCCTCTCTCAGTATTGCTGTCAGTGTCATCCCTGTGTCAGTGTCGTCCCCATCTCAGTAAGCTAAGGCCAGTACCCTAGTAGTGTGTCTCCCCACTCGGTGCACTTGTGTTAGTGTCACTCTTCTGGTGTTGTGTCCTAGCCCCAGTGTCTTAATGTTTGTATCTTAGTGTTCCTGTGTCAGTCCATGCCATTGTCCCATCATCAATATATGTGACCTCCCTCCGCATTCCAGTGTCTCTGCCCAGCTCAGTTTCCCCATGTCAGTGTTGGTGTTTCAGTTTTGGTGTCCCACTATATGTGGTCTATGTATTGTGTCCCAGTATTGGTGCCCTCATGCCCATGTCAGTGTGTTTGCTGGTACGTCTGACACAGTGTCCTAGTGTAAAAAGAACAATTGATGGACGGAATGCTGAACAATGTCAAGTACAGTACAGAGATTTGGGCCTAAATCCCTCTTTTTTTGCTCCCCATGCCATTCCAGTTTAAACCCAGCCATATGCATATAAGTCTTAACCCTGCTCCCCATGGGAATAGTCCTGCCCGAACTGCCAGGCCAAGTCCTCCATGGACCGGAAACAAGCATCCTGGGACCGGTTTCGGGGTATCACCCCTCATCAGCCAAGCTAGCGTGAATCCAGTGGCATGGTCAGCACTGGACCCACGTCTGGGTATACCCTTCCCACTCGGGTGACAAATGCAAAAAGAACAATTGATGGACGGAATGCTGAACAATGTCAAACATTCACCCCAAGTACAGGGCATAACCAGAGACGTTGGTGCCGGGGTAACTGTGCCACTGGATTCAAGCTAGCCAGCTGATCAGGGGTGCTACCCCGATACTGGTCCCAGAATGGTTGTTTCTGGTCCAGGGAGGACCTGGCTTGGCAGTTCGGCTAGACTATTACCAAAAGGAGCAGGGTCAAGACTGATTTGCATATGGCTGGGTCTAAACTTGGGTGGCATGGTGAGTAAAAGAACAATGGATTTAACACAGATCTTTTGACTGGGGTTGAATGTTTGATTTGTTCCACATTCCGTCCATCATTTGTGTCTCTTTTGCTTTCTCGCCCTAAGTGTCCTAGTGTGGGCCCCCTCCAGCAGTGTACTTGCCTTACTGCCCCAAATGATGTTACTTATATCATCCAAAGTCCACTTCAAATAACTAAGTCTATGGAATGGTATTGAGTGCAAAGATGGACGAGAGATATGATTATTTAAAAATATATCAGGTATGATAAGTGGATAAGAAAGGATTGAAAAAAGTTGTGAGATAATGTTTTTGCTAGTGAGAGAACCACTTCCAAAAAGGGAGAGTTGACAAGCGAAACATGCATTCCACTAATGGATACCTCAGTTACAAAGGGAGCATCATTCTAATTTTTGTAGTTGACCGTGCTTTAGCAGTCTCGCAGATAATTTAAAAATCAATGAAATGGTTTGAAGTTTGTTTCACAACGTAGTGCAGGCCTTTAATTCTAGCTGAATGTTGAATGTATTCAGAGGTGAAGGAAATGTTAACAGGATGGAAGCTTTTGTTATGAAAGCAACCGCTTGACCTGCCAGCCCTGCTTGTTGCCAGTTGCATTTAGGGGTACATGCATTAATGTGGGGGTGCCGGCACCATGCCAGACTCCCACCCCTGCCAGTCCTCGCCTTTATGCCCTCTAGATCAGGCAGTGACCACCTCTTGTACTAAGGTTGCTTACATGCTGACATTTTTTATGGTGCCCTCAGAGGACTTTAAATTGCATCTTTTTATTAGCACAACCTTAGATTGTCTCAGGTTTTTTTTTCTGCTTTAAGAGTTGTGACATCCAAGCTGGGGGGGGGGGAGTCGTTTTTGTGAGGCGTTTCCACTGATTTGTACAATCTAACATAACCTCACTTTATCTGCTGCTTTTGCGTGAACGGCAGGTTTCTTCTCGCTCCCCTAATAACCTTTTCAAATTGTTTAAAAAACATGAACGAGTGTAGCTCGTACACAACAAACAAACATGCACTTTTCTCCATTGTGACAAGCATTCTTATTAATGCTGCCTTGTTATGCTAGCTAAACAAAACCTATGTTAAGCACAATTTTCTAATAAAATATTTTACTTTCACAGCAGTAACTTTAAATGTACATTTTCACATGAAGGCAATGAAATATGAGAGGAAAAGCTCACTTCAGTTGTTAACCAGTTAAACAGCACTTTGACTCTACGAGGGATCAGTCCTGCAGAGGTGATGGATGGTGGTTGGGGGCATTAGTGTCATAGCAGTGGAAAATGGGGTAAAGTTGAAGACCATTTGATGTCATTGAGAAGACACTAAGCATTGAACTGGACAGAGTATGGGCGTGAATGTCTTTATCTGTTGTCATGTACTGTGTTTATTTGTAACTTTTCGGCTGGTGTTCTATGCTGCATAGATCACAACCGTTATTGTATCCACTGAATGTAAATAAGTCCCTTCCCTTTCTTTCACTTTTACCTGATTTAGGGGAAGTGCCTTCTTTTATGGGATATATTTATTTAGTTTTCAAACATAAACCATATAATCGTACAGCAATACACCAGGTCAACACAGCATAGCATAGATCCTGAATTATTTTTCCCCTAAATAACCAATGCAGTGTCCTTTCTTATTCATCAGTCTACCTCTCAGCAGTGGCAGTACCCGCCATGAATCTTTCAACCCATATTATAAATAGAGTAATAAGCTCACCATTTGCCCCAGACCTTATTGAATTTTCTTTGGACAGCCTCTTCCCTCATAGACCCCGTAATCTCCACCTCCATACGCATGGTAATGCCTGATACCCACTTTTGTTTAGTTGGGGTTTGCTGGATATCCCATTCTCTAACAATGTTTCTCTTTCCAATTGTAAACCCTAACATACAAAACACAATTGAGGGAGCAGCATGTCTACATCATTGGGGATTCCCAGTAAAACGGAGGTGCATGTTATATCCTGATCTAGGACTGCAGATAATTCTGTTACTATGTCACCCCAGGAGGCTTTTATTTGAGAGTATTCCCAGAGCGTGTGCAAGAACGTGCCTTCTTTTCTGATGCATTTTAAACACCTGGCAATTTGGGATTTCCCCATGTTGTAGAGGCTGCTTTTGTTATAATATGCTCTGTGCAACATTTTTAGCTGGATCATTCTTAACCTTGACTTTATAGCAAACTCCCTCAGATGCATAAGTGTTGCTTCCCAGTCAATTTCTTCCAATGAACCCATATTTCTCTTCGGGCCACTCTTAATTTCTGTAAATTATCCAGTTTGTTGTTTATGCAGGTTTAGTAGATAAGCGAAACCACTCTTTTATCTATCCTTCCCTTTGAGTATTCTGTTTTCCAAGGGGACACTCTCATGCAGCAACTACCATATCCACTGATTCCACCTCAATGGCTTGTCTAAACTCGGTGTATTTGTAAACCTGAGAGTTTCTCAACTCATTTTCTTCTGCAATTTGTAAAATGTTTTTCCTCTTCCTATATCTACGTTCCACCACTTTGGATATTCCTATTAGGTCCCACTGCTTGAAACATGTCGGCTTGTTTATCTGTCTCTCAGCATTTCCCCCCTTCAACAATGGGGTCTCTCTTGTTACCCTTCCAGCCCAGACTTCTAGTGGCTTTATCCCAGGCAACAAGGGTCGCCTTGGCTCTTTCCTTCTTGTTTTCCAGTATATATAATGGAGATAGGTATTCCGCTCCATGGGAGTTCTACTCTTGGTGCTGTGTCTTACTTAAAGTAAACATCCAATCATTGATGACCTGGAGCTGGGAGGCCCAGTAGTAGACCCTTGTACGTGGGAGTGTTATACCATCATTACATGTTGATCTACATACGGTCTGGAGCACTATTCTAGGTGTGCCCGTTCCCACAATAGTGTATGCTGTGTTTTTTGTCCAATCAGAGGAAGGAGGAGTACGGGATTACTATGGGAGTATTTTGTATTAGATACAGTAGCTTTGGCAATTATATCATTTTGAAAATTGCCACCCTCTCCAGTATGGGGAGTGGGATGTTCACCAGCATTATAGATCTATTCGAAATTCCTGCAGTAATACTTTCATTTTTTTCCCCAAGAAATGCGTAACACCCTGCTTAATATATATATACCTAGGTATCTAAACCGCTCCTTCCATACCTTGATGTCCCTGAGTATGTCCCTTTCGCACTCCCAGTTATTTATGTTATACAATACTGACTTACTGTTGTTTATTTTTTACGCTTCATGTTTCCTGAATTCTATGAAAGGTGACAGTACTGCCGGAAATGACCCCCGGCGATCATAAGGTGCAACAGTACATTGCATACAGTGAGATCTTTTCCACTTGCCTGTGTCTCATGGAAACCCTTCACATCCGCTTTAGATCTAATCCAGCACTCCAGTGGCTCTATGCAAAAGGTGAATAGCAAAGGTGAGAGTAGGCACCCCTGCGTTGATCTAGCCCCATGTGCAGCTGAGTGTGTTATAGAGCAAGAGAGTTATGCACCTGGAGATGCCTGGTTATAGGCGGCATGCGGGGTCCTTTATTTAGATGGGATAAAAATGGTGCACAATCATTAGTAGTTAGCAGTGATGTCAGTTAAGGGGCATAATCTGGGGATGATGTAGGAATTGCGTAAAAAATAATTTTATACTTGCTTGAATTGTTGGAGGAAAGGCTCAAGAGAGGTCACTTCAGACCCTTGAAGTGGAGCTGAGAAGGCTTGCATCTTTGTCCTTTACTTGTGGGTTTTTGGTTTCTTGTATGACCATGCTATTGCTCTGCTTGGAGTAGAGAAACTCTCCTCTAGTTGATCTTGCTTCTTGCTGTTGGTAGCCTTCTATTGAGTTGTTAAGCATAGAATTCGATGGGATCGATCTCTCCCATGTGTTTCAGATGACAACTGACTGTAATTAGGTTCCAATGAGATTAATTTAATTTAAATGTAATTGATATGCTTATCCTGAAAATTTGGCATGGATCCAGCTCTCTGACATCTATGTTGGACAGCCACCACCTTGTAAATAATGCATAGAATCATAATTTTATGTGATCCTAAATCAAGAAGTCACTGCAGTTCATATATGGTTCAGGTTACCGTACGGAGCCTAAGCTTTCCACAAGGTAACAATCAGACAGTCATAAAAGTACAAGTGCACAATAACTAGGCCACGCATACTGGCTTTGTCATTATTTTTTGACTTCACACCTTACCCAACACTGGCCTGCTCAAGAACACAAAAACTGGCAGCTATCACGCATATAGTTTTAGAATTTCAAATATGTCGAAAAATACAGCTACAACACAATCCACAACTTCTCTCAACAGGGCCTAACAAGAATCATTACAGTAAAAACCCCACGGTTTGCCACAGTGATTGACAAAGGCCAAAACCCTTGCCTCCTATGGTAATCTGTGGGATTACATGTAACAAAATACATGTCTGTAGCCAGTAACACAATGTGCTAACCAACTGTTAAATGCCTACTGGCTTTAACAAATGCTTTTCCCATTAAATAAGCTAGGCCAGCTACCTTTGTCATAACGTTTCAAAGTAACCAGACCACACCTACTTCATTGGACATAACTTTTCCCTGTGCACCAATGAGGCCTGTAGCTTATTGCCATGACCAATTTAGTTCTATAGTATTTAGCACAAACATTTGCACAAGGCAAACATTTAGAAATGTGCTCACAATTACAGTTGGCTAAGCAAAATACTTTTTTCTAATAGGGTCTAACCAGGATTCTCACAAAGCAAACGTTCTGTATCCATTGTTTGGCAAATGGGATAACCAACACCAAAATCTTTGGCTACTACAGTAATCTGTGAGATTCCATGAAACAAAATACCAATCTATAGGCTGTAATATAGAATAATAACCATCCAAACTTAAATGCCTTTGACTTTAACGTATGCTTTTCACAATAAATATGTCCGGCCTAGTGCCTTTCTCATAGCATTTCATAATAAACAGATCAGGCCGATAGCGATGGTCATTGGCTTGCCGCCATGACCAACAAAGTCATGCTATATTGAGTATAAGCTTTGCCATAAGCCAAAAAGTGCTATACAAGCACTCTTTTTAGTGGAAGCACGCAAACTCAGCCCAATCTAATCATATTCTCTGGGGAATCAACATGTGGGTAGAGCCTAAGCCGCTCGGTCAGTAGTACTCTGAAAGCTCTTGTCAATCACATATGGTCAAGTGACAGCTGCACTGTCAAGCCAGACTTAAAAATCCACGCCATCGGCATCCCAAACTGCTTTCAAGCACAAAACTGCATTCTGAACTCTAAAGTTATTGATGTAAAGGGAGGGTGCTGGGACTGCAGTGCATTCTCATGAGTGCCCCTCTCCCACCTGCGCTGCTGCCAGAGGAAAAACAAACGCCCTAAATTATATAGTTATCCAAGACACTTCACTAGCATTACAACACCAAGTGTGTGACCCCGAAAGTTCAAGGTCAGACAGCCATACTTCTGCTGGCTGCGCAGAGGGGAAGCACTTATTTCTGAGATGCAACCTCTGTCCAATCAAAACATGCACACATGGTGACCTACCTGTGGGCGGAGCCAACGCCGTTCTCTGTAGTGCTCCTCAAAGCTCGTTTTTTAGGAAAACCACTTCTGGGCACAGTTTTGCTGTTTAACTAGACTTGAAAATAGTTGTGCTATTTACTGTCCGTCAGTGTCCACTTCACCCTATTACAAGCGTGCTTCTGTAAACTGGTGTCAACCGAATCCCACACATCAATTCATTGTATTTTACTGTTATCTCGTGTTCAAGATTCTCCTCCTACAATAAAATGTTCTCAGTAGAATATATGCTCTGCTTGTCCTTGAAATCAGGCTGGACTATGTGAGATTCAGATTATCTAATGTAATATCTTCTCTGATACAACATACATATTATGTTTGATAATTTGACGATTAGGCATAGAACCACGTTCATTGGCACAGTGAAAAGATATAAATATACAAATTTAGCCTAATTACCAAGGAAGGTGAGGTATATTTCTTCGTTGAGAAATGCGGGCCATTATATTTTCAGTTAACACAGATTGTGCTTGAAATCCAAGGTTGAAGACAATAAGCATAATATTATATGAAAATGATCCCTATATTTAAAATCTGGCGTTCTCTGTTATGCATTGTAGCCCCAAGTCCACATCTACCTTTTAGAAAATTAAAACGCATAAATTCTGTTTAGTGCTTGATATGCATTGCGCCGGCTTAGAGCCGTAATGCCCCGAAAACCTTGGGTTGCTTTTCACCTTTCATAAATTCCTGGGGAGATTCTATACAAAAAATAATTTTCAGCTCCGCGGCTCGTTGTTATTCAAACTTGATTGATCGTCGTCATTTACTCAGGGAGGAAGTTAAGTGCTGCTGTCATTTCCGAAGAGTATAATTGGGACGTTTCACAGGTCAGTGGTAGTGACAGGTTTCCCTTTTGATTAGTGTTAGACTGATAACAAAAATTACAGTTTCCCATGATTAATGCCTCCTGCGGCACCTAAATGCACAGCTCATGGATTATACCTAAACAAAACGAATTTGCATCTGATTATGCCGTCTCACAGTCCGCTTTTTCATTCGGCTCCAGGTTTTCTGGCTTGAGCAGGTGCGAATGTCCTTTGCTGCTTAGTTCTGCCCTCAGTGGCGTCGTAACTTGGGCCCTTCAAATTACTGCGGCGAAGTGGGGGAGGGGGGCACGTAAAAATGGGTGCACCCTTAGGGTCTTTCCTGTTCTCCCTAATGCCTTTGTATATTTCTGAGGAGCAGAGGTCTCGGGTGGCGCCACGGCGCATTGTGAACGCGGTCGCCATTTTACCTTAAGACACAGACTCTTTGGGTGCCTAAATATGGGGCCCTGCTTTCAGGAGTAATCGGTGGTTAATTAGGGAAATCATTGTCCGAGAAGTTTTTTGTTTTTTTTAAAGATTTCACTTCTCTAGTAGAACATCTTTAGTCTTAAATCGATTTTATTGAAATACATAGTGCAAAGCAACATGACACTGGCGCCTACAACCCAACGGGCCGGCTAACATCTGATGAAATCTAGGTATCGAAACACCGGAGGATGACATACCGACAATAGTTAACACAGTATGCCGCCTCCAACCCAATGGGGGCCGGCCGCGTGGAAAGCGTGGAAAAAGGGGGGAGGCGAAAACCGTCGCCCCAAAGCATGTATTACCAGGTGTACCAAAATGCTGTCAGCCCTACGGGCTACCGAACTGGCAGCCCAGGACGGACCGTGGCTTCATGGCGGTGTCGATTTTATAAGGAGGGGGCAACAAAAGAAAGAAAGGGAAAAGGGAACATCAACAATAAACAAACAATACCCCTCCCGCCCTCCTCCCGCCCTCCCCAGTGAGCAAGAAGCAAATGAAAAGGAAGAGAGACTAAGTGGTAAGCATTTTTAGGGGCGCAAGGCCTCCAATAATCTATGGGCTAACGTGACCTACGAGGGTCTACCCTGCTATGCAGAGGGAGTGCTTTCAGGTATGAGTCTCAGGAGCCGGAGATAATTAGGGCAAGTAAGTTCCCGAAATTCAGTGGAGAGAATGGTGATGAATGGGGCCCAAATCTTGGCGTATTCTGCGTAGGTCCCTAGTGTGGCCATCGAGAGCCTCTCCATACCTAGCAGATACCAGAGTTGGTGCAGCCATTGTGTATGTACCGGGGTCCTATCCGTTTTCCACCCAGCCAGAATCACTCGATGTGCAGCATTCAGCGCCATTGCTATCTGTCTACCTCTTATAGAGCGCAGGGGGAAAGTCAATGCGTTGGGAAGGCCTAAAAAGGTGTAAGCTGGAAGCCTGGGAATGGTAGTGTGGAAGGCCTCATCGATGTCATCTAGTATCTTTTCCCAGTAACGCGTAAGCTTTGGGCAGTGCCACAGCAAATGGAGGAGAGTGCCAGGGCTCCCGCATCCCCGCCAGCAGAGACCGTCACAGCCGGGTTGCCACTTTGCGAGTCTAGTTGGTGTATAATACCAATACGACACGATCTTAAAAGCAGTTTCTGCATGACCCATTGAGCAAGTGGTGTGGTGTGAGCGATAAAAAATATCCTCCCATTCCCTATCGGATAAAGTACGCCCCAGTTCCTCCTCCCAACGCTTCTGCCCTGCTGTATGAACTTTAGGAATGCCCAGTGTAAGAAAGGAGTACATTTCAGAGATGAGCCCCCGATCATCCCGTTTACGGGTAAGCCATTTCTCGAACGGCCGCATTGGTCGCTGTGCCAGGGGGCGAGTCGCTGGCTCAGAAATCCAGTGAGTCATCTGTGAATGTAGAAAGAGGTCAGAGTTCCGGAGGTTATAGTCCTCCTGCAGGTCCTTGAAGGGAATAAGACCCTGTATGTCAAATAAGTGCCCTAGGCGCTTGCTTGCAGCCTCCTTCCAACCAACGTTCTGCTAGCTTTTTGTTCATCCCAGGCGGGAAGGCGGGGTTGGAGAAAAGTGGGGTCATTGGCGATAGGAACGTAGTCAGGCTTGCCCGCGTTGAGACCTTATCCCAGACAAGCATGGTAGGACGGGTGACAGGTGAAGAGTAAAGCCCCCAGGCGCGCGCTGGGCGTGGGAGCCAGGCGTCACGCCAAATGTGATGCCCCGCCACCGTCTGGTCCATAAAGACCCAGTGTTTCTCTGTCATAGAGCGGTTCCACTCCACTAGGTATCGTAGTAGTGAAGCTTGGTAGTAGCGGGCAAGGTTAGGGAAGGCGAGGCCGCCGTCCTTCTTAGAGCGTTGAAGCACAGTTTTTTGTAAACGGGGGGATATCGGCCCCCACACAAAGTGTTCAATCGCTGTCTGTATTTGGCGCAATGCATGCGGAGGGGGTTCCAAGGGGAGCGTCTGAAACAAATATAAAGCCCGTGGTAAGACATTCATCTTAACCGCGGACAGCCTACCGAACCATGTCAGAGGCAAACGCTGCCAACGGGCCAAGTCCGCCCGAATCCGAGACAGGAGTCCCGCATAATTCACGGCCGCTGTCGTCGTAAGGTTCTTATGAAGGAGCAGACCCAAATACGTGATGCCGTCCGATACCCAGGTGAAGGTGGCTCGCAAGGCGTCCACCGTCGGCTGGGCAGCGGTGAGGTTGAGTACCTGAGATTTCTGCATATTAATTCGAAAGCCAGAGACTCGGCTAAAGGCGTGAAGGTCCTCCACCACGGCCGGCAGTGAGGTCATAGGATGGGTCACTGAAAAAATGACATCATCAGCGTAAAGGCTGATAAGGTGGTGGACTAAGCCAAATGGAACACCGCGCGCCCCAGCATTGTCCCGAAGCCGCTGGGCAAAGGGCTCCATATACAGAGCAAAGAGCAAGGGAGAGAGGGGACAACCCTGCCGCGTCCCCCTCCCCCCGCAAAGCTGTTAGAAAGTGTGCCGTTGATCCGTACTGCCGCCGTTGGAGCGCTGTAAATACTCGCAATCCATTGACGAAATCTAGGCCCCAGGCCAAATCGCTCGAGAGTGGTGAATAGGTAAGGCCAATGCACACGGTCGAAAGCCTTTTCGGCGTCGACCGCTAGTAATAAGGCTTCTTCTTTGGACCGTTGTACTTTGTCAATTAAGTGGCAGAGTCGTTTGGTATTGTCTCCACATTGCCGGCCGGGGATGAATCCCGACTGATCCGGGTAAACCAGCCCCGGCATGTGAGAATTCAGCCGGGAGGCCAATACACTGGAGAACAGCTTCGCATCAATATTCAATAGAGAAATGGGACGATAGGAACTGCAGAGTTCCGGATCTTTCCCCGGTTTAGGGATGACTGATATAGAGGCTTGTAACATCGAAGCTGTGAGGGACCCGGTGTCCACAAAAGAGTTGAACAAGCGTGTAAGCAGCGGGGCCAGTTCGACGCAAAAGGTTTTATAGAAGAGAGCACTAAAGCCATCTGGGCCCGGCGCTTTCATGGTTTGCAGTCGTGCGATAGCTGAAATCACTTCTTCGATGCGTATGGGAGCCTCCAGGGCCTCCGCCTCGTGTGCTGGAAGGGGTGTGACCGCTGCCCCTCGAAGGTACTCAGAGGGATCTGTCTGCAAGAAGGAATCTGCAGTGTAGAGGCTCTTGTAAAAAGAACGGAACGCCGACAGCATTTCAGTGTCATCTGAGATGGCCGACCCGTCCTCTCCCCGCAAGGCTTTAATGGTCTGCGACGCCTGCTGGCTGCGTAGGCAATGAGCCAGCATGCGTCCCCCTTTGTTTGAGCCAACATAGTATTTATGTTTCAGGCGCACCGCTGCGTGCTCGGCCCGGTCAAGATCTAACCGCCGTAGTTGGAGGCGTTCCTTTTCTAACTGCCGCCAGATTCTAGGAGCACCAGTGCGCTTGTGTATCGTTTCTAGCTCCCGCACCTTAGTTTCTAGTTCTGCCCGTTTGGACTGTCTGGTTTTATTGTCATAAGCTGATTTGGCTATAAGTGCTCCTCGCACCACGAGTTTCAGCGCCTCCCACACCGACGTCAGGGGCGTGGAACCTACATCGTTAGTCGCTAAATAGTCAATCAAGCACCGCTTAATGTCTGTCACTACCGCAGGGGAGCAGAGCAGTGAGTCTCGCAGGCGCCAGCGGGACGCGGGGGAGGGGCGCGCAGTGGGAAGGCGCATGGTCAGAGTGATATGGGCATGATCAGACAGGGAGCGGGCCTCAATAGTGGCGTCCATGGTACAGGACCAAGCCGCCGGGGTAACCAGGAAATGATCTAAACGGGCATAGGTTTTATGAGTCGCCGAGTAATATGAAAAGTCCCGCTCTGCCGGGTGTAGGCAGCGCCAGACTTCCCGGATTCCAGCATCACGCAACCAGTCACCACCTCCCGTCGACAGTGCCCCTGCGTCCCCCGTTCGCGCGCCTGACCGGTCCAACCTCGCGTCCATCACCAGGTTGAGGTCACCTCCCACTACAACTATGGGGTCGGGTGTATGCAAGACTTCCGCACATGCCTCCCTGAGGAAGTCCTCCGGCCGCACATTGGGGGAATAAATAGAAGCTATGGTGAAGTGTAAGTGTCCCACCACCAGGCGCAGCGCCAGAAGTCGTCCCTTGATCTCAGCAATGGGTCCCACCACCGAACCCCGGAAACGGCGAGAGAGCAGTATGGCCACCCCACCCCGTTTGCTATTCCCAGAGGACCAAAATTGTGAGGGAAAGTGGTTATGGCGCATGCGATGCGTGTCATTATGAAGGAGATGGGTTTCTTGAAGGAGACAGACATCCCCCCCGGAGTGTTCAAGCAAGGAGAGGACCGCCTTCCGTTTGACCGGATTGTTGAGTCCCCGGGTATTAAAGCTAATTATCTTAAGCTCCATTTAGAGGGTATGGATGGGCTAGCTGAGTAACTGAGGCTCCATTCGAGAAATTGGGAGGCTGGACCGAGGGAACGGACCTTTGGGGAAGACAGCACATCAATAGAGATAGGCAAACATCAAATTAAAAAAAACTCACTGGGGAGACGACCCTCCCATACCCCACCCACAACAATCCCACCCCGACAACAACTAAGATAAAACTTGCAACAAATATGACATGACCAATGTTCGTCATTATAATGAAAGTCTGAGGGGTCGAGGCCGTGATGGACACCGGCCTGTAGACAGGTTGCCCAACGATTACCTGGACTCTGGAGAACCTTCGAACGAAGAACCAGGCAAGGCCTACTGTCCCTCCGGCACCTCTCTATGGACCTATCCCAGGGCCATCCGCTGCATGTCTCACGGGGTAGCCGGGCGATCAGTAGCTTGCGATAGCGAGGAAAGTACCGCTTCCTTCTCCCTGTCTCTAGTGGCTTGGTCGGGTTTCGCGACCGGGGACAGCTTGCCCACTCGACGCCATCCCGATGTGCGGCGTGCACGACGAGGGTCGGAGCGCTCCTCACCCTCCGCAGATTGGATGGGATCAAGACCTAGAAACTCCAGAGCCTCCTCAAGTGATTGAAGCTGCAGCAGCCTGCCCTGATGTTTGAAAATCATGCAGAACGGGTGGCCCCATGAATAAGAAATATTATTCTCGCGCAGGTGTGCAGTCACAGGTTTGAATGCCCGCCTCTTGTTCAGGGTTGATGCCGCCAAGTCCTGAAAGATAGCTGGTTGGTGTCCGCGAAAGTGTATGGGGTGGCCTTCACGTGCTTTCCGTATAATGCGTTCCTTTAGTTGAAAGTCATGAACACACACCAGGATATCTGGGGGGGTGCTTTATTGCTGCGAGGAGGCCCACCCGATGGACCCGGTCCATTTGAATGGTCAAGGGCTCCTCGTCCCCGAGGATTTGTTGGAAGAGTGCCCCGACGTAGGCTCTGAGGTCGTCTCCCTCTTCCTTCCATGGGACGGCTCGAATTCTCACATTATTCCGCCTAGAGTGGTTCTCCAGGTCCTCAGCGTGGGCCTGGAGATCGATGTTCTGTTCTCTGAGGCGCAACATGTCCTGTTGTGAGTGGTGGATTTCTTCATCCCTAGTAAGGTCATGCTCTTCGAGGGTCGCCACCCGTTCCCCAACTTCGTCCACCTCGCGCCGTACATCTTTTAGATTCGAGGCCAACTGGGACCGGAGCTCTTGGATATCGTCCTTAATGGCTGTGAAGAGCTCCACCATAAAGGCCTTTGTCGCTGGGAATTCGTTGCCTTCCATTAAACCGGCTCCCTTCTCACCCTGGACCAGGGACTGACCGGGCTGCTTCTGAAGGAGTTCTTTCAGCGATTTCTCCCTACGGGCTCGTGCCGCTGCCATGGCGTGGGGACGCTCCACAGGCACGGCAAGTGGCAGCTAGGACTCCTGATCAGCAATTCGGGCTCAGCTGCGCCAGTCCTGCGCACCCCTCCAAACAATGTGTCCTGCGTGACCGCCTGCACCGTGTCTCTATAAGGGAAGGCGTCTGCCGAAGTGCGGACCGGTAAAGCCCCTCCACAAGCCCAATCAGGTATGGAGTCGGGAGCGTCGCCCGTCAGTACTGGCCTCTACTCTGGTATTGCGCTCTCCGATTTCCCCGCCGGACTCTCCGCCGGCGATGGGAACTCAAAGCCACCCGAGGCAGGGCATATGCGCCAGTGCACCGCTGGCTCGTACCTCTATCTCTCCCTGGGCTGGGGGCCCCCAGCCATCAGGGACCCAGTCAGGTATCCAGTCAGTGCCGTTTACATCCGCGGGCCGGCTCGCCCCGGGCTTGGCTCACCGCTCACACCTCGTCTCAGGCTCCGTCCGCCGAGCCGCGGACCGCGTGCAGCACTCCCTGAGTCCCCCTCCTGCACTGTTGAAGGAGCTAGGGCTCACAAGGTCGCGAAATCCACTCACCGCTCTGTCGCTCTCCTCTCGGGAGTATGTCGTGCTGTACGCCTGCTGAAGTCCCACCGGAGAACACACCAGGGGTCAGAGCGTTAGTGCGTAGTCTCGATGCCTCACCACTCCGCGGGCGGCCACGCATCGTATGGGGCCCCGCAGGTCGACGGCCAGCGGCGTTGCTGCGCAGGCTTGCACCGTCCGCCGAATCTCGGACCGACCAGGCCAAACCCAGGTCCAACGTCAGGCACGTCTGTGCGCAGTCCCCTCTCCACCACAGTCCGCTAGGGCCGCCGCCTAGGCCGTCCAAGCCAGTCAAGCGGTCCCGGCGTCAGCGCCGAAGCCGAGAACAGGTCGACCCCGCCCCCGGCTGGCCGCGCTCTTCAGAGCAGTCCGTGCGGGCCGCTCCACACACCAGGTGCTCGGTTCCCACCCGGCACGTCGGCCGCCCACTGCCAGTCGCACCTCCGCTATCCTCGAAGGCGGGCTGTTAGGACCTCCGTGCCGAGGAAAGGGCACTCACCGCACTCCTGCGTGCTCCTCCCGAGAAGGCCGCGCCTCGTCCCGGCCAGCCGACTGCTCCGGTTAGGCCTCTGTTACACGGAGGTTCAAAAGCAGCCTTAAAGGGCCGGTATAGCTGCGCCCGCTACTTCTTAGGGTCCCCGGGCCCTTCCGCACCTCCACTGCCTCAGGTCGTAGGCGGATGGCCCCGGGGGCAGGTGAAATAACAAGGCTGTGGAACGGCAGCGCCGGAGGGACACGAAACTGCGTCCTACCGCGCCGCCATCTTGGACACGTCCCCAGTAGAACATCTTTAAAGATGGTTTTGTGAGGACTAGTTAACACTTTGGGTCCTAATAGCAGGGTTTTATTTACTCTAAGGCAGCCTTGAAAAATGTTTTAATGTTCGTTCCATGTTATACAGAATGAGGAATCCCACCCGTTCCCAAAGGAATGTAGGTGGTGTCCCATGAAAAATTTGCCAAATATTTAATTTTATTGCACATTTTCCAACTTTATTGCTTGAAAAAGCTATGCATTTTACCTATAGTCCCAAAGTGAAACTGGAAAAAAGATACTTAGGGTCTGCACAATACCAAGAGCCTTTTTTTCACCATGAAATTATGAACTGTCAGGCTCCTCCTTCCAGAATCCTCGGGACTGTGCTGATGCTCAAGGGGGTCCACCTCTCGACTGCCCCAAGTCCGGAATATAAATACACGCGGACTAGTGGGATAGTCAAGCGGGGGAAGGAAAGGGTAGGAACAGCGTGGAGGGAGACCTGAGGATGACACAACAACACCTCGTAAGTCCTTTGGGTGAATACACGGGTAACACAGATTAGAGAAGCATTGACACTTGCATAACATTAGAGCCTGTAACACACTACCTGTAAAAGAAGGTGAGGGAACGATGCCAGAAGAGAGAAGAGGGTGGTTGCAAGTTCCCAACACGTAACTAAAGGAACAGAGAACAAATATTGGAAACAATTCCTATCCCAACATAGCTGTAGTACCCTGTGAACATGAGAGAAGATTCACCCCCACACCTACCAAAGGTCACCTGTGGAGTGGCTTGATATGCAAGGCAGAGTCCGTCTGCTCTCCCTCTCTTAGCCCTCTCTCCTAGGAAAATAAGAAGATAAAGAACAACCAACTTATGAAGAAGTAAAAAAAGGGGGCCGTGACATAACCACTGTCTTGTACTTGCCCACTAATAAAGGTGCTCAGGTTTGTTAGAGATCACAATACCCTGAGCCGATCCCGTAGTAACAGTCCTCGGGATTAATGTCTAGACCTCTATTTGATCCAGTACTCACAAGTGATACAAGCCTCCTGAGTAGGGTTCTGTTCTCAGAGAACGATCACTGTTTGGCACCAGAAAAGATACCAACGGTCCACAAACAATGACTGAATATGATGCGTTTGCCCCACAGACAGACTGCAAGATACCTGGGTAATTCCAAAAAGAGGGTTCCGACGCGCAGCCCTTAGAGAGGAGACGGGGCCGGTCCTGGAAGAGCGGTAATTGTACTCGCGTTAGGCTGCCAAGTTTGGTCTGATAGTCTCCTTCTATCCTCCCCGCATGAGACCTCAGCAGTGGCCGGTCTCTCCAACAGGGAGATAGTGGGCGGAGAATGCCCCGGTGTAAAGCAATGCGCTCCTCTGCAAGAGAGCGCCCGACGGCCACTCTCGGCCAACAGAGGAGGGAGAGAGAACGCTAGCGAGGAAAATACTTCACCAGCCTCCTCGAACACAAGAAAAGACGGTCTGGAATTAGTGCATGGGTGCACTTTTACCGCCTGTGGTCAATTGAATCCTCGGCAACGCTGAAAAGAAATCCGCCAGGATAATCGGCAGCGTTTAGGGTCCCAGCTGCCTTATTATCAGATTTCCGGTGTCGCGCCCGGGTCACGTGGGGCGTGACTCGCGCGTTGCTCGCCGGGATTTGTAGTTCATTGCTCGTTCCGCACTTCCCGGTTCACGCACTACGAGCAGTCCGTGAGCAACCGGAGGCTAGACCCTGACAAACTGCACCTAGGGCTGTTTTCGCAGCTTAATGCCCTGAAGATCCCTCAGCCCGTTTAGCACTGATAGCGGGCACTCACCTCCAGCCCAGCGTTGTGTAATGACCTTTGTCCTTCGTTACTTTTTCCTTCCATTGCGCAATCTAGAAAGCATACCAAAACACAGTGTTTTAAATGAATAGTTAGTTCAGGTACTCACTACTTCAGATGGCCAGCTTTCTACTGAGATGTACTGGTACTCATTCTGCCATTGGAAGCAGTGGGTTCCGAATGAGAAGTGCTGGTACTCTCCATAGCAGATATAATAAATGATTGTACTCTGAGATTGGCTGTACCTCCACATTTTGATGCACTTCCACTGCCCCTTCAGATGTAGGATTGTAAGAAAGAAAAAAAAAATGCTTCCTCAGCCATCGCCACTATTTCCCAGTTTTTGTCAATCGTCCGTTTTGCCAGCTGAAGTTTTAGCCAGTTGGGAGAAAGTGTGGGACTCGGGCTTAAACGTGCCTATCTTTTATTTTCACGATTTCGCATTTATTGATGCGAGATCATGAATGTAGATTTATATTGTATTAAATGCAAACCATTAACAGATATATTAGATGCAAAACATTAATAGATAAAAAATACCTTGGCAATAGTAAGAAAAAAACTCCAAACATCACATTCATTTATTAGATCCTCTTTCACGCCTTAATGACCCCTTCTTAATTTATTTTTACAGAATAGTAGTTTCTCTTACCAGAACTCAGCAGATAAAAAAAGCCCTCCAGGCATCTTGTGTTTTCATTGCAGCAAAATTATGCTTGGCAAGCGCACAATAAATAACGCATAACCTTTTCTTGAAAAGCTCACCATGTCTTATTACTGCCCAAACACAGTTGGCTAAGCCAAAGCAATGAGGGGGATAATGTAAGTGGCCCAAGGTTAGACTGAGTTAGCATATCCTGAACTAGTACTGCCAGAATCCTGATGAAGTCCTACTAGCAAGACCTCGCCTGCTGAGCACCTACTCAAGTGAGAAATCAAAGTTATGCATTGGAACTAATCTGCTGTTTTTAAGATTGTTTTTTTGTTCTTAGAAAATTGTATGGATCTGTCCCTTTCTTGTTTTTCTCCCCTAAAGGCTGTTATTTTTAAACGAAGGTTCTTGTTTCATATTTTTCATTATCCACTTAGTGCATAAATGGTCCCTTAAACGTTATACTAAAGTTTGTTGAGCACAGCTGTGCAATATTTGAAAAGTAATGAGCTCCTAGCCTGTTCAAAAGCTGTAATTAGAAATGAAATGTCTACTAACTGTGCCTGTTTTTGTAGATGTTCTGTGATGCTATATTAGTAAGGTCCAGTTTTCTGTGCAACCTTTTATTAGAGACTCTTTTCTACAAGTGCAATTATTTTAAGTTCAATGGTTAATATAAGAAAATGAACTAATAGAAAAATATAGGACTCCAAGGACCTCACTGCACGAAGAGTGGTGGTAACCCAGCGATAGTGACTGATGTTTCTGTATACCAGGTTTATAAGAAGCATAATACTTTGAAGCCTGCAATCCTTGTATAAAAGCCAGACTCCAATTTCCTTATCATTGTTGAGTTTTGATGTCTCTAGTCACTTGCAATAACGAAATGACGTAGCTGCTCAACTGTAATTACTTATTACAGTGAGTTGTGACTTTATAATGTCTGCGTCACTGAGCATAAATACAGCTGCAGTTTAAACTGTGAAAATGAGAACTAGTTTTTCTTTTTTTCTGAACTGTTTTTCTAAAATGAATAGGGATAAGCAGAAATTCGTTTTCTATGGCAACATGTTTATTTTTTCTCATGTTATATAGGCTTGCAGGAAAGCTAGCTCTCTGTATGTTTCTACACATTCTTACCTACAACTTTTTTAACATCTGATTTCTATTAAACTGGTTCTAATCTTGCTCTGCAGCAAATTCCAAGTGATTTTTGACATACTTACTTTCGCAGTATGTTTGCAGTTCTACTCAGTCAAAATTAGCATTTGTGTGATGAGGTGTGGGCTAGACCTTACCCTGCTGAATTTTGTTTGGTGGCCAGGTCTAGGGCGTGAGAATGTGGCTGTTAGCTTCCTTAATTTGCTTTTGAATAGAAGTATCTGGCAAAAATTGAGCTGATACGATAGCCATCATCCCAAACATTTGCGGGATAATCTCCAGTTCGGGCAATTTTTGCGACTCCGTCGCAACTGTAGTTTCATTAAGGATTACAAAGAACAGGCACATGCCTTGTCAACCGATTTGGTGGCAAGACACTATCCCCAAGATGTGGTGAAGAGAGCCAACAAGCGAGCACGCAATAATAACAGAGATGGTCTCCTCGAAACACGAGACCGCCCTGTTAGCAATGCAATTACCAGTGTCACATCATTCACACCCCACTCTAATATGATACAGGAGATAATTAAAAAACATTGGTCAATCTTGCACACAGGGGATCTGACTCCAGCGACCCCGCGTTTTGCTTTTAAGCGCACACAAAACATCAAGGACAACATAGTACACACTAGACCACTACAGACACGCACACAACGTCAACAACAACTCTCGGGGCTGCCCCCAGTTGAGGGCCACTACCTCAGTGGTTCATGTAGTGTATGTCCCTTTACTTGCCCTTCCAAAGAAGTACAACTCACTCCCACTCTCACTTGGTCCCAGAAGACTCACACCAATTGCAATACCCGCAATTGTATTTATCTGATAAAGGGCCCTTGCTCCAAATACTATGTTGGCATGACAACCAGAACCGTCAAGATTCACATGACAGAACACCGGAGTAACATCAGGTGTGGTAGGACTACCACCAAGATGCTTTCACATTACATTGAGCATCACCACACCCCTAACGACATTAAATGGACTATATTAGAATCTTTCCCCGACATTACCCAACAAGCACTTTTTGATAAAGAAGAACGTTGGATTTTTCACCTTTACACGAGCACCGCAGGGCCGAATGATGAAATCCCCTGGGTGGATATAAACCAATAAAGATCTAGTAACACTGACCCTACAATCAAAATGCTCGCCTCAACTGTACTGACGGCCACCACTACCCCAGACTCGATTGATACACATCGTCAGCCCCCCAACGAGCTCCCACATGTGCTCCCAGCTAATTTCATTATTTTTGAGGTCCACCTTTCCAGTATCAACTGATGTGACATGTCACTTGCACTATCTTTACCGAGACTTTGAATACCCCCTAGTTCAATAAACAGATTAGCAGCTTGGTGGTATTAAAATATCCGCTTTCCCCCTTCCTCCTCCTCCTTCTCTCCAACTCCCTTAGGTGACCAGTTGGCGGGCTGGATCTCTTTTCCATCCGTACTTTCACTGACCACTCTTTGATGGCACCCATTTCCATGTGAAGAGGCATTGTCTTCCTTCCCCACTCCAACATGGTGCCCAATACCGCCTTGTTTCAGTCCCTTTTCTCTTTCTCGCGACTCCGGGAGTATTTCTAGCCGCCGCTCGCGTGAGCAGGCGACATCGTCCCAGGATCCCGGCTGTGGTTCGGTCCCACGCCAGAGAAGCATCGAATTGATGGTGAGTCACCTGGCCCTCCCCTTATCTTATCTGAAATATGCCCTTTTTGTGGCGGCTCCCACTGGCGAGTACATCCCTCGTCCGTCGTGGCAGCACGCTTAACCCATTAGCGCTGCTCCCGATCTGCACTGCAGAGCTCCTTCCCGTGCCTATACAGGCTAGAGAATCCCTGGGCGGCCCCTCATTCAGTTCTACTCGTCCCTCTATCACAGTACGGCGGGATAGTTTTGGTTATCGACCATTGAACGGGCTGCCAGCGGCACACGCCCCCTGTCCGGAGCATTCCATTTTACTTTATTTTATTTCACTTTTTTATCCCATCCCACTCCGACTGAAGTAAGCCACTGGGTTCCCTGTCGACTGTCTTTACCATCCCGGCCTTGCATTATTATCCGTCATCACTTTTGCCAGTATCACCACTGCCAGCTACGGCAATCTTTTACAGTTGGGACACCCCGAGAGCCATTTAGGCAACATCTTTGGCAGAAAGTACCATACTCACTTACTGCTCGTTTATCCTCGTGGCCCTGAATTAGAGTTTATGGGCTTGTAAACATGTTACATATATCGGGTTTGCATCCCGTAGACAGACATCAAGCTCTGACTAGTTAGTCCTATAGATCTACATGTGACACCAGCCATACTGGTGTGGACCCCATCCGTATGATGATCGGTCAGCACCCCTTTGCCTATGCTCAAGATATCAACTGGGGGGCCTAGACACTTTTGTAGCAATTTTACCACACTTACCTTCCGGGTGCTGCACTACATACATGAGACATTTCCTAGTGTCTCCTTTGTTTTATTGTCTTAATGACTTCACAGATGATGCCCATCGTGGACTTTATTTTTACTCCAGGTTACTCGCGTCCACCAGTGCCGTGGGCGGCCGTGCACATCCTGGCTGAAGTTTCAGCTTAACCCTCCAGAGGTGAGACACTTTCTCCAAGTTAGCTTTTCTCTTGGGCACCCCGGTTGAGGCGGTAGGGCTCGGCCTGCCCCACGGGTTGCGCCTGTAGATTCATCATTGCCAGTGTGCCGTATTGTCCCTACAGAGTCTATAGGTATGTAACAAGCATGTTCCTTACCGCATCACCTGTTGACTCACTGTACACTGGATTTTTCACATGTTTGATTCTCCACATGAGCATCGCCATGTCACGTGGATTCACTGCGGCTTTCAGCAAATGCAATTTGTTTCATTGATCGTTTGATGGCTATGTTTTGTTTTGTCTTTTTTCACCTTTTCTACCCTCCAGGTTCGCTAGAAGGACGAACTTCGTAATATGATATGTTAACCCCCTTCTTGCTGGATTGATTTGAATCCACCCCATTGGGACGGTACTATTTAGGACACCCCTATGACCGTTACCCATACTACAGAATAGATTAGGTTTTTCAACCCCCCTCTCCCTCCGGTCCTGAAGAAACGCCACGCATCCCGTTGGAGTAATTTAGGCGTGAAACATGTCTACCTTTTAATCCACCTGCACCCGTCACTACACGTAATTAGCTGTTACAGGTTGAATGCCTCCTGTCAACCTAGACTTCAGTAGTCTTTTTTACCTATAGCAGTGTCCAGTTAATAAAGGTCCCCAGGAACACTGACAGCTATTTTTATTTTTCACTCACACACACACACACCACACACACTCTACTCACTATTCTATGTCCCTCCACCCCCATTCATAGGGCCTCCTGGCGTGTTCATCTAAAGATCTCCGGCAAAGAGCTCCCCTGAGGGGCCCGTTGGGCATTGCAGCTCCGGCCCAACGAGGAGCTGCCCTATGATGAAGCATGACACCTCTCTGGGTGTGTGAGGGCCCTTGCTCCTAATTGGAGCTCTCCCCTCCCTGATCCTTCTTCCACCTGTTATGTTATGTTAATTTATATTTGTAGAGCGCCAAATCACCAACGGTCTCTAAGCACTACAGACTCTGTTGTTCCCTTTCCTTTGCCCTTTCCCCTCTTCCCCCCCACCAACCCTCCCCTTTCCTCTTAGGAACTGCATACTATTTTTGATTCCAAAATTGAGCTGAAACACTCCCTAGAGATATAATTTGTATTTATTTGATCAGAGTGGAAACGACAGATCGGGTCACTTGCATCTATTGTCTAGGTTTAGTTAAGCGGGCCCAAAAATATGGCCAGTGGCTGAACGATGCTGGCTGCTACGCTCCATATTTGGTGAACTTATCTGGTAATCAGAATTGCTTGTTCCCAAACAGAGGAGATGTGATCTGGCAGTTCTAATTCTGGCTCAACAGACTCATTCGGAGCAGGGCCAAGAATGATCTGTATACTGTGGACCCCCGTCTGTAGTGGTTTAGGTAGCAAAAATGTAATGGACTCTAATATGCTCTAGATCAGTCACCAATAGCTGAGATTGGTTCAAGTTTTTCAACCATAGTCCTTGGCCACCTTCTGCTTCTTATCAAATGATCTGCCAATTATGCACAGCTGTCACCTGTGGTAGTCACCTACATTTGATAGTTGGAATCTACAAACACAAACTAGGTTTGCTCTTGTATATGCTTTCCACGTTTAACCAATGCAATGAAATCATTGGGCAGGGTGCATAGAGCGAACTAATAAGACCTAGTAAGCTAGGGGTATCATCACTAGCAACTAAACACGTCCCTTATTATGCTACATGCCGCCCTATCATGCACTTTTGCTTGCATATTTGCCAAAAGTGTAATTTGTTTTATAGTTTACCATAGTAATTACAATAGTAGAAATAAAGCAGGGGGCAGCTGGGAAATGGCGAATGTACACTTTAACTTCTTGGTATTGAGTCTGAAAGCCTTTTGAGTTGGGAGTGAGAAACCGTCCATGTGAGAGTCTGTGAGACTGCATGAGGGTCAAATGAGCCTGGGAAAAGAGTTTGGACAAGTACCTGGTGGAACCCTGGCTTCGTAAAAATAAGTAACAGAAAGAGGTAGGCAGATGACTGGGCTCCAAAGTGAGGTTGCTACACTCAGACTGCCTGGGATTCCTGGTGGTGATTGAACCTTAATAACCTATTCATGTCACATTTAGGCTACCTGTGATACAAAATGCAAGTGATAAACTCCAGTTGTAATCCCTGTGCTTGTAATTTTCACCATAGTCATTTACTAAAATGGTAAGTTAAACATAAGAGGCACAACTTGCCAAATGACAAAACAAATTGAGACTGTTTTCTAGACACAGTTGGACATTTGCTTTCAACAACAGGTCTACAATTGACCATGAAAGCTGAGCAAATAGCAGTTCCTGATCCAGCTTTCAGATTCATCCAGTGCTGGGGCATCATGATTCAGGGCACAGACTGCTCTTACGGTGACTCAAACACCATGAGCAACATATAAGGCATCTTAGTGTATGATGCAAGCTAGAAGAATCAAATATTACTATATAATCAACTTAAGCTCAACCTAATAATCATGCCCTTAACTCCGGAGGCTGTTTCATTTTCAGAGGAAACCTCGGAAAAAACTGCGAAGCCTAAAAGATCTTGACTACCTTAAGTTGTTTATTTATTTATTTTGGGCTGCTTTGCACTGCTCTTACTATCTTCTGCATCTACACAGACCTCTTATTTAAACCATTGCAAAAGGAAAGATAAGGATACCGTGGAGTACATTTGCTTCTCACCTATTTGTAAGAAGTGTGATTTAGGTATTGTGGAAACTCGGATGACATAAACCCTGTTTGTTCTACACCTATTGCAGCAGCACCCTCTTTGCAATTGAATCGGAAACACAATGTCTATCAAGACAAATGATTTCTTTCCCCAGATAGTTCTCAAATGCATTAGTTTATTTGTATGAAACCTATTTAAGAAATAGAGGCTAATAGTGCAGATGTATATCAGACAGGGTTGTGCACCAAGGATTGTATGGTATCAGGCAGGTCCATTTGTTGCTCCCTAAAATGTAGTAGTCTCTCTCTTCTCTCTACATAAACCTGTTCACCTACTTCCTACTGAAAAAATAGAGGAAAACCTAAAGTTTCCCATTACATGTAGTAGAGCGTTATTTCATTAATGGGTGTCTGGAGATTGTGCCTGAATTTCTTTTATGTTCTCAGCCAGTAAATTGAGATCAGCCTACTGCAAAACGTTTTAGACAAGAAACTGGATTAACTATTTGTAATAGAGGAATACAGCCTGGATAAAACCATGTGAGCTTAGGCAACTTTAAGCCATTTGAAAAACAAAGCCAAGCTATTAAACTCAAGAGAACTCATCACCACCTTGTTTGATCTACAGTTAATACTATCCTGAACATTGCACATGATAAATAGGCGGAGGAATCTTCATAATCAAAAAAGTGGGCTCATATTTGGAGACATTTTGAGTCTTCCTTTTTTTTCTGGGCAGCACTAGAAAATAACCTAAACATTATTATATCTGTGGTACCTTACAGAGAAGCGCTTAAATCGGATGTATGCCTGACTGATGACTGAGAGATTGTTGTGTTTTGAACATTTTGTATTCTATCCAATGGTTGTGGACATGGATGGCTACTGGTGAGAGATTGGAGAGATTTTCTAGGAACTTAATTAGATGAAAAGAAAGAAGATTTAGCAATCCCCAGGATCTGCCAGTTATCCTACTTGGGGCTCCTGTGAAGGTCTTAAAGTACATTACCTTCAAAGGAGCACCTGGAGTATATGACCATAGTAAATTGATCAGAGGACTTCTCTTGATGGTAATGCCCCCTTCAGCAGCCATATGATGACAAAAGAATACAATAAGTGAACATACTACTGTGGTTTGTAAAGATTCCAACCACTGCAACACTGATCTGTCATGTTGAAGGCTAGAATTTACAACTATATAGATTCCATGAGATATGGTTCCAATCTGTCGTATAACAAGGCTGTTCAAAACAACGGGGCATTCTTCCTTGATCAAACGGAGAGCTTTTAATCTACTTATGTGACTTTTCACTTTACTAAGTCTATTAACTAGAGGCTAAGATCTAGATGTAAATGTATTCTAGACAATTAATACCATTTTCATAACATCTTTGGATTTGAAGTTGGTGACTATTACATTATGACATAAGGTGTAGGGGGAGTATAGCAGTGGCAGCTCCTTGTATTTGAAAGTGGTGGGGCGATCGGGAGAACATTTCGACTCACAGGCACTGTGAGAAACCAGGAATGCTCTTAGGCGCAACCTCAAAGCTCTCAATTGTGGCCCGTTATAAATGGTGTTTATAACAGGCCACGATTGAGAGCTATGGAGTTGAGGCTGAAGGCAGTGTGAGTTTCAATCCGACGTGGGGGTGGGGGGGGACATTGTGGGAAAAAATTCTAAAACAAAATAAATGTTCACTTACCTTTTGATGCTGGCCGCCACCTCCGTGATCTGCTCCCGCGCCGCGCTTCTCTACTTCCGGCAGTGCAATACCCATGAGCACAGGCTCCCAGATTCCCCACGCAATCCCAACGCTGCTCTCCTGCTATTGCTCCCAGCATGAGAGAAGCGCTGGGATTGGACGAAGCAGGCCGGTTTCACGCTCCAGGAGCGACTGGGAGCCTATGCCCCTGAGCACTGCTGATATCTCCAAGGAACAGCCTGGAGATATCCAAGTGTGCGTGTCGGTTTGGCCGTCCCAAGACAGCCCGCGAAACCGACATGTGCACTTTCAGTGCCTCCAGCACCTCCTCACCCTGCTGCTGACGCTGTGACATGGCTCTGCCCCGTCCTAGACTCGCGGACTGGAAGTGAAAAATAAAATGACAATAAAATATTTTAATGGCATTTTATTTTTTGTCTGTCTGCTTCCTTTCAGCAGTAGGGCGACGCTCCACCGCTATATCGGAGGAGCAGTCCCTGCAGAAAGGCAAAGGAATGTGGATTGGCAGGGGTAGTAAATGAGAGAAAACACAATATTTTGTAAAATAACCAACATTTTTGAAGACTTTCAAAGCAGAGAGACTGTGTGTTTTTGCCTGCGTTTTTGTAAAAAATTCCTGGTGAAATCAAACGGACACCTCACCATACACGACTGAAGGCATCTGTACCCAACTATTCGCCAGTAAATATATTTATTAGAGGGTATAACAATCCTGAAGCTATTTAAAACTAAATGCTTTATTTAACAGCGTCGTACTCATGTGTTCTCAAGTCCGCGATCGCACTCCTGTGTAGGTATTGGCAAATTTCCAAACAGTGCTTTGAGGCACATCTTTACAGTTTTTAATGGGATTAGACCCATTTCATGTAGCTTTGTTTGTGATTTTCTATATGTCATTCAATTTGCGCCATCGGTTTCAGGACTGGACCCTGAGTAGAAAATTTGCAGTAGATAAACCCCGTTTTTTGTGTCCGAAATACAGTTTTGGAGGTTTTAAATAAACACAACTTCAAAGAGCCTCCTGCCTTTGTTTAAACGCAAATTCGCCGCCAGGGAGTTTGTACCGAAAGTTCCCACAAGAAACACTCACTCATCATAGTTTTCCCTTGTCTACTTGTTTTTAAATTAGTCGAAAGCCTCCGACGACGAAGATGACGGTGACTTCATAGAGGTGCCCGAGAAGGAAGGTTATGAACCCCACGTTCCAGACCACCTTCGCAAGGAGTACGGTGAGTGCGCTACGCGGCGGAAAGCTTCCTTCGTGCATGTTGCTGCTGCTGTAAACTAAATAAACAGCCATTATGAAGCAATAAAGTGACCAGCCGTGTGGGTAATCACTCCGGCGGCCGAGAGGAAGTCATTACACAGATAGGGGCTCGGAGTGGCGCCAGATAAACAAATACTTTGTAGGGGGCGAGGCACGTGGGACGGGGAGCTTCCTCCCTTGCATTCATCGTATTCCTAAATATGTAAGAGGGAAAGGTGCTGCGTGCCATTTAAAAAGGATATTTATTTTTGTTTTCTCTGGCGAAAAAGTCGCGGTATAAACATATGTGGTAGTATTAACCGTGTTTTTTGACCAAACAGGACGAGATTACCTGGGTTTACAATGTTTGTGTGCTGTACACGTGTCTGGTGCAGCTTTTTGAAAGCGCGTTTTGTGTGCGCACACATCTAATGCTGGTAGTGGGAATAAAAGGCAGCCTATCTTCTATTGCCTTTTAAAGTACCTTTTTTTCACAGAAGTACCCACCCTGATACTTCTAAACTGGCCTCCAACATTGGTTTTCCTTTGTGTGGTTGTCCGCTCACTTTGCGCTTGCAGGCTATCATGTCTCGAAGCCTGGCCTGTTCTGTTAAAAATCATCTTTTTCCGACACCCTTGTCATTCTTTTTCAGGTCTGATTTAAAAGGCAAATATAGCTGTCTTGCCAGTTGTGTTATCATAAATGACACAGTGCTAAAATATTAATAAATAGAGAGGGTCAGCCCCTTTCAGCCATTGCTTACCTGAAGTGTCACTCCCATTGTGGATCCGCCCACATTTAGAATACATAGAAAAGGCAAAGGGTAGGTCACCCCCTTCAGCCATTGGCTTTGTTGCCACTGCTGTTCACGTTTTGGATCATCCCACAGGAAAGCATTTTATTTTCTAGTGTAAAGAATTGTAATTATCTAGCCGCTTTACGTCTGAATGCAAATGGAAAGGACGAGTACCAAAAGTCAAAGAAATTCCTCTGAAATGGGCTGGTTACAGTGCTGCCTCTCTTGTGGTGTTGCGCTTCTCTCCCCAATCGATGAAATTACGGTCTCAAACCATTGATACATATGTTTAATTTGAAGGGGACACACCCCTTCCAAATATCGATTTGATATCCATTTCTAAACTTATTTAGAGATTTGGAAAAACTTTCTCCGAATTGCTAAAAGTGTTATGCATAATGAAACACAAAACCGGCTGATTTTACACTAGACTAATAGCCTGCTGCCAAGGGATATACCGTTTGTTAAAGGCCCTAAACCTAACTAGGGTGAGGACTTTTAACAACTGATATAGTCTGAGGCAGAAGGTCTATAAGGCTATTAGAACATTCCACCCACTGAGGGTAGAGAGTGTTCTAAATTAAAAAGAGGGAAACAGAAAGAAACATTAGCATGTTGGAGCAGAAGGCCTATGCTAGCCATTATTAGCCCTCAGCCACTTTTTGTCTTTAATGGAGCTCTCAACATTCCAATGTTTTAATTTCTGTTAGCACATTAGAAAAAGGTTTGTAACGTACTCAAACCCTCAGATTTACAGAATTAGCAGGTTTGTGAAAGCTAAAACCTTTCATACCAATGGCCCTACATTTGTGTAAGATTTAACACTCAATATATTGTATTAAGTCTCTTAAAATTGAATTACAATCCCATATATTTAGATTTTTGAAATCAAAGTGTGTGGATCTCTTAGTAATAAAATGTAAATGCTTACTCTCCAAGATGATTGGCATGTCTGTAGGGGTTGCAGTAGTTGAAGCAAACTTTTCCTTAGATTAGGGTTCATCTGTAAGGCTTCTTCTGTTAAGGAGTCTCAAGCCGAATAAAATATTCTTCTGGCTTTGCCTTGCATCACAGAGATTTCCCCACCCCAGGCTGATGGCCTATGCTGTTTGTCAGTCTGGAATACAATCAGTGACGCCAAAAAACAAAGAAGGGAGTGAAGAGGTATAATAAGTCGTGGACTCGGCCTCCTCTACAAGTAATGAAAAAACAAAGGGAGTCCACTCTCAATTCCAAAGAACCGTGCTATCCTTACAAACAGTCACTAAACCCAAGAGAACCATTCGGTTTCTAGCATGGGAGAAACGATATGTGTTCTAAAATAACCCTCACCCACCAAAAGGTCCCTTGGTGGCATGCTTCATCATCGGGTTCTTCCCGCCCCGCTGCGGGACGGGGAGTGCTACGACCTACGGATACGTGGGAGCACTTTCAAGTGAAGTGAAATAATGTTTTTTTTTTATGTGAGAGTGGAAGGGTCAGAAGATAAGTGAGTTAAAAAATACCTTGCTGCGTGGAAAACTAAACTTTAATACTCCCTATAGCTGGTATTAATAAAAGTGGGGAAATGGAGGAAAAAGTGCTATAATGGGCAGTTTCCTCACAGGTCTACATGTTTCGAAGCCTACCCCTAAGCTTCTCTTCAGGACCTAGGATGTTGATCCCTTTTACCACTCTGACTGTTACCTAGTGTGGTCAGCCTAGTCAATGTCAAAGGCTAATATGCATCTTTGTCAAAAATACATTCATCCAATACCTACTTGGTGTTCTCTTTAAAAACGATCTGGAAGGATTGAGGAACAAAGTTAATAATCGTAGCATATACTCTGATATACTCGAAACACCCCTTCACCACACTCTTGAAAGGTTTAAAAGGTGATATATTTTTCACTCCATGCACGATAGTTCATCGTAATTTTTACGTGTATATCGTGCTGCCCTTTTGAAGTTCTGTTCAAGACGTACAAGACAATACAATACATATAACAAGAACCACACACTCTAAATGCGCTTTCAGTTTGCAGAGATCGGTGCCCTTCTATAATGCATAAGTGCTGTGTGCCAGTAGTCATCTATACAGGAGAGAAAAAACACGATGTGACAGTTTCTCAGCATATTATAAAAACTGACAGGGTTGCCTAATTAGGGCCCCATGAGCTTCAACACGGGAGGGGAGGAGTGCTTGTAGTCAAACACTGGGTAGAGGAAGGATTCAATCAAAGTTAAAAAAAATATATATACATATACAGAGTAGAATGGTAGTATGTCTGGATATGCTGCCTGGGGGATCAGCTATGCCGTACTCACTTCGTCAAAGCATCTCTCTCGCCCAAGACACTGCCTGCCCGTGGCTCCGATGAACAATGAGTGTTTGCAGAGCACCGGTATTTATAACCGGTTTGTTCTGCAATCAGCATGCATGTACATCAAAAACACTAGAATGATAACCTCCAAGATGGCCGCTTACCTTGGAATGACTAACTTCCGGGCTCAAGGTAAAGCTTCGCCCATGAAACTAGAACGCTGGGTTCACAAAATGGCTGCCTTAATATGGCACAACTTCCTGGTTGGTTAGTTGATACAAACTGGGGTTCGCGGTTGCATATAGACCGGTCAGGTGTAACCTGAAAGGTTTGAAATGAGTGTTTTAGATGCACATGCATGCTGATTGCAGAACAAACCGGTTATAAATACCGGCGCTCTGCAAACACTCATTGTTCATCGGAGCCACGGGCAGGCAGTGTCTTGGACGAGAGAGATGCTTTGATGAAGTGAGTACGGCATAGCCGATCCCCCAGGCACCATATCCAGACATACTACCATTCTACTCTGTATATGTATATATATATCAGAGGCGCAACTAGAGCCAAATTTCAGGGAGGGGGCTAAGAAAAATTTCGGGGGGGCTGACTCTTCCAGCAATAGGCTGAGTGGGGATGCAGGGGCTCTAAAAGGGGTGAAAAACAACAGAGCCTCATTTACAAGCAAATTATCTTTTAAAGACCTGTGAAGTACTCGGGTGCGGCTGTGTGTGTGCGCTCGGGAAGCTGTCTCAGCCCGGGCTGCCACACACGACGGGGGGGGGGGAAGGGGGCTGAAGCCCTTTGAGCCCAATGGGCGTTGCGAGCCTGATATATATATTTTTTAACTTTGACTGAATCCTTCCTCTACCCACAGTGTTTGACTACAAGCGCTTCTCCCCTCCCGTGTTGAAGCTCATGGGGCCCTAATTAGGCAACCATGTCAGTTTTTTATAAAACCTTTCACGAGTGTGTTGAAGGGGTGTTTCGAGTATATCAGAGTATATACTACGATTATTAACTTTGTTCCTCTATCCTTCCAGATCGTTTTTAAAGAGAATACCAAGTAGGTATTGGATGAATGTATTTTTGACAAAGATGCATATTAGCCTTTGACATTGACTAGGCTGACCACACTAAGTAACAGTCAGAGTGGTAAAAGGGATCAACATCCGAGGTCCTGAAGAGAAGCTTAGGGGTAGGCTTCGAAACATGTAGACCCGTGAGGAAACTGCCCATTTTAGCACTTTTTCCTCCTTTTCCCCACTTTTATTAATACCAGCTATAGGGAGTATTAAAGTTTAGTTTTCCACGCAGCCAGGCATTTTTTAACTCACTTATCTTCTGACCCTTCCACTCTCACATCAAACACATTATTTCACTTCACTTGAAAGTGCTCCCACATATCCGTAGGTCGTAGCACGCCCCGACGCGCAGCGGGGCGGGAAGAACCCGATGATGAAGCATGCCACCAAGGGACCTTTTGGTGGGTGAGGGTTAATTTAGAACACATATCGTTTCCCCTCTTGGGTTTAGTCACTGTTTGTAAGGATAGCACGGTTCTTTGGAATTGAGAGTGGACTCCCTTTGTTTTTTCATACAATCAGTGACTGCAGCTCGAGATGTGAAAATGGAAGGAGAGCAATAAGAGGGGTGAGGTGCTCACCTCACCATACTGACTAGGCAAGCCAGGGTTGTTTCTCGCTCTGGCAGTCAATTTTTTGCCCATTGACAGCATTGTACTTCCTCTCATGTTTTCTGTCCGTTTAACTGAGCCCTCTGCCCTGTTCTCTCTTGCCCTTTTTGCCACCCCCCACCAGTTACCACCTTCCTTTTACCCACACTCTCTGCCTGCCTACAGTTTCTTGTTTTCCCCAGCCTCTTCGAAACACCATTATACATATTCATTCTTCCCCTTTACCTGGCTCCTCTTTGCTTGCTTCAAGCTGTCCCTCATTATTGTTGCCCGGGATACCCCACCACCTCTTAAGTGGGTTTGAGTCTCAGTTGCTGTGCTTCCCTGCTTCCTTCTGCTCATCCCCGAGCTATGCCTTAGGCAGGTGCTGATTGTGTCCTGGTGCAGTGTGCGGACACCGAGACCTATATTTAGCAGCCTTCATGGCTAATTCATTCCCAGAGGTCAATTGGTACCTTTACACCAATGCAGATTATGTGTCATTTCATAGTTTCACAGATAAACTTCATTAGAAACATTTCCATTAAACCACTCCTAGTATAGTGAGAATTGGTATATTGTTGATTGGGCGGTTTGGGCATTCTTCCTGCCAGATGAATGTCCCCTTCTACAACCTGGCACGGACCCTTCTTAAGCCTCCAGTGGCGCAGTGCCAGAATATGAAATTGTTTGGAGCTACATTGCCAGGAGCAATATGAAGTCTTTCTCAACTGCTGAGAAGATCCATTTCCTCCCAGTGTGCACATATGTACTTCTCCGCTTCTTGACCTTCATGGCCTCTTGTAACCGAGAGATGCCAGTCAGCATCATGTGAGGCATACTGCTTTTCATCTAGGGTGACACTTCCTGCTCTCCTGTCCTGATAACCAGAGATACTCTTGGTGGTTCCCATTTTTTTTTAACCATGTCCCACTTTTAAGAATGACAAACTTTCATGACCCACCTACCTTTAATGGACGTGAAGAGGGGCGTTTTTTGAGTGTAGCTAAAGCTTCGTGTGGAACCGCACTGTCATTCACAAACAGCACATTTTCCATTGAAATGGCCTCGAACTCTGCACAGACATACAGTTTTACTGATAGAACTATATAGCACACAAGCGCTAACGTTTGGAGATCGGGTTTCTGTGAATATTTATAATTTGTGCATCACCAAGTTAGTGTCTTGATTTGTTTTGATTCTATTAACATCTCTGTTTCCATCACACTTCAGAATTTAAAAAAACGTGCTTCAGTTTCCCTTTTCTAAGTGCTACATCCTTACATTTTATTTACAGGTATTTACATTTTGTTTTGTGTTGCAAAAAAACGACATCCCAGAGACTTTCCTTTCACATGCCCTATACTCCAGCAAGATTACCACATAGTTCACTTTAAAAACTCCTCTCGCTTTGCACCCAGAGAAATGAAAGTAAACACCAATTCTGCAGCAATTTATCAGAAGACCTAGCCTGACATTTGACCTCTGTCTTTGAAGCCCTGGCAAATGTGACAATTTAAACACAGAATTTCAAGGCATCTTTATTTATTGCTCTCACTTCCCCCACCCACCAAAAATCAGCTCACGACCTACCATTTTTGAAACCCTACTCTATAGGCTGTGGTGGGTCCAGTCAAATATTGCAGCTGAGTATGCTGCAAGCCTAGGACAGGACATAAACATGTGTAAGAGGTCTGCTCCATCTGTCCCACATCTGGGGCACCTGCCAGATGATCCTGGAAACATTCTATGAAGCTTATTTGGGGTCAAGTAGCTGTGGGGCAGTATATTAAATTGTAGTAATTTAAACCTCACATTGTGTGTCACAATGTTAGGATAAGCCATTATTTTTCTCCAGTCACTTTACTCGACATGCAGGGAATGACATCGAAGGAGCCTGCAGTGGTAAGGGCGTCAAAGACCTACGTGCATGCATTATTCATAGGATGGCATCTTGAGGAGGGAACAATTGTTTTAGCAAGTTTTCTGCAGAAATTGTACCGTGCTTCCTATCTCGTAGGTCTCATGGAAACCAGTAATTCTTCCAGTGTAATTATCTTGCTGAGAAAGGCGCAGGCAAACTTTAGCTAGTTTATCAGATGGAATCTTAAGTTGGGCATTAGTGCCATCTGACCAATCTAGCCACTTGGATTGCCTCTGCTCCACTAAGAAAAACATGTCTCACATTTTGTATAGCATCTTTAACTATTTATCTGCTACCGAGTCTTGAAGACCGTCTTCTCCCAGTTCTTATAATAATAATCCATATTTGTAAAGCACGAACATATCACCCCCTTAAGGTTTCAAGGCGCTGGGGGCCGTCGGGTAGATTAAGTGAGCTATTGCCCAGAGTCACATGATGCTGAGCTGAGCTGGCGCCGGGAATCGTACCATGATCCCTGCGCTCCGGAGTCAGCCGCTCTTCCCGCTGCGCCACACCTCTCCCTCCCTTGTATTGTTCCTTGCGGGCTCCCAGCATCAGCATTCCGTCTTTTACGGTTTGAGCCTTCTGAGGGTCTGTATGCTTACCAGGTAAGGTTCAGATTAAAATTGCTTCTCTCTCCTGCAATTGAATCATAAATATAGCTACCAGTATTTTTAGAGAGGCAAGGAGTCAGTCCAGGCACTCTGCTGTCCTCCTGTCACCTGCACCAGCAGCTGCTTCCAGGTATCCCACCCAGCAGTTTTTTCCCTGTATCACTAGTTACAGTTGGTTAATGATTCCTGGCGGTGTCAGAAACACAACAAAGAGAATGCTGTTTAGCACATTAGAAGTGGCTGCAAATCCCCTGCGCTGTTAAGTCTGAAAAGGATTGAAACAAGACAAAATAGAATGTTATATTGGTGGTAGTAAATTTGCTAATTCGTTTAGTTAATACATTAATTAAACATTGCTACTTTCATTCACAGCAAAACAGCCTTAAAGGTATCTTTAATTGATTAGACTCTGCCATTTAACATTTTGTTTTAAAGTCCGAAGCCTTTTCTTTATTGTATCCTGAAATGAGGAACTTGGAAAAGTGATTATTTCCTCTTTGTAATTAGGTGAAGTGAAAGCCTGATTAAAAGAAAAGGATAATTGCTTTCAGAGAGACTAGTTTCAGAAGTGCTGCTGATTGGGAAATAGCGTGCTTCTATTCTGAAACCTAATTGGGTGATAAACACTTTTCTGGTGAATAGAAGCTTGCTATCAATAAACAGTAGCCAGACTTTAATCCTTCTGCGGATAAAACACGTTACTATCAGTAGTTTATCCGTATGCTTGCAATTCATTTGTGTTAACCATTTATTACTACGAAGAATGCAGTCCTTGGCTTTTAGTTCAGTTGTGTCCTGCATAGATGTCTTCACTGCTCACCAAGGCCGGCCTGGGGAACCAAAAACAGCCCTGGCAAAAATGCTCAAACCAGCCCCACTCCCTTCGTCTCCTCGCCCTATCTCTCTCTTTCAATCCATCCCTTCTTTTTCTCAACTTCTTTCCCCTCTCTCCTCCTTCTCTGATCGCTTTCTCTCTCTCTCTTCCTTCCTTTCCCCTCCCTCCCTCTCCCTCCCTCTCTTTGAAGCCTCCACTGACTGCTGCAGTTAACCTCGGGAAGATGGGGGAAAGTGACAGAGGCGCCAAAAGCGACCTTGGGCTTTCAAAACTGGCCCCAAGAGCTCCAGCCTACTGGGGAAATGCCCGGTAGAATAAATGGCCTGTCCGGCTCTGCTGTTCACATGTATGCACAGGCCAGTTCTAAAATGTGGGAAACGTTAAGTTGATTTTTATTCACCCCTTGGTTTAAACTAATCCAACACAGAGTGGCAGGCCAAAATAAATGCATTGCCTCTTTTTGTTGTCCATTTCTAAATCTTGGAAATGCAGTGAATGTTCCACTTATCTTTGTCAATGTGGTGAGCTCTCCGCTGCTGGATGAGCGTTAGTTTCCTTTTTCTGAATCAGGATGTATGGTTCCTGTACTCAGTCCTTTGGTTTAACCTACAGGAAGACTTTCTTCTTCAGATCCTTCACTTAGTGAGACGTCTCCTTCTCTGCCTTTTCTTGTTGATCACCCAGGTTGACTCTCCCCCCTGCTCCACAGATCACATTTGAGAGACCCTTAGTTTGTGGCTTTGTTGCGGCAAGTCAAACAGTCTGGAAGCCTGCCTCGTAAAATATATCATTTGATCTGGGGGAATCTTGTATTGGGCAACAGGGTGATAATACTTTAATCAGCCCTAAGAGTTAAGGCACTCACTGCTATACTTCCAAGTTCCATCAATCCAGCAATATGGTTTCTTTACTTTGTTTATGGTTGATGTGTCTTATACCTGTCTAATATATAAAAAAAAAAAGAGAATTAGATTGTAAGAGCCCTGTTAACTCTATGTAGTTTACCGTCTTTGCTCTTCCCTTAGCCTCTCCACATCGAATAGGAGGCATCAGTAGGACTAAGGATAGAACATAAGGACAGGCCTGTGATGTCATCCGGGGGACAAAAGTGCATCCCTTACTCCACCCAGGCGTTTGGGCATATCCACAACAATGAAACTGGGTCTTTTAGTTCAGTCTTTCCCATCTTACGTATACATATAAAAGTGCCTGTGTGCTGAGTATTGTTGGCTAAAAAGAGGACGGGTTCAAATTGACCCTTGAGACGTGTGCCTTTTGACAGCTATGTTATGAATTCTAAATAATTTCCATGTATTCCATTGGTTCATTTATTTCCAAAAGATTTTTGCATATCCAGGTTTTTCCTTTGAGAAAGAACTTTATTAGCAGTGTCTTAAATATGCTGTACAAGTGGAAGCAGATACAATAAAACTGTCTCGAAGGCTGTGCACACTGCATAGGGAGGTCAGAGAAACCACATAGTCGACTGAAACTACTTTCATTTTTCTTCAGAGGAGGTTTCTGCTCTTCGTTTACAGCGATTTGTAAATTTATTTCAATATAAAAACAGTTTTGCAAATCAGACATGCAATTAATATCTTGATTTTATGTAGAGCATTGTGTTTTAATTTAACCCCCAAAATATCAGAAAGGTTTTTCGCTTCAAAGGGAAAGTAGTTACTAATAATGTACTACTTTAAAGCTTGCATGGCCCCATTCTTGTCACTACCTTCAATAGTGTGGGGCTGGTTTGAACATTTTTGCATGGGCTATTTTGGTTAGCAGTCCGGCGCTGAGAATATACAATAACTGAGAACACTTAGCTACCATTTGATAGCAATTCTGCTGTGTCTATGTGCTGGGTTGCTTAATTAGCCATACAGCAGTAAATAGCAAAGGCCTTCGTATGTAGGAAGCATTGAACTAGGAGAAAGTGTGTTGTAGCTATAGGCCTCCTGATACCCCATGGAGACCCCACTGTCACCCAGGAAAGGGCCATCGGAGCAAATGATGAGTCTTTGTGCTAGGTTTGCCATTTTTAATAAGGGAAATTGCGCTTGGTCAGAAACCATACTCCGTCACCCACAGATGCAGAACCAATCATTTAGCCAACTGGTAAATGGATGCTCTTTGAGAGAACTGCGCACTGTGTCCATTAAGTCTCCCACACCCTTTGCACTTGAACACCATTTGGTGAGCTCTGCCCATCTATAAGAGTAACATTTTGTAGGAAGCTAGCTCTGTATATACTATACCAAAATGAGGTATAGTGTGCACAGAGTCCAGTGGAACCCAAAGATAGGCAGAGGTAAAAGTAGATAGCACCTTACTCTTTATTTGTGGTAGTTTGGGAGAGCAGTAAGGCTTTGTCAGAGGGTAGTGTTAAGCATTTGTTTTGTACACACTCAGGCAAGAAATGATGTCACACACTCAAAGACTGAACTCAGACCAAATTGTTTGTATCAAAAATATTATTTAGTTATTTTATTTCTAGAACCAAGCCAAGCCTGGTGCAGGTAAGTGAAATAATAGTTTGCAAAATCTTATGCAATGATTTACAGTTGAATGCAGGTTCAAATGCGTTTGGTTGAATTACAGGTGAGTCAACAGTTCGAAATTACTTTATAGTTACTTTACAGATTACTGTACATGTTACTTTTTAGATTACTTCTTAAGTTACTTTTGCTAATCAGTGTGATATGCCTAAATATCCAACTCCACACTCAGAAGAATTTTTGAGGAAAAGCAGTCAATGCAATCCTATTGAAGGTAATTAAGTTGACGGTTTGTAGGTAAGTACTTATTTGTGGGAGTTGGTATTCTGGGTTTAGAACCAGGGTTCCCCCAGGATTGAGGATGCACTCTGAGAACACCCTCAGCGGCACTAGGGCGGCCGGGTGCAGAGTGCTGAGGCCCAGTGTTATCCAATGGGGGATAGGAGGCCTCCGGTTGGTGGCTGCTCACGAGCAGGCCACAAGGTTGTGGGAGCAAAGCTCCTCTTAGGCTCAGGGCAAAGGGGGATCCAAGTTAGCACACAAGGTGCACCCGCAGCGGAGCAGGGGCGGCTGGGTGAAGGGTGCTGTTTTGGCATCGGGTGGCCTGTTGTTTTCAATGGGATTTGCCAGTTTTAGATTTTGGCTGCAGGCTCGGTCCAGGAAGACTTCCTGGAGGAACCAACAGCTGGGCAGGTAAGTTGGAGGGCTTGGGGAGGTAGGTGCACCTCGGGTTCTCTTCTCCAGGGTGCACGACGACTGGATGCAGGGGTGTCTTTTGAGGTCAGATTTCACCTTACCGAGCCACTCACGGTTGGGTCGGTGTCCGTGCAGAGGCTGCAGGCGACGTCGGGGAGTCCTGGAGGGGTCAACCCACCGTGGACTCGGACTCTGGAGCGCTGGGGGACCTCGCTGGGACCGGTGGGCCACCCGGATTCGGGGCGTAGGCGTCGGGGGCAGTGGTGGTTCAAGGCATCGGGTTTCTTTGTCCTCAGCAGGCTCAGAGTCTGTCTTGTGAGTTTCTTTTGAACAGAGCTGCTGTTCACAGGAGATCCGGTCTTTGTTGAAGGCAGTCAGTCCTCCCAGGGGTTCTGGAGGTCGCTGGCTGCAGGACAAGGTGACGTTTGGCGCAGGATCTCGGGATACTGCAGTCGGGCCGGTAGGGCTGGGGCCAAGTCAGTTCTTCTCTGCAGTCTCCTCTGCTGGGCATCTTCTTTCGTCCTTCTTCTTTGTAGGTTGCTTGAATCTGTCTTCTTGGTTCAGGGCTGTCCCCTAAATACTGTATTTAGGGGGCGTTTTAGGGATCTCGAGGTCAGTAGCCAATGGGCTACTGACATTAGGGTGACTACACCCTTGGTGTGCTCACCCCACGTGGGGGTGCGGGCATAATCCCTAATCCTGATTGGAGAGTGCCTGCCATCTGCAAGATGGCGGGCACTGAAGAGTGGACTTCACCTCGCCCCCCCACCTGAGGGGTGGGGTTGGCAGAGGTGGGGACACCTTCTGGGCTGTGCTAATTTTTCCCGCCTCTCTTCCCGCTGAAAAGGAGGGGAGGCAGGAAGGGGGCCTGCTCCTGATAGCAGGAGAGGCTGGAGGTCTTGTTACAGAGGAGGCAAGGCCTTTGAAGCTCCCCTGCCACAGATGGCTCTTCATGGCCTGAGGGAGGTGTGACCACCTCCACCCAGGAAAGGCTTTGTTTCTGGGCTCAGGGAGCGAAGGCTCCCACCCCAGGGGTCCAGAAACATGTCTTGTGGTGGCAGGCTGGTGTGTACCAGTCAGGGAACCCCCTTCATGACCTATATTTCTTTCACAGATCAAAAATTACATTCAACATGGGCTAACCAGCTATAGCATAACGACAATGTGCTTCAAAAAGAGAGGGAACTTCCATAATTTAACATTTATGTATTTTTTGTATGAACTTTCACTCAGGGGTTAATTATGGTAGATTGTATTATATTCAATTATGTATATTAGTATTGTGTTTATTTGTATGTACATGTTGAAAATAATATTTTTACATTAAAAAAAGGAGAAAAAAAGTTAAGAAAAATATATTTTTGTAAAATATAAAAATGAAGTCAAATAAACAATGAATAAATGTTAAATTATGGAAGTTCCCTCTCTTTTTGAAGCACATTGTCGTTATGCTATAGCTGGTTAGCCCATGTTGAATGTAATTTTTGATCTGTGAAAGAAATATAGGTCACGAAGGGAGTTTCTTTATATTGTTCTATTGCTTTTCCCCTCTTCTCCCTGACCTTACATTACCTTTCAGAGGGGGTCCCCCTTTTTCTGCTTTACCAGTCAGGGAACCCACCAGAGGCTGGCAGTTTTTCAGGGGGCACCTCTGAGATGCCCTTTGAGTGCATTTTTCATTAAATCCCACACTGGCATTAGTGTGGGTATAATGTGCAAAGAAGTTTGATACCAAACTTCCCAGTTTTCAGTAAAGCCATTCTGGTGCTGTGGGGTTCGTAATGACAAATTCCCAGCACCATATATACTCTTCATGGCATTACTCCACTTACAATGTCTAAGAATTAGTCTAGACACTGTAGGGGTACAGGGCTCATGCACCTGTACCCTCACCACTGGTATAGTGCACCCAGCTAGAGGGGTGGCTGACCTATGCCAGGCAGGGATGTGTGCCATGTCGACTCTTCACTTTGTTCTGCACCAAAACACGCAGCCTGCAATGGCAGTGTGTGTGTGTAAAGGTACAGGGCCTCTAAGGGTGGCACAATAAGTGCTGCATCCCTTAAAGGCCTTCCCTGGCCACAGTGCCCTTCGTACCCATGGTACCTATTACAAGGGACTGACTTGTGGCCAGAGAGGGGCCAATTGGGGGTACAAGGTACAGTTTTGGGAAAGAACACAGGCCCTGGGAACCTGATTGGCAGGGATCCAGGGCACATCACGTCAAAGTGCATCAGTAGTCTGGCAAAAAGTGTGAGGGGGGGGGGGTTACTGAAACAGAAACCCAGCTTCCTACACATTTGAATGAACTTTGCCATTTGCACCTGAGAACCCTTTGATTTAATTGTGCCCTTTTGGCTGGACTATTGGAATATCTGATCACCCCTTGAGTGAGCTGTGCCCTACACACCTGAGAATACTTTGTTTGCACTGTGTCCATTGTACCAGAGTGCCTATTAGGCCAGAAGTGCCCTTCTGCACTCAGCATAGTGTCCATTGAGTGAGTGTGCCATTTTTACAAGAAAGAATTGTGCCCCAACACCTGTGTAAGGCACCCTCTGTTTCACAGGCCCATCTCCCTATTTCCACTCACCAGTCCACTTGAAAATTAACACTCCCTCAACATAGTAAGGATAAACCTCTGCCCCTCATAACCATATCACCACACAGGACACATTCTTTGGCCACTTACCCAACACCCGAGCTCCACTTTCACGTAGCTTAAAAATCGCAGACTGCACACCAATATCCTCTTGCCATCTGTGAACCTCGGATGTGGTTCACCCTCAAAACTTCCATTGTCTTAGATAAGCGCATATTCCAAATCCACTTACACAAAACGTTTTGTAACGTTGACAAAAATTATACAGTTCTTCCTAGGAGGGCCAAAAATGATTATCAGATTGCAAATCTTCTGTTCTGTGGTTTTTCAATTAGCACCCTTTAATAAACTTTTATTCTGTGAGATTCCATTAAACAACCTGTAAAAGGCTATAACACAGTGAAATAAGAATCCACCCTTAGTAGTATCTTGTCTTTAACATATGCTTTTCAAATAACTCAAGTCTACTGCTTTTGTTGTAATATTTCATAATAGTCAGATGTGAACTATGACCTCTGGCTCAATCAGACCTCTAGCCTTTTTGATTGGCTTGTCACCTTAAACATTTAAATCATACTGTATTGTGCGTAAGCTTTCCTGCAAGGCTGCGCTTAGGCGTAATCATAAAATTACAAATATGTACAAAAATAAAATTGACAATGATATATAGCCCCTCATGATAGAGCCAAAGATTGGTTATCACAGTGCAAATCTTCTAACTTTTCATGAGAGCAGATCAGACCTAAGGCTTCTGACATATTATTCACAATAACTCAATCAGACCTATAACCTCTGTCATATATCTGTCATCATTAAGAACTATGGCCTCCTGGTATAAAGTTCTGAAAAGTAGAGACATTTCTGAATTCAGAAAGTGGTCATTTGTGTAGCTCGCTCAAGTTTTTCCCCCAAATACATTGTAATAAAAAAATATGGAAATTATTTGGAAGAAATAGAAATAGGTGATAATGTTTTCATCTATATTTGTTTTGCTCTTATGGCTGAGTTGCAGAAGTATGTTCATCAGACTGCCGTGGTCACAGGCATACATAGTGTTTGTTGGTTGTCCCAAAATGTGCAATACCCAGAGCCATCAATTGATCTGCACCTTATACTGACTTTTTATAGTGTACCAACTATGCATAAGTTCATGTGGTAAAATGTATTGAATGAAAAATGAATTTGAAGGAAACTCTGCGTTTTTGGAATGTGCCCCCTATAATGAGTTTAGGAATAGTGGTTATTTGTACAACTCTGACTGTACAACTGTGTGTGCCCAGGGCCTGTATATCAAATGCTGTTAGTGGGCTTATAGCACTGATTGTGCCACCCACATGAGCAGCCTGTAAATGTTACTCCGACCTGCCATTGCAGTGTCTGTGCGCAGTTTGGTACTGCCATGTTGACCTGGCAAGTGTACCCACTTGCCAGGCCCTAACCTTCCCTTTTCTTACATGTGAAGTCAACCCTAAGGTAGGCCTGAGGTACCCCTGTGGGCAGGGTGCAGTGTCTGTGAAAGGTAGGGCATGTCCTGATGTGTGTGGCATGTCCTGATAATGAAATACTGCCAATTTCGTTTTTCACTATTGAAAGGCTATCTGTCCCATAGAATAGAATGGGAGTTTATTTATAACATCTTATAAATACAACTTCTCATTGGGACAAGATCGAAAGATGGAGTTTAGTATGCCTGAACTCAGAATATAAAAATGCATCTTTTAGTTAAGATGATTCTTATATTGCGTGTTTGAAAATACCACTTTTAGAAAGTGGGTATTTTCTTGCTTAGCCATCCTGTGTTCCTCTGCTGGTTTGTGTATTGACTGTCTGGCTTTGGAGTGACAGGGGCTGGGGGATGTGCATTCTCTCAGACAGCCACCGGGGGGAGGGGTTGATGTGTGTCCTGCACCTCCTGAATGAGTCAGGGCTGGGCTGAATAGACCTGGGCTGCATTCAGAGTAAGGGGAGGAGTTCTCACTGGCACCTGAATAGGCCCGGTCTGCATTTAGAGTGGTGGGAGGAGATTTCCATTGCACCTGAATAGGCCCTGTCTGCCTTACACAATGCTGTCTCCACCTCCTGCCGGACAGCTGCACCAGAGAGGACAGAACTGGTTTTGGCTGGGCAAAGAGCTTCTCTGCCACCAGAGAATAAAGGATTTTGTGTTGTAAAGAGTGGGGCCCAGACCCCTGAACTTTAGATTACTGCTGAACTAAGGAGCCTGCAAGGAAGAAGAACCAGGAAAGCTGGAGGAGGAGTACTGGCACTGTGCTGTGTGCTGTTGGGGGTTGGCCTGCAGTGGTTGCTTCTGTCTTGTGCAGGGAAAGGACTGGATTGTGCTTTCATCTTCCTGCTGTTAGAGTTTTCTCCAAGGGCTTGAAGTAGAGATTGCCTCGTATTGGAAGTCTCAGGGATAGAAAACGACTTCAGAGATCACTTCTGGGAATCAAAAATATTCAGGGGCAAAAATAATTTCTTATGCCGACGATACGCAGCTTCTTTTCACCTGCGAAAGGGGAGCGGACTTTGAGGGTGAGAAGATTAGAACTTGCCCCTCGAAGGTGGCTGAGGAATAAATTGAAATGAAATCCAGAGAAGTCTGAAATCATCTTTTTTGGTTCCAGGCCTTCGGAAGAGTGGAAACACTGGTGGCCTCCTCTCTCTGTGCAAAATACTGTAAAAAATCTGGGCATTCTGCGTATGCTGAGGAAATTTCTTCAACCTTCTGCCACCAGACCACAGGAAGTCCGTAGTCCAGGCATTGGTTTCTTCCAGACTGGACTATGTAAATGTCCTTTACCTAGGCCTTCCTGAGTGTCTGCTCAACAGCTTACAGGTAACCCAAAATACAGCCGCTAGAGCGGTTCTTATGTTTAAGCCCAGGACTCATATGTCCCCACACCTCAAGGCATTACACTGGCTGCCAGTAAAAAGAGGATTAGGTTTAAAGCTCTGGTGCTATTTTTCAAGGCCCTACATGCGAGTGGCACGGGGTATCTCAGAAGGAGAGTAACCCATTATGTGCCACCAAGAACCTTGAGGTCATCCACTTTGGGCCTGGCTTCCGTTTCCAGAATACGCCGCGCCCGGTCGGGCGGCTGTCCCTTTAGGTTCCAGGGAGCCCAAGCCTGGAACCTTCTTCCGATGACTCTCAGAACTGTGACCTGCCTAGCCGTTTTTAAGAAACTGCTTAACCTGGTTATTCCGCAACTGACCTAGCCATCTTTCTTCAAGAAGCAGCTTAAAACCTGGTTTGCCCGCATACAGGGGCGTCAGCAGGGTAGATAGTCTATTTTAGCGCCGGGACAATCAATCAATCAATCAGGGGTTTATAAAGCGCACTACTCACACGTGAGGGTCTCAAGGCGCTGGGGGAGGGGAGGTGCAGCTCCGGATCAGTCGAAGAGCCAGGTATTGAGGCTCTTCCTGAAGGTGTGCAGAGTGGGGGAGCGTCTGATGTTGACTGGGAGCTCGTTTCAGGTCTTTGCTGCGATGTAGGAGAAGGCTCTTCCGCCTGCTCTGGTTCTGCGGATGCGTGGGGTCTCTGCCAGTGCGAGGTCGGCGGAGCGGAGGTTCCTTTTGGGTACGTGGAAGGAGACTCTTTCATTGAGGTATTTGGGTCCGATGTTGTGGAGGGATTTGTAGGCATGGGTGAGTAGCTTGAAGGTTATTCTCTTCTCGATGGGGAGCCAGTGGTGATATCGTAGGTGCTGGGTCATGTGCTCGTGTCGTGGGGTTCCGAGGACGAGTCTGGCTGCGGTGATCTGGATGGTTTGAAGCCTGTGTAGCAGGGTTTTGTTGATTCCGGCATAGAGGGCGTTACCGTAGTCCAGTCTGCTGGTTATGAGTGCGTGGGTGACGGTCTTTTTGCATTCGGGAGGGACCCACTTGAACGTCTTGCGGAGGATGCGGAGGGAGTTGAAGCAGGTGGAGGGAGACGGCGTTGATCTGGCGGGTCATGGTGAGGGAGGAGTCTAGGATGATGCCGAGGTTTTGGGCGTGGTCTGATGGAGTGGGTGTGTTTCCGAGGGCAGAAAGCCACCAGGTGTTGTCCCAGGCGGTGGAGGAGAGTCCAAGGACAAGGACCTCTGTCTTCTCCGAGTTGAGCTTAAGGCAGCTGTTGTTCATCCAGGCTGCGACGTCTTTCATTCCTTCCTGGAAGCTGAGTCTGGTGTCTTCGGGGTTCTTCGTGAGGGAGAGGATGAGCTGGGTGTTGTCGGCATAGGATACTATGCTGAGCCCATGCTGTCTAACGATGGCGGCGAGGGGGGCCATGTAGATGTTGAAGAGAGTGGGGCTGAGCAAGGATCCTTGGGGTACTCCGCAGTTGATCTCTGTGGGTTCGGAGAGGAAGGGTGGGAGTCTGATCCTTTGGGTTCTGCCGGTGAGAAAGGAGCGGATCCAGTCGAGGGCGGTTCCTCGTATGCCGGTGTCATGGAGTCTGGCTGGGAGAGTGCGGTGGGAGATGGTGTTGAAGGCTGCAGAGAGGTCTAGTTGGATGAGGGCCGCAGTGTGGCCCTGGTCTAGTAGCATGCTCATGTCATCCGTGGCGGTGAGGAGGGCGGTCTCGGTGCTGTGGTTGCTGCGGAATCCAGACTGGGAGGAGTCGAGGATGGCGTTCTCTTCGATGAAGGTGGTCAGCTGGGCGTTGACGAATCTCTCGGTGACTTTGGCTGCGAAGGGAAGGAGAGAGATGGGCCGGTAGTTTTTCAGGTCCGTTGGGTCAGCCGAGGGTTTCTTGAGGAGGGGCTTGACCTCTGCTTGCTTCCAGTCGTCGGGGAAGATGCCGGATTCGAAGGAGGCGTTGATGGTCCGGCATCAACTCTTGTTGAGTAGCTGCGCGCTCTATAAATGCATTTATTCATTCAAGAGGAACCTTTGCCAAGGAGAAGAGCTGGAGAAACTGAGGAGGAATACTGCCCCTGTGCTGTTTCCTGTCTGGAGCTGGCCTGCAGTTGCTACTTTCTGCCAAGGAAAGGAGAAGGACTTTGCTGTGTGCTGTGTTCCCTGCTTGAGGAAGATCTCCAAGGGCTTGAAATAGAGCTTGCCTCCTGTTCTGAAGTCTCAGGGACACAAAGACTTCACTCCCATTACCCCCTGAACACCTTTGCTGGGAGTTCTGACCTACTGAGAGGTGCCTACCAGTGTTCTGGACCTCTGGAGGTTGGTTTGGGACTGGAATCTGCAAGAACTGTGAAAATCGGCGCATCGCCTGTTTCCAACGCATCACAGAGGTGCGAGAAGAATTTTCCGACGCAACGCCGCTGCCGAAGAATCGACGCTACGCCGGCTAGCGGCTGAAGTGTCTGCCGTGCGAAGAATCCTGTGCACCTACGTCCGAGATCACCGCACCGATTTTGACGCAGGCCCTGTTGGGGAAGAACAGACGCATCGAGGGTGCGTGGTTGAAATCATCGCAGTGCATCCTGGGTCTTTCGGCATCACATCGTACCGGATCGTCACACATCACATCGAAGCGTCAAGTCTGTCGCATCGTTGGGGGACGCAGTAAGAAACCGACGCATCACCTCCTCTCTGGTAAGGAACTGATGCATCTCCTCCTGCGCAGCAGTAAGGAACCGATGCATCACCTCGGAGCAAGAAACCGATGCATCACCTCCCCTGAGTGTAAGGAACCGACGCATCACCTTCCCTGCAACCCTTTTTGCTTGCTTTTTTCAACGCATCCAAGGTACTTTGTGTAAAAGTGTCTCATCCCTCATTTTCTTGGAACAGAACTGTTTCTACCTTTTAAAAATCTTATTTTTAGTACTGTATTGTGGATTTTTGTCGTTTTGGTCTTGTTTTGGTTTAGATAAAGATTACTTATTTTTCCTACACTGGTGTGGTGTCCATTTGTAGTGTTTTCACTGTATTACTGTATGTGTTCACAAATGCTTTACACACTGCCTCTGAGATAAGCCTGTCTGCTCGTGCCAAGCTACCAAGGGGGTGAGCAGGGGTTATTTTAGAAGTGTATCTCCCTTACCCTGACTAGGAAGAAGGGTCCCCGCTTGGACAAAGGTGCAAACCCTTGCCAACTAGAGACCCCCATTTCTAACATTGGTGGCAGCGGTGGGAGCTGGACTTGCATTTGTGCCTTACATACAGTGATTGGTGTATACTACTGGTATAGTGCAGACCATTATGCAACCACTTACTGCTTGTTCTGTTTTCTGGTGTCCTCCTGGAATTTTTGATACTGAGACTCTGGTTAGTTGTTGCACCTGTGTAGTCTTGAGACAATGGAACTTGACTTCTGGCACATGTTCATCTATACGATGAGGGAGCTACGTGTGTTCTGCAAGGAAAGGGGGCTGCCTGTGAAGAGAACGTCCAGGGAGGACCTAGAGACAGCCTTATTTCAGTATGAGCTACCCCGCTGGGGGCCAACACTACCAGTGGAGTCTGAGGAGGAGGACTTCCCTGAAAATGAGGGAGAAACAGAAAAATATGGCTGACTTCTAGCTTGTGAGCAGAGACTGAGAGAGCTTGATGATGAGCTCGAGAGGGCTGAGGCCAAGAGGGCCTTAACCCAAGAAAAATAAATTTGTGTAGCTCAGGAAGTGAGCTTGGCTGGGCTGGAGGTGGGGTCCAGCTTAGAAGGTGTTATCTAGTGCTGAGGAAGAAGTACACACACCCAGAGATGTGGCGCCTGACTTGAAGGAGGGGGTTTACATACACCAGGGGGTTCAGGTTTATGAGGTAGCTCCAGTGGTGCACAGTGTCCCTGAAGTGGATTGGGGAACTGGCACAGGGGATCATATTCCTAGTGGTGGGAGTGACACTCTACTGACTAGAAGTGAGGTGCAGGGAGAGGGGTTCCCCCATGGCAGAAGTTCTGGTATGTGAGTGTGGAGACGGCCCAGAAGAGTGTGGGTTGAGTGTCAGAGACAGTCGGACACTGTCCTGCCAGTCTCAGGAGAGTGATATAGGGTACTTGTGCGAGGCACTGGATGGCAGGGCAAAGGGTAGCTTTGTTAACACCTGTGTGGGGCTGTTTGATTCAGTTGGTGGAGAGCATCTTTTAAGTCCCTGTTTTCCAGAGCTATGCCAACACCTGGTGGAGTGTGAGTTCTCTGACCCAAGGGAGCTCACATAGGAGGCAGACCTTTTGGTGGATTCCAGAGGGTCTGAAGAAGCATCTGGGGGTGATCCTGAAGGAGGTGGCTCAGGGTTTTCCCCAACCAAGTGAGGTAGGGGAAGGTTGTGGTTGCCCAGATAGGCCCCAGAGTAATGGGAGGGTGTAGGGTCCCATGTCCTGTCTCAGAGGAGAAGGAGTGGGAGTGGGCTGTGTTCCGAGGTGCCCGAAACCCAGTCTCAAGGCCTGGTTGGTTCCATGAGGGAACACCAGGAGGGGGGCCTGGGCTGTACTGGGAGGCCATCCCCTGAGGGAGATTCCAGGGTGTCAGTTGAGCTGGGGGAGACTGCTGTAACAAGCATTCCACCAGCTCTGGTGTCTGGAAGCACCTCTCCAGTTGGGAGAGGGCATGAGTCCAGAGAGAGAGGTGAGAGGGGGACGCAGTCCCCAGTGGAAGGGCCAGCGGGTCAGGGGTTGCCAGCTCTGAGGTCAGAGCACCCCAGGACTGACCCTGGTGAGGCAACTTCTGGCCGGGGGGGGTGGGGGTCTTCATGCTCTGTCAGGTGGACAGGATGCTGGAGACCTGCGCCAGGCAGACTCTTAAACAACTTCAAAGGAGTGTGTTTCCCTTGGAGGGGGTGGGGGGTTGGTGTACTCCCCCCAGAAGTCCTGGGTTGCCAGGCACAGGTCCAGCCTAGAGGTACAGACCCTGGGTTGGAAGGCCAGGTTCAGGGTGTCCCCCCTGACCTGGAGGAAGGGGCAACTGCTAACAGTGCCCCTACCGGTTTGTCTTCTGGGGGCACCCCTCCAGTTGGGAGGGTGCAGGGCCCCGGTAGGGGCGGCGGGGAGTGGGCAGCCTCACCCCTGCCCAGTCTAAGGATACAGACCCTAGGCTGGGATCCCAGTTGCAGGATAGAACCCCTGAACTGATGGGTGAATTGTGCAGGACACCTGCCACGTGCCCTGACAATTCTGGAAGGGGGTACCGCTCCAGGTGGGAGGGTGCAGAGCCCCAAGGAGGAGGACTGTGTGTGGGAAAGCCCACTCTAGTCCCCTGTGCAGTCTCAGGGTACAGACTCTGGGCTGGTGGGTCAGTGTCAGGATGTTATCCCTGACCTGACAGGAGGGAGAGTGGACAAAGGGTGCAAGGCACCTGGGGCTACTGCCCCCCACCCTCTCACGCCACAGAGGTTCGAGAGCCCTGACAGGTATAAGGCCTGGGTCTCATCACTGACAACTGTCAGTGGCCACTGTGTCTTGCTGTCCTAGTGAACAGAGTTGCCCTGGAGGGGGACAGGAGTCATACCCCAGGGGTGGACAGGGCCACACCACTTTTTTGGCTATGTGGGTGTACTGTCTACCTGCTGGCACACATCTGTGAGCAAAGTAAGATGGGGTCCACAGGTGAGAAGGAGGGTTCCCCCTAGGTTAGCTTAGTGGGCCTGAGAGTATGGACAGAGGGATCCAACTGGGTTCAGCAAGGCGTAGAACCAGGACATACCCCCGCTGTTGTGGGCCAGGTCTAGGTTCTATCGCCTCAAGCATGGAAGTCTATCAAGGGATTGATTAGTCTACCCTGGCTTTAGGCTGGAAGGGGATTGTGTTAAACCTGGCTTGTCCAGTAGGTTTATCCCCAGACTTTTTGCCTTTTGGCCTCCTGTTTTGGAACCTGTTTTTGTTGGCTTTATGACTGTGGGCACTTTACCACTGCTGATCAGTGCTAAAGTGCATATGCTGTCCCTGTAAATTGTGTTTATGGATTGGTGATTCCATGATTGGCATATTTGATTTACTGGTAAGTCCCTAGTACAGTGCACTGTGTGTGCCCAGGGCCTGTATATCAAATGCTGCTTGTGGACCTGCAGCACTGATTGTGCCACCCACATGAACAGCCTGTAAATGTAACTCAGACCTGCCACTGGTCAGTGTCTGTGCGCAGTTTGGTACTGCCATGTCGACCTGGCAAGTGCACCCACTTGCCAGGCGCTAACCTTCCCTTTTCTTACATGTGAGTCACCCCTAAGGTAGGCCCAAGGTACCCCTGTGGGCAGGGTGCAGTGTCTGTGAATAGTAGGGCATGTCCTGATGTGTGTGGCATGTCCTGATGGGGAAATACTGGCAATTTCGTTTTTCACTATTGAAAGGTTATCTGTCCCATAGGATAGAATGGGAGTTTTTTTTTATAACATCTTATAAATATAAATTCGCATTGGGACAAGATAGAAAGATGGAGTTTAGTATGCCTGATCTCAGAATATAAAAATGCATTTTTTAGTAAAGATGATTTTTACATTGTGTGTTTGAAAATACCCCTTTTAGAAAGAAGGTATTTTCTTGCTTAGCCGTCCTGTGTGCCTCTGCTGGTTTGTGTATTGACTGTCTGGCTTTGGAGTGACAGGGGCTGAGGATGTGCATTCTCTCAGACAGCCACCGGGGGGGTCCTGCCTTTCCTGAATTAGTCAGGGCTGGGCTGAATAGACCTGGGCTGCCTTCAGAGTAGGGGGAGGAGATCACACTAGCACCTGAATAGGCCCGGCCTGCATTTAAAGTGGTGGGAGGAGATTTCCCTTGCACCTGAATAGGCCCTGTCTGCCTTACACAATGCTGTCTCCACCTCCTGCCGGGCAGCTGCACCAGAGAGGACAGAACTGGTTTTGGCTGGGCAAAGAGCTTCTCTGCCACCAGAGAACAAAGGATTTTGTGCTATAAAGAGTGGGACCCAGACCCTTGAACTTTAGATTACTGCTGAACAAAGGAACCTGCCAGGAAGAAGAACCGGGAAAGCAGGAAGAGGAGTACTGCCCCAGTGCTGTTGGTGTTGGCCTGCAGTGGTTGCTTCTGTCTTGAGCAGAAAAAGGACTGGACTGTGCTTTCATCATCCTGCTGTTCGAGTTTTCTCCATGGGCTTGAAGTAGAGTTTGCATCCTGTTCGAAGTCTCAGGGATAGAAAAGACTTCAGAGATCACTTCTGGGAATCAAGAGGAACCTTTGCCAAGGAGAAGAGCTGGAGAAACTGAGGAGGAATACTGCCCCAGTGCTGTTTGCTGTCTGGGGTTGGCCTGCAGTGGCTACTTTCTGCCAAGGAAAGGAGAAGGACTTTGCTGTGTGCTGTGTCCCCTGCTTGAGGAAGATCTCCAAGGGCTTGAAATAGAGCTTGCCACCTGTTCTGAAGTCTCAGGGACACAAAGACTTCACCCCCAATCCCTCCTGAACTCCTTTCCTGGGATTTCTGACCTACTGAGAGGTGCCTACCAGTGTTCTGGAGGTTGGTTTTGGACTGGAATCTGCAAGAACCATAAAAAAACCGACGCATCACCTGTTTCCGACCCATCACAGCGTGCGAGAAGAATTTTCCGACGCATCATCGTCGCCGCCGAAGAATCGACGCAGCGCCTGCTCGCAGCTGAAGTGTCTGTTGTGCGACGAATCCTGTGCACCGATCTCCGATGTCAGAGATCACTGCCCCGATTCTGACAAAGGCCCTGTTGGGGAAGAATCGACGCATCAGGGGACGCAGCTAAAATCATCGCAGCGCATCCCGGGTCTTCACGCATCGCATCTTCTACCGGATCATCACGCATCGAAGCGTCAAGTCTGTCGCGTCGTTGGGGGACGCAGTAAGAGACCGACGCATCACCTCCCCACGCAGTAAGAAACTGACGCATCACCTCCTCTCTGGTAAGGAACCGATGCATCACCTCCCCGGAGGAAAGAACAGACGCATCACCTTCCTTGAGTGTAAGGAACCGACGCATCACCTTTCCTGCTGCCCTTTTTGCGTGCCTTTTTCGACGCCCCAAGGTACTTTGTGTAAAAATGTCGCATCCCACATTTTCTTGGGACAGAACTGTTTCTACCCTTTAAGAATCATATTTTTAGTACTGTATTGTGCATTTTTGTCGTTTAGGTCTTGTTTTGGTTTAGATAAAGATTACTTATTTTTCCTAAACTGGTGTGGTTTTCATTTGTAGTGCTTTTACTGTATTACGGTATGTGTTCACAAATGCTTTACACACCACCTCTGAGATAAGCCTGTCTGCTCGTGCCAAGCTACCAAGGGGGTGAGCAGGGGTTATTTTAGAAGTGTATCCCCCTTGCCCTGACTAGGAAGAAGGGTCCCTACTTGGACAAAGGTGCAAACCCTTGCCAACTAAAGACCCCCATTTCTAACACTAACGGTTAAAACTGGCTGCTCCTTTTCAGTCATTATACCACACAAAAGTGAGGTTCTGGGATAAAGTGAAGCATGTTGGAATGCACCGGCTTGGCTCTCCTGCCTCTTTCTTTGCTGAATACAAATTCTGCACGTCTTCTGGTTTACTTTTCACAGTTGCAGGAATTAAATATGCAAAGTGTCAATCCTGCAGCATTGATGCGCCTTCTACAACTGATGAATTAGAGGCCCCTGTTTCTACAGCAGTGATAATGGCCAACTTAAACTCAAAGAAGGGTGGTCTGACAATAGCCTGCGTATGCATTGTACATTGCCAAATGAATCAGGTGGATAGACATGTCTTATACTCTGTGAGTTTTATGAGTCACATCACTTGGTTGAAGTAGTAGTCCATTTTATAAGCTTCACCTATTTACTTGTTATAATCAAGTACACAGTTGGGCTTATGCATGTCTGCCAGCTGACCCCAAACCGTGATGATAAATGCTGTCAAATTAAATTGTAGTGAGCACTTGTGCCTCCTCTCGGTCTGTGAATTTCACAGCTTGTAGTTTGTTGCAATACAACACACTGTACTGTCCTTTTTGCAAATAAGCTTCTGATGGAATTCTGTGCAGAGACCTTGGTTTGTCCCACAAGCCACAGTACCATTGTTGTACTGCTCGCTAAACAGCAGTACTCCTCTATAGAAACTGTCCACATAAAAGATATGGCTTTATAAACGAGTTATTGAGCAAGATCCCACAAATTATTTCACTAATTCCTAATGTGGAAGGGAAACCAGCAGTATTTATACTGGAGTCCTTTCAAGTGTACACACTCAGGCTGTATACATAATTAGAGGAACTGTCACTTACCATATGAAGCTTGAGGTCGTACTGAGCTTACTTGCTGGTTATGTACTGTCTGAACAGCAGCTGCCCTTTGTAAAGGATTAAAAACTCATCAATCACTGTATTCTTCCCTGGAGTATACATTTCAGAAAATATGCCAGAAAAATGTTCCATAAAAGGCTGAATTTCGAACAACCTGTTATGGTCTGGATGGTCCTGTGGCAAGGCTTTTTGATGCTGAAATGCAGCCTACCCTGCAGAATCACAAAATGATCTCTGCACATGACAGATGAGAAGTTAGGTTTTTCCCAAACTGTAAGAGAAGACCAGTAAAACTGGACTGATGGTTTGTGTAGTATTTCCATGAGCAGTGTAACATTTTTAAACTCCCCAGGTGAAGTGGGAGTCCAAATGTGTGCCGTGGAATGAGGCCCCAAAGAGCGTCCATGCTCCCTTAAAAGATGTTGGGCATCCAAATTTGTTTGCTGCACAATTTCCTCAACACATCAAACACAAAAGGTGGGTGTAGTCAATTGTCAGAAAATTTACACTGTTGACTTCACATCCAGCATCTCCAATGAAAGGAGGAATTAAAGACTGGAATTTTTCTGTGATATGCACTGTGCCTGCTTGCACTCCAGATTGGGCAACACTGCTACGGTCTCTCAGCAGCACAGGTTGCGCCTGTGAAGGTACATCATGAACGCCTTGCTTGCTGCATGGCTGTGTTCTTCTCATTGTATTTGATGGATGTGACTGGAGAGCTTTACCTAACAGTTTGTATCATCTGGCGCATTTGACATATAGATTACTTAGTATATGGAAGTATGTGTGACGTATTTGGTGGTAGGAACTTTTTTAGTGTTGTAATATGTGATACCATCAGATGGCGTGTCTGGCATTGTTAGGTGTGTGCTAGGACTTCTGTATTGTGTTCTGTTGTATGTACGTGTTGTTCACTACCACGCCATTGCACATCTCAATAATTCAGACAAACTTAAAAATAACAGGAAAAGGCTGATGGATATCACCATTTAAATTCCTCAAAACTAAGTTTGAAAATTATTTGGGCTGCTCTAGTGCTGCAAGGCCATATGAATGACAGAGTGTGCACTATCCAAAATGAATAAATCCCCGGCTGTTAAAGGGACTGAATGGAAGTTCTAAATTGAATACCTTGAGCTTACTGTCTAAAGCTACTGATGGCAGGAGCACCTTAGTTTAGAAATCTGGCACAAAAAAAGTGTACCCTGCTGTACTTTACCATCCATGAATCAATTACGGCTGTTGAATGTATCCAATCTCAAGTAACAGTGTTTAAGGAACAGAAGGCATCTTCCACCTTGAATGACTAAATGCAATGGTGGCTCGCCTTCTTGTTTTGCTGCCTTTTTATCATACCAATAGTGGAAAGTAGACGATTGTTCACTATTGGTATAATAAAACAAAATGCAGACCCGAGGGACAAACAGTAACCTGAGGCACTGAATCTGGCTGATGGCTGGCACAGGTACATAGAGGTATCTTGCCAGCCATTAGATTTCCCAGCCTCAAAGGTCTTACATGCCTAGTTGCCACCCTATTTGTGATCCACACAAATAGGTAGCCTGGGCACTTTAGGCTTAAGCCCTGAAATGCCTGGGGTTATCTGTCAGCCAGGCTGTCACTTTGCCTGCTCTCATCTCATCACAGTGTGCGGTGAGGTTAGTAGCCCCACTGACCCCACGCCACCCTGTGAAGAGTAGGGAGAGGTTAGGGTGAAAAAGCAAGAGACTGGGGCCTTAAACCTGCATAGTGAATGGTGCATGTACTGCAAAAGTTTCCTACTTCAGTGCCTGAGGCGAGAAGGAACTGTGGGCCTGCCACAAGGGTTCATGCAGCAGCAACTGAGTATCTGAAGTGCACCAGCGCACGCAGCTGAAAGCAAGAAAAACAAATCTGTGAAACCTGTGTGGTTGAGCAAAAGTGAGTGAGTGACAGGAAATGAGTGAATGTGAGTGAAACTGAGTGAGAATGAGTGGTAGACACCATTTGGTGAGGATGGTTAGGACAGAAAGTGGCTATTGGCCCCCAGCCGTGGTTATTCAGGTTGTTTGTCACTGGTGTCCTGAGCTTGTCCTACTGTGGCTCTGAAAACTGGGAACTGGGAAGAGTACAACCCTTCCTGCACTTGAATCTCAAGGTATTGAGGGCAAACAGCCACTGGCTTCTCGGAGGGAGGGAGGGAGGGAGAGGGAGAGGGAGAGGGGGAGAGAGAGAGAGAAAAGAGGAGGAGGAGATGATGGAGGTGGAGAGGAGGAGGAGGAGGAGAGGAGGAGGAGGAGATGATGAAGAAGGAGATGATGGAGGAGGAGAAGGAAGAGATGATGATGGGAGGAGGAGGAGGAGATGATGGAGGAGGAGGAGGAGGAGATGAGGAGGAGATGATGGAGGAGGAGGAGGAGATGATGGAGGAGGAGGAGGAGGAGATGGTGATGGAGGAGGAGGAGATGATGGAGGAGGAGGAGATGGAGGAGGAGGAGATGATGGAGGAAGAGGAGATGAAGGAGGAGGAGGAGGAGGAGGAGATGATGAAGGAGAAGGAGGAGGAGGAGGAGATGATGAAGGAGATGATGAAGGAGGAGGAGATGATGAAGGAGGAGGAGATGATGAAGGAGGAGGAGATGGAGGAGGAGGAGATGATGGAGGAGGAGATGGAGGAGATGATGAAGGAGGAGGAGTAGGAGGAGATGATGGAGGAGGAGGAGATGATGATGGAGGAGGAGGAGGAGATGATGATGGAGGAGGGGGAGGATATGGAGGAGAAGGAGGAGGAGGAGATGGAGGAGGAGGAGATGGAGGAGGAGGAGATGATGAAGGAGAAGGTGGGGGAGGAGGAGGAGATGGATGGTGAGGAGGAGGAGGTGATGGAGATGATGATTGAGGAGATGATGGAGGAGAAGGAGGAGGAGATGATGATGAATGAGGAGGAGGTGAAGATGGAGAAGATGAAGGAGATGAAGATGATTATTCCTTCTGTTAACATCCCCGCTGTTTTATGAGTTTAGCAAAACCAAAGGGGATGATGGACGGAGTGTTGAACATTGCAAGCACTCACCCCCAGTCAACTGATCTGGGTTTAATCCATCATCATTCTTTAGCTCACTCCGCCACCCCAGTTCAGACATGGCCATATGCAAATCAGTCTGACCCTGTGCCTCATGGGAACAGTCCAGCCCGAACTGCCAAGCCATGTCTTCCCTGGACCGGAAACAAGCATCCTGGGACCGGTTTCTGGCTTACAGCCGACATCAGCCAGGCTATCTTGAATCCAGTGGCAAAGTGAGCAAGGGACCCACGTCTGGGCATACCCTGCCAACTTAGGGCGAACATAGCAAAACCAAAGGGGATGATGGACGGAGTGTTGAACATTGCAAGCACTCACCCCCAGTCAACTGATCTGGGTTTAATCCATCATCATTCTTTAGCTCACTCCGCCACCCCAGTTCAGACATGGCCATATGTAAATCAGTCTGACCCTGTGCCTCATGGGAACAGTCCAGCCCAAACTGCCAAGCCATGTCTTCCCTGGACCGGAAACAAGCATCCTGGGACCGTTTTCTGGCTTACAGCCGTCATCAGCCAGGCTATCTTGAATCCAGTGGCAAAGTGAGCAAGGGACCCACGTCTGGGCATACCCTGCCAACTTAGGGCGAACATAGCAAAACCAAAGGGATGATGGACGGAGTGTTGAACATTGCAAGCACTCACCCCCAGTCAACTGATCTGGGTTTAATCCATCATCAATCTTTAGCTCACTCCACCACCCCAGTTCAGACATGGCCATATGCAAATCAGTCTGACCCTGTGCCTCATGGGAACAGTCCAGCCCGAACTGCCAAGCCATGTCTTCCCTGGACCGGAAACAAGCATCCTGGGACCGGTTTCTGGCTTACAGCCGTCATCAGCCAGGCTATCTTGAATCCAGTGGCAAAGTGAGCAAGGGACCCACGTCTGGGCATACCCTGCCAACTTAGGGCGAACATAGCAAAACCAAAGGGGATGATGGACGGAGTGTTGAACATTGCAAGCACTCACCCCCAGTCAACTGATCTGGGTTTAATCCATCATCATTCTTTAGCTCACTCCGCCACCCCAGTTCAGACATGGCCATATGCAAATCAGTCTGACCCTGTGCCTCATGGGAACAGTCCAGCCCGTACTGCCAAGCCATGTCTTCCTGGACCGGAAACAAGCATCCTGGGACCGGTTTCTGGCTTACAGCCGTCATCAGCCAGGCTATCTTGAATCCAGTGGCAAAGTGAGCAAGGGACCCACGTCTGGGCATACCCTGCCAACTTAGGGCGAACATAGCAAAACCAAAGGGGATGATGGACGGAGTGTTGAACATTGCAAGCACTCACCCCCAGTCAACTGATCTGGGTTTAATCCATCATCATTCTTTAGCTCACTCCGCCACCCCAGTTCAGACATGGCCATATGCAAATCAGTCTGACCCTGTGCCTCATGGGAGCAGTCCAGCCCGAACTGCCAAGCCATGTCTTCCCTGGACCGGAAACAAGCATCCTGGGACCGGTTTCTGGCTTACAGCCGTCATCAGCCAGGCTATCTTGAATCCAGTGGCAAAGTGAGCAAGGGACCCACGTCTGGGCATACCCTGCCAACTTAGGGGCGAACATCGCAAAACCAAAGGGATGATGGACGGAGTGTTGAACATTGCAAGCACTCACCCCCAGTCAACTGATCTGGGTTTAATCCATCATCATTCTTTAGCTCACTCCGCCACCCCAGTTCAGACATGGCCATATGCAAATCAGTCTGACCCTGTGCCTCATGGGACTGTTCCCATGAGGCACAGGGTCAGACTGATTTGCATATAGCCATGTCTGAACTGGGGTGGTGGAGTGAGCTAAAGAATGATGATGGATTAAACCCAGATCAGTTGACTGGGGGTGAGTGTTTGATTAGCTCAAGCGCTCCGTCCATCATCCCCTTTAGTATCGCTTGTTCGCCCTAAGTTGGCAGGGTATGCCCAGACGTGGGTCCCTTGCTCACTTTGCCACTGGATTCAAGCTAGCCTGGCTGATGACGGCTGAATAGCCAGAAACCGGTCCCAGGATGCTTGTTTCCGGTCCAGGAAGACATGGGTTGGCAGTTCGGGCTGGACTGTTCCCATGAGGCACAGGGTCAGACTGATTTGCATATAGCCATGTCTGAACTGGGGTGGTGGAGTGAGCTAAAGAATGATGATGGATTAAACCCAGATCAGTTGACTGGGAGTGAGTGTTTGATTAGCTCAAGCGCTCCGTCCATCATCCCCTTTAGTATCGCTTTGTTCGCCCTAAGTTGGCAGGGTATGCCCAGACGTGGGTCCCTTGCTCACTTTGCCACTGGATTCAAGCTAGCCTGGCTGATGACGGCTGAACAGCCAGAGCCGGTCCCAGGATGCTTGTTTCCGGTCCAGGAAGACATGGCTTGGCAGTTCGGGCTGGACTGTTCCCATGAGGCACAGGGTCAGACTGATTTGCATGTAGCCATGTCTGGACTGGGGTGGTGGAGTGAGCTAAAGAATGATGATGGATTAAACCCAGATCAGTTGACTGGGAGTGAGTGTTTGATTAGCTCAAGCGCTCCGTCCATCATCCCCTTTGGTATCGCTTGTTCGCCCTAAGTTGGCAGGGTATGCCTAGACGTGGGTCCCTTGCTCACTTTGCCACTGGATTCAAGCTAGCCTGGCTGATGACGGCTGAATAGCCAGAAACCGGTCCCAGGATGCTTGTTTCCGGTCCAGGAAGACATGGCTTGGCAGTTCGGGCTGGACTGTTCCCATGAGGCACAGGGTCAGACTGATTTGCATATAGCCATGTCTGAACTGGGGTGGTGGAGTGAGCTAAAGAATGATGATGGATTAAACCCAGATCAGTTGACTGGGAGTGACTGTTTGATTAGCTCAAGCGCTCCGTCCATCATCCCCTTTGGTATCGCTTGTTCGCCCTAAGTTGGCAGGGTATGCCCAGACGTCGGTCCCTTGCTCACTTTGCCACTGGATTCAAGCTAGCCTGGCTGATGACGGCTGAATAGCCAGAAGCCGGTCCCAGGATGCTTGTTTCCGGTCCAGGGAAGACATGGCTTGGCAGTTCGGGCTGGACTGTTCCCATGAGGCACAGGGTCAGACTGATTTGCATATAGCCATGTCTGAACTGGGGTGGTGGAGTGAGCTAAAGAATGATGATGGATTAAACCCAGATCAGTTGACTGGGGGTGAGTGTTTGATTAGCTCAAGCGCTCCGTCCATCATCCCCTTTGGTATCGTTTTATGAGTTTAGGCAGACTTAGATTCAGAATCAGTTAGTTCAAGTGTTTTAAGTATGCGGCTCGGTTCAACAGTTTATCGTACCTTTGGCATCAACCAACAGTCGCTGGTGGGCCCAGTATATCAATTTGCACACCTTTATGTCTCTCATCCACTGGCACAGTCTAGGCTCCAAAATAGTCTTGCAATTTGCTCTCTACAGAACTGGGTGTGCAGCAGATGTAGTTGCACCCTCTTCACTGCAGTGGGGACTGTTTGTTGTGTTGGCATCAGCCTTTCCAGGCAATGATGCTAGATGAATTCTGGGAGAAGGGTCTTTGCAGCAGTCCCTGTCCCAGCAGCAGTTGCTCTCTTGGTTAGCTGCGGGCAGGGGCTTATCAGAGGTAGTTACAGCCTCCAGGCTGAATCTTCTTCTGGTAATTTCTTCAGGCATTGTCAGCCCCTGGGCAGATTGAGCTCTTGCTCAGTGGTGATGCTTTCTTTTGCTCACTTGGCAGCAGCAGAACCAGTTGATCTAATCTTCGATTGGACACTTGGTACTGCTTATTTCATGATCTGCTCTGAGAGGCCCGGAGGACCTTTTTACAGCACGCGTCTCCTGTCACACTTCCTGGGGTCCTCAGTTTTATATTTGGTTCCCTTTGCTGGAGACATATGGCCTTTCTGCCTGGGCAGTCTCTTCTCCTGGAGGACCAGGCACACTCCTTGCCTCTCTCAGTAGGCAGACAGACCCTCACCTCTTCCAGCAGAAACGTTGACGTCCGGTGAGGTCTCCTCACCTGTGGGAGACTGATTGACAGGTAGGTACCAACCCTGGTTACACAGCAGCTCTTTCAGTACTCTGTGGTGCACTCTTCCTTGGCCAAGAAGAATGTGGGACTGGAAGAAAGTTTTTTTGTTTGGACACACATGTATACACATATTTTTTGATAAGGGGTATGGAGCCACTGTCTTGAGCATCAGAACCTGTTTGGATTGGTCCTCTTTTAAGTGTCATTCTCTGGCTGCTCTCCAAACACAGCCATAGTGTTAAATAATGCTTCTCACAGCAGTACCCACTACATAAGCACAAAGAAGCCTTCCTGAATTGGTAATCGGGGACGGACAAAAGAGCGAGCCTGGCCTGGAAATGTCCTTACTGTGAACAACAGAATCTGCAGTCTCACCCCTCACCCCTACCAATTAGCAGTGCACAGGAAGAACTAATTAACAGCCCCTTACTGAGCAAGTCTTCATGGAATTTGTAGAGGTAGCCCTGACTCTATCCTACTCGTGCCATTATCTGGATCTCTGCCCTCCAGTCATAGGAATGCAGGCTATACACTTCGATTGTTTGATGAGACTATCCTCACCCTTCATCATTGCCCATGCTACAGTGAGGAGCGCATCTAAAATGGATCCCACTGTCTTCAATACTCAGATTCACTCACACAAAGGCTCCTACTATCATATATGTGTCATGCTCACTCAACACCCATATGCCCTCGACATGCACACGGGATGTCAGTGCAAGGTTCTGAGATTCACATACAAGCTGCAATTTACACAAGAGGGGTCAACAGACCACGCTTTCACTGACACAGATGATAAGGGTCTAGTCACACTAAAGATTCATAAAACAAGGTATACTGCCACCACCCTATATTTGCTACGCCCTGGACGTAAACAGCAGTCCAATGTTTAGTTTTGGGAACAAGCTTGGTGTTCCCCCTCCAGGTCACATGACTGGTCCTGAACCTCATGCTGTCAGGTACAGGCCTAGTCCTCTGCGGACATGCTAGATTAGTGTGATGCTAGGACCAAAAATAAACCAGGGTACCAGTTTCACATGGAGTCTGGTTCCTGGGGGAGGGTAACAAGCCTGTGCTCCAGGCAAGGGATACTCTTCACAACAGATAGTAAGAATAGTGGTGTGGACATACGGCTGCATGCACTCTGGGAGATATCAATGAGTCATAAGTACAATTGATTCACTTTAAATTCATCAACAGACTCTACTGTTCCCCTAGTTTTTTTTACATAGAATTCACCCAAAACAGCCGGCTGGCTTTTCCAGGTGCAAATGCACCTCATCAGGCTTCTTCCACTTGACCTGGGTTTGCCCGAGGGTGTTTGCTTTTTTGCAGTAGGTGGCGAGAAATATTGGCGATATAGTGGGAAGACCTGTGGATTGCTCCTCCAAACATGTCCCTTCGTCAACCAGCCGCTTGGCCAGGGGTATTAATTCTCTTGGCAAAACTCTGTCTGCTGAAAACTTGGATGAAAGATCCAATGCCTAACATGCAGGAATGGTTAGGAGTCTCTGCAACTATCTTGTTACACAAGGAGGAGACAGTGAGTAGAATCGACAGCATTCACCAACTAACCTATGAACATTGCAGGTCAGGAATTGATGGAGTTCTGTGGATTCAACAAAATTACAAATCTTATGGGTTGTCATGTCTCTAAGGAGGTGCATCATTGATTGCAATGAGATTTTGTGGGACCACGTGATGAGTCTCTTCTGACTTTGGTTTTTTGAAGGCCGATCGGGTTATGTTAGAATCCCTTGGTATAGGGCAGCAAATCATACACAGAGGAATATCTTGGTGCTTAGCTGAATACAAGGCAAGCGGGGTTAACTAAAACAACCACGTTTTTAGAAGTTTTCTTTAACTTTCCAACCTATGTACACAGATAGATTTGTAGAGGAAGTTTGTTCCAGTGGAGAGGGGTAAGATAGGAGAAAGACCTCCTGCCAAATCTAGCTGTACGGATCCGTGGAATCTGAAGTAAGGCTTTATCTGTGGATCTCAACAGTCTGATCGGGTGATAATATCCGAGTCTATTTTGCAAGTAGGATGGAGAGTTTCCATGCAGGGATTTGTGGGTAAGGCTGCGCAGCTTAAAAATTAGCCTTTTCCTGATGGATAGTCAGTGCATGGAGTTTAAAATTGAAGCAGAAGGAGAACCAAAAGGAAGGTTTTACACTAGTCTGGCAGCAGTATTCTGCACCACCTGCAGTTTAGACAACTAAGTCTTATTGGCAGCTACAAGTAAAGCATTTCTGTAGTCAAGGCAGCTACTGATTAAGGCTTGGACTAGGGTTTTTCTAGAAGTCGGGGAAGTCAAGGAAATGCTTTTTTTTTAGTAAGCGCATAGAGGCAAACAAGTTCCACAGATGGTCGAGATGTATTCTTTCATAGACAAAGTAGTATCTAACTTGACACTGAGGGACGGTGATGCCCATGAATACGGTTTCCACAGGTACTGAGCTTTACGGAATAAAAGAATCTCGTTTTTTTCTCTGTTGAGTTGTACACAGTTAAATCTGGTCTATTCTGTTGAATGGAAATAAAGTGTAGTAGGTCCTGTACTGGCCAGTTTGTTTATGTTCATGTAAGTAAACTCTTTAAAAAAAAAAAAAAAAAAAAGATAGTGAGGATAAATGAAACTGTGAGTCTGAGAATTGAGTGAGCGAAAATGAGTCTGAGCGAGTGTGACTGAGCGTGTTAAGCTTCTGAATCTGCCACAGGACCTGGCATTCTGGAGGTAATTCTTGGAGTATTGGGTACCTATGGCAAAATGCTAAAGCTTGCATAACCGGCACATGCGACAAAATGCTAACGCAGGCACATTAGAGGTAGTTCTTGGTACACGGGACACCTGTGGCAAAATTCTGGTCCTGGCATACTAAATGTATTTCTTGGCATAAGAGCCACCTGAGACAAAATGGTGCGGCTAGCATATTGAAGGTAATTCTTGGGAAATGGGGCATCCATGGCAAAATGCTAGAGCTGGCCTATTTTTGAAGTAATTGTTGGCATACGGGACACCCGAGGCAAAATGTTGGCGCTGGCATATTGGACATATTTTCTTTCCCTTACTGAGCATTTCCATGGAATTAAGGGGGAGAACACCCCAAACCCTCCTAGAAGAAGTTGGGCTCGCTGGCTGTAATTTGGGGTAAATACTGACTACCTATAATTTTGAAAGATAACCAGTTGCTGCTGCTAAAAACGCCTTAACCTCAAGAGGGTTGAGATGTATGTGTGTTTATGATGCCTGTAAAAGGGTATGTAGAGCCCCTATTAATCAAATGAACAGTTTGGTGATACCACATTATTGGCTTAAACCTCAGCACCTCTGCTCCCACAGAAAGCTTGCATATCCCGTCTATGCTTTTCTCTCTGAGTTTTCACTGAGGCTTTTTGTCTCTTGGGCCCACTGTTTCCCTCCCCCAATCTTGTAATCCCACCAGTTCTGTCTGAACATAATCTCTTTCTCAAATTTACATTTTAATTACAAGGCCATCTGAGCTGACTGAAATCAATAATGTCAGCATTCACTAGTCTAACTTTCAGCTCAAATCTCTGCCTGCCTATTTCCCTTCATTGATTTATCTTTTGAACGCTGTTTTCCTTATTGCTTCAGACAAAAGGTGCAATTTGGTAATTTAAAAAACAACAATGTGGATATTTCATGGTTCTTTTCAGAACACAATTTAGGAGCACATCGAAAGCTTAGCTCTTGGTAAAACTGCAGATAACACAAGATTGTGTTTTTTTTTTTAAACAATCCCAAGATTACAATTGTTTCCGTAGTTATTGAAATGCCTGCTAAAATGTAGTTTCCACATTGTTACAATGTACGCGTAACTTCGGTAAAATCCGAGTAATCTATTTCAAACTTGCATCCTTAACATCAATTCCTGTGTTTGAAAATATTGCGAAGGGGCAGTGTGTTCGAGAGAAGAGTGGTAGATGTGTTTTCTATTAAAAAGAAGTGTCAACATGGCTTGTTCTTGGTTCGAAAAAGCATGATGATGATTTCAGAAGTTTTTTTTTTTTTACCTCTTTTTAACTAGTTTATTGATCATAATTTCAAATAACGTTTTGTCCCGCTTATGGAACTCTTTGTTTATAACCTCGCTTTTTTCTAAGTCAAAGAACTTAAGTGATGAACACATTGTTGTTTTAGTTCCTAAGACAAAGGCTTCATTTCACACTCCAGCAAGTCCAGGTCACGAATTTGAATATCAGCCTTGCCAACTCGGCATTTCATGCTTTCAAAGTCAATACAACTTCGTACAATTAAATTAGGTAATAGTAACACCCATTATTATTTTATAGCGCTTAGAAACTCTGTGGTAAAATGCAGGTTAAAAAAAAGAGGTTAATGTTAGTAGTTTTATTTAGAAGGCTTTTAGTATCATGTGTATACTTTATTTTGTATGAGTGAGGGTAAGGGTAATGACAGCACAATCAGGAATGTCCTGATAAATAAAGGATATTATATTGGGATAGGTGAGCTTCAGGTGATGAGCGTTTCAACTTACTTTAATTTGATTTGCAAGTCTCAAATTATTATTGTACTTGCGCATCTTTCATAGGCTTGGAGCAGTCGTCCGCTTGTAAAGAAGGAAAGAAAGCTGTGGCCGTTAAGAAACCGGTGGCATCAAGACCTAACCTAGTTGTAAAGAAAGCTCTCGCCCCGAAGCCTGTTGGTGCAGGGTTGCGAGCACGCCCCAAAAATAATGAGGAGGAGCTCGATCCAACGTGTGCTGCAGCAACCTGGAGGGTCATCAGGGATAAGCTGACAAAGTTAACCTCTCAACCGAGCAGGTAACGGTTAGTGTGTTTCGTTGTCATTAAACCGCTTTGCTTCAGCAAACAAGCTTTAAATAGATCAGCAAAGAAGTGAATGTGCATTCTTCAGTACAGTTGTCCACAGCGCAGCACCCACAGTCATGCCAGGGGGTTCAAGCAAGTTAATGACTTGATTATCTATATGCAAATTTCTCTCTTTATCTGGTGGATATCCTGAAATTATTCAAGATGGGGCTTACGCATACCTGACTTCCACCTGCCAACACAGGCACTGTAGCGTGCCCGTATTCATGGGGAATGCAAAATGTATCTACTGCATTGACAGAGTGGATGGCATCTAACCAGTAGGTTGAAGCCACATCATGAAGGCTGCCTTGAATTCCTTCCAGTAATGAAAGCATGACTTGATGAGATGCACTTCAGTTTTGCTCGGCATGAATCCCAAGACCAGCCAATTCTGTTTACATGCAACGAGAAGACTGAAATAAGGCTTGTCCTTGTAAGGACATCACAGAGAGAAAACTGTGGTGTCAAAGTGCTTGACCTAACAGTAGTTAGTGTACCTTCTAATGTGCCTAATCTCATTATATATATATATATATATATATATATATATATATATATATATATATCCATTAATTTCTATTCCTTTTATGAGTACGAGCTTAGACTGTTCCAAAATTTAGATCCTACGATACCGCTGAGAATGATCTTCCACCTCAGGTCACTATTAAATCTTGGAACAACCCTTACTTGTGGAACGGAGCTCTCTCTGTGGTATATAATGAGAGAAGGGTGTCTTTCAGTTCAACTGTGTCATGTTATGTTTTATTGCTGGAGTTTGTAACAGTACTAGCTGTGCAGTGACGATGTAGTTGAATTATGTTTAATTGGATCCATAGTAACTGTTCTAGCCCTAAATATTTTATTCAAGTTTTGTGTCACTTATTGTTTTAGATATGATTTACTGGATGCAAAAATTTGCTTGGCAGTTTGGACTGGACTGTTTGGAGCATGGTCAAAATTAATTTGCATATGGCTGGGTCCAAACTGAAGTGACATCGTAGGTAACAAAAGGATGGGCTGGAATGTTACCTCGAGCGATTGCATCCTTCCATCACCTTTTGTGCATTGCATGTAATGCCCCAAGTACCCAAAAGTATGCCCAGATGTGGTTCACGTGCTCACTCTCTCACTGGAACCAAGTTACACACTCTTGTGAAGAGCCCCATTCAGGGCAAGATGGCAGTGTGTACTGGATTATTCCTATCGTATCAGGGCCAAGACTGATTTGCATATGGCTGGGTCCAAACTGGGGTGACATGATAGGAAAAAGAATGATGACTGGAATGTACAGCACCAGTGTTGGTTTCTGATGGATACTTATAACCACAGATTTCTAACCACAGATTCCTCCTTTTTAATTGAATTCCCTCAGGTGCCAGGTTGGATCTGGAACTTTTCAGCAATTGCACCTGTAGTCCAACAGGTGGTGCAATTAAACTCCACTGCAGCTTTGCACCACCTCTGGAAGTGAGGGTATGAAGCCATATATAGGCACTACCCTCAGGGGCATAGCTTCAGGGGGTGTTTGGGGTGTTACACCACCCTAATAAAGATATTTTCTGGCATATAGTTGGGTACAGGTGCTTTCATTCGGGTATGGTGAGATTTCACCAGCATTTCTTACATGAACGCCGGAAAAAACGCAGACACACACTCTCCCTCTCTATAATGTGTTTTCTCTCACTTACTACCCCTGCCAATACACATTTGTCTGCCTTTCCTCTGCCCCTTTAGCCCCTCTCATGTGCTCTGCTTGTTGTATAATGTATTTTAACATTAAATGCCGGCGTGATTGTTGGAAAATCTGAAGCTCACACCTCCCCCTATCTTACTGACCCAGCTATGCCCCTGACCACCCTGGCGCACCGACGTCAGTTCCTTTCTATTAGCACTCTTCCACGCGGGTCCAGAGCGCCTCTCCCAAACTTTTGTCAGTGCTTCATTGACTTTATGTACTGTACTGACTTGTATGACATTGTGCTAGAGAACAGTCTTCCCCGAAGACTACAGGTTTCAAAAAGTACCGCAACTGCAGGAAACAGATGTCGGTCCTAAACCTGCACTCTCTCTGTAGTTTCTAGCACCCCAGCATGACAACATTCTGTGACAAACGATCTCTGATGCACGTAAAGCCAGCGGGGGTAGGGTGAAGCAAAGCTGTATATTGTTGAGCTCAAGAAACAAGTCAGATCGAGCTTCTCAATCCTGATCCTTCTCTAAGTCTTGGGCTTGTTCCTGCTCCAGGTCCCGCTTCAAGTCACCCTACTCTGGTAAGTCTAAAGACAAGTGTTATCATAAATATAAGAAAGTGCAAATGGGATTCTTCTCCTCCCATCACTCCACTTGGGGAGAAGCCCAGTATTTGGCAGTCAACGGACCGGACACTGCCCCAATTCTCTGGGTCGGAGCCTGTTCCTAATCTTGTCCCGACGCACCTCGAGTTTTCTGGGCCGTTGTCGACCTCACACCAGGTGAAGACCCATGGCCCATGATGCCCATGATTAAGGCCCATGATGATTTTGGGTCTCTTGGGCGCACCATGGGTACAACAAGGGTCCGAGTTGGATTTTCAGCAGCAGGCTCTACGCTGGCATCGACTGACCCCATTAGGCCTCTGCATGGCTAGTTTTGGCAGGTACCGCAATACCTACAGTGAAGGCCATGCCTGTTCCTACTACTCTGGCACCATTCTCAGCTTCAGAGGTGCCGATTCCAACTCTGACCCAGGCCCTATCCTGGCCAATGTCTCTTTATGACATTATTAAAGTGCAGTCTCTGTTCTGGGAGGATTCCCAGACAGTGCCACTGCCTTGACAACAGTATTACTGAAGGCTCAAAGCCTAATTTAGATTGGATTTGGATGCTATCCAGTCCCTTCAAAATGTTTGACATGATGATGAGGAGGGAGCTAACTATGTACCCCGCCCTCTTTATAGTGATGGTGGCCTATTTGTAGACTTAAAAAACGCTAGTGGCCTTGAAACCTCTCCTAAGACAGAATTGAACTCCTCGCTGGGCTGTCCTTCAGAGAAGAGTGCCTCTCTTGTGGTGGTAGTCCTCAGATCTGCAGAAATGCTTGACCTTCAGTTGCCCACACTAGAAACCAAAGCAAATCTGCTAACTGAGATCTTGTAGCCTTGGTGTGCAACGTTGGAGCCCATGCTGCCTTTTAATGAGACTCTTACAGGAACTTTGACAGCAAACAGGTCTAAGCTATGCAGTGAATTGCCCTGTAGCTAGGTGTCATAGGACTGCCCTTGGGGACCTTGCCTTACTGACCTAACACCCAGCTCCTGAGTTCTTGGTGGTTCATGCTTCAACAAGCAAAGTTAACCCTAATGTGTTCCCCATAGCCCGGATGAAAGGGGAACCAAAGTGCATTGCTGTGTTTGGTAAGAGGGTTTTCACCGCTGGCAGTTTTGCATTGAGGCCCCTGAGCGCGGTATATCTGGTAGGGTGCTATATTCATATCCTCTGGGATATGGCCAGTGAGATCTTTCCTGTCTTTTCTGAAGAGTTCAGAACTGCTTTTTCAAAGGCAATTCATGATAGTCAGGATGTGACTTAGTACATATTGAGAGCCAGTCTGGATATGGCAGATTGCGTGACCCGGGCCATGCGCACTAGTGTAGTGATACGATGTCAGCCATGATTGCACACCACAGAATTTCCTGGGAACCTGCAGGCAACTCTTATGGATATGTCTTTTAATAGCTTCAGGCTTTTTGGAGCGAATGCAGATTCTAGCCCGGAGTGCTTCAAAGAAACTGGTGTCATGGCCTGTGTATTGTGTTTGTTTTGCAGCGTGAATCTTTCTGGATTCACTATGCTGTGCATTATTCCGCCATCTTGTGGTTGGGTCCGGAATCGTAGTAATTTCTCTCTTTCTTCTTTTTTTTTTTCCGTGCCCAGGTGGGCGGCGACGTCACACCATTTGGTGTCCTTCGTGACGTCGACGTGCTTCCTGCGGAAGCTCCCACCTTTGGTCGCCATCTTCAGATTCTTTTTTCCGCCGTTGGGTCTGGATCGTTGCCGAAGAGTTCCAGAAGTTTTGGAAGAGGAATCAAGGAAAATCGAAGAAAAACGACGAAAATCAGTTTTCAACTACACCGGACTACAGGTCAGGTAACCGGGACGACGAGGGAGAAGGTTTACGACCGAGATCTCGACGTTCTACGAAGAATGCGCTCGCAGGGGGCTCCCTGAGCGCGGGTATGGACAAAACACCGTTCAAGTTTTGCACCAACTGCCACCACAAGTACGCCCAGAAGGACCAGCATCCAGTCTGCAACCTCTGCTTGCCGCTCGACCACAGCAGCGAAGACTGCAACGCGTGCTTGGCTTTTACACCCAAGATCCTCAGAGTGAGGGAGAGGCAGAGAAGGGCGAACCACAACATGCAGGGGCAGGGACCACTCCCATCACTCCGAGACCTGGGCCTCTCCAGTGGAGAGGAGGACAACATCGCCGAAGGACCGGAGGACTGCGCGGTCGTCGAGGTCCATAAGAAGATGTCAAAGGAGGTAAGGGAGTCGTCGACCCCTAAACACTCGAGCGACACTCGAAAGGGTGAAGCTAAAGCCCCGATCGACACTCGTAGAAGTGAAGCTAAGTCCTCGAAGGGAGCATTGCCGCCGAAACATTCGACGAAGGCAACAGCAACCAAGTACAGTCAGCCGAGCGGATCCTTCGAAAAGGACTCCCAATCGGCAAGAGCCCTCGAAAAACCCAGGGCGTCGAAGGTTGCCCCCGAAAAGGACACCTCGGCACCGAGAAAGGAAGGGCAGATGTCGTCGACATCGACGGCCCCGAAGAGAGTCGCTCCAGCTCTCGACACCGAACAGGCACACGAAATGGAGAAGAAGAAGAGGAGGCTCGAGGCCGAAATGGCAAGCATCCTGCAGCGGAAGAAGGACTTCGACCACAAGATGAGCCAATACACCATCCCGTCGAGACCCGCACTCGAGGTCGAAATAGACAACGAGGACGCCGAACCGTCTAAAACACCCGAACCAGTCGAGGAACAGGGGGACGAAGACTATTATTTCGAGGGAGAAGGCGACGAAGATCTGCAATCCTACCGGGACTCGACGTCCTCGGAGGCACAAGACCTGGAATGGCAAGACCTCGACGCAGAATCGCCGGAAGACGGGGTAGACACTTACCCTTCGAGGCCCACGCCGCCAGACGACATTGGGGTCTACAACATGGTCGTCCAAAAGGCTGCACAAACCTATGGAGTAAAAATGGAAGAGGTGAAGCCCAAGGCATGTTTCCTCCTGGAGACTCTACTGCCTCAACAAACCAGGAGCCAATTCCTGCCCATGCTCCCTAGTGTGCTGGATCAAGGAAGAGAGGCCTTTAGGGAACCAGCAGTATGCAAGGCTGTGACTCCAAGAACGGAGAAGAAGTATAAACATTCTTCACAGGACCCTGTATACATACAAGGATCAGTGCCAGCCGACTCCATAATTACAGCAACGGCTAGGAAGAGGGCCAATGTGCCCACTAATGCCGGACCACCTCCAGACAAGGAGAGTAGGAGGATGGATCTTACAGGGAGGAAGGTGGAGAGAAATGCGGCAATCCATTGGCGCATCGCAAACTCCAACGCCCTCATCAACAGGCACGCATACCAACACTGGGATGATGTGGGGCAGCTCCTAAAGCATCTACCAGATCAGTACCAACAAAGGGCAGCTCACCTGGTAGAAGAAGGCAAAAGCATGGCGAACACATGCTTGAAATCAGCCTTGGATGCTGCAGAGACGTCCAGCAGACTGATGATGATAGGGGTGACAGAGAGGAGACACGCATGGCTCAGAATTTCTGGATTCAAGCCAGAGGTGCAAAGTAACATCCTGAATACACCCTTTAACGGCGAGCAACTGTTTGGCACACCAGTTGACGACAAGTTAACGTAGCTCAAGAAGGACAATGAGACAGCAAGGTCCATGGGAGCGCTGCAGTTCAGAGGGATGAGAAGAGGGACACCCACAAGAAGGCCGGGTGGTAGAGGAGGCAACGTGCCTGCCACATCGCACCAAACGTTCCAGCAAGGCTATCAAAGGAACAACCAAGGCCAGCAGCAGCAAAACTGGCAGTACCAGCCCCGGGGCCAGTCCTTTCGAGGGTGCGGAAACGGACGAGGACAGACTCGAAGAGGAGGCCAACAGCCCACCTCCAAGTGACTTCACCATCAAGCCAACAACCACCCTAGCAACACCTCGGGGTGGGGGCAAGGACAAAGAGAAAAACAAAAACCTGACGTTCCACAAGAAACAGTCCCTCGAACATACAACACCGGTAGGAGGCAGGATAAAGAACTTCCTCAAGTAGTGGAGGAAGGTCACTACAGACAAATGGATACTAAACATCATATAATACGGATATTGCATAGAGCTGGAAAAACAACCTCCAAAAAGAAAACCAAGAAGCAAGGCTCACTCAGCAAGGGAACTTTCGCTCTTGCAACTGGAGGCGAAGGAACTGCTCAGCAAGGAGGCGATAGAGGCAGTACCGCACAACCAAAGGAACAAAGGGGTTTACTCACCTTATTTCCTCGTGCCAAAGGTGGACGAAACACTACGACCTATCCTAGATCTGAGATTCTTAAACAAATTCATAAGAACTCAAAGATTCAAGATGACTTCCCTACAGGAGGTAATACCACAAATACAACAAGGGGATTACATGGCAACTATAGATCTAAAGGACGCGTACTTACACATCCCCATCAACCACAGGCACAAACGTCTACTAAGGTTTGTGATCAACCAGACTCGCTACCAGTTCACAGTACTGGCACAGTACTGGCATTTGGACTCAAATCCGCACCAAGGGTGTTTACAAAGTGCCTAGCAGCAGTAGCAGCGCACCTACGAAGGTAAGGAATACACGTATATCCCTACCTCGACGACTGGCTCGTAAAAGCAAGCTCGTACAGCCACTGCAAAGAACACATCCAGCAGTTCATACAACTGGGTTTCTCAATTCATTGGGAAAAATCGTCAACCGAACCGGAGCAGATCAAGATATTCTTAGGGGCCGAGATCAACACCATACAGGCCAAAGTGTTCCCCAGCAGGAAGAGAACATTGGCGATACTGAAGGAAACACGTCCTTACCGCAAGGGGCAAGTTCTGACAGTGAGGACGGTGAGCAAGTTAATGGGAATGATGGCATCATGCATCCACCTAGTCCCAAATATCCGACTGCACATGAGACCATTCCAGGAATGGATTCAGCAGCAATGGTCACAGGCAACAGGGAGTTGGGAAGATCTTGTGGTTGTCACACACGCAGTGCATCAGGAAATAGCGTGGTGGAACAAGGAAAACATATCACAGGGGAAGCCATTCACACAGCCAACTTCAACAGTGACCATCACAACAGACGCCTCCCAGCTGGGGTGGGGCGCGCACATGAACAAGCTCAAGGTGAGGGGTCTATGGTCGCAGCAAGATGTGGTCAGACACATCAACTACCTGGAGCTAAAGACTGTATTCCTAGCCTTAAAAGCCTTTCAGAAAGAGCTGTACGGAAACAGGGTGTTGGTCCAAACAGACAACACAACCACCATGTTCTACATCAACAAACAAGGAGGAACACAATCAGTGGCACTATCAGGGCTAGCACAGGAAATATGGAGATGGGCCATCCCACTAAAAATAGACATACTGGCAATACATCTCCCGGGGAAGGACAATGTGGAAGCAGACCGACTCAGCATGCAGACGTCGGCATCCCACGAGTGGGAGCTCAATCAACAGGAAATACAGAAGCTAATCCAAAAATGGGGTACACCGCAAATAGACCTATTTGCAACTCACCAGAATGCAAAATGCCAACACTTCGCATCCAGACAACCAGACCATCGGTCACAAGGGAATGCGCTATGGATAAGTTGGTCAAAGACATTTGCATATGCTTTTCCCCCGATACCACTGATACACAGGGTACTCAGCAAATGCAGAATCAGCAACATGACACTAATACTGATAGCACCTCAGTGGGCCAGACAATCCTGGTTCTCACAGATAGTGGAAATGGCACAAGAACCAGCACACAGGTTCCCAAGAAGAAAGGACCTGTTAACAATGCAGAACGGAAAGGTGCTACACCCAGAACCGGAGAGCCTCAGCCTAGCAGCATGGCTCCTGAAGACGTAGAATTTGCACACCTCAAACTACCACCAAGTACCATGGCAGTACTCAGGGAGGCAAGGAGACCTTCCACAAGAAAGTGCTACGTAGCAAAGTGGAAAAGGTTCTCCCAATGGTGCATCAAGGAGAATCTACAACGGAAGATCACAAGGGACTAAAATACTTAACACACCTGCTACAAAGCGGATTAAGCTACACATCCCTGAGGGTGCACTTGGCTGCGGTAGTGGCCTACACAAGAGGAGAGATGGGGAAAAGTTTCTTCACCTCTCAAGTTGTCGAAAGATTTCTGGAAGGGGCGAAAAGAATCGCACCCCCAAAGAGGATGCCAGCACCAGCATGGAACCTCAACGTAGTGCTAACTCAATTGATGAAGGCACCCTTTGAACCTATTCACAAGACTACACTGCACATGCTCACACTAAAGACAGCCTTCTTAGTGGCTATCACGTCACTACGAAGAGTAAGTGAGTTGCAAGCGCTGACACTCCAAGAGCCCTACTTGCAAATACACAAGGACAGGATTGTAATGAGGACGGACCCACACTTCATGCCAAAGGTGGTGTCTCGGTTCCACATTAACCAAACAATCCAAATACCAAGTTTTTTCCAAAAACCTTCCACACGAACAGAAAGGGCGCTGCACACACTAGACGCCAGAAGGGCTGTAATGCACTATATAGAGAGGACAAAGGAGTGCAGGAAGACAAAACAGTTCTTGGTCTCCTTTGCCAGCAGTTTTCTGGGACGACCAGTCACCAAGAATACCATTGCACGATGGATTGCGCAGACAATTCAACTCTGCCACAAGCAGGCAGGACAACAGTTACAAGGAGCAGCTCAAGCTCACTCAACAAGGAAGAAGGGAGCAACAATTGCGTTTCTAGCGAGCACACCTATCCAAGACATTTGCCAAGCTGCAACATGGTCTTCAGTGCATACGTTCACTAAGCACTACTGTGTGGATATTCAAATGAACAAGGAAGCGCAAGTGGGACAGAAGGTCTTACAACACATTTTCAGTAACCAATGCTCATCTTCCACCCAGCCACAGCAATAAGGACAAAACCGCTACTAAGTCTATGCACAGCATAGTGAATCCAGAAAGATTCACGCTGCAAAACGTATAGTTTCCTACCTGTCGGTGTAGTTTTGCAGCTTGAAGACTTTCTGGATTCACTAGCGATCCCACCCTCCTCCGCCAGAAAGATGAGACATGAGGACAAGGGAGGCTAAATTGCATACATAGCTAAAGGGATCAAGCAAAGCGGATAACAAAAAAAAAAAGAAAAAAGAATTCGAAGATGGCGACCAAAGGTGGGCGTCGACGTCACGAAGGACACCAAATGGTGGGACGTCGCCCACCTGGGCCACGGAAAAAAAAAAAGAAAGCGAGAAAATACTACGATTCTGGACCCAACCACAAGATGGCGGAATAATGCACAGCATAGTGAATCCAGAAAGTCTTCAAGCTGCAAAACTACACCGACAGGTAAGAAACTATACGTTACCTCTAGACTGTCAGTTCCTCCAACAATAACGGAAATTGAGGGGGTATTTGCAAGGCCTTGTTTTCACTAAAAACTGCTGTCACAGCTTGTAAAGTACCACCCAGAGTCCTTTTGTGGTTCCAGAGGATGCGGTGGCAGCAGAGGCCATGGCCAACAGCAGTCTTCAACAGTAGTCATCTTCTCCTGCCACAACTGAAGCTAGACCAATCTTATTCCTTCCTATTCAGTCATTTGCGACTGCTTGGGCAGGATAATGTTTTTTTTTTATACCTGGTTTGCTTGCAGTTACCTCAGACTGGTGGGTTCTGAAGGCCGTTCAACATGGTTAAGCCCTCTTCCCCACTCATGTTCCTCTTGTCCCTACTCATACTTAGACTCATCATGCCACAATCCTCACCCAGGAAGTTCAGTCACTCTTGTCCAGAGGGGCTCTGGAAAGACTGCCAGAGGATGAGAATGGCGCAGAATGCTACTCCTGCTACTACTTGGTACCCAGAAGGACAGGGTACTCAGATCGATTCTGCTGGGCACAGTGACTTTCAGGGGCGTCCCACCCTTTTCAACGACACCGAGACTTTGATGGTATGATCCCGATGTTGTGGCCTCGGTCCTGTGTTTCGTTTAGGCAGTTCTGAGGCTTGTTGGTTATCCTTGTGTTTTACCTTCTACTGGTTTCCACTGCCTGTTGGCATATGCAAGCTCTGTAGTGAAACCTTTGCCTGCAGTAGGCTCAGCATTAGAGTTGCCTCTTGAATAACATCCATATGTTGGACAAGAGAGTCTGGGTTCTTCATTGGTGATTGATAGATGACACCCTCACCTTCAGCAGACTGCTCTCCCTGCCTCATCCAGAGCTCAGTAGTAAAGGATACATCATCTCTGAGCTGGGGTGGATACCTGGAGAAGATGGAAATCAGGGGCCTTTGTTTTCCGGTGGAGCAGTGGCACCATCTCAGCCTTCTGGAGCTGTGAGCAATCCGGTTGGCCTTAAAGGCCTTTCTCCACACATCAACTGGAAGTTGAGCCAGGCCTGTATGGGCAACACAACCGCCATATGGTACTGCAACATGCAGGGCAGTGTGGGGCTGTGGGCACTTTGCCAGTAAGCACTGAGACTTTGGAGGAGGCTCGAGTTGCAGGGGATCTCTCTAGCAGACAGGCAGCTAGTGTGTTAAGTGTCATGATGGACCAACTCGGCAGATGCCACCTGGCAGACCATAAATGGTGTCTACATCTGGAGGTGGTCCAAAGGCTCTTTGCCCAGTGGGGTGTGCCTTAGATAGATGTTTTTTCCACTGCTGAAAATGTGAAGTGCCACTCTTACTGTGTGCTAGAGTTTCCACCTCAAGGCCCTCTGTGGAGCACTGTAATGTTAAAGCTTATTTATCATCCCTTTCCACATTTGCCCAACCAATTTTATTGGTTTAAGTCACTGGTTGTAATGAGTTTTCGGAAATGGCTGACAGTTTTCCTCCTGCGCCCTATATTATACATCAGTTGGATCTTAACTTGGTCATCATGTGTTTGATGTGCACACCTTTCGATCTTATGTGCAACAGTCCTCTGAGGTTTACTGACCATTAAAACTGTTTTGTTCATTGTCATTACGTCTGGGCGCCATGCCAATGAACTGCAGGGGTTGAGTCCATCCTCTAAGTACCAACATTTTTAATGACAAATTAAGGCTGAAACTCTTTCTTCCTTTTTACTGAAAGGGGTGTCACCCTTCAATCTAGGACGGTCCATTACTCTTGGCATTTATTTTTCTCTGCCACATCCCTTTAAAGAGGGGGAGAGCTGTCACTTTTTAGAGGCTAAGAGGGCCCTCAACATTTACATCGGACTAAGGATTGGATGACCAGCTTTTTCTCAGCTTGGCCTGTGCAACAAAAGAAAGGGAAGTTCATAAGTAGACCTTTTTCCAGATGGATCATTCTGTGCATAAGAATGTGTTATGCCCTTACCACAAAAGTCATTCCACCAGAGCCAAAGCTACCACCACGGTGGTGGCAAGGAGTGTTCTGGTGTTGGGCATCTGCCAACACCTTTCTCAGGCATTACTAAGCTCTCAGAAAAAGCTATTTTGCCTGCTCAGTTCTGCAGGACTTTCTGGTGTGAAGCCCACTCTTCATTTCCTCCACTTGTTGGGGTCTGCTGCTTTTGTATCTGTCCAAAGGTGAGGAATCCGCAGTTGGAAGTATCAGAAGTACTGGTTACTTAGCATGTGTGACACTATTTCTGACGGATACTCTTTCTAACTGTAGATTACACCCTGCTCTCCCTCCACGACATTTTCGTTTCAACACACTGTCATGTTTGCAATATGTCCTATTTGATCTGTGTCTGGGGGCATTGAAGAGTTGAAAAAGAAAACTGATGGCATGCATTGGTGGCTCCTGTATGTGGCTGTAGGGAAGTGCCCCTTTTAGACATGGTCACCCCCACTTCTTGCCTGGTCATTGATGTAATTTTGACTGGAAGTGAACTAGGTTTCTGCTAACCAGGTCCCCAGTGCCAGATCTCTTTCCCAAAAACTGTACAGTTGTACCCCCAATTGGCAATACCTTTAGCACTCACTAGAAGTGCCTACAAAATGATACCCCTAGTACCCAGGGGTTGAAGTACTAAAGAGGGTCCCCAAGGGCTGCAGCACGAATTGTGCACCCTAAGGAACCCCTCACCAAACTCATGCAAAACTGCCATTGCAGGCTGCGTGTTTTGGTGCAGACAAAAGTGAAAACACGACATGACACACATCCCTGTATGCCATGTCCCCTAACACCGAATGTAATATTTGTAAGTCACCCCTACAGCAGGCCTTACAGCCCAAAGGCAGGGTACATTTTATTACATGTGTGGTTAAAGCTGCATGAGCAGATATGTCCCTATGCTGGTCAGTTCCATCACTGCCAGTACAAGTAAACAGGGAAGCCATTTTAAAATATGTACTGGACACATGAAAATGAGTTCTTCCGCTACGTTATTGCTTCACTGAAAATAGGGATGTTTGGTATCAAACATCTCGTATTCGCAAACCCACCCTGATTCCAGTAGTGTATTTGTAAATACATGCACACGGAAGGCACCTTAGAGGTGCCCCTGAAAACCTGCCAGCCTCTGCTGCGTTGGCTGACTGCCACCCGAGGTAAGTTTCTGACATCCCAGGGTGAGGGCCTTTGCTCTCAGAAGGACAGAAACATAGCCTGCTTGGGAAAAGGGTGTTCACACCCCCTCCCACAGGATGACCTGCTGATTAGCATTTCAAATAGATGAATAACAAGGAAGTACGGAGGGATGAATATCACATTTATTCACAGTTAGGGCACAATTAATTACCCCAACATTGCCATTTAATTTTACACAAATGTTACCAATGATTTAATTTCACACACATGCCATTGGACCAGTCTCTGACCCACAAATCATTTCAAAATAAATTGATCACAAGACATACAATAATATACAATGATCTACATAAAACATAAAAATATGTATATATATATACAAAACACAGTTTCTCCAATACCCTAAAAAGAAATTAGAAACACTAGTGTTCACCCATAATATCTGGGTGATACACTTAGAGGTAGTCCTTCTAGCACACGAGGTACCACACCTCTCTCTCCTTTCAGTAATGTGCTATTAAATAATTTCAACAAATTTGCATTAGTGGTGACTCCTTTATCAAAAAGCTGTCGACGCGGACGCGTTTCAGCCGTCAATTTCTTCAGGCCTCCTCAGGACAAGGGTAAAGCAATATCTATGTGCTTGCATCACAACAATGGATCTGTATGGTATCTCAAAGTTGGTACCGATCCTCGAGTTTGAGCACCCTCAACATTCTGGTGCTAGCACTCTTGATGGTGCTACCTTAAACGATGCACGCCATCTGGTCCGCCCGGGCCTCCGTTTCCCATTTACAACAAGAAATAAATCGTTGTCTGTCCACCCTCCGGTTAAACAGTATGCCACTTCAATAGCTCTGTGTGCTCCCCGCCTCGGAATCCATTAGCATTTCAAGGCAGGGGAGCTTCAAAGAAGCCACCTCCTTGAAATGCGAATCTGGCTCCCCTCAAAGGAGAGGAAGCCGACCCCCTTTGTCCAGAGCACTTTGGCACCTGGACAGCCAGGAAAATTAGCTAGTCAGGTAGGTGTGCCCACCACCAGGCTAGTACCACCCCTAAGATGGCCTAATCTGAAGTGGACACGACTTTTCAGAGTTAGCCATCTTTGTGACGGCAAATATAGGACCTCTCAGACAGGGTTATGGCCACTTCCCACAGGAAGTGACAATATATGGGGCGTAGTTACCCCCAGGGGTAGGTAGCCCATTGGCTACTACCCTACACTCCCCCAAAGCCACAAAATGCAGTATTTAGGGGAGCCCCTGGCACCAGAAAATCAGATCCTGCCGACCTGAAAGAAGACAGACGTGAAGAGTTGCAGAGAGGAAGAACAGAAAATCCAGCAATTGACTTGGCGTCAACTCTGCTGCCCTGCCTGCTGACTTCGACAATTGAGCCAAAGACGACTTGTCCTGCAACTGCTGAGACCCCAAAGCATGGGAGACCTGCCACCACTTCACCCAGGAACCAAGGACTCCTGTGAGGCAGCGGACCTGCTTCCCTGCATCTTGCAGGCACCCAGAGAGACCTAAGAGGACTTCAAGACGACAGAAACTTGGCACCTAAGGACACCATTGCACCCGTTGCTCCAAGCCCAAGTTGAAGTGAGCCAACGGTGCCAGCATGGTCCTCCAGCGATTGAGTCCACTGTGGTTTTGCCTCTCGTGGACTCCCCGACGTCACCTGCAGTCTCTGCACACAGACCCATCCCCCCTCACCGCGACCGCTCCTGGTAAAGAACCCTGATGCCTAAAGACGCCTCTGCACCCGTTGCCCCTGGGCCATGAAGAAGAGGATCAAAGGTGTCCCCACATCCCCGAGCATTGTGAGGCCTAAGCCCCCTTGTTGGTTCAGCCCGACTGACCTCCTAGTCAAAGCCTTCAGCTTCTTTACCCGAATACTGATCTCCAGAGACTAACATTGGGCACTTGATGCTGTTTTGCACCCCTGCACCTGGCCACCCTAGTGCCGCTGATGGTGTTTGGCTGGTGCTGCCTTGGACCTTGCCAACCACTCACCTTAACTCCTGGAGATTGGTCCCGTAAGTCGCTGTACTGTACTTGAAAACTGTACTTGTTCTTCCTCCTTTAGGATAACACTGCAGCTTCTGAAAATTGTACTAAGTGTCGACTTTTCAAATGCAAAAGTATTTCTATTGAAAAACGTACTTTCCTGATCGAACTGGTTCTGATACCTAAATATATATAAAGATACGTATTATTTTTATAAATTGGTGTGTATCTCCTTATTGAGTCATGCGCAGCATTTATTGATTGTTGTGTGTATTTGCAGATGTCTTGCACTCCTCTCTGATAGATAAGGCTGCTCGACCACACTACCCCCTGGAAGAGCACCTTGGGATTGCTAGAGCAAGCCCCTGTCCACTCATAAGGGAACCCCTGGACTATTTGCACAATATATCTCATTTTGATATATCCTATAACTGCTTTGTACTATCATTCCTGGAGATTGTGCATCGCTGCTGCAGAGTCAAATTGTGCCACCTCCAGCATCCGGATCCAGTCTGTCATCTGGAGGAATCAATTCAGAATTTGAGGAATCCGTTTTTAGATAGTTTATCCACCAGAAAGATCTTTACTGAAGGTAAGTAACTTGTTCATAAAGGATAGGAGGAGTGGGATTAGGAATAGGCAGTTTCAAATGTGTGTGTTCTGTACACTGGGATGGGTGAGGGAGCTATTATCAGCATCCCATCCCCAAAATTTTCAGTCAATCAGCAGTCTAATGTTTGAAACTGAAGCAGTGGCAAACTAAAGGGACTACAGTAGGGGACTTCCTTTAGTTCCAATTGCAGTAAACAAATATTTCCTGTGCTAGCATTGCGAACCGTCAGGTTGTTTAAAAGTGGAACACCATTACATCCACAGCAATGGAAACATCCTGTTTTTGTAGAGGGCAAGGATTGAGCCAAATAAATGTAATGGTTGCTTTGTTAGGTTAACAGCCTTATTCTGGTAAAACCATGATTTTCAAAACGATTGAACTGGGACTTTGTGAATACCCAAAAAGTGAGTAAATCTGCATAAATTGTAGGTGTACGTCAGAGATTAATAGACTTATTCATCATTTTTATAATGAGCTTCTGTGTCTGTTTCATAGTGTGTTAAGCAGAAATAAATGTATATATGATATTATACTTGATCATTAAAATATTGTTTGTGGTACAATAAACAATACTAAAGTCTTCGTAATGAGATATGTGATATCTCCATAATTCAGTGGATCTGATGGAACATCTTGTAGGTTAATACTTGAATGAATTCAGAAAATAATTCAAACTGAAATGTTAGTTTATGGTGAATTTTGTCCACGTTATCTTTTTGTTTACTCTTCATGCAGCATGTCTGAAAGCACTAATGTAGAAGATGGGTCACACAAAACCAAGTCTGATGAAGGGACACATGAAGAAGAGAGAGCAAAAGCCCCTGTCTTACCATACGGAGTGGATTTGTATTATTGGGGAGAGGACCAGCCAACTGCAGGCAAAATTCTCAAGTAGGTACAGTTTTATTTTTTATTTTAAGGCAAAGTAATCAATGGCCATGCCACCCACAAGGGATTCCTATGGCAATTTCCTAGGCTGGGAGATAACAGCCAACAGTTTGTAGTGTAGGTAAAAGATTCTTACAGAAATCTTCTGCATGTTAGAGTTGATATGGCAGCTGATTTGCAGGTCTCATAATTGTCCAGATCAGCAAGTAGATGGGGAGAGGGGGTGATATTGAAATATTCTTCCCTCAAAAGAAGCCTCATCTTGCAGGCCACACACTGCCAAGGTCAACACTTTGTGCATGTAATTAAGTATTTATTATTTGTCATGACATTTCTTATGAGTGAAAGTAATCAGTTTTGTACTCTTTACATATATATTTTTTTATATTGCAATTAATTTGATGGCTTCACATTAATAAACACTCAGAATTAATTCCTGCTTTTTTACTAATTTTATTGCTATTGTGTACAAATTAATGGCCCAGGTGCGGAGGGGGGAAGAGTAAAGATTATTGCACTAATGCAGAGCTCATGCAGAGCCGGAGTGGAGCTTTTCATTGGCAGAGATTAACTGAAGTCACCATGGGGTATTCCTGGCTCTCTGAGTGATAGCTTGGTTAATGACAATGCTTAAGTCCTACAGGAGTTAATGTTGAATGCAAGACGCACAAGTGATGAGCCATCGAATATCCAGATAAGGGAAATTACAAAAATAGGAACAATTTACCAATAACTTACTAGGCTAAAAATAAATCGATAATGCCACAAGTGGAGTAAAATTAGGTAGTTATAAGGGATGCAGATAGAACCGGAGAAGATCTGTCATCCTTGCTATAGCTCAGTATTTCTTCTTGATTTTGTTCTTGCGTTGTGCAGTGGTTTTTTGCACTTATAAAAATAATTCTGATAAAAACTAATCTCTATCTAAGTGTTGAGAATTTGTATGGAGCTAACTACACTTAGTTTTTCTCTCGAGAATCAGGTGGTCTAGTCTCTGAAAGAAATATGGGAAAGACTGATATTTGAATCAACCCCCAGAACTAGCAATTCTGGCTGTTGGATCAGGCTTCACCCCAGGGCTGGTGGTCAGACTTTGTTGCTTTAAACAGTTATTGACTAAACTGGTGTTGTCCTATAGTGCAAAATTCCAATTGCACAACGTGATGCCACTTTCTAGTTCTTGCTCATTGCTTCAAGATATTTGAGTCAGTGCTCTGAAGAGCTAACAGAAGTGTCTACTAATGATGACCTATGGTTGATGCACCTTTTGACCAGATGGGCTGTGGACCTTAAGTAATACAGATCCCCTCTCCCTAAATGCTAGCTCCTAGGGACTTTGGTGGGGAGAGTTGGATCCAGCATTATAGATGATGCTGGTGTTAGGTGGAGATATCTCAGTCAGCTCCCTCTAGAGGCGCGCTAGGCTCGTTGAGGCAATATCATTTTAGTCAAAACATTTGCTTGATAAATACCACAGAGATGTTTTTTGGATCACTCAGGGATATGTATAGCAAAATTAGGCTATGATATTGGTGCATGCTTGGAATCTCTGAGCCTTTCACGTATGACTGTTAGTGGACCAAGGAATCTTGAATTGAGGGGAAATTAAATCATAATGCCTAAAAGATATTTCCCACTTTTTCCACTTGTCAATTTACCTTCCTATGGTCAGGTTAGACTTCAGGAAATTATGTAAAGCACCTTCAGAGTGGAAGAGTTTCAGTTTATCCTTCCGTCAAAAATAAAGATAAAAAATATACTCCTTTCCCATGTGAGATAATTATTCACCTATTCACAATTTTCATACTGCATTTGCATGATAGTGACATTTGCAAATAGAAGAAGCAGAGTCAGTTGATCCCTTTATAGTGACAGTTCTTTTCTTTTAATAGCAAGGACAAGAAAGATAATTATCCTGCATATTTGTCCTTGATTTAGAGACAACTAGACAAACAATGGCAATTAATCACTTGAATGAGTGGGCATAGCTGGCCTTCAGTTGGTATGTTTTCTCCACCGTGGTATGTTACTGAAGCCATGCTGGTATTATCTATCAATCAATCAACTTGGACTTGTAGAGCAAGGCTAATCACCCGCGGGGGTATCACGGCGCTAGGTTTATGCTAGGCTCAGTCGAATTATGATTCACATTTTATTTCATCAATAAAGCGTGAACCATGAATATCTGAATTAAAGCATATATCGCACAGAGACAGTAGTGCACAAGAAAGAACTGAAAGAAGGGTTCAGTGTTTGATACCATTCATCCCTCAATATGGAATATAGAGTCAACAATGTGTAAGTAAGATCAAAATACCCCCAATATATGACTGGATTCCCTAACAAAAGAAGAAAAAGAAGCAAAAGTATACAGTCATACAATGATGCACTATAACAACTTGAATAATGATTCAGTGCCTTTGAGTGTTTGGCACCAGCCATCTCTCAAAATGGAAGCTAACTGACCACATAACGAGTCAACAGCACTTAACATAGTTCAGAAAAGGCCAGTAAAAAAGTGGACTACCATATAATTAAAGTTAGGCAACATTAGACAGCGGTAGCAATATATTCTAATCTTATCCAGAGGTCGGTGCGGTTTATGGATCATGTCGTTCGTTATTTGTTATTTGGGGGATTCATTCCAAGGGCTGAACGTGTGGTTATTAAGATTGACTTCGTGCTCTGGGTTTTCCTGAAACATAGTTGGCTTTAATGGGAAAACATCTTCCATGTGGGCTTTCATCGGTCAGACGGAAGGCTCCCACTGACACTCTATGTCAAATCTAGGTGCTATGTTCCTCATTTTGGACAACATTTTATCTACATGTTTGTTAGTCTATCTCATGGTTACTGGGCTGCATTAGTGCCAGACAGCTCCTGCTAAGAAAATCCTGTTTCAGCTAGTAAAAAGAGCCATTGAAAGGGTAGCAAGCTTGTTCGCCTGTGCAGAGTGGTATCAGGCATCACATGATAGAAATCTCTAATGGGCCACCAATCGACCATCCCATGAGGTTACCCCAATATTTTCTGGCACCTTGTATTTGTGGTCTCCAGTCAATTTGATCCAATATAACTCATGATCGCGGTTTATGGACCTGTGCTTGGTTCTAATACCTCTTCCAGACTTGGTCACAGGTGAAGGGAAATATATAAATATATAAATCAAACCTCTGGCGAATGGACTACAAAAGACTGCTCTCTGGACATGTGAATTGTGTGACGACCTCAGGGGTCTCTTAAAGCATTTGGTTAGGCCTCACTGGGCTATGGGTAGAATGCTCAGTTCTGGGATCCGTGACATGGTCCAACACGGTGCTTTGACAGTCTTAGTGTTAGATATGTAAAGATTGATGGAATGATCCTCTCAACTTCCTTGGGGTAAGGGATGAACACACAACGTTAACCTTAAGACGGAGCTACAGGCTCTTACGTTCCTTTGTATAATGAAGACCTCACCTTCTAGAATTGCTGTGATATTAATTGAGTGCAGAGGAGTGCAACCACCAGCAGTGGATGAGTGCCTGTTACTGATCTACTCAGGAGAATGCTGATATCCGATTTTACAGATCAGAGGTATGGGTTGCCTGTTCATGTTGTGCATTTTTCTTGCTGCTTGTTTTTCTAAGTAAAGTTCAGCATAATATTAGTCTTGTATCATAGTTGATGAAATTAGTGTTCATTGATAATTGGAGGTTCAGGGGTGCAACACCACACTGTCATGGAAGAATGACTGTAGCAACAAATAACCAAAATACTAAGAATTTGGGACTATTAAGTAACCTAAAGAATCCCCAAAGTGAAAGACAATAGCAGATATTCTGAACCTTCTGGGTATAAGAAACAGTATGCAGTGAAGAGTGAAGCCTACCTTGTGTTTTTTTACATGCTGAAATCAATGGTGCAAGATTTGATTAGGTCTGTACGAGACTATTCTGAACAATACAAGAAAAACTGCGCAGTAACAAAAAGGCTTCTTCGACTCACCAGTACAGCAATGGATTATGAAGTTGACATGCATCGAGTGCTAGGAATTTTGATAATAGAGACAAGGGAATGTTTATGGCCGATATAATGGGCACTTGATTTAATAGTGTTGAGGTAGTTGGGGGTACACTGAAAATCTGGACACTGCAACAGTTTCCCTTAAGTAGCTCAATCTTTAAACCACACATAAGTTGCCTGATTTCTCATGTGTGCAACATTGGAGGATTTTTGAGAGACAGAACTGTTTCTTTTATTTTGTAGAGTCATGAAATGAAGGCTTTTCCCCTTTTTCATTCTTGATTTCTTTACCTTACTATCCCATTCTGTTCCACCGAAGTGTGTTTTTAGCTGCAGTTTGACCACTGGGTCTTACACGTGTATATAAATCTAGTGATTGTGATGATACAGTTACACTACTCGGGGCTAGGCTGCAAGGCTTCTACCAATGTCTGTTTCATTGAAGCTGTAGCAAGCATGGATGCTTTGCAAATGTACATTGAAAGAGGTCTTTTCTTCTTAAACCAATATAGTGTTTTCAGAATACGAGTTGCTAGTTTGTTAGCACAGTTATGATGTAGCTAAATTTAGATGATATGTCAGACTCAGTCAAGTATGCTTCCTTTCCTGTGAACTAACTGACTGGAGTTGATGATTCCTCATGATTCCCAAAAGGATATTTATTCTCTTCTCTAAAGATGCAATAGGGAGAGTATTCACAGAAACCTAACTCCAGCCAGAAAATGAGGTCTTGTGCAAGGGGAAGGGTAGGAGACTGGCCTCCCTGAGTGCTCAGGTACATTCTCACTTCCCCAATAAAGCCCAGATGGCACTAGGAGAAGCACTATCACCATGCCTATCCTAATGATCAACTGCAGAGGAAGAATCACTCATAGCTGAGCCTTCCTCCCTAGCCGACCGCCAGGAGAGATGATGTTGGGAGGTTTGCACTTACCTAGCAATAGTACTCCGTTCTAGCTAATGGCTTAGGACTCTATCCTTCAAGACATCTGCATCACAGCTGTAGAGTGAGTACATCTGTGCAGTGATGGCAAACTCTGCTTCTCAATCAAATTTAGCACTCATCATCAAGCAGCAGAAGAAGTTGCATTCTGAGGCTGCTATTTCAAACTCTCCACAGAAGAAATACCGGACACCCAAAAGCAGCCTAAGTCTATTTTGGAGATTACAGCTTCCACAAATGGCAAAGCTTTGAACTCTCAGATGAACAGAGATACAATATCTGGAGTCCTCTGCCAAAATATTTCACTAGTCCTTGGGCCTGTCTACCAGAGAGGCTAATGCCAACAAACGTATGGTGAGCAAACGACTACAGGTAGATGTTCAAACATTTCAATTACTTTCTCAAGGAATAGGGCCAAGCTAGGTTCATATTCGATCTAGCAAATAAAGAGGCTGAGCAGAAATTTCCGATGTCCTGGAACCTCCTTGACACCATCTTTAGGACCATAAACACTCATCTCTTAATGTGTAATGTAGCTTGCTTTGGTCTCTGCATCTGAGGCCCAGGAGAAAATCAATGCCTTGTTCAGTGTGTAGAATCTCTGAAACTCCCCTCAACCATGCCCTACAACAGTAATAACAAGACATTTGTGTGGGTTAATCCTTGGGCAGTGGCCAGCCACTGTCCAAGCAGTACTTGATGTTGCCGCAATCCTCTTACTAGCCAGCAAATGCTTTTCATTTGTTTAAGGTCAGAACATCCTTTTGTTTCATGTTTTCTCCAGCTTCCTCCTCTCAAAGCTTGGCCTCCAGGTTCAACAGAGCCACTCCCAGGCAAAGACCAAACCTCAGGTCTTGGCAGAGGTTAGGAAGGCCTGGCTACACTGATGGAGGGTTGCTCCACTCGGGTGAGGGGGAAGGATTTCCCACCATTGTCACAAATGGACTCAAATCGCTACCCTTGAATTAATACTCTGTGATGCATAATGGCTATGGTGTATAACTTAGAGCCAAACTGGTGGGTCACTGTTCCTATATGGACACCCTTGTTGTACACAGAAAAAGAGAGAGAGAGGAGACTAGGTCTAAACCTCACAAGATAGAGACAATCACAGATCTTGTCTCTTGTTGCCCTCGCACATCCCAAGGGATGTCATGCTTCATCATTGGGTGTTGCTCCTCGTTGGGCCAGCGCTGCAATGCCCTACGGGTCCCCAAAGGGTCGCTTTGGCGGAGATCTTTTAGTAACGTCGTATGATGAGTGAGGGTGTGAAATTTTCAGTGAGAAAGAGGGTTCGTGAGAGAGAGTGAGTGACTAAAACTGGCTAGGGGATACCGAAAAAGGCTTTTTAATGTGTGGGTTCCCCTGACAGGTTAAAAAACCCGTAGGTTATTTGTTACTGGCTAGGCGATAATGTGCCTCAGTAACTCTTCGGTCGACATGTTTCGCGCCCTTCAGTGGTCATAACCATCCCTGGCGCTTCCTCAGGACCAATAAAATTGATTGTAAAAAAGTGTGAAATGTGAATAAGTGAAGAACCCTAATGTAAAAAGATGAGCTGTCCCCCTTGTGGAAACTATAAGGTGGCGTAGGCTCAAATAGTGACCGCTCTTGTTGCTACCTAGATAGGGGAAGAAATAAAACACAGACGATACATAAACATGAAGACAAAATTATTATATGGCTCTTAGTGGTGAGATGGTTAATGGCATCTCAACCCAGTTATGTGCTCTCTTGAGAGGAAGGAGAACCTGGAAAATAAGAACTACCCCACAAGTGTCATAAGAAAAGCTAAAAAGAGAGCACGTAATAACAACCAGGAAGACCTTCTGGAAAACAGAGTACGCCAAGAAGAGGACGTGATGACCTGTGTCACCACCTTTACCCCCCCTCTCCAATCAGATAAAAAACATCATACTACGGAACTGGGAGATCCTGAACACAGACTCTTTGAACATCACAAGACCCAGATTTGCCTTCAAGAGGACAACAAACATAAGGGATCAGCTGGTACATACACGACCCCGCCCTCACAAAAAACCAGGTGACAAGACCATGTGGAACTTACCACCAGTAACAGGCCATTACCGGTGCAGAACTTGCAACGCTTGTGCTTCCACCAAACACACGAAGACACTACAATTTGGTGAATTCACATGGGAACAACAACAACATACGAATTGCAATACGAAGAACTGTGTATATCTTATTTCATGCCCATGTGAACTTCTCTATGTTGGGACGACGAGCAGGCCAGTCAAAGCCAGGATTAGCGAACAGAAGAGCACCATACGATGCGGACGAACCTCTACCAGCATGTGTAACCACTTTATCGAAAAAAAGCACTCTGCCGACGATATCAAGTGGACTATCTTAGATTCCAACTGTACTTGGAGCAACATTGCTCTACTGAGACGCGAACAGCGGTGGGTTTACTGCCTTCAGACACACAAGAGGGGACTCAATGATGACATTCCTTGGATAGAACTATGACCCCATGGACGTTTTCCCTGCGACACCCCCCCCCAGTGAATAACACGTGTCACCTACTTTCCTTGCTTTGTACAGACTCCTAGCAGTAGTTAACATACTAACCAGAGCCCTTCCAGTTGTTTCAACAAAATAGCAATTAGGCCTGTTTTCCATTTTTATGTCCATCCTGTAACTGCGGCACTTAGCAGTTACCCTCTGCCCCCTCCGCTTGGCATACTTTACTGCTATCTCTGCACACATAAATATTGTCACCTCATATATCACCGCGAGCGATTATAACTCCATTATAATGCTTCTCCATTCACATATCCCCTTTGGAGATATGAGGTCTTTTTTAACACTCGCTCACAATAAGGGTGATTCACCACTCAAAGATGGCACCCGCGCACCATAATGAAGGAATACGCCCACCGGAAGCCAGGCAACCGGAGATCAGGCGCCCCGCTATATCATGGAGACTGCTACACACACAAACCAATATGCAGGCCCGCGTGTAAGGGTAGGTGTTGGAGCACAGTGCACCCAACGACAACCGTGAGTATAATACCTCTGGTCTTCCTTTGATCGCTATCGGGCGTGCCCTTACGGCCATTACAACAACAGCCTCCCGCTTAGCCGCTCCTATACCACCTGTCTTTTCTCTCCCCACTGATAACCACAGCCCGTTACGGTGCGGACAAACACGCAATAGCCTATGGAGCGATCACAAATTTATAAATAGGTAAGAGTGCATGAAATGTCTGTTTTGACCTTACTACAATCTATTGTTAGGGGGGTCATATTCTTTGCCTGATGTTTACGAATGTGAGTTCCAAACGTGCACCAAATGCACGTATGTTGATGCCCCTATTCCACTACCTACCTAGGCGCCGAAAGTACCTCTCTCCTTCTTGGCATGAGAGAGCAGAATTTGGGTTGAGATGCCATCACTCATGACAATGTAAATAAATGCGAACTTCGCTCTTGAGTCCTAAATGTGCACTATATGTATGTTATTGCCGCCCCCTTTTCATACCCTACCAAGGTGCCTACAGCACCTCTATCCTGCCTGCCAAGAGAGCACATAACTGGGTTGAGATGCCATCAACCATCTCACCACTAAGAGCCATATAATAATTTTGTCTTCATGTTTATGTTGTATCGTCTGTGTTTTTATTTCTTCCCCTATCTAGGTCGCAACAAGAGCGGTCACTATTTGAGCCTACGCCACCTTGTAGTTTTCACAAAGGGGACCGCTCATCTTTTTACATTGGGGTTCTTCACTTATTCACATTTCGCACTTTTTTACAATCAACTTTATTTGTCCTGAGGAAGCGCCAGGGATTGTTATGACCACTGAAGGGCACGAAACATGTTGACCGAAGAGTTACTGAGGCACATTATCGCCTAGCCAGTAACCAATAACCTACGGGTTTTTAACCTGTCGGGGGAACCCACACATTAAAAAGCCTTTTTCTGTATCCCCTAGCCAGTTTTAGTCATTCACTCACTCTCTCTCACGAACCCTCTTTCTCACTGAAAATCTCACACACTCACTCATCATACGGCGTTACTAAAGATCTCTGCCAAAGCGACCCTTTGGGGTGACCTGTAGGGCATTGCAGCGCCGGCCCGACGAGGAGCAACGCCCAATGATGAAGCATTACATCCCTTGGGATGTGTGAGGGCAACAAGAGACAAGATCTGTGATTGTCTCTATCTTGTGAGATTTAGACCTAGTCTCTCTCTCTCTCCCAGTGACCCACCAGTTTGGGTCTATATTACTACATGGAGCACGGGTACTGGACCTCAACTAGCTCTTAGTCCCCCCCTCTATTTTGATTTATATGGTATATAACTTTCACAACCACCCATTTTCAGGCCTCCTCTACACCAGCCTGTTAGAGGAACAGTAAAGCTGGTCCCAACCTCAACATCTTCCAGGAGGTCATGCACTAGAGCACAGTACAAGAGCAAATAGGTAAGGTTCTGCTAATTGGGTTTTTGCCAAAGAACATCAAAGACTATCAGAAGGAGTGGAACACTCAATCTCCTTTTGAGCAGAGGAGGTTATATCCTCTGTAGACATTTTATCGAATTGTGAACATCTATAAGGCTTACTGATAGCCCATCGGCGTCTGCAGGAATTGGCCTAGGGAATCCTTCTCCACAAAGTTTGTTGCACTCAATCTGACAGTCCTAATTAAAATGTTTCCTCTATAGTGCAATGCGCTTTCAATCTGGTCTTAGCCAGACAAGCGCAGAAACTCTTCATGGTCATCTTCAAAATGAGGCTGTTCTCTCAAGAAACAACTTACCTAGTCGCTATAACTTCTACCATGCACTTTAGCTAGTTTCAGGTCCTCAGTCTAAATAATACTACACTGTGTTCGTCTGCAAATATGGTGTTCAAGACTCACTTCACTTTCATTCCCAAGGTGTTGGCTGTGTTTTACCTGAGCAAAGTTTTATCCCCTACCTTTTTTTTCTATGCCAACAGTCTTTCACTGCTGAGGCTGTGCTGCTCAGCCAACACTTTATGATTAAACTGACAGAACAAGACTTTATCTTTTGGAGACCCTGGCCGAGCTATCGATCAATCAAACTATCTATCGTCTGTCCATGGCGGCATAAGCCATTGTGCATCATCCACTGTTGGAGATAATTATAGGACTGAAGGGTGTGATGCTGGATAGCTTCCGGAGGCATTAAGTTCTTAACGTTCCTCCTGAAGCAATACACACGTTGGTCATCAGTTTTGTGCAGTCTGTTTTTTCTTGGCCTAAAACTGGCCAATGCTGCCTATTCCGCCTCGTTTGTACTCTCTGTTCTGTGAAAAAGTACCTGCAAGTTGCGAAAGGGACAGGGGTGACTTTCTTACTCTTAGTCCTTAAGTCCTCCTACTAACCTCTCAGCTACATGATGAATAAAAACACGGATTGCCTCCTTTTTTAAAAAGAATATATAACCAGCATAGTTGCACACCTACGCTGGAAAGGGGGCTTCCTGCATATGACTTGTGATTTATGCTGCATTATTAACAGGAGAGAGCCTATGAACTTGTAGTAACAGAGTCATCCCAAAGATAACATTGTCCATTACAGAGATAGGAGCATAAAAACAATGTATCTGTTTAGTGTATGTTTGGGCAGTGTGCAAGAAATGCAGACCATCACGTGGGCATGCATAAGAAATATTGTGGCAATTGATTTATCATAAATGTGTATGCTGCGTAACTCTGTTTTCTACACAGTACTGAATCCGACAGTAGGCTGAATAGTCTGCTCCTCTATGTACATACTTTCCATTAGTAATTAGTGCAAATACTCTTTGACATCTTGTCTGCTTCTTATCATGGTGCAGGGGATTCAAACATCTTCTGGTTCAGCTGATTGGATATAAAAAGAAAAATAAGCAGTGTTACGATAGTAAGTGCCTCTGATGAAAGACAGTTTCGCTACTTACAGTAGATTGGACCCTGGCTGATTTGCTCTGATTGATTGCCACAGTGTTGCACTAATAATATTCACAATCATTTCATCCTTAGATTTGCATCTGAACACCGCTTCTGGGCACCCAGTCAGGAAGATGAAGAACTGGAGAATGAAGACCTGGCAGCAATGTCAAAAACACGATACATAACTTTTGCTGGCAAATTTGAACCTGTAAAACACAAGTGCATGGCACCTATGCCCAATGGTACTCTTTGCCAAAGACAGGACCGATTGAAGGTCAGGATATGCCTAGCTGCATCGAAATTATATCCTCAGTGCTAAATTGTATGCATGCATGTATACAAGATGTATTGTCTCTGATACATGTTTTGTCTTTCACTACTGTCAGTATATTGTTGGATGGAATTGAGCATGTAATGTGTTTTAAAGCTTTTTCCTAGCAAGTTGTTAAATTTTTGAAGCATGGGGGCTTTTTTGAGGGTAGTTGATAGAGGTTGGTTGAGATGCCAGTGGGTGGGAGGACAGTGTTTCAAAAAGTTGCTTTGCAGGTATTGAGTGTTCTGTGTGTTGTATAAAAATAACTTGTTAAGAGCAAGCAATAGATGGGTTGCATGAGCATGTAGCACCATAACTGTCACCTGCAGGCTACTAGTTATTGGGACATTTCTCATATTGGGTGGTAGGACACGTGTGCTTGTCAGCAATTAATACGCTATCTGTTCTAGTGCTTAACTCTCCGACAACAGAAAAGGATGCCTTCCAACAACCTCCAGAATGGAATGGATTTTTTTAGATGTAAAAGAGTAGTAGTAAAATACACATTTGCCAATATAGATCTGGAAGTCAGGATTGCCTTCCTAAACAGGGCTAGCTGGGGACTATATCTGAACATATCACAAAAACCTGCCAAACAGGGTAGCATTGGTATTCTCCCTCCATCTTTCTTCTCATCATGACAGCGCTGTTTTGACCATCTCCACAATCGAAAGGCTTCTCAAGATTAGATCCTGTGAAAGCTATCAAGACTTGATACTTGCTAATCTTCCTTTTTTCGCCACTAATTGTTAATTTTTGGAGGGTAGAGAAGCAGTTTGTCTAAACGAATAATCAAAACTTTTTATTGGTTATGGGGGACTTGCATCTGTGCCATGTGCATTGCTGATCCCCAGTGAAACCTAACACAGACACGGCCACGCCCAACCCCACTTCCATCCCCAAATACCAACCGGGAACTGCATTTGTTGAGGGTGCAGCAACCCATAAACCTCTCCTGAAGACATGTCACTGGCAGTCAGTTAATCCCAGTATAGATGCTGGTGCCTTTCAGTCATTAAAAACAAGCATTTGCAATGCAATAGGTCTCGCATTTACGCGAGTTTGAGCTATTGGCATTGTAAATGACAATGCCTTTTATTTATGTTTTGGGTTTTAAAACATAAAAAGGCATTGTCATTTACAATACTAATAGCTTAAACTCTCGCAAATGCAAGACCTATTGCATTGCAATAAAGGGCCTTCTTGACCGCTTGTTAGATTGTAAATATCAGAGGAAGAGACCGGCCTGCGATGTGTTCAAAGTAGTGATAAATAGTGCAGTGAAGAAGATGTGTTAGTGTTGTAAATTACACAGTCACAAAGTGTGAAGTGAGAGTTACATATGGTCCGAGCTATAAACACTAACAAAGCGCTGCAACACCTTTTGCTCTGTGATTACACTGTCGCGGCTCAGGAGGAAGAGCGGGGGGAGGCTATTTCCTGCCCTCTCCGTGATTTGAGTGTGCAGTGAGGCATTGCGTAATGTCCTTGCTATCTTTGGCCTAATAAAAAACACTCCAGCTGTAGTAGGGCCCTGGCTTCACCTCCTGGTGCAGGGCAGGCTGTGCTTTATGGCAGGCATGGAGGGAGGGATGGTCTCTGCTGCAGCTCTGGCCTCGTACAGTGCCCCTGCTATTACTATTGAGCGAGAGGCGCTGAGGTGGTGGTATTGGTAGTATTGCTATTGGTGGTGGTGGTATTGGTGGTATTGGTTGTGGTGGTATTGATGGTGGTGGTATTGGTGGTGGTGGTATTGATGGTGGTAGTATTGGTGGTGGTAGTATTGGTGGTGGTGGTGGTTGTGGTATTGGTATTGGTGGTGGTGGTATTGGTGGTGGTATTGGTATTGGCATTGGTATTGGCGGCGGTGGTGTGGTGGTGGTATTGGTGGTACTGGTATTGGTGGTGGTGGTATTGCTGGTGGTGGTATTGCTGGTGGTGGTATTGGTGGAGGTGGTATTGGTCTTGGTACTGGTGGTGGTGGTATTGGTGGTGATGGTATTGGCAGTAGTGGTGGTGGTATTGGTGGTGGTATTGGTGGTGGTATTGGTGGTGGTAGGGGTATTGGTGGTGATGGTGGTGGTAATAGTGGTGGTGGTGGTGGTGGTGGTATTGGCGGTGGCGGTGGTGGTGGTGGTATTGGTGGAGGTGGTATTGGTGGTGGTTGTGGTATTGGTGCTATTGCTGGTGGTATTGGTGGTGGTATTGATGGTGGTGGTATTGATGGTGGTGGTGGTATTGGTGGTGGTATTGGTGGTGGTATTGGTGGTGGTAGCATTGGTGGTGGTGGTAGTGGTGGTGGTATTGATGAAGGTGGTCTTGGTACTGGTGGTGGTGGTATTGGTATTGGTGGTGGTGGTGGTATTGGTAGTAGTATTGGTGGTGGTGGTGGTATTGGTGGTGGTGGTATTGGTGGTGGTGGTATTGGTAGTGGTATTGGTGGTGGTATTGGTGGTGGTATTGGTAGTGGTATTGGTGGTGGTATTGGTGGTGGTATTGGAGGTGGTGATATTGGTGGTGGTGGTGGTGGTGGTATTGGTGGTATTGGTGGTGTTGGTGGTATTGGTAGTGGTATTTGTGGTGGTATTGGCGGTGGTATTGATGGGGGTGGTATTGGTGGTGGTGGTATTGGTGGTATTGGTGGCGGTGGTGGTATTGGTGGTGGTATTGGTGGTGGTAGTGGTGGTGGTGGTATTGGTGGTGGCGATATTGGTGGTGGTGGTATTTGTGGTGGTATTTGTGGTATTTGTGGTGGTATTGGTGGTGGTATTTGTGGTGGTATTGGTGGTGGTGGTATTGGTGGTGGTATTGGTGGCGGTGGTGGTATTGGTGGTGGTGGTAGTGGTATTGGTGGTGGTGGTATTGGTGGTGGTATTGGTGGTGGTATTAGTGGTGGTATTAGTATTGGTGGTGGTGGTATTGGAGGTGGTATTGGTGGTGGTGGCATTGGTGGTGTTGGTATTGGTGGTGGTGGCATTGGTGGTTGTGGTTTTGGTGGTGGTATTGGTGGTGGTAGTGGTATTGGTGGTGATGGTGGTGGTATTGGTGGTGGCATTGGTGGTGGTGGTATTGATGGCGGTGGTATTGGTGGTGGTGGTGGTATTGGTGGTATTGGTGGTATTGGTGGTTGTTGTGATGGTGGTATTGGTGGTGGTGGTATTGATTATGGTGGTGGTATTGGTGGTGGTGGTATTGATGGTGGTGGTGGTATTGGTGGTGGTATTGGCGGTGGTGGTGGTATTGGCAGTAGTGGTATTGGTGGTGGTGGTATTGGCAGTGGTGGTGGTATTGGCAGTAGTGGTATTGGCAGTAGTGGTATTGGCGGTTGTGGTATTGGAGGTGGTGGTGTTGGTGGTGGTGGTAATGGTGGTGGTGGTATCGGCGGTGGTGGTGGTATTGTTGGTGGTATTGGTGGTATTGGTGGTGGTGGTGGTAATGGTGGCGGTGGTGGTATTGGTGGTGGTATTGGTGGAGGTGGTGGTGGTGGTATTGGTTGTGGTGGTATTGGTGGTGGTTGTGGTATTGGTGGTGCTATTGCTGGTGGTATTGGTGGTGTTGGTGGTGGTGGTATTGATGGTGGTGGTATTGATGGTGGTGGTATTGGTGGTGGTAGCATTGGTGGTGGTATTGGTGGTGGTAGTGGTGGTGGTGGTATTGGTGGAGGTGGTCTTGGTACTGGTGGTGGTGGTATTGGTATTGGTGGTGGTATTGGTGGTGGTGGTATTGGTAGTAGTATTGGTGGTACTGGTGGTGGTGGTGGTGGTATTGGTAGTAGTATTGGTAGTGGTATTGGTGGTGGTATTGGTGGTATTGGTGGTGGTATTGGTGGTGGTAGTGGTATTGGTGGTAGTGGTAGTGGTGGTGGTGGTATTGGTGGTGGTATTGGTGGTGGTATTGGTATTGGTGGTGGTATTGGAGGTGGTATATTGGTGTTGGTATTGGTGGTGGTGATATTGGTGGTGGTATTGGTGGTGGTGGTATTGGTGGTGGTATTGGAGGTGGTGATATTGGTGGTGGTATTGGTGGTGGTGGTATTGGTGGTGGTATTGGTAGTGGTATTTGTGGTGGTATTGGCAGTGGTATTTGTGGTGGTATTGGTGTTGGTGGTGGTATTGGTGGTGGTGGTATTGGTGGTGGTGGTGGTGGTATTGGTGGTGGTAGTGGTGGTGGTATTGGTGGTGTTGGTTGTATTGGTAGTGGTATTTGGTGGTATTGGTGGTGGTGGTGGTATTGGTGGCGGTGGAGGTGGTGGTGGTGGTGGTGGTGGTAGTGGTATTGGTGTTGATGGTTTTGGTGGTGGTATTGGTGGTGGTATTAGTGGTGGTATTAGTATTGGTGGTGGTATTGGTATTGGTGGTGGTATTGGTATTGGAGGTGGTATTGGTGGTGGTGGCATTGGTGGTTGTGGTTTTGGTGGTGGTATTGGTGGTGGTAGTGGTATTGGTGATGGTGGTGGTATTGGTGGTGGCATTGGTGGTGGTGGTATTGATGGTGGTGGTATTGGTGGTGGTGTTGGTGGTGGTGGTAGTGGTATTGGTGGTGGTGGTATTGGTGGTTGTTGTGGTGGTGGGTGGTGGTATTGATGGTGGTGGTGGTGGTGGTGGTGGTATTGGCGGTGGTGGTGGTATTGGTGGTGGTGGTATTGGCGGTGGTGGTGTATTGGTGGTGGTATTGGCAGTAGTGGTATTGGTGGTGGTAGTGGTATTGGAGGTGTTGGTGGTGGTGGTAATGGTGGTATTGGCGGTGGTGGTATTGTTGGTGGTATTGGTGGTGGTGGTGGTAATGGTGGAGGTGGTGGTATTGATGGAGGTGGTGGTATTGATGGTGGTGGTGGTATTGGTGGAGGTGGAGGTGGTGGTATTGGTGGAGGTGGTGGTGGTGGTATTGGTTGTGGTGGTATTGGTGGTGGTGGTATTGGTGGTATAGGTGGCGGTGGTATTGTTAATAAAACAGGCTTTTGAAAACAACCCGTCAGGTGGCTTCAGTACAGATGATATGTAACACAGATGTGCTGTTGTCAGCTTCAACCCATTAGCACACGATTATGTGCTACCTGGAATTCACAAGACCTAATTCGCTAATCATTTCTAAATCCATTTTACTTGGGGGGGGGGGAGGGAGCGGGGGGGGTTGAAACAGACACGAGACAATGCTGGGTTAAATTGATTGAAAGCAGGTGCCCGTGTTACGGGGCGGCCATGCTGCTTAAAAAAATCACAAGCGGTTTCAGCTGAAGCAGCGCATGTCTGGCCTGCAGTATGAGAAACTCAATAAAGTAAATAGTGCTTACAGACTAAATAACAGGTCCCATGTAGCAACCGAAGTAAAGGGGCCAGTCGCCATGGGAGGTTACAAATGAAGACAAGGCCGTACTAAGGAGGGACTAACAAGCCTATTAATGAATCCGAAGGCAGCATTTACGATAGACAATGAGCAAAAGCCAATGAAAGATATGGGAGGAGAGTGGGTGCGGCTTCTCTCCCATACTCTCTACTACAGCAGTCTCGCAGCACATGCGCGCTGTCGCTAGGCTCGACCTAAAAACCAGAACCGGGAGGGAGAATGAGGATGAAGGCACGGCCCGGTCGATGAACTAATCAGCAATACCATTGTTTATTAATTATCTTAAAGCGGTGCACTATTTACATCTTGCAAAGTTTACATACCTACTGTATTTATTGTAGAAAGGGGGCTTATTGACCAAAAACTGATCCAACAGACAGTATGCAGCCTCCCACTATGCTTCTGAAAAATCATTCTATCAGTTAAAAAATATATTAAGTAGCAGGTCCCCTATGTCTTATTTAGCAGGAGCTTGGAACCCAAGTGAAAGCCACAGTTGAAATAGTAATCTGAAATGTATTGCAGTTTTTGTTTTTTTTACCAGGAGTAGCTTACTTTTATTTAGCAAAATCTTCTTGTATTAACCTAGAAATCAGGGACGCTTTGTGTACCTTTTGTACATGCGTCAAGGAGGTTGTTGGAACAAAAGGCAGTCCTCTACTTCCCTTACAACACAAAACTGATTTCTAGAAACCTTGATCATCTCCTGTCCGTTCTACGCAGGAATTTCTAGATGTTTCTTTAAAAACTGTAGGTGCAACCTGCACTATGAAAGGATCGCTACTGTTATCACTATGGGTCTAATTCTTAGACAGAAAGACTTAAAAGACAAGTGGTAGTGTGAAAAATAGTTTCAAACTGTAGCCTTATGGAAAAGCAGTACAGAGATTTGCTTCTTTACAAGAGATATAAATATTGATCCACGCGATGAATGAGCGAGTCAGCATGGAACAGAAGATGGACGCATGTACAACTTATCAGTGGAGGATGTGGCCCAACGGCTAGATCGGTAAAGCTCGAAGCTGGGGAACCGGGTTCGAGTCTCGGCAGGGACGCTCAACACCCTGTGATTCTGGACAAATCACTTAATCTCCCTGTGCTAAACAAAATTAATGTTTCCGTCTGTAGCGCAACTGGTGCTCATCTAAAGCGCACCGATACAGTCGGGTCGAGTTCGCACTATATACAACTCCAAAAAATAATAATAAATCTAAAAGCATTTAATTAAGAACCATGTTTTTAAGCCCCTGCGAAAGCCAGTGTAGTCTGTAGTGGTTTTGAGCATTGAAGACAGTTTCATATATTAAATGTGAGAGGGGAGAAAGCTCTCCACCACAGCGAGGTTGTGCATTGTTAAAGCTTGAGAACAAATGGCTGGTGGTAGAACGAAGAGTACGTGATTGTGAGCATCTATTATAGTGTGACTCCTACAAAAAAATGGCCCATTGTCAAATGTGCAGACTCTTGAAAAAGATTTTTTCTGGATTGGGAAGCCAGTAAAGTTTTTGTAAGTTTAGTGAGATGTTCCTCATGGGGTTTCACACAACAAGGCTTCTCCAGTTTCAAGTGTTCTTTACTGCTCATGCTTTGGAACCTCAAGCATATTTTTATTTTTTTCAAAAGCATGCTAGCAATGAAAACATATCTATAAAACCCAAACTCGCCTGCCTTTCTTTTAAAATGTTGACTGGTCACTCATTAGATTGTAAGCCTGGTTATTCAGGAAGCACTGCTATTCCTGGAGTTGGTTTAGCAACACTGCAGTGATTATTCAGTCTTGTGGAACGAATGAGGCCCACCGTGGAAATATATTTATATTTGAATTTTGTTTCTGTAGGTTACTCATATGAACTTTACTGTCAGGAGGTACCTGAAACATTTTAGAGCAAGGTGAGGTACTGATATGAGGTGAAGCTGTACATTTTTTGTGATGGATTTGCATCAGAAATGACTAAAGTGAGTCCATAAAGCCACATAAGACATGAGTGATATCGGTTTCCAGTGATGATGTTTCAGTGCTTCACAGAGGTTACAGGCCGAAAATAAGGCAGAGTAAAAGAAAACATTATACAGGGGAATAAAGTTACTGAAGAATTTATAACCTCAGGAGGGGGCAAGGAGAGTGATCTGTGGGAGAACGCATATTCACCTGAAAGAATGTTATAGAAGATAAGTAATTGAGCCTTCTAATGAATATATTTCCTGTAGGTCCCCCAAATTAAGGAAACAAAGATGAGGTCCTAAGCAGTGTGTTAATTATCCCACCTATACACTATGAAGAGGCACCCTTTCAAATTGGAATCCTGACTTTGCATCAGAGTTAAAGCAGTAATACTTTGTGAAAGTATGTCGAGAGGCCTAGGAGTCTACCTAAGAGATTACAGGCAATGCTATGCATCCAAGGAGAGCTGACGTTACTGCCTTTCCCCTGGCAGAGAGGTGTCGGATTCCTTTGGAGTGTCTGTAATAGCAGCCTCATAACAAACATTCTTATATGCAGAGGTTTCCACATCCCAAATTCGAGTGCTTTCTAACATACGGATTGCCCAGGTTTGTTCCTATCAAACCATCAAAAAACGAATCATCCACCCTAATGTTTTAGATCTGTACAGATTTGTTATGCTCTTTTAGAATCCAGCCTGTGGATACTTTCCTTCATCTTATAGGGATGTAGAGGCAGAAGGAAATTTGAGATTTTCTTACCACTTTCTGTAGGAATTAATGCTTTACTTTCACTGCTACTCTGATGTGAAGTGCATGGTGGAGGTGCAGAGTCTGCTTGCAGTGTCTCACTCTGCTGTCTGAACTAGTCACCACCAGCAAATTAGTTGTTACATTTCTCATGGAACAAGAAAGCATTGACTTAGAGGTTGAACCATTGTGGAATATTCCATTAACTCCATTATGGACTTGCATTGGCACTTCTGGTGATGCCTTGAATTGTTATGTGTACTTGTAAAGCGTACTAGCACTCGTTTGGGTATCCTGGCGATGAGCAGGTGTGTGTGCGCCTAGCCCTTCCTATGGTAAGGTGGTTGATTGAAAAGCCATGTCTTCAGCTTCTTTTCAAATTCAAGAAGAGAGGAGTAGGCTCTGATGTGGAGTGAGAGGCAGTTTAGGAGCAATGTAAGAGAACACCTGTCCTCCTGATTTGGTTTTGTGTATGTGTGGGATGTGTGCGAATAGGAATCCTGCGGAGCGGAGGTGACTGGGTGTTTGGTGGAAGGAGATGCAACTGTTCAGTTTGGTGGGGCCTAAGTTGTCTAACATCTTGAAAGTGTGTGTGAGGAGTTTCAAAGTAGTGCGCTTGTGTATTGGAGAAAGGGTGATGTGCGTTCTGTGTGGGAGATTGATGACGAGTCTGGCTGCCGAGTTCTGAATGGTTTGTAGTTTTCTAGTGAGTTGCTTGGTGATCCCGGTGTAGAGGGTGTTCCCATAGCCCAACTTGCTGGTGACTTGTGCTTGAATGACAATTATTTTAGTGTTGCTTTAGGTCCACTTGAAGATCTTTCTTAGCATCTTCCGGTGTGGAAGCAGGTTGGAGTGACGGCGTTTACTGGTGTGGTCATGTTCAGTTTACTGTTGATTATTCCGATGTTCCTGGCAGGGGTGCTGGGTGTGGGTTGGGTCAGAGTACGGCTGGCCTCTGGTTGGAGTCCTATGGTGAGGTGTTTTTGCTGAATGTCGCTATTTCATGTATGAGTTGAAGAGAGTGGGGCTGAGCAATGAACCTTGAGGCATATGCCACAGATGAGTTTGTGAGCTTTTGAGGAGTAAGGTGCCAGGCTGACAGCTTGTGTTCTATCTGTTAAGAAGGAGCAGATCCAGCAGGGGGTCCTTGGATGCCAATCTTGTGCTGGCGCCTGATGAGGATGGAATGTGAGACTGTGTGAAATGCTGCAGAGAGGTCCAGGAGAATGAGGGCTGCCGTGTCACTTCTGTCAAGGATCATGGGGATGTTGTCTGCAGCGGCGATGAATACGGTTTCTCTACCATGGTGGGCTTGAATCCTGACTGAATGGTATTGAGGAGCTGGTGTCTGTTAATTAGTTTTTCTAAGACCTTTGCTGGGTATGGTAATAGGGAGATGGGTCTGTAGTTGGAAAGTGTGGATGGTTTCTTGAGCAGGGGAATGACAGTGAAATGTTTCCAGGTGCCCGGGAATATGGTTGATATGATGGGTGTTGAGGATGGGTATTAGTGCTTCCCTGATAAGTGGGAGCCCTTTGGCGAAGGCGTGGGTAGGGCAAGGATCAGATGCAGCCCCCAAGTGGATGGTCTTCATGGTAGCATCAATTTCAACTGTGGTAATGGTTGGTCACGAGGTCAGAGTACGTTCTTTGGCCATAATGGGAAGTTGAGTTGCAACTGTGATGGATTAAGGTTAAGATTTGAGGTTGCTACATGTGAAGGTGATTTTGTTACAGAAGAATCGCAGAGCTTATTGCAATGGTCTCTTGAGCGGGTGCAGTTGTGGAGGCGGCAGAAGGTGCAGTAAAATCTTTGATGGTGAAGATTTTGCTTGTTGCTTTTAGTGCCGGTGTTGATGTGATCTGCAAGAGCTGTGCCCATGATGTTTTGTGTCTGCTTTTGGTGGCATCTTGGGGGTGATTTAAAGATATCTTTATCGGTGGTGTTTTTACTTGATCGCCATTTGCGCTCCATTTGCTTGCAGTGGCCTTTCGTCAGCCTGAGTTCCTCTGTGTACCAACTGGCCAGTGGTTGGGCTCTTGCCATTAGGTTGCGCTTGAGGGGAGCAAGGGTACTGGCTCATGCGCTGATCCAGCTGTTGAGGTTCTTGATGGCTTTTGGCAAGTTGCTGGTGTCCTCGGGACGGTGCATGGAGAAGGTGAAATACAGTCCACAGATTGATTCACACCGCTTCATCAGTCATTCCTTAATTAACATTGCTACCAAATGTTTCCTACCAAGGCTAATTTCTAGGAATAGGATTCATATGAGACATCTGGGGAAGAATATATGTCCATCAGAAAGTATGTCACCAGAAGTAACTTGTTCATGGTATTCATCCTTGTCAGTATGTTTTCAATGCACTAGAGTAACTTTTTGTTAGGCCTGGGATCCTTGGTGTGGCTTTCCCCCTAACTTTTTGTCTTCAGACCTCCTGTTTTGCTGACTTCATTTTTGCTAGCCTTAGGACTCTGCACACTGCACCACTGCTACCCAGTGCTAAAAGTGCTTGTGCTCTCTCCTTAAAACATGTTAAATTGGCCTCTACCGAGTTGGCGTATTTAACTGTACGTCCTTAGTAAAGTCACACTATCTGTGCACAGGGCCCATAAATCAAATGCTATTAGTGAGCCTGCAGCACTGACTATGCTACCCACTTAAGTAGCACTTTAAACATGTTTCAGGTCTGCCATTGTTTTAAACTGCCATGTCGACCTGGCAAATTAAGCCTTTTTCCAGGCCCAACCCTTCCTTTTTAATACAATTTAGTCACCCCTAAGGTAGGCCCTGGACAGACCAGAGGGCAGGGTTCAATCTATTTAGAAAGTAGGACATGTACATTTAAGTTTTACATATCCTGGGAGTGAAAAACTCTGAAATTTGTTTTTCACTACTGCAATGCCTACCTTTCCTTAGGATAACATTAGAGTTACCTTATTGCATTTTTATAAGTGTAATTTCCAAATGGGAACAAGTGATAAGTTCATGTTTGGTGTCTATGGAATTGGAAATTAAAATCCTAACTATGGTGAAGTTGGATTTTAAATTACAATTTCAAAAAAGCCACTTTTAAAAAGTTGACATTTTCTTGTTTAAGCCATTTGGTGCCTGCAGCCTGTCTCTGGGTCACATGACTGGGTGTGGGTGACATTTGGGCTTTGTGTATTCCTCCAAGATAGCCACACACAATGGGGACATTAAGTGTGACTGGATGGGCCATCACTGGCAGGATGGGAGGAAGGAGCTGGGCCCAGCCCCACTTACACTTGAGTAGGCTGTGTCCTGTCTCCACAAGCATACCCCCAGTAGTTAGTCTGGAGCCAGGGCCAGGAAGGCAGGGCACCTGTGAATTTTAAATGCATGCCTCTAGAAGCGTCTTCCCACTTCAAAGGCACAACTGGGTATAAATATTGGACCTCATACACCACCACTTCAGGACACTTCTGGACCTGTGGATACTCTGCCAGGAAGAAGGACTGCTGCTCTGAAGGAACTGCTGCCCTCTTGCCTGGTTGAGAAGGACTGGACCTGCATCTCTTGATACCAGATCTAGTTAGCTGGCCTCCTCATCTGAAGCATCAGGGACATAACAGGCTTCCACCAACCTTGCATCTGGATTCTGCCATCTGTGAGTCTACCCTTCCAAGTGGTGCCACCCGTAGTACTGAACCCTTGTAAGTGGGCTTAAGGTGCTCTGCCAACCTCTGTGGATCCAGCGGAACTGATGCATCTCCTGTGCTGTTCGGCGCAACCCATAGCAGAACCAACGCTTCTCCACTGCTGCGTGGATTGAACATGTTACAAAGACTTGCACCATCTCCGCCGCAACCTGTTCGGAACTGCCACTGAGAGACTCATCCTTGGTACAGGCCTTCACATCCCTCGTCGATGGCAGCCACGACGACAAACTCCGCATCACAGCCTCGCAGCTCCTGGGAACCGGCACATCTCTCAGACTGAGCACCGCATCCTTAACGCCAGGTTTCATAGCACAAGCCCCGTTGACGGGATCCTCGATGACGCTGCAGGCCCTTGCATAGGAGTCTGCTGCATCTCGGAACTGACGCATCGCTTCGGCTGTACAACACATCTTTGACGTGAATCCTCACAAAGCTCAACAAACCAGGATTTAAGGTACTTTGCTCAGCGGTCCGAACTGTATCCCTATAGCCGTCCCGCGCCCCATCAAGGTTGGCCTGAACTTGTGACTTTGACCTGGTCCGGCGTGACCAGATACCCGCAGTTGGTGCTTTGTGCTTTTTGGCGCTATATTCACTAAAAAATAATTAATTGCATATCTCTGGTTTTACTGATTGGATTTTTGTCGTTTTGGTAGTTTTATTTATTAAAAAAATAATTTCTATTTTTCTAACTTGTTGTGGGATCCTTCTTGTGTGGCTTTTTCACTTTATAACTGTTTAAAGTGGTGCACAAATATTTTACACTTTGCCTCCAAGTTAAGCCTGTGACAGGCTACGAGAGGGTTGAGCACAGGTTAATTTAGGGTTGGCCGTGCCTCACCCTGACAAGGATTGTGGTTGCTGCTTGAACAGGGCTCACACCCCAGTCAACCAACAACCCAATTTCTCACACTTTTGGTTTTGTTCTTATAATTAAACATGTTTGTTTGAAAGCGATTTGGAATGTAAATTTTTTTTTGTTTTTCTAGTGTCCTTTCCATGGTACAATAATATCTCGCGATGAACTTGGAATTCCAATTAATCCGGAAGACAGAGCCAGAGAAGAGAAAAAAAAGTTTGAGAAGCAGGCAGAAGAACAAGGTTAGTTTTGTGATATTTCAGAGTATGCGATAGAGGAACAGAGAGTTGTAGATTTATGCTATGTTACACAGCTATTTTTAATATCTTATGCATGTGCTTTTCCACCATTGGACGGCGTTTGACCATTGGCAGATTAGTGAGAATTGATAAACAGTGCTAAGATTTTTTTATTTAAATCAAGAACATCTGCTCTTTTGTTCAATCATAGATTAAAATTGTCAGAAGTAGATGTAGAAGTAGAATTAGTATATGTCTGTTATAATCTTTAAAATGGATTTTAAAATGGCTTTCACAGTATGGGCACTAGGTAAAATAACATGTTTGCTCCTTTAGTGGAGCAGAAATGTAAATACATGTTTATTCTTTGCTTGCCACCATTTGCATTAATAATTCATACAATTATTGTCTAATTCTGACTTTTGGAAATACCATTCCATATCGGAGAGCCTGAAATTACTTTCCACTCTATTTACAAATGTACATTTTTCTTCATCAGCCTGCGACAATGATATGTATGTCCTCAGCATATCTTGTTCTCCATCAAACTAATTTTTTGTCCACTGATGCTAACTTTATTTGCGGTTCAAATGTGACTATCTGAGTTCATGAAGCATTATTTCTTTACATTTTCTTTCTGGGCTTTTTAACCAGTGCCATTCTCCCCTTGCTTCAAGGTATGCATGGCATATGGGTGTCAGCTAGTCTAGATTTCTAAAGGTTCCACTTCCTCGTGTTTCCTGCTTTATGAGAAACTGATTGTAATAGATCCAACATTGTGGGTCAGTGTAGGAAATCCACCTTTTCTGCAGAGTCCTCCTACATTCTCAGAATTCCTGGACTCAGTTTTGTTTTCTATTAAGGGTCTGTGCTCTGTGACACTTGTGGGGCTATAAAATGGTGATGCCAAAATGAGTTTCACCCATTTTGTCTATTTACCTCTCTTACAAGTCTGTGGTAGATGGTGCAGAAATTGCATCTTTGACATGGAACTTAATTTCATATGTGAGCTGCAGCTTGCATGTACAACACCCAAATAGATAACCAAAATATATAGCTGCCAGGACACCACTGTCCTCTGACTAGGCTGCAGTTTTTAAAGCAAGGCAGTAATACCAGGAAAGAAAAGTGTTTTTGCTATGAAGGAAAGTCTATTTTATATATTAATAAGTCAACCTTACCCTGTGCCTTGTAAACCAACTGGGCTTGGTGCTTAATGTATGAAAAAGTGCCACACTGCATATTTGCAATAGTGTACCCTCATGGTGGCTTAGTGTCAAAAACAGTTTTCACTTTGATGGTTCAGCTAGAACAGCTGTTGCTAAAATTAAAACCCTTCATTTCTACCTTCGCCTGATAAAATGCTATCACAATTATTCTAAGATGTTTCCTATTAAGGTTTAAATATCTAACTTCATTGAGAAAGTAGTTTTTGCTAAAGAATATATATATATATATATATATATATCTATATATATATATATATATATGTATTCATATATATGTATCACCACGGACTCGTGATGCAAAGGCATTTGGGAACAAGGTGCTGGTTGTTGGAAGGTGATAAACGGCAATTGGTGATGGGTGCCCTGCCGCACAACCCACTGTGGTTTTTAATTGACATTGTGATTCGGGGGCACGCAACTCACTGGAGTAGAAGTGGGCACTACAAATACCATCAGGACACGGGGGTGGCCACGCCCACTGAGGCCGGGTTTTAATCGTTGTGTTAGTGCCGAAAAACTGCTGTGCCTTTGCATCACGAGTCCGTGGCCTCTGAGGAAGTGTTTTACACGAAACGCGTCAGGCTGGACTAAATCTGTTGCTGTTGTGCATCTTCTTCGTTGCTGCTTCCAATAAAGATTATAGCTGATACTTACCTGTTCGTGGGCTCCTCTATCACAGGCAACTCGTTGGTTTGGATATATATATATATATATATATATTCACTGAAAAAACCATAGGTTTTAGGCACAGTTATAGTTAGTTGGACATTGCACTCGTACAAAACCCGTGAAATTCCCCGTTATAGTTAGTTCAGCTAACTATAACTCGCGCCCCGCAATGCACTGCTGATGACGTCACATATTACATCACTCATGACATGGTCAGTGACATCACTGATGACATCTCAAATGACATCATCCAGTGACTGTGTGTTTCTGTAAAGTTTAAATATTTTTAATATATATAGGGAAAGGCGTATTGAAGAATGAGTGGGTGTATAAGTGTCTGTATGGATGATTTAGTAGGTGCGTGACTAACTCTATAAGTGAGTGATTAAACGTATCTTACTGAATGCATGGGTTAGTGACTAAACTGGGTGAATGTCTGTATCCGTCTGTCTGTTGCTGTGTAAGCGGCTGCATGGGTTTGTGAATAGCTACATGAGTGTCTATATGAGTTATTGATTGGTTGTCTGAGTATCTGTATGGGTGCCTGAATGTTTGTGTGGATGGGGTGTGTGTGACTGCACATAGATGTATCAGTGGGTGATTCACTGGTTGCATGGTTTCAAGAGTGCATCTGTGATGGACTGTATGGGTGAGTGTGTGTATGGGTGTGTTAGTGAGTGAATGTATATCTCAGTGGTACATGTGTGAGTAACTACATATGTGAAAGGCAGTATATATGTGTGTTGGAGTATATAAATGGGTATAAGTGAGAGTGTGTGATTGTGAGAGTGGCTGTATGGATGAGTGTGTACTTGTATTAGTGATTGTATAAGAGCGTAAGAATGTGCTAGTATTTGTATGAGTAAGTGAGCTGGTGTGTGTATAACTGTATAGGTGAGTAAATGGCAGTGTGATTAATTATTTGCATGACTGACTAGGTGTGTGAGTACCTCTATGGATGAGTGGCGGTGTGTGAGTGTCTATGTAGGTGTATGAGTGCATATGATAGTCCTAGTACTGAGTGACCGTAAGTATGAGTGACTGTACGGGTGAGTGAGTGGATGTGTGTGTAGACCTAAGAATCAGTGAGTGGGTATGTAGTTATTGGTGTTGGAGTGTCTATGGTTTTGAGAATGGCAGTCTGTAATTTAGAGTGGGTGTATCAAAAGTTATATTAGGGTGTGAGAAGATGCATGAAATTATCACATGGATGATGTCATCAGTGATGTCATCAGTGATGTCATTTGAGATGTCATCAGTGATGTCATCAGTGATGTCACTGACCATGTCATGAGTGATGTAATATGTGACGTCATCAGCAGTGCATTGTGGGGCGCGAGTTATAGTTAGCTGAACTAACTATAACAGGGGAATTTCACGGGTTTTCTACGAGTGCAATGTCCAACTAACTATAACTGTCCCTAAAACCTATGGTTTTTTCAGTGAATTTCAAAGGTTTTTTAAATGCAAATTTCTAACTATAACGTGTCTGAAATCTATGGTTTTTTCAGTGAATTTCAAAGTATTTTTAAATGCTAATTCCTAACTATAACATGTCTGAAACCTATGGTTTTTTTCAGTGACTTTCCAAGGTTTTGTAAATGACAATTTTTAAATGTATTAATTGTTATCTTTATTTTTTCTATACTGATTTACTACATTTTTTAAACTATTTTTAGATATTTTATTTTTTAAATTACATTGTAATTACATTATACATTACATTACAAAATATACTTTCTCAGAATAAATTACTTTAGTTTAAATACTTTGCAAATAGGCAATAGACTTTTAAGTACAGTAGTTACAGTTGTTGCAATGGGCAACACAATTTCAAACACAATGCAACATTGAGCTCAATATGAATTTCTAGAAAAATGCAATTAGTTACTTTATGGATTACTTTTCTAACCACAGGACTGGATCCTAGATTCAGTCCTGGGACATCTCCTGTAAACAGTTGAGTAAAAGCGTTTTGGTTACAGTAGTGATTTTTAAGGAATATTATTGTATTTTAAAAGTTGACACTTATAAACTTTTTCACATAGAATCACCAATGTTATCCTATGGGAGGAAATTCACTTAGCAGGTAAGTAGTGTTATCGTTACTTTTTCTTACTCAGTGGTGGATCCTGGATCCAGCACTGGTGCATCTCCTGTAAACAGTTGAAAGAATGCGTTTAAGTCATACAGGCGATTTTTAAGGAATATTTGTAGTTTGTGAAAATCGACACTTTTGAAACTTTTCTGCTGAAAACCAGACAATGGATTCCTATGGAAGGAAATACAAGTTACTGGTAAGTACGGTTAGAATTACTTTTCTGGCTCAGTGCTGGGCTAAAAGATGCAGCACTGGGTTCTCTCCTGATAACAGGTGAGTAAATCGGAATTCGTACTTCGGCTGATTTTAGAGGAATATTATAAAGTTCCAAAACTCCACACTTAGAAGAATTTCCAAGTCAAACCAGTCAATGTTAGCCTATGGAAGGAAATTCAAGTTACTGGTAAGTACGGTTAGAATTACTTTTCAGGATCAGTACTGGGCTCAAAGATGCAGCACTGAGGTCTCTCCTGATAACAGGTGAGTAAATCGGAATTCGTAGTTCTGCTGATTTTATGTTTAAATGTTTTTATTAGGATTTTCAAGAAACTCACAACATACAGAGAGAGCATTAGAATAGACATTGTGCGGGGCCGGGCAGTCGGCAGATTGAATCGCAACCTGAGGGAGACTGCTAAAGGGATGATGCATATAAAATATCGCACTGACTCTCCCCCATGTGGAGGCCACGTCCCCAAAAAGCATACTCTGTGTAAAACCAAAAACAGTAACACCCACCCCGTCCGGTAGTTCTTGCGCCTGAAAAGGCCACCATGTGGCTGGTGCTGCTATGTCGTGAGTAAGTTGCCTGCGCGAGCTAGGGAGGTCTCCATAGATCTGACAGCCGTAGCACCCGTAGGTATTTGGGCTGTGTGATCTCATTAAATTCATGCGATACTAAGTGCAGGAAGGGGGCCCAAACCTCCTGGAAAGAAGTAGTAGAGTTATTCAGAGTGGCAGAAATGCGCTCCATGCCGAGGATATACCAGAGCCTGTGCAGCCACCCCGTGTGGTTTGGCAGAACAGGGGTGCCCCAGTGGGTCAGTATGGTTTGTAGTGCTGCCCCCAGTGCCATCCCCATTTGTCGTCCCCTCATGCTCCGGAGTGGGTACGTGATGGGATTTGGAAGCCCCAGGACCACGTACACCGGGAGCCTCGGGATCTGCGTGTTAAAAAGCTCATCTACTGTATCAAGAATCTTGGTCCAGTAGGGGGAGAGCAGTGGGCAGTCCCATAGGATATGGAGTAACGTACCCTCGCCGCCACAGCCCCTCCAGCAATCTGAACTCCTCTGGGGATTGCCCCTGTGTAAGCCTACCGGGGTCAGGTACCAATAAGTGGCGATTTTCATGGCAGTTTCTATGCTAGCTACATTTCGGCCTGTGTGCCTCGCCCTTTAATAGATCCCATCCCAGTCTTTCTGCGTAAGTACGCCCCCCAGCTCCCTCTCCCACCTTTTCCTACTCGGCGTGTCCTGGAGATATGTGTTGTGCGTGAGCATTTCATATATGTTGGAGATCATACTCTTATCTGTGGTCTTGGTAATCAGCCACTTTTCAAACTTGGTCAGCAAGCGACCCCCGGCTGCCCTCATTTCTGGTTGGAGCACCCAGTGCCTTAGTTGCAGGTAGCGGAATCTTTCGGTTTCAGGAATCCCATAGTCTTGTTGCAGCTGAGTGAAGGGAATGATCCCGGAAATATCAAAGAGATGCCCTACTGAGCGACAGGGGTGTCTTGCCATGCCGTGTATGTTTTGTCTGACCAGCCCGGCGTGAAATTGCTGTTCCCAAACAATGGGGTCAGAGGGGAGGGAAATGTGGTAAGTTTTCTGGGAACTGCCACCCCGTCCCATACCGTCATCACCGATCTGGTGATGGGGGAGCGCATGAGTCCAGGTGGGCGCTGCGATTTCCGCAGAAAGGGAACCCTCCAGAGAGGTACTCCTGCAAGAGCCCTGTCCTGGAAGAGCCACCTCTTCTCTGACTCCGGCCTGGCCCATTCCACCAGGTACCGCATCTGTGCGGCCTTATAATACCCAAGGAGATCTGGTATCCCCAGCCCTCCCTGTTCCGGTCGTCTGTAACCCAGCGCTTTGCTCATGCGTGGTCGAGCTCCCGCCCAAATAAACCGATTGATGTTGCGTTGTAACGAGGTTATCGCCCCTGTGGGAGGTAGGGCTGGGAGTGTTTGAAAGAGAAAAAGTGCTTTGGGCAATAAGGACATCTTGATCGCTGCTATTCGACCAAAGAGGGAGAGCTGATGCTTGCTCCAGGTGCCCAGATCTTTTTTGCCTGCTGTGCCAATCGTGAGTAGTTCAGGTGGACTGTTTGACTCACGGACGGCGCTAGTTCCAGCCCCAAATATGGAATAGAGTCTCACCACTCGGATGCCACACGTGCCACCCTCCCGTAGTTTGAGCGAGGTCGATGCAGGGTTCAGATCTAGAATGAGCGATTTCCCCACATTAACTCGGAAGCCAGACACCTTACTGAATGTCTCCAGTTCCTCCACGAATGCCGGAAGCGAGACCCCAGGCTCCGCCAGTGCCGCTATCACATCGTCGGCATAGAGACTGATTGGATGAGTCTCTCCCCCGAATGGTATACCCCGTATGGTGCGGTTGTCGCGGGCTCTCTGCGCGAGGGGCTCGATGTACAGGGCGAAGAGCAGAGGGGACAGCGGACACCCCTGTCGCGTTCCCCTCTGAATCATGAAGGGTTGCGAGGTTAATCCATTCACCCTAATGTGGGCAGTAGGGCCGGTATAGCAGCAGCCCACCCATTCCCTGAACTTCTCCCCCAGGCCGAATTTCGCCATTGTGTGCCCTAAAAAGCGCCAGTCCACACGGTCAAACGCTTTTTCAGCGTCTATCGTCAATAAGATTGCGTCTAAGTGCGTCTGATGGGCTTTATCAATGAGATGTAATATTCGTTTCGTGTTATCCCCGCATTGTCTGGATTGGATAAACCCAGCCTGGTCCGGTTCTATCAGGTTGAGCATGCATGGGCCCAGCCGAGTAGCCAATATGCCAGTGAATATCTTAAAATCAACGTTAAGGAGTGATATTGGGCGGTATGAGCCACATTGCTGCCGATCCTTGCCTGGCTTTGGCAGGACCACTATGGCCGCCCCCAGCATCGTGGCGGGGATCGGAGTCTCCCCTCCAAAGGAATTGAACAGTCGCACCAGTAGTGGAGCCAGAACGTGACAGAATTTCTTGTAATAGAGGGCCGGAAACCCGTCGGGGCCGGGAGATTTAAGCCCCTTAAAACGTGAGATCGCGGTAATGACTTCTTCGATGCGGATGGGGGCGTCCAGCTGCGCCGCCTGGTCAGGTGTGAGTGCGGACATTTCGACAGATTGAAGATAATCTAGTGACGCCTGTTCTGTAGGCTCGTCAGCGGAGTACAATTTCTGATAAAAGTCTCGGAAGGCCTTGGCAATGTCCTGATCCCCCGTTATTTCCTCTCGTCCAGTGCCACACAGCGAGGGCACTTGAGTTCGCTGCCTCTGAGCCCGTAGCCTAGCAGCTAAAAGGCGGCCTGTGCGGTCGCCCCCTACGTAGTAGGAGTGTTTCAATCTGACCGCCGCATACTCCGCCCTGTCGAGGTCCAGGCCTGCCAATTGCGCCCTAGCAGCTTTAAGTTGTCGCCACACCCGAGGTGCCCCAGTCCTGCTGTGGACCCGTTCAAGCTCCCGCACCTGGGCGGTCAGCGTTGCACGAAGTTCCTTGCGCTCTTTGTTGTCCGCCGCCGCTGTAGTTATCAACTCACCCCGGACCACCGTTTTCAGTGCCTCCCAAAGGATCGGGGGAGTTATATCCGGCATGTCGTTGAGGGCCAGGTAGTCCTGGATACGTGTAGCGATTTGTTGCTCCACAGCCTGTCTGTGTAGCATCGTTTCTCGGAGCCTCCACTGGCCTATTGGACGGGGGCCCGTAGTGAGCAACATGTTCACCACCACTGCCTCGTGGTCTGATAACGCAGCCGGTATGATGTTCACCGATCCCATCACCCCAGCGACCTCACGCGTGCCGAGAAGATAATCAATGCGGGCATAGGATTTGTGCGCATGTGAGAAGAAGGTGTATAGGTGGGAAGTCGGGTGTGCCTCCCTCCAGAGATCTACTAGACCCATTTCCCGCAGCCATTGTTTCCCATCTCTCGAGATTTCCCCGCTCGGTGAGTATGTGGTTTGGGTTCTATCTTTGCTGGCATCCATCACCAGGTTCAAGTCGCCCCCAATGAGAGTCATGCGGTTCTGGGAGGCCAGTGCGTCGGCCAGGGCCTTCTTGAGGAAGATTTCCTGCCCAGAATTGGGTACATACATAGAACCAAGCACCATGGTATGAGGGCCGAACCGTATTGTGTAGACTAACAATCTCCCCTTTATTTCTGCCACATTCTCGAGCACCACCCCTGGACAGCGCTTAGCAATAAGTATAGCAACCCCTGCCTTCTTCTCCCGGAAGAGGAAAAATATTGGTGCGGAAACGCCCTCGTTCGCATGCGATGTTGATCTCCGACTAGGAGGTGGGTCTCCTGTAGAAGACACACGTCTACCTCTGCATGTTCCAAGTAGGACAGTATGGCCCTTCGTTTTACTGGGTTATTAAGTCCCTTGACGTTAAGAGTGAGGACTTTGACCTCCCTAGTGGCCATGATCTATGGAAGCCCTGCGCGCTGTTGTGTCCCCAGGAGTGTGTCCCACGCCCGCCATGGTCCCCAGCTCATGAGGTGAGGACGAGCGATCAGGTGGGGGACCCAGGGTCCCAAAGGATGCGACTGCAGACCAGCCATGTATTCAGGTCTCCATCGTGACGGAGCTCAGGTGCACCTTCTGCGAAATCATGCAAGTGAACTACCGGACAACCAACCCCCCACCCCCGAACCCTCCCTCAAGTTCCAACAACCCCCCTCCGCAGACAGCCATCTGCGCTGTCCCCGTTGCCCCCCTCCTCCCTGGAACCCGCCCTGTCCCTCCCTAACCCCAACTAAAAAGTCCCAAAGTTCAGACAGTGTCCCGTGCCCATCATCCGAAGATGGGGGCATGTGGTGAACAAGAATCTGGGTGTACATGTGGTCCAAGTAGCCCGAGCCCCCCGCCCCCAGGCCCCACCCCCAGCCCCTGCTATATCAATGCCACATCGTTCCCCCCCTGCGTACTCAAGAGGGTGTCGCGGGAGCAGTGTCCTTTAAAACCGCCTCCACTGCCACTTGCCTCTCATGTGCCAGGGCATCCTGGTCCGGGCGTATCTCCAAGCCTGGGGGCGCTGTCGGCCCACTCGTTGCCAGCCCTCCCCAGAGGACCTCTGTGTGCGCTTCGGGAGCCCTCCGGACTCCGGGGCTCCAGGCCCAGGATCTTGCAGGAGTCTTGGAAAGATCGGAGCTGGTGTAGCTTGCCATTCCACTTGAATATCAGGCGAAAGGGATGTCCCCATGAGTATGCCGCTCCCTCAAGTGCGCGGTGACTTCTTTGAAGGCCCTTCTCCGTTGTAAGGTGATGGATGCCAGGTCTTGATAGAGGGCCACAGAGTGACCCTGGAACGTGAGTGTCGGTTTTGATCGAGCCGCTCGCAGTATGCGCTCCTTCAGGGGGAAGTCGGGGGGAAGGCCAAGATATCTGGAGGAGGGGCGGGGGATTGCCTCTGCAAGCCCACTCGGTGCGCCCTGTCGATGCGGATTTCAAACTCCGACGGTTCGCCCAAGATGTCTCGGAAGAGATCCTGGAGATATTGGGCCACGTCCGCCCCTCCGCCTTCGATGGAACCCCCTGACTCGAATGTTATTCCGCCGTGAGCGGTTTTCTAGGTCCTCCGCGTGGGCCTGTAGATCAAGCTGTTGGTCGCGAAGGCGGAGGACCTCTTGTTGAAGCTGCTCGAGTTCTTCCCTTTGGTCAGCTCACGCTCCTCGATCGCCGCAACTCTTTCCCCAATATTGTCGACGTCCCGGCGGATCTCCTTCACTTCGCCCGCGACTTCGCTCTTGAGCGATTGGAAATCTTCCCGCAGGACATTGAACAATGATTCCAAAAAGGAGCGGGTGATCGGGACATCACGGCCTTCCGCGCCCCCGGGAATCGTCGAAGCCGGGGGCGTGCTGCCGCCTCGGTCCCCAGCCGGGGCCCCTTGAGCAGCATCTCTTTCAGGGACCTCTCCCCTTTCCTTCGAGCTGAAGCCATCGTGGGGGCGCTCACCGTAGAGTGACTCAATGTGGCTCCTGTCTTGTGCTGGGGCGTGTGGGTGATGCCCCTAGTGGTAGATGTCGGCGGGGAGAGGGCCACTTGTCAATAGTCCTCCAGGTTAGTGTCCATTGGCCTCCTCTCGTGCACTACCACCACGCGTGCTGGGGCATCTAATGGAGCTCCGGCCGGGATGGCACTCCGGGAAGTGTCCGGTGGTCTTTGGGGTCTCAGATGACTCACCAACCGCCCAGTCAGGAAGTGGGAATGCCGGGCCTGAAGTTGCGTCTCGGCCCCTCCGCAAACCGCCCCTCTATGTCCTCTGCCCGCAGCTGTTCAGATGGGGCCGGGGCCCTCTGACTCCTTTCCACTGCCTCAGCCACCAGCAGCGTGCGGGCGCCAAAGCTGACGATTCTCAGGGCCGCCGTCTGTGGGACAGGGAGATGTGGCTCCTCTTAGCTGGCGAACCGCTCCCAGGCACGCCTGCACGAGGGCTTATCTATGTGCCGCCTCAGGCCTCCCTTGTAGGGGCACCTCTTAGAGCTCCGGTGGCGTGGGCAGGCGCGGGTACGTCGGCAGTGTCCAGCACCCCGGGGCCTCCACCGCCCCCGTCGTTAATGGAAGCGTGGCCGCCCGCCTCTCAATCGTTCTCAGCTTGCACGCCCCAGGCTCCCTCCGGCGGATATGCTGATGGGCCGCGCGGCTGGAAGGGCTGACAGGGCTGTGAGGTGTCTTCAGCTTCTGGTCCCGGGGCCTAGCTCTTACCTCCTTCACTGAGGTCTGTCAGGGACTCGCGCTCCACAGGCCTCAAGGCCGCGCTCTTGGTTGATGGGAGGTCCCAGGCGCAGGCCCCCGCGACTCCGCTCCACTGCACGCCGCCGCCCCCGCAGGCGTCTCCGCTGCCCCTGCGGTCACTCACAGGTATGTCGGGCGTTGCTCTCGACCGCCGCCTCTCCTCCGCTGCCGACGCCACTCAGCGCGCTCGGCCGCTGTGTCGCATCGCCGGTCCGGACACCATTGTCGTCGCTGCCTGCAGGTCCATTTGGCGCAGCTCAGTGAGGTACAGCGCTCGCCAGCGCCCTCGGGATTGCCGCTATACGGCGTCAGGGTGTACCCCCCAGAGGCTGCTCGGCTTTGGGGGGGAATTGCAAATGTCGAAGGCCGGTTACAAGGGCCGGAGACGAGGAGCTCTCGGGCTATGCGACCATTTAGATCGCCATCTTGGCCACGCCCCCCATTCTGCTGATTTTAGAGGAATATTTGCACAATGGTGAAAGAAGGGGGTGGGGCCTGAGGTGACATGTCCTGTGGCGCGTTTTAAGTTGGATAATTAATTCCTCCTCAATCCCGAGGGTCCCTGGGGCCAACTGGCCCACCAGATACCTCCAGTATGCGCCAGAGAGCTGCGTTGCAGAGAGGTGTTCAGAGGCCACGCCCCTTTTTACAACACTCTGCAACGCAGCTCCGTGGCGCTTCCTGGAGGTACCTGGTGGGCTAGTTGGCCCCCAGGGACCCTCAGGATTGAAGGGGATTTAATTCCCCATCTTAAAACGCGCCAGGGGGCCTGTTTGCACACATGTCACCTGAAGCCCCGCCCCCTCCCTTCACCACTGTGCAAACGCGCCCCATGGCGCGTTTTAAGTTGGGGGATTAAGTCCCCTTGAATCCTGAGGGTCCCTGGGGTCCAACTATCCCACCAGGTACCTCCAGTAAGCGCCACAGAGCTGCGCTTGCAGAGAGGTGTAAAAGGGGCGTGGCCTCTGTACACCTCTCTGCAACGCAGCCCCTGGCGCATACTGGAGGTTCCTGGTGGGCTAGTTGGCCCCCAGGGACCCCAGTATTCAAGGGGAATTGCTCCCCTCTGCAAACGCGCCAGGGGCGCGTTTGCAGAGTGGTAAAGGAAGGGGCGGGGCCTGTGGCACGATCGTTTTTGTTCCCTCGAAGGGGGCTGTGTGGCCCCCTTCCTTTTTCCTTTTTTGGGCCCTGGGGACCCCATCTCCCAGGGCCTTACCACTTTTTTTTTCATTTTTAAAATAAAAAACGGGAAGGGGGCCGCGTGGCCCCCTCCCGTGGCCGATTCCGGCCCCGGGGACCCCATCCCCCGGGGCATGGCCACTCTTTTTATTATTTTTAAGGAGGGGGCTGCGTGGCCCCCTCCTCAGGCTCTTTTGCCCCGGGGACCCCATCCCCGGGGCAGACCTTTCTTTTTTTTCTTCTTTTTTTTTTTTTTTTGGGGAGGGGGGCCGCGTGGCCCCCCTCCCGGGCCACTACTTGCCCCGGGGACCCCATCCCCCGGGGCTGGCCCTCTCCGTTGGGGACCGTGGGGGGGTCCCCAATCCCCCCACGGTCCCAGCCGGCTCCCCGCGTCCCTCGGGAGCCGGCATTGCTTCCACATGGGGAGCTGCTGACATGCAGCTCCCCATGTGGAAAGCATCTGCTTGCTTCATTGAAGCGAGAGCAGGTTTCCTGCTCTCGCTTCAATGAAGCAAAGCAGTTTGCAATGACAGGACGGGAGCCGCGTCCTGTCATTGCAAACTACAGTGTCCCGGGGGTAGGCACCCTGGGACACTGCAGGAGCCGGCCCTGGGGGGTGGCGGTCCCCAGGGCCACCACAGGCTCCAGGAGGGGGGCCGCGCGGCCCCCCTCCCATCCAAATGCACAGCCCCGGGGAGGTGGTGGTCCTCGGGGTCCTTAACGAACCCCCTAATTTACATGTTAGTGCCCCGGGGAGGTGGCGGTCCCCGGGGCGTGTGGGGGGGCTCGAGCCCCCCACACAGGTAATTTCAAAAAAAGAAGCCCCGGGGGGTGGCGGTCACCGGGGCTGCGGGAGGGCAGAGAGCCCTCCCGCATCATTTTTTTTATTAAAGGCCCGGGGGTGGCGGTCCCCGGGGCTTGGGGGGCCTTAGAGGCCCCCCACACATAAAACTTAACCCCCGCATGCCCCCGGGACTTGGCCCACCCGGGGGCCATTTACCAAAGAAGCACGGGAGCCCGCGCTTCGTTTTTTTTTTTTAATCGGTAGGATCTGCGCACCCTAAGCGCATCCTGCCGATTTAAAAAAAAATAATAATAATTTTGGGGCCCTGTGGGTCCTTGTAGGACCCCCTGAGCAGGCCTAGGGGGTCAGGGTGTTTCTACCCTGCCCCCTTTTTGCGTATTGCACACTTTTTTTACTGCTTTCTTGTTCCTCGGTTCTACCGAGGAACAAGATGGCTGCCAACACTTCCTGATTTGGAGTGTTGACAGCCAATTAGCATGCAGCTCGTGGTCGGGAGGGTGCGCGGATCCTCCGTGCCTCTAAATATCGAAACTTTTATTTTGGATTTTCTCAGCAAATACTGAACGGATTTACACCATTTTTAAAAAGGGTGCTTTCTGATCCAAGCACTACCTTTTGCCAAATTTGGTGTAATTCCGTTCAGCAGTTTTTGCTGTAGCCTTGCATAAAGTTTCCTATGGGAAATCGATTTTTTCACTCTTATTTTTTGAATTTTCTCCGCAACTACTGAACGGATTTACACCATTTAAAAAAAGGTCGCTTTCTGAACCAAGCGCTACCTTTTTGCAAAATTTGGTGTAATTCCGTTCAGCAGTTCGGGCTGTAGCCGTGGCTAAAATTTCCTATGGGAATTAACATGGAGAAAACAGAGAAAAAGCGTTTTGGGACCCCCCTTTTTTCTCGGCCGCCGCTTGATGAATCACCCCGAAACTTTCAAGATGGGAGCGGACCGGAGCGCCCCACTAGTTTTGAAAATTTCGCGATGATTCGTCAAACGACGCCAAACTTATTGGGAATAGAATGTTGCGGATTTCCTATGGATTAAGGTCCTAACTATAACTATCTTCTGGCGACCGCCAGTAGATAATATATGTGTATGTATATATATATATGTATGTATGTATATATATATGTGTATATATTCATATATTCCCATCCAGTGGAGTGAATTGGACCAAGGGGACAAAAAAAGCTCCCTGGGGTAATCAGAACGTTCTGTTTTTAAATTGGCACTCCCGTGAGACTCTTTCCGACCCAACCGTTCAGATATTTTTTTAACCTTAATTTCTCAAAAACTACTGAACAGATTTACACCAAATCACAAAAAGCACAATCTGCTGACCAAGATCTAGCTTCCGGCCAATGTGTAATTCCTTTCAGCAATTTTTGCTGTAGTTCTTCTTAAAGAAGTCCATGGAAAATGCACGGGGTTTGCGTTTTGGGTACCCCCTTTTTTCTCTGCCCCTGCTTGATGGATCACTACGAAAGTTTGTGTGCACAAACCAGGTAAAACATAGCACTATTTTGGAATGTTCGGTGAAGATTCGTCAATCGGTGCCAAAGTTTTATGCTGTTGACTAAATTTCTTCAACTTTTTTGCTCCATCAACTTCCTTAAAATATTCTTAAAGCGGGTATTTGATTCATGCCTCATAGTGTTTCAGGTGTTTTCTGAAACATGAGTTTGTGCCTGATATTGTATATCAGCAGGTGCCGCAGATGAAGTGCGTTAGGAGAACACTGTAGAATCTAAATGGTTTCTCTTATGAATTGCTGGTGACACATCCTCATTACTCCATTTTCCTTAAGACCCGAAACAAAATTCCAAGTGAGGACTCCGCATGGTGCTGATAAAAAAAATACTGTGATAGGCATCCTCCTTTCTGGCCATACCATAAAAGTGGCTGTTTTAGAGCACGGTGGCTATTTTACAACAGTATTGCCAGTCTCAGGAGCTTGTCAGATTGACTCAGCAACCGCCACCACTGGCTAAACCTAAGATATATGTCGAGATGCACCTGTCATACCTCTGCTGTGTATTGAAATTTGCGTCAGTGCACTATTTCCTATAACACATTTCACCAACCGATTGGTGCTAAACCGATATTTGTTTTGGTCAATGAGTGAAAAAAAATGCATTTTTGCTCTGGTCAGTCGGTGTGAAATTGTGCTGGACCAGTGCAGTGTTATATAATGTCATGTAAGGTGTACTCTTCATGATTGACAAATTGATTGTGCTCCCTTATCTCAAGTACACACCACCTGTAGAGTCCTGAAGCCATTTGGATAAATGCGAATGAAAAGTGGGTTCGACAACAGCGAGAGGGTGGTACGCTACTCAGAATGGTCTGCCCCCTGGTGGTAAGCTACGCAGAATGGCTAGCCTCCTCCAAAGTTGATTATGTGTTTTGGGAATGTGAATATTGATGTTTCAATGATGCTTTTGTGGTCGACTGAATGAGGGGCAGGGTCAGTGTGAGCTTTGTTATAGAATTGGATCTGGGAGTTGAAGGCCGGTGATGTCAACAAAGTCAGAGCAAGATGAGGCTTCATCGTCTAAAATGAGCTACTAGAGGCGAAGAGGAAAGGTCAGAGTGTCTGCGACTCAGAAGTGGTTAGAGTGGGCAGCCATTTCTAGAGCTAAGTAATGGCATTGCCCCAACTAAAGAGGATGGTCTGGCCTGCCTAATCTCTTAGAAATGGTCAGGCAGAGTCAAATGTTTATTTTATCAGCAGGTTCAACATAGTTTTCTGGTGCAGTGGAAGCTAACTATGAATGGGCTGTACAGCCATATTTTTAAGTTTCTGTGTTTGTGATTTGATGGATCTAGCATTTCGGCATTATTTTAAGCAGGTAAGTCTTTTGTGGCTTACTCTATAAACAGAGGGGTGTGAGTTAGGAGCCATAATTGAAAAAAGACTTAAAATGCTTCCTAAACCAATTGGTAATTTGGGTCTTTGTGATTTTTAGGTCGAGCCTAGCGCAGCGCGCATGCGCTGCACTAGGAAAACGACCTCTTGGAATCACTTGGAAGCACGCAATTGGGCAAAGGCGGGTGCATGTCCCACCTTTCCCAGGAAATGTATCCGCCCACGGCCTACGGCTTGCGGTTACGAGCAGCGGAGCGCAGTGTGCCCTCTGTTTCGGGTCAGATTTCAAAGGTTGTTTTTCGTTTAGCTTTCGCGCGGGCGCGCTTGTTCGTTTAGTTTTCGCGCGACCGCGCTTGTTAAAGCCTCCTCTCCTATTGTTCTTCTTTTTTCAATGGACGAACCACTTGTAAACCCGAACGCTAAGATAACCAACCCACGGCCTCTGAAAATGCCTGCCTTTTCTCTTCTCTGTTTGTTTTTGATTGCGTGTAAAATGTGCCTTATTTTTGTCATCTCGCACACTGGCACTTAATTACAGTATCCGAGCATCGCTCGGTTGAATGCCGAGGTTTGTCTGTGACTGCAGGGCAGCATGAACTTCAATCGCTGTAAGGGCTGCTCGGCTTTTCATCCTTACCAGGTCGGTAAACCAAGTGCTATTAACTTGCAGCACTTCGAGGCTGTGTCAGAAGCACGAGACGATGCAGTACATGACCATCGTGGAGTTATTATTATTAAGCTCGTGCTTGCAGCATAGTGATGCGAGGGAAGGCTTTAATAGCAGGAAGCCCCAAGCCTGTCCACCCATGCATTGTTTTTTCCAGTTTAACCCCTGGCTCTCCTGCTCCCGCCAGTGCCTACAAAAATCGCTCCTATAGCGGCTTCGGGTCGAGTCCGCGCTATATAAAACTGCAAGAAAAGCTTTGTGTGTGTTTGAGGACATGTTGTACTTCATCGATGTCGCTGAGATCGGACGGTGACGGTCCTGGTGAGGGGCTGGCCTATGGCTTACGAATGAGGAACGGAAAGGGGGAGAGGGGAGGGGATTTTGAAAATGCCTGCCTTTTCTCTTCTCTGTTTGTTTTTGATTGCGTGTAAAATGTGCCTTATTTTTGTCGTCTCGCACACTGGCACTTAATTACACTATCCAAGCATCGCTCGGTTGAATGCCGAGGTTTGTCTGTGACTGCAGGGCAGCATAAACTTCAATCGCTGTAGCGGCTGCTCGGCTTTTCATCCTTACCAGGTCGGTAAACCAAGTGCTTTTAACTTGCAGCGCTTCGAGGCTGTGTCAGAAGCACGAGACGATGCAGTACATGACCGTCGTGAATTTATTATTATTAAGCTCGTGCTTGCAGCATAGTGATGCGAGGGAAGGCTTTAATAGCATGAGACCCCAAGCCTGTCCACCCATGCATTGTTTTTTCCAGTTTAACCCCTGGCTCTCCTGCTCCCGCCAGTGCCTACAGAAAGCGCTCCAAGACCGGCTTCGGGTCGAGTCCGCGCTATATAAAACTGCAAGAAAAGCTTTGTGTGTGTTTGAGGACATGTTGTACTTCATCGATGTCGCTGAGATCGGACGGTGACGGTCCTGGTGAGGGGCTGGCCTATGGCTTACGAATGAGGAACGGAAGAGGGGGGAGGGGTGGGGGTTTTTCAGAATGCGTTATGCAGCAGGGACTGCGGCCTCCTGTGGTGGGGTGTCCACGGAAAGGTGGGTACAAACTTCTGGTGACAGCTGTTAAGTATACAAAAACCCCGCACGCGGTGCTTGACTGCGGATCGATAAATAGGCCTTTACAGCCTCGGACCGATGTCTGTACATTGACCTGCGGCAGCTGTTTGAAAAACACGTGAGATCGCGTCTAATTGAATAAAGAATCCTTCGTCGGCCGTGTGTCATGGCAGGCAGCTTAACCAACAGAGCATTACCTCTTGTATCTTACATCTTGCGGTGACCGTCCTCCAAATGCACGAGTTTCTCATCTGCTGTCACACCCTCCGTGTGCATCATCAGTATATTCCTTCTCCTTTCCGCCTTTCCATTCTCACTCTCTTGTTCTTTTTAATGAGGGTTTTGTAGGTATTAGAGCTGCAGCCAGACAATACCAGTATTGATCAAAAACTCAATTTACAAAATGAGGCGTTTAAGAGCGTGCCATAACTGTTAGCATGGTTTAGGACTTGCTGCCGCTTTTCATTTGTATTTTTCGTCGCCATCAGCGGCCTCCTCGAGTAAGGCACTGATGACAGCTTGTGAGCGGCGCAGTTTTGACCCTGTCGTTGCATCGAAGCAGTTGTCATTTGCTTAGCATCATACATTCTTCATCGTACCATGCCAATTTTAGGGGGACAGGGCTTTTTTTTTTTTTTACTACAATGATCACTGGCTGGTAACAGAGAGGACTTTACATGGACCAGCCCCCAGGGAGCTCCCAGTCCTGACAAATCAAGCAAAAGCTTATTGCTCCAACTGGGTATGTCTGTGCCTTCCATGCAGTGTGGGGTTGACAGAACACAGAAGCGAATCTGCACATAGCAAACACCTGGTCCGATGCCTTCTAGCAGTTAATCAAGGTATCAATCAATTTCTGACAAAACAATCATTATTACTAATGTGCTTGCATATTCATTTATTTGATGGCTTTTTTTGACAGCATATGAATTGTCTCCCGCCATTGATTTACCCCAAACTTTAATATCTTAAATGGCTAATGTAATAGATAATGTGCTGCCTGGCTAAAAACTTATAAGGTTCCAAAGGCGAGACCTATTGGCTATGCCAATGCTTGTTAATGTTTGTATTTATAATTGACAGAGATGACATGAAACCACAAGAATTAGTCACAAGTTTCGACCTTCCTATTCAAGCAAATTCTGTTTTACTGGCTTAAAGCTGGTATCTCTTTTGCCATTATTTAATTTTCAGTAGGGAGGTCTGTTACGTAACTCTAGGAATCTTTCATTTATTCTGAACACAAATTCTTTGCAGTGCTCACCTTTCCATGCTAGGGGACCGTTCATCAGTTCAGCAATAAATCATGTTTTAAATTATCTACGCACACGTCCTGCACAATGTGTGTTATATGTGTGCTTTGGCTACAGTTAAAGATTGTCCAGCCAAAGGCAGTGACAAGCCGAGGTTTATGTACAGTTCTACAAAAACTATAAAGTGTCTCATGATAAAGTACCTGGCTGAAGCATCCAGTCCTCTGAACAGCCCTCCTGGCCCTGTGGCCGATGAGACAGTGAATCACGAGGGATTACACCGACCTGCTAATCTGTGTCCGTCATCCTTTTCCAAGAGTGCGCACAGAGGAGCAAATTAAGTGCCTATTTTTTGTGTCAGTCCTGAAGAGAATCTGGTTCCTCAGCCCGTAGTGACTTGTTAACAAACAGGTATCCGCAAAGGCTGGTGAAAGTAGGCTGCTGGCCAGTCAGATGTGAAATAGCATCTCTTTACTAACTACAGTATTGATTGCAGCCTACCGGCGCAAACTGTGTCATTTTCTCTTTCCCGCTGCTAGAGTCGGTAACAATGTGTGAAGAGCTTTAGGGGCCCATCAATGCTCAAAAAGGCGGCTCTTCCCTGGCTCGATATTGATTTTTTTCAAAGGCTTTTAAATTGCTCCTTCATTTTGCTCAAATGCTTATTTCATCTCCAGTGGATGCCAGCATTTTTCCCTTCTGTTTAAACAATTGCTCCATTCACTGGGCTCCTAAACTGTGACGCCTTCTTATTGCTGCGAGATAAACAGTTTAGACAGGTTTCCGTAATCCTAGGTTAATCGTTCCTATAACTGAAACGTGCTCCAGTGTATTCTTACACTTCATGAAATACACTGAAGTCTTATCTGTCTCGAGTGACCGAAGTGTTTCTTTCTTCCCCGACCCTTCAAATACTTTTCGCTGCCTGAATTTGTCGACGGCCTCCATTTTGTTTATCATGTAGTGCTCTCATGCGGTAATCTCCCCCATGAACGGATGTCACTGGAGTATTTGTACAGCTCAAACCTAGCCGAAAGGCAGCGGCGCGCTGTACGTGGGCAAAGGTAAAGATGCATTAAACTGCAGATAGTTGGATTCTGAGAGCGGAAGTGGACTGTGACAGCATGTGATGTAGTGTTCTTTACAGAGTTACGTTTTCAGCTCTTTCCTGAACTGCAGCGGGGTTAGCGAAGTCCGGTTGTCTCTGATGCTGGATGTATAGATCAAGGTCTGACTTCTTGTTTTTAGGTTTGACCGATTGTGCTGTTTTTGGCAAACATATTGTAATATATACTTAGTTTAAGGCCCTTGCGTAGGTCTGCTTCAGGTCATTAGCTTCTTTTCCTCTGGAACCTTCAGCCATTGGTTTGAGGAGTTGTCAGTCCCAACTTTCAGTCTTGTCTTTTTAGGTCGAGCCTAGCTTTTCGAGGCATGCAGTATTCAGTATAGTGTGGAAGCTTCGTGGAAGCTCCGCCCATCTTGTTCATTGGCTTAGGTCCTAAATGCTGCCTTCCGATTGGTTTTAGGTTTGTTAGTCCCTCCTCATGATGGTCATGTCGTCATTTGTGTCCTTCCACGGCTACTGGCCCCTTTACTCCGAACCCTATTTTCTACCCTGTCTCCCCCCCCCCGTCCCGCAGTCCGTGACTTCTCGGCCCCCCATTGCCCCCCCACTCCCGTTCGTGCCTTCCCGCCCGCACTCCTGTTTCCAATGCAATAGGTCTCGCGTACATGCGAGTCCTATTGCATTGCAAATGCTTGTTTTTCCTATGTTCGTCACCATTTAATTTACACGTCGCTGTGACAGTTGGTCTTCTATTTCAATAGCATTTTCTATTATTGTAGTATACCCCCCTACCGGCTTCCGTCCGCAGACTCCCGCCTTCCAGATTCTACCCTTTGCCTTCGGCTTTAGGAGCATCAGCGTCTCAGCCTGGGACCGGAACTGGTTACAGGTTCGCTTACTGTGCTGAGCTGCTTAGGGTAGCGCTGGGAGGAGTGGCTGGGGGCGGGTATGTGGTGTCAGACTCACTGCCAGTAATAGCCTCAGCATGCACTGTCGGTTGTAGGGAGGGTTCAAAGAAGGGCGTAGAGCTGTGTACCCTATATGAAGCCACAGTGCAAGTTATTGACCAACATTCGTTTACTGCTATAAATCGCGGCGTTTGGAAAAAATGATCAGCTTGAAGGGAAAATTCGTATCCAAACATCTTTAGCACAACTGCTTATTATTCAGGCGAGATCCTCCCCATTATATCCAACAACTTATTTCCTCCGGTATTATCACAGCTCGCTAAGGATGCTGTTTCACTCCCGAAACGTGCCAGTGGTCGAATAAAATACTCGCTCTTTTTTGCCATCTCGCTCTCTTGTCTTGCAAAATTATGAGTGTATTTCTCTGAAGCTGCTAGTCACTGGTAACAAACTACTTGCAGCTGCTCACTGTATCCAGTCATACCTTTATCTCTATAGCCAAACTGTACCTTCGAAGAACTGCTTCGCAATCTTTCCTCGCACCCCTCACTTGCTCCAAACTGTGTTAGATAGTGCCATAATTAATCGTGAATCTACCAAATAAACCTAATTATTTAAAAGTGAATTATAGGAACTCCCCCCTTTTCTATTTTGTTACCTGCTATTGTTATTACGAGATGGCTCAATTGAAAGCCACTTGTTTACGCTGCACTTAACCCAGTGCTTGTTAAAATCTGCAGATTATGCAGCAGATGATGGATTATGAGGCAAATCCATAACTTTGTGATAAAAGCTGCGGAAACAGAATCGTATGCTTCCACTGTCCCTGACTTAACCTTCTTCAAAAAATCACATTTTGTTCTAAGGTATTATCCTAGGTGTTAGACCTGTCAGCCCTAGGGTGGTCTTGCCCTGTTTTTTTTCCCTTTTGCGCCTCATTTTTGCCACCATATTTTTACTGGACCTAGGTCTCCGGGCGCCTTGCCACTGCTAACCAGTGCTGAGGTGCAGGTGCTCTCTCACTCAAGATGGCTGCCACAGGCCCCTGCTACTGCAGAGGGGCCTTGCACACATACACACTAGTAGCCAGGGTCAGGCTGGGACATAGGGATACAGTATCCATCCCGTCCCCGCCTCTGGGCCACATAGCCAGACCTGTGGAAGGTTCCAGAACCTTCCGGGCTGTGGGAGGAGTTATGTTTTGCTGCCTTTAGGAGGGTCACCTGACCTAGGGGTATAAGAGGCTTGGAGGGAAATCTTTTAGTCAGTTGGGGCACCACTGATCCTGGGAGAACCTCTGCCGGAGTACAGGCTTTAGGGCCTAGGGGGAGACCTACACTACTGCTGCTGACAAGGCTTAGGCCCTGCTGTAGTAAGTTAGCTGAGGAACGCCCACCACCCACTGACCTTGCCCAGCGTGAGGGGACCCAGGGAACCACCTTCAGCGTGCTGGGAAGTAACATCAAGCACTCCCAGAACCACCAACTCATTCCCCCCTCATAAGAAGAAACTTCTGACAAGAAACTTTTGACAAGAAACTCATAATAAGAAACTTCTGACAAGAAACTCCTGACAAGAAACTCCTAAGAAGCAACCAATCTGAAACAGCCGCAAGAAACCTTAATTTGGGGAGGCCTGACCGTCCAGCAAGGCCTGAAACCTGTACTGCCAAACTGGGGATCACCAGGTAAAGCGCCGTGCCCTGAAGCGCTAGACCTTCACCCCCTATCAACTCTTGCCTGCTGCTGGGCTGCCCCCAAGAACCTTTCCAGTCAGCCCTACCCACAGGCTGCTGGTGCGCCCCGCGTTCTGTCTCCACGAGGGAGAAACTGCCCCCCCTCAGGTCACTGACCTCGTGAAGGAATCACAGCCGCGGCCACTGCCGCGTGAGGAGAAGTGCTGCTGTGAGGGAAGCCCTCCTCGAGGCCGTGTGGTGAGGTGCGCCGTCCGCGCCCTCACCGAAGCCTCCAAATTGCCCCCAAGACATCACCGCCGGGCCCGGGGCCCCACCGCCGAAGTCGCGGCCGAAGAAATCACTGCCGCAGCCCAAGGGGGCCGCGTGAAGAAGCCGCGGCCTAGCGCGATCCGCGAGGCCTCCAGGCCCCGCCGACGCCGTTGCTGGGCAACCGGGGACGCCGGCCGCGCCCCCGGGAAGGCCGCGCAGCGATTGGGCGCCGGCTCCCGCCACGCCCCCCAGCGCCGACGGAGGCCGAGGAAGAGCTCCGGCCGTGCAGAGGGAGACGGGGAGCCGGCTGGAGAGGACTGCCGGCTCCCGCTCCCCTTCCCACAATCCCGTAAGCCCGCAAAGCCACTTACTTGATCCCGGGGGCCGGAGGAGGGTGATACCGGCCCCCGCAACGACCCGTAATTCCGGCCAGAAGGCCGAGGCACCCCGACCGGGCCCCGCCCTTCAGAACACGGGTCGGGCCTGGAGATCGCCAGTCGCAAGGAAGCGCGACCAACGACCGACACATCAGGTGAGCCCAGGAGGCCCCTAGGGCCCGCAGAGATGCCACTGGGGGCCAGGGGCCACCATTAACCCTTGAATTAACCTGTGTAACTTTCCCCATGAGGCGAGGCCCCAGAGAGGAGTGGGCCTGGCCTGAAATTAACCCCTGAGGGACACAGAAGCCCCAGAATACAGGACATGTTGAGGGGTTCCCCACATTGTTTATTAATTTAATGATGACGCCTAATGTAATTACTGCCTAGGCCTATGCTTATAACTGCAAAGTCTTTACCTAAGGGTGAAAGTGATTAATTGAATTGAGCTGAAGTGTACACCGCCAAGAGTTGAAGTGTTCTATGTTACAGGTGTACTGGAGTTGCGACGCCCACTGTACTGAATGTGGGTGCGCCTAGATTAATGCAGGCCTATTGAAATGTAATGTGAAAAGCCTTCTTTTAAGTAATTGAATATTCTTGAAGTGAACTGCATGTTTAGGCCCATGTTTTACTAATGCACCTTGTGATCATTATTGGTGCTACGTTTAGGAGATGATTCCTGCGGCCTTTTAGTGGCCTACAATGTTGATGAGCTATGATGCTTTAATAAGAATGTGCACCAGTTGAGTAATGCAATGATTTTAAATGTAGATCTGAATTAAGCTGCCTCATCTGATGCTGCATTGATTTACATAAAAGATCTTGTTTTTAAATACACAAGCCTGGTGTGGTGTCACGTTATTGCGTCCGCATTCCTGAGTCAAAGTAAGAGTGTGCTGCACAACTGCCTTACACATTGCCTTCGCGTGCTTTCCCGCCTCGTGCCATGCTACCGTGACGGACTCGGTAACCCCGTTTCCAACATTTGGTGTTCAGCGGTGGGATAAGGACTGGTGTTTGTGCAGCACCTTACAGTGACTCAGTGTGCGCCGCAATTGGACACCTATTGAAATGCAAGTGCTAGGAATTCTTTTATGATTGCCGATTGTGTACATTCCTGCGTTAGACCTGCTACCTACAGTCTAGAACCCTTTCCCTAAATTGTCTGGGGCCCCACCTAGGAGGATGGAGTTTGAGTTGGCCAACCTAGAAAGGTATACGGTGACACAGCTCAAGGAGTTCTGCCTAGAGAGGGGGTGGCCGTCAAGCGAGGCGCAAGGAAGGAGGTGCTTCAGAAAGCTTTGAGGGCATGGGTAATGGCCCACCCGAAGGGAAGAGGGGACGAGGAGCAGGGGGAGGCAGACAACCCAGGAGAACTGGACCTACTGCACATTGATGTTAGCGAGAATGTGTTGCTAGGAAGACGTTCCAGGGCAGGCAGAAGTGCGTCAGGGGGGAGTTTGTCGGCAGAGGAATTTGAGGACAGGAGGGAGGAGAGGCAATTAACATTAGAACTTGCTAGGATGGAAAGGGAAGGGAGAACAGGCAAGGCTAGCCATGGAGGAAAGGAAGCTTGCGCATGAGCTTAGCCTGAAGGAACTAGAGCTCCGAGCCTTGCAGATGGAGATGCAGGGCAAAGTGAATGGTGGCAGCGTACCTGCTGGGGTTCCACAGGAGCCCAAATTTTATCTACCAAGAGAGGTGATAGCCAGTTTTAGTGTAGGAGATGACATCGATAAGTGGTTGGCGGCGTACGAGGTGGCTTTGGTGGCCCATAGAGTTCCTGAGAGCTACTGGGGGGGAGGTGTTTACAGGTACTTACCTCCACCAGTCAGGGACACACTTTTAACCTTGGATAAGGGGGATCAGACCAACTACCCTATCATGAAGGAGGCCCTGCTCAAGAAGTTTGGCTCACCCCAGAGAAGTACCGCCAAAAGTTCCGCAACAGCCACAAGCTTCACACACAAAACTGGGTGGATTTTTTTGATTATGCCCGGAAGGCATTGGAGGGTTGGGTGCGTGGCAGCAACGTTGATAATTACAAAGGGCTGTACGACCTGTTCTTGAGAGAGCACCTCCTAGAGAAATGTTTTCCGGAGCTGCGCCAGTACTTGGTGGACCGCAAGCTGACCAATCCAAGGGAGCTTGCAGAGGAGGCAGACACGTGGGTCAGCACTCGGGTGTCCCACAAGGGAGCCGGGCGGACCCCCCGAAAGGTGGACAGGGGTTCCCCCAGAAGAAAGAGGGGGAGATAAAAGGAGGGAGTTCTTTAAAGGCCCCCAAAATAGACCGCCTGGGAGAGGGGTAGGTTCCCCATCCCAATCTGGATCCCAGAAACCCACTTATCCTGACAGGAGTCAGCAGCCCAGAACTGTCCGGTGCTACGAGTGCGGGGAGGTTGGACACTACAAGGGGGATCCCCAGTGTCGCAAGAGAACTCCAGCCCCCACAGGAGGTAAGAGCCCCGGGGTGGCCAGTGTAGCGCTTGGGGAGGAGTTGTCCCTAGGTAGGGGAGGTGAGTGGACAGGCTTGACCTTAGTTTCCCTGGGGGATAGAGAGATCATCCCACGGGTTCAGGTACCCGCGAACACTGCCAAGTATCGGCAGAGGGTCCTGGTGAACGGGGAGGAGGTACACAGGTGCCAGCATGACGATGGTGAGACGTCAGCTGGTGTCCCCAGAGCAGGTGATTCCTGAGGTATTCCACCCGGTTGTTATGGCTGATAATAGCCTGGGTCATTACCCCGTGGCCCAAGTTCCCTTTGAGTGGGGAGGAGTATCAGGTCTGTTGAAGGTTGCGGTGAGCCCTGCCATGCCAGTTGACTGTCTGCTGGGTAACGACTTGGAACATACTGCCTGGAGGGAGGTAGAGTTCAATGCCCATGCTGAGATGTTGGGATTACCAGGATGGACTTGCGTCGTCACGCGGTCCATGGCTGCCCGACAAGGAACTCAGCCCGGGTTGGAGCCTGAAATAATGGCCCAGTCCACTGCTGGACGAGGAGATGTCCAGGAGGAGACACCCGGTGAGATGGATGGGGAGCCCGCGGAGGTGACCCCGGAGTCCGCTGAGGTGGTTGGTGTTCCCGTGGGGGACCTGCCGACCCCTGCAGAGTGGCAGGTGGAAGGAGGGCCTACCCGGGAGGAATTTTGCCGGGCGCAGAAGGAGTGCCCTACGCTTGAAGGCATGCTGCAACAGGCCGAAGCCCAAGCAGCTGGAACAGAGACTGGTAACTACCATGTCTACTGGGAGGATGGTCTCCTCTACAGTGAGCCTAAGGCTCCGGTGCATGGGTCATCAAGGGCCGTGGTGGTCCCCCAATGCTACCGAGCCTTTCTGCTAGAGTTGGCACACGAAATACCACTAGCAGGACACCTGGGCCAAGACAAGACGTTTGCGCGTCTGGTCCCACATTTTTACTGGCCCAGGATGCGCGTCACTTCTGACACTTTTTGCAAGACTTGCACCACTTGCCAAGCGAGCGGCAAGACGGGGACTAAAGTGAAGGTCCCTCTAGAACCTCTCCCAGTTGTCGATACCCCTTTTGAGCGGGTAGGGATTGACATTGTCGGGCCATTGGACCCGCCGACTTCTGCAGGACATAGGTTCATTTTGGTGCTGGTAGACCACGCCACCCGGTACCCAGAGGCAATCCCTCTGAGGACCATCACTGCACCGGTGGTGGCGCGGGCCCTGATGGGGATTTTTACCCGAGTGGGATTCCCCAAGGTCGTGGTGTCAGATAGGGGCACGAATTTCATGTCGGCCTACATGCAGGCCATGTGGAAGGAGTGTGGAGTGACCTACCGGTTCTCCACTCCTTACCACCCCCAGACGAACGGGCTTGTGGAGCGTTTTAATAAGACCTTGAAGGGGATGATCAGGAGCCTACCCGAGGACTTGAGAAGGAAGTGGGACGTCCTCTTACCCTGTCTGCTCTTCTCCTACCGAGAGGTGCCGCAGAAGGGGTCGGTTTCAGCCCCTTTGGAGCTGCTCTATGGCCACCCCGTTCGGGGGCCCCTCAGTCTTGTCAAGGAGGGGTGGGAGAAGTCTTCCTCGAAGCTTCCCCGTGATGTGGTCAGCTATATGCTGGCATTCCGCAGCCAAGTGGCCAAGCTGTGGAAGGAGGCCTCGGACAACCTAGAGGCTAGTCAGGCCGTCATGAAGAAATGGTACGACCGGAACGCTCGGACGGTAGAGTTGGACGCTGGACAGAAGGTGTGGGTCATGGAGCCAGGAGAGCTTAGCGCCCTCCAGGACCGGTGGACTGGACCGTTTGAGATCCTGGAAAGGAGAGGCCAGACCACGTATGTCGTCGATGTGAAGCCCCCCCGTCAACCTCACAGGGTGTTCCACGTCTACCGCCTGAAACCACACCAGGAGCGTTCAGAGCTCACTCTTCTGATGATAACAGATGGAAGTGAGGAGGAGGAGAGTGAGCCTCTTCCAGACCTTCTGGCGGCCCATGAGAAGGATGGTTCGGTAGAGGGAGTGGTCCTCGCCCCATCCTTGACCCCAGAGCAACAGAGGGACTGCCGCCAGGTCTTGGGGCAGTACGCCTCGTTGTTCTCCCTCACGCCTGGGATCACGCACCTGTGTACCCATGATGTGGACACAGGGGACAGTCCGCCAGTAAAAACCAAGTCTTACCGGCTGTCCGATAAAGTCAAGGCTAATATCCAGGGTGAGGTTACCAAGATGCTAGAACTGGGGGTGATTGAGCCTTCCAGTAGCCCTTGGGCTAGTCCGGTGGTGTTTTTGCCGAAAGCGGCCCCACCGGGCACCACACCAGAACTTCGGTTCTGTGTGGATTACCGCAGACTCAACTCAGTCACAAAGACCGACGCTCACCCGATCCCTCGGGCGGATGAGCTCATTGACCGGCTGGGAGCAGCCCGGTATCTGAGTACCATTGATTTGACGTCAGGCTATTGGCAGATCGCCATGGCGGAAGGAGCAAGGGAGAAGACTGCGTTCTCCACCCCGAGGGCCACTTTCAATTTCGAGTGATGCCCTTCGGGTTGAAAAATGCTCCAGCCACTTTCCAGCGGTTGGTGAACCAGGTGCTGTCTGGCCTAGAGGCCTTCTCTGCTGCCTACCTGGATGACATAGCTGTCTTCAGTAGCAGCTGGGAGGACCATCTGGAGCATCTCCAGGAGGTGCTACAGGCTCTGCAACGGGCTGGTCTAACCATCAAGGCCAGCAAGTGCCAGATTGGATAGGGATCTGTCGTGTACCTGGGACATCTGGTGGGCTGAGGTAAGGTGCAACCCCTCCAAGCCAAGATTGAAACCATCTTGGCCTGGGAGCCCCCCAAGACCCAAACCGAGGTCCGAGCTTTTCTCGGCCTCACGGGATACTACCGCCGGTTCGTCAAGGGATATGGAACCATTGTGGGCCCATTGACGGAATTGACTTCAAAGAAGCAGCCACGCAGAGTCATCTGGACGGCTGCCTGCCAGGAAGCCTTTGAGACCCTCAAACGTGCAATGTGCACCGCACCGGTGCTCAGGACTCCAGACTTTGGACGGGAATTTATCGTACAGACAGACGGTTCTGAGCATGGCATAGGAGCTGTGCTCTCGCAGCTGAATGACGATGGCCAAGACCAGCCAGTGGCCTTCATTTCCCGAAGACTACTCCCCGGGAACAGCGGTGGAGTACCATCGAACGAGAAGCCTTTGCCGTGGTTTGGGCTGTAAAGAAGTTGAGGCCATACCTTTTTGGTTGTCACTTCCTGATCCAGACCGACCACAGACCCCTTCGCTGGCTCATGCAGATGAGACCCCAAATTGTTGAGGTGGTCCATTTCCCTCCAGGGGATGGACTTTCGGGTGGAACATCGACCCGGTGTAGACCACGCCAACGCTGACGGTCTCTCCCGGTTTTTCCGCCTTAGCGACGAGAACTCCCTAGAGGTTGGGAAGCTCTCCCTCTTTTGGCTGGGGGGACGCGTGTTAGACCTGTCAGCCCTAGGGTGGTCTTGCCCTGTTTTTTTTCCCTTTTGCGCCTCATTTTTGCCACCGTATTTTTACTGGACCTAGGTCTCCGGGCGCCTTGCCACTGCTAACCAGTGCTGAGGTGCAGGTGCTCTCTCACTCAAGATGGCTGCCACAGGCCCCTGCTACTGCAGAGGGGCCTTGCACACATACACACTAGTAGCCAGGGTCAGGCTGGGACATAGGGATACAGTATCCATCCCGTCCCCGCCTCTGGGCCACATAGCCAGACCTGTGGAAGGTTCCAGAACCTTCCGGGCTGTGGGAGGAGTTATGTTTTGCCGCCTTTAGGAGGGTCACCTGACCTAGGGGTATAAGATGCTTGGAGGGAAATCTTTTAGTCAGTTGGGGCACCACTGATCCTGGGAGAACCTCTGCCGGAGTACAGGCTTTAGGGCCTAGGGGGGAGACCTACACTACTGCTGCTGACAAGGCTTAGGCCCTGCTGTAGTAAGTTAGCTGAGGAACGCCCACCACCCACTGACCTTGCCCAGCGTGAGGGGACCCAGGGAACCACCTTCAGCGTGCTGGGAAGTAACATCAAGCACTCCCAGAACCACCAACTCATTCCCCCCCTCATAAGAAGAAACTTCTGACAAGAAACTTTTGACAAGAAACTCATAATAAGAAACTTCTGACAAGAAACTCCTGACAAGAAACTCCTAAGAAGCAACAAATCTGAAACAGCCGCAAGAAACCTTAATTTGGGGAGGCCTGACCGTCCAGCAAGGCCTGAAACCTGAACTGCCAAACTGGGGATCACCAGGTAAAGCGCCGTGCCCTGAAGCGCTAGACCTTCACCCCCTATCAACTCTTGCCTGCTGCTGGGCTGCCCCCAAGAACCTTTCCAGTCAGCCCTGCCCACAGGCTGCTGGTGCGCCCCGCGTTCTGTCTCCACGAGGGAGAAACTGCCCCCCCTCAGGTCACTGACCTCGTGAAGGAATCACAGCCGCGGCCGCCTCCGCGTGAGAAGTGCTGCTGTGAGGGAAGCCCTCCTCGAGGCCGTGTGGTGAGGTGCGCCGTCCGCGCCCTCACCGAAGGAAGCGCTGTGGTGAGGGAGGCCCCTCGAGTGAGTGTGGTGAGGTGCGCCGTCCGCGCCCTCACCGAAGCCTCCAAATTGCCCCCAAGACATCACCGCCGGGCCCGGGGCCCCACCGCCGAAGTCGCGGCCGAAGAAATCACCGCAGCAGCCCAAGGGGGCCGCGTGAAGAAGCCGCGGCCTAGCGCGATCCGCGAGGCCTCCAGGCCCCGCCGACGCCGTTGCTGGGCAACCGGGGACGCCGGCCGCGCCCCCGGGAAGGCCGCGCAGCGATTGGGCGCCGGCTCCCGCCTCGCCCCCCAGCGCCGACGGAGGCCGAGGAAGAGCTCCGGCCGTGCAGAGGGAGACGGGGAGCCGGCCGGAGAGGACTGCCGGCTCCCGCTCCCCTTCCCGCAATCCCGTAAGCCCGCAAAGCCACTTACTTGATCCCGGGGCCGGAGGAGGGTGATACCGGCCCCCGCAACGACCCGTAATTCCGGCCAGAAGGCCGAGGCACCCCAACCGGGCCCCGCCCTTCAGAACACGGGCCGGGCCTGGAGATCGCCAGTCGCAAGGAAGCGCGACCAATGACCGACACATCAGGTGAGCCCAGGAGGCCCCTAGGGCCCGCAGAGACGCCACTGGGGCCGGGGGCCACCATTAACCCTTGAATTAACCTGTGTAACTTTCCCCATGAGGCGAGGCCCCTGAGAGGAGTGGGCCTGGCCTGAAATTAACCCCTGAGGGACACAGAAGCCCCAGAATACAGGACATGTTGAGGGGTTCCCCACATTGTTTATTAATTTAATGATGACGCCTAATGTAATTACTGCCTAGGCCTATGCTTATAACTGCAAAGTCTTTACCTAAGGGTGAAAGTGATTAATTGAATTGAGCTGAAGTGTACACCGCCAAGAGTTGAAGTGTTCTATGTTACAGGTGTACTGGAGTTGCGACGCCCACTGAACTGAATGTGGGTGCGCCAAGATTAATGCAGGCCTATTGAAATGTAACGTGAAAGGCCTTCTTTTAAGTAATTGAATATTCTTGAAGTGAACTGCATGTTTAGGCCCATGTTTTACTAATGCACCTTGTGATCATTATTGGTGCTACGTTTAGGAGATGATTCCTGCGGCCTTTTAGTGGCCAACAATGTTGATGAGCTATGATGCTCTAATAAGAATGTGCACCAGTTGAGTAATGCAATGATTTTAAATGTAGATCTGAATTAAGCTGCCTCATCTGATGCTGCATTGATTTACATAAAAGATCTTGTTTTTAAATACACAAGCCTGGTGTGGTGACACGTTATTGCGTCCGCATTCCTGAGTCAAAGTAAGAGTGTGCTGCACAACTGCCTTACACATTGCCTTCGCGTGCTTTCCCGCCTCGCGCCATGCTACCGTGACAGACTCGGTAACCCCGTTTCCAACACTAGGCCACACTTGAGTTTTACAGATTATTCTCCAAGGATCACCCTTTACTTGATCTAGAAAACTCCATCAGGATCACCCCATACTAGTTCTGGTAATGTATTGTCATTTTAGTATTTGTATATCGTTTTCTGTATCCTTTGCAGTTTTGAGTGTCTTTTGGGTATGTTGTGCAAACATACTGAATTTGCCATGCAATCCCGTTTTTTTTTTCTATCACTAAACTGTCCCACACATGACTATGTTTGTAGAGAATATCGACTGAACACTACGGGGCAGATTTACAAGCCCCTTGCGACACTTCTGTGCCGCCGTTGCGTCTCTTTTGTGACGCAGCGGCGGCGTAAAAAATGCGGCCAATTTACAACGTGACACATCTAGGGAGATGCGTCACATTGTAAAGCCCTGTGTCACATTATACCTGCGTCATGTATGCAGGGTGGGCGTTCTAACGCAGGAAAGCCTTGTAAAAGTGACGCATTGAAATCTACAAGATTTCACTGCGTCACTTCTAGGACGCCACTGCGTCAAAGCCTTACGCCTGCTTGAAGCAGGCGTAAGGAGTGACGCAGTGTAGTGGGAATAGGTTTCAAAATGCATTGATGGAGTTGCGTCGTGCTTGCGACACGACTCCAGCAATGTGTGACTTTTCCCCCAACAGATGCGTCAAAATTTCTGTTGCATCTTTCAATCCTTGCAACATGGTGCGCTGTATTGTAAATATGGCGCATCCATGGGTGGCGCAAGGGTTTCTCAGGGTGGCGCAGGGAAAGTGACGCATCTCTACAGATGCGTCACTTTCTTGTAAATCTGCCCCATAGTGAGGCAAGCTTTCTTTTGTTCCAGTGCAGGTTTAGTTAGCAGGCATTATCAGATGATGCTCTGCAAAAGTTGCATTTCATTTCTCATTTCTAAGTTGTCAATTAAGGAGTTGTGTGCAACACTGTTGGTGCAAGATTGTAACCCTACGTCTGTGTTTGTGGAAAGTCTCGTTTTTTGGAAGCTACAATATAGTCACCATATTTTGGAGTTGTCTGGTTCATTACTTATGTAGCACTTCATAACCGTGGCAAAGTTGTGAAGCACTTTGATTTGTAACAAGTTCATGAGTGCAATTAAAGTTTATGTTTGCAAGGGTGTTGTTTGTAGTTTGTCTATATGGGACATGTTAGGTGAGATTTAGGCAACATGATAAAAGAAGGTCAAACTGATCTCTATGCACATAACCACGGATGTCGCTGAGTGTGTGAGAAATAGATGTTGTGCGTACACGCTCCCACCAACTTTAGAGTGGACGATTTCAAATGTAGAAACTTCCATTAATGTGCATTGGTTGACTTGGCTGTGTTTATGAAGTCAGTTTCATCATGCAACTCAAGTAGTTGGCAATGGTGTTAAACCACAGATGGAGTGCTGTTTGGAATCCAACCAGGCGCAACAGAGGACCAGACAACTGGTGGCATTCAGGAGGGCGAGGCATGAGGGTAGGAGACGGAGTTTCCAGACCCAAACAAAGGAGTGTCCGTAGGAAGGTGCCCATAACCCTCTGCCCTTTTATCATGAAGGTGAACACAGAGGATGGGGCTCAGTTCAGAGCATGTCTATTCCATGGCATTTGTACAATTAAATGAGGAGGTTCCTGATGAACAAGTTATTCACCTTTGGTGCCATTTTTTGGGTGCATACTCCATATACATACTGCTCCTACACGTACCTCTCTCACCAGTGCTACACCTAACCCGTCAACTCCACAGTAGCTCCAAGTATTGCTGTAAGGCTTGAAACCCCATACACAATGACACAGAACAATATTAAATACCACCCCATGTGCTAATGGCAGCTCCTGTCATTCCTTTCACGTCTTCAGAGATAATTAAGAGACCAGCGTAATCATTTGTACATGGTAATGTACACCAGACCTAACTTAAGCGACAAGTTGCAAGACCACTGCTCAGACTGGAGAGACATTACAAAAACAGAAGAGAATGGTACTCTGGAAAGATTATAATATGCTAGGTATTTCTCACCTCATTCCAGTTTGGAGAGATAAGATGATCAATACCAGTGGCCTCAACAAATAGTACACCACCAACACCAAGGCCAACTTCCACAAGGGCATGACAGACTTCGCCAACTGGATAAAGAACAACTGCCTGAAGTTCAGCTTGGACAAGACAGAGGTACTGATTTTCAGAAACTGAAGCTCCCCATCGGACGCATCCTAGTGGCCTTCAGAACTCTGACCTACTCCTACCCCCACTGACCACGATAGGAACCTAGGCATCATTCTCGACAACAAGCTAACCATGATGAAACAGGTCAACTCTGTCTCCTCCTCCTGCTTCTTCATCCTCCGCAGGTTTCGTAAGAAATTCAAATGGCTATCCCAAAGCTCAAGGTGCACCATGACGCAGTCCCTTATTTCCAGCCGACTGGACTACGGCAACGCTCCTTATGCAGGGATCGCAGCTCACCTTCGACTACTACAGACCATACAGAATGCCGCAGCCAGACTCGTTCTGGATCTCCCTGACGAACCACATCATCCCCTACCTCGGGGAACTCCACTGACTCCCTGTACAGAAAAGATGCCAGTTCAAGCTCCTGATTCATGTATACAAGGCCCTGCACAATTGCGGACCTGCCAACTTGAACCACCGCCTGACACCTCTGCTCTGCGTCCCTTTTTCTAATCCCCCCCCCCCCCTCCTCTGAATCCGACATAGCAGATGCGGAGGTCGCTCCTTCTCCTCCCTAGCTGCAAAGTCATGGAACAAGCTTTCCTTTTATCTACAGACCTCCTCATCTCTTTCAGAGTTCCAAAAGTCCCTGAAGACCTGGCTATTCGGCTGATCAACTGGATGCGCCTGGATACCCTCACGGATGACGAGCGCTTTACAAATCTATTGATTGATTGATTAGAGCCCACCACAAACTATACTTTGGAGCTATCCAAGTGCCAAATGTGTCCTGACAAGAGATCTATTTAGAGACATCTCACGGTGGTTCTTTGGCTTTAGTGTGGCTTTTGGTCTAAAAATGTACATCTGAACAAAAATGAACCCACCATTTTTGGAATGCAACAAGAATATGTTTTCAGACTGGGAAAGTGATTTGAATATGCACAAAGTGAAAAGTCTTAGCCTGATATATTCTATAATACTAGACTTCAACTTCCTCTTATTGAGTAAAAGTTTCTCTTAAGAATGTATTAGACCTCATGAAGAACAGATCCTAAACCCTAAAGATGGCTCTCTGTGTTTACAACCAAAAGAATGGCAGTTGTTTACATATCTCTATCTGATCTGCTGAGGTTGGCTTAGGATTGGTGCGGTGGACTTAAGAACAGAGAGTAAATATTGGGTTTCAGCCGAAAACTCAATTGCTGATTCTGAATTATTACCTCAAAGTACTGCCAAGAAGTGTAGTCCACGGTGGATTACAAAAAGCATCTACACTATCAAACCTCGAATTTGAAAAATAAATAAAGGCTTAAATTTGAAGAATGCTTAAGCAGTCTTTTCATTCTGGCTTTTTTCTAGAAAGACAGCAGTCTGATAAAAAGTCAACTATGACAGAGGTGGCCAAGTTCATAAACAATTATAAACTTCTGGGTCACCACTTGATGCCTGTCCAGCTAAAATGTTTAAACGAATAGTAAAACTGGTTATTTTATTACTCCTATTGTAATTTACGCAATGAATGCTTCCATAATCCCAGGGAATGTTCCTACCATTCTGAAAAATTAACTTGTCACTGTCTTGGTAGAAAGAACAAAGCACATGCTAATCCAACTGCCCTCTACAACTACAGGACACTTTTCTACCTTCCTTATCGCTCAGAACGTGGAACAAGTGATGAGAAACACATTTTTGACTAGATTGGATGACCACAAGGCATACGTGCAACCCCCTCACAGTATAGTTTCTTACTACTGCAATTATTGACCATGTTCAGATCTTGGCAGGTGAAAGCAGGGCCCTGATACTGTTGGATCTATCATTGCCCTTTGAAAATGCCATCCATAAGATTCTACATAACAGGCTGCTAAAGTGGAGGCTGAATGACTCTGTTGTTGCTTGGCTTGACTTGGTCTGGGCCAGAAGTCATCCAAATGAAACAGTTTAAGCTGAGGTATTACACAAGGACCATTAGTGTCTCTCCTTGTGCTTTAGTATTTACCTTTGTCTTTTGAAGATACTTATAACTCATAACAATCTGTTATGTAACTGCATATGTGGTACCTCTTCACCCCCCACACCTTGCTGGTTTCGGAAAGTCCCCAGGATTGCCACTTGAATATTACTGCATACCCCTCACTTCCTGTCTTTTGGAGAAAAAACTTCTTTTGCATCAGCGCCTGTTTTTTGTAGGTATATTGTCAGTGTTTTTGGACTGTAATAAGAGTGCTTCTGCTCGGCCTAAGAATTTAATCTAGAGTGGTGGCATCATATCGGCCAGTTTAATGCCTTAGTAGACTATTACATTCACGGCAGCATCGTCACAGGTTTGAATCACTGTACGTCCACTCAGGTTTCATCCCTTATTAAAATCAGGTGGGTAACAATAAACATATAATTATGAATGGCAACAATATTCTTCAGGGACAGTACTGTACTCCTCAAACAAACTGTACCAGTAAGTCACTTGCATTATAGGAGTTGAATAAGAACTAAAGTTTAATCGGCTCTACGCAAGTTTTCACAACAACCACATCCAGAAATTCACAAGGATAGGCAAAGTCTCTCTGACATATCTTTTGGCTATAATTGTGTTAGCTTTGGTGAGCACATGTTGTGCACCTGCAGTCCTCTGAAGAAATACCACAGTACCTGAAGCTACTCACACCTCGTCACAGGAATCACTAACTAGGAGTCTCAGTGTAGAAAATATTAACAGGAAGGTATGCATGGGGGAATGGGGGAAAAGAGGAATGGGAAGGAGGAATGCAAGCTGAGTGTCACCAGGTGGTTGCGCTCGGGAAGGATCTGCCAAATTGAAGTGGCGCATGGCTTTGATGGATTGTTTTTTGGGTGATGTCACCACTGTACAGATGAGCTGTTGGCAATATGAGTTTTTTTTGTTTTTTTTATAGCTGTCTCAGCCATTTTGTGTTGTCCTGCTAATCTCGTGAGACGATCCACCTCTGTGGGTGGGTGGTACGTCTGAGACTATTGACAACAAAGGAGAGCATACGCTTCACTTTCTGCAGCATGCATGACTCCATTTTGTGTTGGACTCCGGTATGCCATCTTGATTAAATGCTGGTCATCAGGATAGATGCATGAATTGTCACTGGGCCCAGGGTCTGTTGACTGATTCAAGAGATTAAGGAAAATGGCTGTAATAATGTTCCGATCTGAACAAGGTTTACTAACCTAATCCCTAGCAGTCCTGACAGCATAAGGATTAATACTTAAAGAGATGCAAGAGGGTTAAAGAAACTAAAAAGTACAATTCAAAATAATTTAAGATTATAACTGAGTTTGTCTGGATTTAGAGTTTTAAAGATAGTAACATGTATGAAGTATACACTAGTCAAATGTCTGTGGCTGAAAGTAGAAGCAATCTGGCTTAAAATGAAGGTAACTTTTATAGGGCTATGTTCTTGAGGGTTTATTCTTAGTGCCATTAACCATAAGTAGTTGTAAAAAATGTTCTGAAAAGCGAGCATTTGAAGTTCCTTCATTAGGCTTTATCAGGAGCTCAAGTTGAACCAACCTTGAAGTGATGAAAAAGCTGCAGTAATAAGCATTTGCAATGCAATAGGTCTCGCATTTGCGAGAGTTTGAGCTATTGGCATTGTAAATGACAATGCCTTTCATTTACGTAAACACTTACTTATAGTCATTTCTTACAAGAAGCAAGGCTGGCAGTAACTACGCCTCTTTTACTGCCAGCCTTGCTTCTCATGAGCAACGAGTATAAGTAGTGCCAAATAATTCAGCCATTGAGCGACTGTGATCCGAGTTTCCACAAGTATGAAACATACACATTTTGATTCCAGATATCTGAAAATTTGGTGATAGTTTTCCACTTACAAAAGTACAGATGAGCAAGAGAGGTCTATGATGGGACTAAAAGAGGTGGATTTGGGCTTAAAAGAAGAAAGGAGGGAAGAGCGCTTTCCAGCAGAAAGACCGTGAAAGAAGGTATGAGAGGGATGGCCTGTTGTCTAGGTTACCTGTAGCAGTCTTATATGTGATCTCATTCCTGCGATATGTCTATGACAAACAATTGCATTATAATACATGGTTTCTGTGATCCCTGTATAAACGGCAGTCTCTGTTTTCTTTATAATCTCGACTTGTGATGCACCCAGTCAACAATTATAAAGAAAAGACTCAGAACAACTATTATAAGTGATTACAGTTGAGTAATGACATCATAATGCCTGCTGCTAGAGCCAGCAGCCGAGGTGAAAGGCAGGTCAGGTCATGGAGCATAACTGAAGCAGCTGTTTAAAGCATTGGAAATGGAACGCTGTTTTATTTCCTTTCGGTTTATTTTAATAGCTTACAAAGACAAGCAGAGAAAATGTTTATTTTTTGCACTCCTTAGATAAAAGCTAGAATCTTTCTGCATGTTTCTACACATCCGGAGCTACTGCAGCTTTTTTAAAACAAAAAACAAAAAAAACTGACTTGTATTGAACTGTTTCTAATATCAGTTTGCCCCAAATATTTAACAGGTTTTTTATGTGTTTGATTTTGCACTAGAGGTTTTTTTTATTTTTTGCATTTGCAAACAGGCTTACTCTTTCATATGAAAGAGCTACGCACCAAGGTTTTAACTGGTTTGTGGAAAAGTAGAGGGAGTGACCATCTATTTTATGGGTTAAAGGTACCCCTGGCATGCATGATAAGGATATTGGAAGTCACCTTGGAGTTCCATAACCTTATAAAGGAACTCGGCCACCGGCCTCATTCCTCTATATGATTTCGGAATTCCTCAAAAACTTGCAATATCCTTATAATGTACGGCAGAGAGTAATTCATCCCTTACATCTTGAATGAATCTGTTAAATAAGTTGCAATAAGTCAGCAGCTGTGTAACACAAAATAATCTGGCCCCACTGCAGAATGTGATGAAGGGTCTCTGAGTCTCGGTTATATCTCACTGATATTCATTGGCCTTGGGCTGAATGTGGGGCCCCAGTGGGGTTGAGGGCCCAGTGAAGGGTTGGACCCCCTTGTGCCCATAGGGGCTCACATTAAGTCCCTGAATAAGTATTATAACAGCCTGGCAAAAAAGGGATGGGGCAGGAGTTTTGAGGAGGTTCCCTGCCAAAGGGGGCAGGGCATTGGAATTAAAATATTGGCCACACATCTTGTATCTTGCATTTACTAATGTTTAGAGCAGGCGCTTGAATGACACAATGTGGTGCAAATGGCAGCCTGGGTTAAATTATACACAAAATTGATTTTTGCACCTAAAGCCGAATCAAGCGCAGCTTGCGTGGCTTTGTGTCACGTAGCGCCAACGCCGTAATATTTCATGCAAAGTGGATGTAACAGGGGCAGAACAGTGAAAAAAAACCTGGAAATACACGTAGAGCCGGATCAATTAATGTCACTTAACGTATTCTATGAAATCCTAGCACCAAATGAAAACAGGTTGACACAATATGATAAAGAAAAATCGAGTCATTTTCGTACAATACAGGTAATTTCTGTAAAATTAACAATACTATGCGAATCAGATTTGGCTTGTGTAAAAATAGCAGCCTTTTAAATTATGTCATCAGCATGCGGTGTGTTGTAAATATGGCGCTGCAGAATTCTTTTGCTAGCACTCTTCTTTGTTACACACTTGACAGCGATTACTAGGCAGTTCTGAAAAGCTTGGGAGCTTCGAAAAGAATAGGTGTGTCTAGTTTGTTTAATGTGTGGAAGAGCCTTTGTTTATCGCTGCTGATGTCTATGATCTCACCAGAGGGTTTTGTTATCTGGATTCCAGGTTTCGAGTCTGGCCTTTTTATTACAAATTATTGTTATTTGTTTCATTAGTGCAATTCAGTAGCATGGCAACAAACCAAGATCTTTCAGAATGCTTTTGGTGGTCAGTCAAAAGGCCATGAATGAGATTAAGTGAGATGGCAACTCTACCTTACCTTTCTTTCTGTGTTGATCTAGCCTAAATGATATTTGGCATTAACACCCACACATTGTGGAAACTTGTTAGATTCCGGCTCCCTAGTGCATCGAGTGTGTGTAGCGAGTGAGTCAGACAGCCTCCAGGAAGAATTGAGGGAATGGAAATTAAATGTGTTTATAATAAAATGATATATGTTCTCTCAGGGCTGTTTACCAGGCTGATGATCCTGCCTAAAAACAGCCTCCCTGGCCTTAGCCTACCTGGGGTTTGCAGTGTGCCATATGGCCAGTCCAGTTCTGAACAGTGCTTAATTTGTAAAATATGAAGTGCAGGTGCTCAAATCTTTGTCGGAGGCCACACCTACTTTTCTCTGGCTCCACCCACTTCCTCCACTGGCTCCACCCACTTCCTCTATTAGCTCCACCCACATCCTCACCCCCTGTCTACTCTACCTCTACCTCTAACTCTGATTGCCTTTCCCTACCATTCCCTCCCTCAACTGTCAACACCAGTCTTTCTATATATCTTCCCTTCTCTCCTTCCTTGCCCATCTCTTGCTCCGTCATTTCTCTCTCTGTATCTGACATCACCCCTCTTTAACTCTGTCTCTCTCTGCTTCCTACCCTTCCTCCCTACTCTCTTCTAAGTTATTCTGACTTCACCTCACCTGGCTTCGACCTCCCTCTTGCTACCATGTTTCTGCAGCTGGTACTCTTTCTTCAGTTTATATTATTTCTACCAGGCTGGTAGTAATAATAAAGTGAAGAAAGCAGAGGCATAAATAATTAAGCCCCAGGTATTGCTGTAGTAGACAAAGCAGCTCTGCCAGCCTCCTCCAAAAATAAAGATACAAAGAAAGCCAGTGGCAAGAAGAGTCCGGTATCCACGGGGCCTCCAGCCTCCTGTTAGCACCTATTTTTAGAAAGCGCACGTGACGGCTGACTTTTTGGTGTATGAACCATTTAACAGCCAGTTTGACGGATATCTTGTTCACCAGACTGTCATTTGACGAAAGAGCTCAGTGGGTCAGTTCATTCCCCTTCTTCAGCGATTTACATGTTGCATTCACGTCACAGGTTTAAATCTGGTTGGAAGTCGATAAAATTAATAGCACTGAACTTGGTAAATTCAAAAAGAGTTTTAAAAGCTTAACTGGCCAATCCAGTTTACAGCGGGCGTTAGGTCAACCGTCCATATGGCTGACCTCTACTTCCTGGGACTGTCTTTTGATAAAACAGCTGAGTGTGTGTGACAATGCACCTGCTCCAACTCCAAGTCACCACGTGACAAGTTCAAATCCAAGCAAGGGTGACTCAGACTTGCATACTTATGAAATCAATACAAACGCACCATTGGGTTGTGCTATACATACAGCATGTCACCCTGGGGCCTGTTTTCATAAAGGTCATCTGTACTGAGAGAGGTGGAGCACAATGGGTTTGTGAATACGTTGTTTAAAGTGACAGCGGTCACATTGTCCCAGTGGCAGCCTATCTCCACATACATTGGAGGTGACACACAGCTTCTACCTGGACACAGTGCAATTTTTCTGACAGCCTCCAGTGTCACAGCTGCAACAGATGTCACAGGTACGGACGAATCTGTACTCTTCAGTACCTTTCACTGTCCCGTCGTGCACTGGCCTTTACAACTTTGAAATGCATGTTTATCGGAACCCTTTTCCCTCACACTGAGAGAGGGAAGTGTTGCTTATTATGCACAAATGCACCAATAACGTGTCCCCTCGCGAACCATTTACCATATGAGCCACCAAAACAAGTGTGCTGTGCACGAAAACCACACATGTGCAGTAAGACACCAACTTCGTCTTAATTAGTCAAGGAGCACATGTGATAGAAACACATTTGAAAAGGAGTAGGGAAAAAACATCAATCAAAGTGAGTGTGGACATTACATGCTTAGGGGCGTAGCTATCATAAGCACTGCAGGTAGGGTCACAATGGGGTCCAGGGAGTTAACGAACCACTGAACTTCAGTTATGCCAATTGGTTACTAAAACCAGCGGTAGGAGGATAATTATTTTTCTTGCGTTAGGGCCCATTGCCCCCTTATCCACTCCACTGTAATAAGCATCTTCACCTTGCACCAAAGCATATGTTATGTGTTGCTAACGTGAATTCTTCTGCACGGCTGTTTCTATCCTTGGGTGCACGAACATGGCAATGCCGGTTTATACAATGCCTGTAAAGTCACCCAGGTATTTATGCCCGCTAGACCGCTAGTACAGTACTACTGATGATCATTCAAGGCAGTGCTGGCGAGGTAAGCCCGTGGTACCCTACAGAGCATGCTGAGGATGCACACACAGAACCCCACAGGAGTAGCAAAGAGATGCAAAATTTAGGGGTGGGCTTTCTTAATTTGCATGGAATCATGAAGCCCCTGTGCTGAGTCACCAGCGCTAATGCCGAGCAGACGTATAAAGGGGACATTGTACTGAAACGCAAACAGCCACTGCCCTCAAGGAAAGGCTTCTGATGTTCCCCTGTAGTTCCCTCACTGTTCAGGCCCAGTTTCCTATCTTTTCCCACAGTCACCATTGAAAAATAAACAACCTTTAATGAACCAAGACACAGCCAGACTTCACAGGGACTCAACAGTACAAAAAACAGTGCTTTTGCCTCTAGGCTTGTACACATTGTCGCTAGCAGCACGCCTCGTTCCACCGTTTTGCATCAAGTACACAAAAGTCGCAATACTTCCACATGGCTGGCTATTCACACACTACAGCACGACCAAGCCCCAGAGCTGGGCCAAATTTGACTGTGTGAAAATTTGCAATATATTTTGACTGGCTTTGCCACGGTCCAGGGCATATGTTTCTTGTGGCCTCGGTTTTGCCTAAGTATACAGTTTGATGAGTCAATAGGGTGCTGATTGTTCTGGAAGCTTCGATAAATTTAATTTATGGACATTTGACTGCTACACGCTCCACCTTTGAAACGGAAGTATGGCATGTTGCCATTGTAACAGGAATGTGCCTCTAAACGTGTGTGATAAATTAATGTCAAATAAACCAGGTGTCATATTGCACAGTGTGTACACAACTTGGAAGGATTACATCTACTTTGACCCACGGTGCGTGAATATGGAGGTTCGCCTCCACTTGAATTTGGTGAGTGTACAGCACCTGTTCGCTTGAACCGGCTGAGCTGTTTTATGGACATTTAAAGTTTAAGCGCTATAGAAAGGGCAGCGCGTGAGCACACAGGTTTTCAGCTTGCTCAGAAGGGGCCAAGTGCCTGGAAGTCCCTCGCTCGCAGGATGTGCTGGCAGCGCCTCTGAAGGGTGCAGCTGATTTACATGTGCTAATTAAATTTTTTACTCGTACTTGTTTCAGCTACGCTCTCTGTATAAGGGTGCATTTAATGATGTTTTTGACGGATATGTAACGCTGTTTCCTGGATGGCTGTAAGAACAACTCAACACACTAATTCATATTTAGCTGCTTCCCCACGCATTCTACCGAAAACTATTACGAACGCAAAAAAAACCATGCCGTTTTCGGAGCTCGTTTAGCCCCACACGCCAAACAAGGAAAAAAAAATCAAGCATTGTTAAAGCCAGCGAGCCGCAGGCTGCTTCCCCACTCATCCTCCCGAAAACCATTACCAATGCAGAACATAAACAAGCCGTTTTCTGAGCACGTTTAGCCCCACACGCCAAAGGAGGAAAATAAATCAAGCATTGTTAAAGCCAGCGATCCACGTGCCTCTAATTCAATTAAGCAATTAACTAATCCCACTGCATTGAAAATCACGTGCCTCTAATAAATTAAGCAATTAACTGCAACCCAGATGGACAAAAAGAACCGCAAACAATGTGGGTTGAACTTTACACGGCCCGAAGTCACAAGCTGCGCTTTTAGTGCACGGAAAGGCAGAAGAAGAAAGAGTCCTCCCAAAAACAGATAAGCCCCGCAAGCATAAGAAAGCTGTACTTTACCGGTGCGCCTCAGACCTGAAGGGAAGTGACGTACCGGCAAAGTGAACGAGTTAGGAGGCGGCAAAGAAGAGGGACAGCAGAGCGAACCTATGGTAAGTAGGAGGCTGGAAAAACACTGTCTTATCGATGACAAGAGGTCTTGCAGACAGCGCGTGCGCGCTGATGCTCGACCTAAAAAAGGTAATCAGAAAGCGAGGGAAGCAACTGCTTGATTGATTCTTTTTTTTATAAAGAATCACTGGTGGTGTCTGAAGGGGAAACAGCCTTTACAACGAGGTTTTTACCACATTGTGACTTTACCATGCATTTTTTTTGCACACATGTTTTTATAACGTGTATGTTTTACAACGCATGCCTTTACCACACATTTAAGGTAAGTTGGGAGGGTCTCCTCCACAAATACATTGTTTTTATATATATATAAACAATGCGTGGTAATGGCATGGGTTGTAAAAGCATAAGCGTTGTAAAAAAAATGCGGGGTAAAAAATGCATGGTTAAGGCATGCAAAGAATTTCCTTGCGTTGTTCCATCGTACAACCATCTGAAGAGAGTTTTGTGTCCTTTGATCAGATCTTTGAGGGCTTGCAATAAAGAGCATAGAAGATTAAGAAAATGCTGGAAATAGGAGAAGGCTCTTCCACATCTGGATGCAGGATGTTGGGGTTTCGGGTTGGAGGAGCTGTGTGTTTCAGTTTCCTCTTCAGTGCATTTGGTCCTACTGTCTAGCTTCTCTTATGTTCCAGGCATAGCAAATGAAGTCGGCTCCTTTGAAAGCTGGTCAGGGCTTTGTGGATCTCTTCTGCTGGTCTCACCCTGAGTCTTTTGACCTTGAGCTGGCAAATTCTTTCATCCCTCTTTGCTAGAGGGTGTAGGACACCAAAACTACCAACCTCTACTTTTCAGGGAAACGTACAAAATTCACAGCTGTAGTTGGCTCCTACGTGCCCAGCACTGAAGCAGGAGTATCCACTTATCTGGGATTGGCCGTTGGATATAATTTGGAGTCCTACAGGGACGCCTCCAAGTACAAAGCTGTTAATGTGGCAAAAGGTACTTGTACAGAAAATCTGGTGAGCTGTCATGCAATCCAGGTATTCAGCTTGCTGGCATACTTATCCATTTTTTCGAAATACAATTCATTTTAAAGTAAAAAGTTTAGACCTATTTATTTATATTTATTTATATGTTTTATATAGCACCTGAATCACCCTGAAGGGATATCTCTGCGCTTCGAACAGTGCTGCAAGAGGCTGACGGGGCAGTGTTTAGAACAGGGCGGTCTTGAGAAGCTTTCTAAATTGGAGATAGTCAGAACATTTTCTGAGATGAATGGGGAGCTGGGTCCAAAAAAGGGGAGCGAGCTAGGAAAAAGCCTTCCCGCCCAACCTTGTTTTCCTTACCCGGGGGACCAAGAGAAGGGATTTGGCGCCTGAGGGAAGAGTCCTGGAGGGGACATAGTGATTAAGTTTCTCCGTGAGATAAGAAGGGCCATTGTTGTACAGGGCCTTGTGAACGGTACAGCAGGTTTTAAACTTAATCCGCTTACGCACAGGAAGCCAATGAAGCTGTTGAAGGTGAGGAAGGGAAGCAGTTTTCGGGGGGGCATTCTGGACTAGGCGTGCTGCGGTGTTCTGAATCACCTGCAGTCTGCTTAACGAGGACTCATTGGCTGAGACCAGGAGAGCGTTACAGTAGTCGAAACGGCTTAAGACCATTGACTGAATAAGGGTTTTACGTGTGGAATCTGGGAGGAGAGGAAAAACTCGCCGCAGCAGACCCAGCACGTGGAAGCAGGAGCCAGCAGTATAAGCTGTATGCTCCTTCAAAGTCAGTGCCTGATCAAGGCGGATGCCCAAGTTCTTAACAAGAGTCTTGGGGGCAGGAGGGGCACCCAGGTCCGCCGGCCACCACTCTGGTGTCCACAGCAAAGGTGCCTCTCCGAAAAGCATTATCTCCGTCTTCCCTACGTTGAATTGGAGAAAATTACTTCTCATCCAATTGGAGATGGTTCTCATTCCAGAAGAGAAAGTAGCCTGAACCGAGGGAGTGGATTTATTAAATGAAAAAAGAAGCTGAGTGTCATCAGCGTATGAAATAGGGGTAAAGCCACAGGTCCTAAGGAGATTAGCTAGGGGAGCCACATAAATATTGAACAAGGTATGTCAATTCCATCGTTTTTGACCGAAAAGGATCCAAGTTAATGGTCTGAAAACGGGAGGAAAGGAAGCTCGTCATCCACTGCAGGGCTGGTCCTCTAAGTCCAACTTCCTCCAATCTCCTGAGCAGGATCTGGTGAGAGACCGTGTCGAATGCGGCAGAGAGGTCCAATAGCACAAGAATCGTAGATTGACCGCTATCTAAGGTCATCCTGATGTTATCCGTGACCGCCACCAGGGCAGACTCTGTGCTATATTTGGGCCTAAAACCGGATTGAGAGGGATCCAAACTGCCAGTAAATTCGGCATGGTTGGACAGATGTTTATTGATGTATTTTTCCAGTAGCTTGCTCAGGAGAGGAAGTAAAGAAATGGGACGGAGATTGGAGAGGTCGTCTATAGGGACCTTGGTGTTCTTACGAATAGGGATGACCTGTGCTGCCTTCCAATCCAGAGGAAGGTGGCCCTCTCTCATAGAGAGATTGAGAAGAGTACCTATGGATGAGGACAATTGATTAGCTAAGGAAGCAGAGATTTTAGCCGGGATAATGTCAAGGGGGGAGCCAGATTTTACTGTTCATAGTAACGCTTCCACATCCTCGGAAGTCAGAGGGGGGAAGCTCTCCAGCAGCTGTGTTTTTGCGGATGCAAGCAGGATGTAGAACGTAGCATCCGGTTGCTGGCTCCCTACAGAAGTGATCTTATCATAAATAAGCTCAATCTTCTGTGTGAAGTGCTGAGCAATGTCATCGCAGAGGGCTTGGGAGGGGGCCTCTATATTGTCACAGGCTTTGGGATTGGTGAAGGACTTAAGGATCTGGAATAGGACTTTAGGAGCATTTCCTGCCCGGGCTAACTGTGAAGCGATAAAGGCTTTCTGCGGAGTCTTTATACTTTTGTGGTCGTGGGAGAGAGCTGTCTTAAATCTATTTTTGTCCCTCTCATCATGAGTTCGGCGCCAACGTCTTTCCAGATTTTTACACTGCCGTTTTTCGGCACGGAGCTCAGGAGAAAACCAAGCTGTCTGAGGACGCCTAGTCGAGCTGGGGAATGATTTCAGGGGCGCAAGCTGATCGATAGCTGATTTAACAGCGAAGTTATACCTGGCTAGACCATCCTCTATGTTGTTAGGTTCTGCGTTCCAAGGAGCCTGAAAAGCAACCTGGAAGAGGTCCGGGGAGATTTTGTGGCATTGTCTGCGGACACAGTGAGAGGCAGGACTGGGTGTGTCATGCACCCTGGGACCCTGAATATGGAATTCAATTGAAGCATGATCCGTCCAAGTCAGCGGCCGGGGGGATTCACACGAAATGCTGGGTGAGTTAGTAAAAATAATGTCTAGTGTGTGACCGGCTGTGTGTGTCGGGCCATCGTTGAGCTTGACTAAGCCTAAAAGAGCGAGGTCTGCTAGAAGTACCAACGCATTGGCATTAGCACTGCATTCACTGTGTACATTGAAATCTCCCAACAATAAAAAGTTTTTGGTAGAGATTACATAGGGAGCTATCAGTTCGGTGAGCTGGAGTGAGAAGTCTGCCAGGGGACCTGTGGGCCGATAGACTAAGGCGCCCTTCCAGCTGTGTTCTGAAAGAAAATCTATGCGGAAGACTAAAATTTTGATATTAACGTTACACCGTTGCTCAAGAATAGAGATTTTAATACTATCTTTATGAATTATGGCTATCCCGCCTCCCACCCTAGGCTGTCTATCCAGTCTTACGATCCTATAGCCTTCTGGCAGGGCTATTGTAATGGCGGGAATAGAGTTAGGCTTGAGCCAAGTTTCCGTCAGGAAACCTAAATCAGGCTTTTCGGAGGTGAGGAGATCCCATACCTCAACCGCGTGTTTTGGCAGGGATCTGACATTATTTAGAACACCCTTCCAACCATAGTTGGAGTTGTTACGCGGCTTCTTTAGTTCTGAACTGGGTGGGGTATCGACCTTGGGGATGTGGGGACGTTTATTTTGAATGAGGCGCCAAGGATCACTGTGTACGTGTTCAGTCTCTATTATATTACTTTGAAACCGGCAGGATATACAGGAGAAAGGGCCCTCAAGTATTGGCAAGGTCCAAGCTGCATCCCGAGTGTGATACAGACAGGGGAACGGTAGGCCTTTCCTCAAATCAAGTAAGTCCTTGCTAGAGTAAGACACTATGGGAAACTAGCCCTGTTCAGGAGCGAAACAGGCAAGGTTCCTGGCTCCTGGCGACGGCAGGGCGCGGACGGGCGCAGACGGGCTTGCATTTGGCGCGCCGCTGGCGCGCCCACTGCGCGTGTCCGCTGGGCGACTTGCCTAGCATCCGGTTTTGTAGAGGGGTTGAGGCCACTAGGATGCCAACCTCCCTCGACCGGAAGTCGCCCTAGACTCCCTCCACGCAATCAGGAAGATCCTGTGGTGGACCGGGGAGAAATAGCAAGGAGGTAGATGAAAGTGCAAACAGCAAATTTAAAAAGCAGGGGTTAAAATTAATTTAAAATAAGTGCAAAACAGCAATTCAGAGCAGCAGTATGTCAATGGAGCAGCAATCTTTCAAATAGAGGAAACGAGCATCAGCCTTGCATTGCGCACGTCCGCTGCGCGACTTGCCTAGCATCCGGTTTTGTAGAGGGGGTTGAGGCCACTAGGACGCCAACCTCCCTCTCGATCGGAAGTCGCCCTAGTCTCCCTCCACGCAATCGGGAACATCCCGTGGTGGACCGGGGAGAAGTAGCAAGGAGGTAGGTGAAAGTGCAAACAGCAAATTTAAAAAGCGGGGGTTAAAACTAATTTAAAGAGTAGACAGTTTTCTTTAAAATATACAAGCAACAACATGTAAACATGTTCATGTATTAATCTAGCAGTCCACAATATAGTAATTCAATGTGGTGTAACAGCCTTTATATATACATATATATTACACTAGTGGTTTTAATGCCAGTGCAGCTATGGTTAAGTCAGCATTTCCATAGGTATGGTATTTTTATTTTGTTGATGCCATTCGAATCTGTGTAAAAGGTTCCAGATTAGAAATACAACCATTTTGGGTTCATAATGGCATGTCTCATGTAGATTTGTCTCGTGAGGGCTGAGAACATGTGGGTACCCCCAAAAGTGCCATTTCCTGTTGTAAGTCCAGTAGTATTCTGTGCTTTACAATACAAAAACGCTGATAGGAATTACAGCAAATTCGACATGAAGGTAGAATTTTACTCAAGGGTGAAAATCTGGTCCATAATTTTTGAGCAAATAAAAATGTAAAAAGATGCTTGTTTTGGGCATGAAGAGTTTAGCTTCTAGAGATAGCGGGTCCATCGGTTTGTGAGTCCACATAGGATTTGTGACTCTGTTTAAAAGAAATAACAAACAAATGTACCCCTTTGGACTAGGAAACTATTTCTCTTTTCGTGCAATGCTGATTTGCGAATCCACCTCTGGGCTTGCACATTCTCTGTGTTATGATTGGCTGGCTATTGCAGTAACATTTTTAGGTCGAGCATTCAAGACCTCTTGTATATACTTTAGTATATACTTGTATCTTGTATGTACTTTGTGGGCTCTGGAGATCAGCCCTAGGACGTGTCTGCTTCCGCTTAAGGACTTTTTTTTCTGTTCAACTGCCTCTATTTAACTGTCTTGATAGAAAACGACCAGCAGAGGTCAGTAAAATACCAGAATTGCTTTCTGCTGAGGGACTTTCTTTTTTAGGTCTCGCCTGACCCAGCGCATGCGCTGGTCTGGCGAGACTTTTAGTGAGGGCTCAAAAAATGCTACCATGGCCAGCCTAGAGCTACAGTGCATGTGTGCGGGCGCGCGCTTACGAGCAGAGGCGCATTATGGCTTTCCTCGTCATGCTCATTAAGCGCATCGCTCGCCGCGCTTGATCGCGATCACTTTCACTTTCGCGGCCGCTTTGATGTTCTCACGGCTGTGTTACTTTTACAGCCGTGCGCCAGTATTAACAAGCATTGGCATAGCCAATAGGTCTCGCTTTTGGGACCTTATAAGTGTTTAGCCATGCAACAGTTGCATAACTAAATACTTATAAGGTCCCAAAAGCGAGACCTATTGGCTATGCCAATGCTTGTTCTATTTTTCTGGCAACTGCCTCTATTTAACTTTCTTGACAGAAAACGACCAGCAGAGGTCAGTAAAATACCAGAATCACTTTAGCCTTCTCTAGATTCCAGTCCATAGAAATTGTCTTCCACGAGCACCCGTAGACAATAATATTTTTTTCAAATCTCGTGTTTTCAGTGATATGACGACCGGAGGCCCTGATTTTATATCAAAAACAGAACTTTGGACTATACCATTTCCCGCTGAAAGGCAATATTTCTCTCCAGGTGTTCCCATACCGACGTGCCATGCAGTTTGGTGCTTACTTTCCCTCCATGTTAAAGAACAGTAGATGTTTCAGCACCCAGGCTAATGTGCTGCATAGCTAAATACATATAAGGTCCCAAAGGCGAGACCGATTGCATTGCAAATGCTTGTTTCTGTTGGCTGTTTAAAGGTGTCTTTCCAACACCATTGAAAACACGAGGCACCATTTTACAGTCCGAGAGTCATCCAGTGAAACTGGGGAGCGAGTGCTGAAAAAAGCCTCTGAAAATGAATGCTACATGGAGGTGGGCGAGCCACTAAAAGCCCTAGCCACACTTGAGCCAGATGCCTGGCTCTGTCTCAGCTCGAGTTCCTTTTGTACACTAGAGCCCAAAACGAGCCACGCTTCATGTGGCTTCTACCTGCCACCCACACTCTAACCTAATGCGTCAAGAATAAACAAAAACACATTAACCTTTGATGTTAAACTTGCGAGGTAAAGACTTGCTGATCTAGTGGCTGAGTGTCACAGTGTAAATCAGAAAGCATGGTATTTTATCCTGCTTCCCCACTTGACCATATTTTGTGATGTTAGGCAGATAATATATTTCACCTGCTTCCGTTTACCTGATTGCATTGGAGAGCACTTTGAAATGCCTGAGTTCAGGGTGTGTGATACAAAAGCACCTCTCTTGGGTTTATTAAACTATATTTTTGCTCTTTGTATGAATCTAGGCCACATAAAGGGTGTGCATGACAACTGGCTTGCCTCTTATTTCACTAATGGCATTGTTATCATGGCGGGTGTTAGTTGGCATGAATATTTTTTAGTTCATGTTTAAAAACTGTCACTTTCAATAAATGCCAGCAAATTCAATGATATAATCTAATGTACTAAGTTGAAACACTTCTGCATGTTAAAAAAATCTACTTCTTTGAATTTTGAAGTCTTTATCATATTTTTATATGGTGTTTGTTTCACAGTTTACGTGCCAAACATTTTCAGGGCTCGGCTCGTACAGGGGCTCTAAGAGTCCATCCAGACCCTCAGCTCATGCTCGGCTCTCTGTTAATTTGTGGGCTCACCCACCTCTAATGCTGCAGAACAAAAGTTTACTCTGCCGCATTCATTTTTCAGATCCTTGTCTCTTCTCTTGCTGGTCTGCACAAACATAAGCACTGACCAAGCCAAGAGCACACTGTAAAAACATGAAACCTATTGACTTTGCCACGGTGTATCTTTTTTTGTAGTTCTGTACTGTAAGCTTTACTTAGCTGTGCATAAAAAGCACTGTGAGCAAGTAAATCCTGCATCCTTACTCAGACTGTTGTCCTTCTTCCCTTTCTCCTCTCCTGGTCCCCATGTTATTGTTATGTATTATGCATGCTTCCTGTGCGTGAACCATGCAGCTGGTTATCAATGTTGGTTTTGTAGTGTTCGGGTTTGGCGGTTGGAATTATGAGGTGAATTCATTCTGCTGGGTGTCGCAGGCAATACAATCCCTAGCTAAAAACAAGGCCCCAGGTCTCGATGGCCTACCTCTAGAATTTTACCAAACATTCTCTGTGCAGCTAGCACTGCGTATGGTAGCACTGTTCGAAGCGGCACTGGAACAGTGGGAGCTCCCGCACTCCCTCCGAGAGTCACTGATAGTATCCTTTCTAAAACCAGATCGCGACCCATGTCGCCTAGATTCGTACCGGCCAATTGCCCTGCTCTCTGCAGACTATAAAATATTTGGCAAAATATTGGCAGAGCGGTATGTGTCGGTTCTCCCAACACTCGTGCACTCGGATCAATGCGTGTTCGAGCCTGGTAGATGCACCTCCCACAATATCCGGCAGCTGTTCCAGGTGCAGGACAAGGTCCAAGATAGATATCCTTGCGCCGTGTGTATGATTCTAGACTTGGAAAAGGCCTTCGTCACGCTGTCATGGTCATATTTCCTCGTGGTGCTTCGGAGGGTGGGAATGGGCCCAATGCTGCGGGCATATACTAAACTATTGTACATAAAACCCTTGTCTAGGATTAGATTGGGTTGGTATGTATCATCCCCTTTGCAGTGTCGAGAGGCACACAGCAGGGCTGCCCACTCTCCCCATTGCTCTTTACCGTAGGAATGGAATCATTGGCGATTCGTTTGAGGGAGGAGGGCAGGCAGTGGGGTATTCAGTTAGTGGGAACCACTCATAATATATCGCTAAATGCAGATGATCTGCTACTTTATGTGCAAGACATCACATCTGACCTCACCCCCATCTCCGCGGCGCTGGCGGAGTTCGAGACAGTGGCTGGCCTCCAAGTTAATTGGGCGAAATCCACAATATACCCACTCTCCTCCGATCTCGCTCCCCATGAGGTGCACATCGAAGGAGTCACTCTACCATGGAGCGCATGCGCTCCCCGTTATCTAGGTGTGCGCTTATACCGCTCACCACGGGACATATATGAGGGTAACCATCGTAAAGTGTTAGCGGGCACCCGGTCCCCGGTAAATTTCTGGAGATCCCTACCCCTATCCCTCATAGGTAAAATAGCGGTGGCCAAAATGGTGCTCATCCCGCGTTTGCTCTACTGCTTTGCCAACCACCCGATAGTCCCTCCTCGCTCCTTTTTCCAAGAGCTGGATGCACTCCTGTGCACCTTAATATGGGAGGGCGGGCGCAGGCGAGTAGCCCTGACCAAAATGCAACTGCCGATAGATCGAGGAGGCCTCGAAGCCCCGTCATTTGAAGCGTACTTCCTAGCAGCCCAGCTTCAGTGGCTTTCGCCCTGGATAGCGGGTCGGTTGTCGGGGGAGACTCATACAGACGTAGGGCCAATATCCATTCCAGCACTAAGGTGTATGTTATTGCCTGGGTCCAGACCAAGAGCAACCTGCCCCTTGCTGGTGGCAGTTGCACGTAGCTGCATGCAACGCATCTACTGAATGTCGCATGAGACTCCGCTATATACCCCCTTGCTATCATTAGCAGGCCTCCCTCAATACCGTGAGCACTATACTACACGAGCTCTCCAAGTCTGGACAGACCACTCCCTCACAGAGGTAGGTTCCCTGTTTGCCGAAGGCCACGTGCTCACCTTCGATGAGCTGATGGAAGTGGCAGACCTTCCCAGAGGTCAGTTCCTTCTTTATAGACAACTGGTGGCCGACTGCCGTCGAACCTGGCAAACTGTTGACAGAGAACCGGCAACGCACCTGGTCCTCCATACCATTCTACAGATGGGCCCTCGACGCCATATAGTGACGTGGGTCTATAAGGCCATTCGGGACTTAAAAGCGGTATCCCTCAACCCTCTGCGGGAAAAGTGGGAGGAGGAGCTCCAGAGGCCACTACATGACAAAGAGTGGGAACAAGCATTGGAACACCCAAAGAAAGTGTCCTGTAATTCCTGATTTAAAAATATACAATTCTTCGTTCTGCACCGGGCGTACCTGACACCCGATCACCTGCAACGATACTACCCGAACACGCAATTTGCATGCCCCAGATGCCACACCCCCAGAGAGAATTTCTTCCACATGTTCTGGGACTGTACAATAATACACACCTACTGGAACACAATTCATACCTTGCTGCGCGAAGTGATGGGGCTCAAAGACCTTGCCACCTGGGATGCCTGTGCTTTGGGTATATTTAAACGCCGTAAATATCACAAAGTTGAGACGTGTTTCGCGTCCTTGGCACTCTTATTAGCAAAAAGGGGAATTGCCATGCACTGGAGAACCCCGGCAGGTCCTCCACTGGCAGCCTGGATAGGAGCGGTAGTTAAATCGGGAACAGCGGAAGAAGATGCTCTACGATATGAGGAAGCTCGGGGCATACGTAAGCGCCATATCGCTATGCAATGGGCGACACTCCTACACGCCTTTAAACACACAACAGAGCGCACAAGATCACCCTTGCCATCACCATGTCCTCAACCGGCCACATCGGTTTCACCTACCTCCGAATATGAGTACGAGGACCTGCCAAGTAGACTCATCATGCATGACATGAGCGAGTAAAATTCAAGAGCAGCCCCCCTCACCGAATCCCGTTGACATTTGACATTTCCAACCGGGCGTACTCTTCACGTTAACATCAAAGTACACTCTCAGTATCGCACTTCCACGCCCGTGATCCTACACCTTCATACACTCAGTGTGTCCCCAGTTCAGTTCAACCCCCCTAAGTTACTACGGTTGCAATACACTGATGCAATTACTGCATAACACACAGGAGATGCATGTGTTATAGTAACAATGCAATTGACGGAAGTCAAGTCCTACATGGACCAGCAACACGCCGGTCAGAGTGGTAGACTTATCGTACAATAGCAGAACCTGTGTAATCAAAAATCAAATGCATGTTTTTATCTCCAATGTATATCTTGATCAACAGAACTTTAACCCTCTTGTTATATGTAATGAAAAACTCAATAAAACAGTTTACAAAAAAAATAAAATTCTGCTGTATGGCTTCATATGTTAAGACGTAATACAAGTGTTTACATCACATAATCTGTGTAAAACACTTTTACAAAGGCTTGATTGTGGAATTTCTCTATTTTCAATTGTGATTACAGTGGAAAATGACATTATGGCATATTTTCCACTGGTTGGGGGGGCATTGTCGCAGATGTGGGTCCTGCAGAATTAATTGTGGGGGGCACTGTCGCAGAGTTGGGACCTGCAAAATTAATTCAACATGCACAGGCTCACAGTTTTGTGGGTATTCACAAACATTTTGTAGGTAGTTTTCCTCTGTGCAAACACGTGTAAATGGCAAGAATACGAGCCTTATTACCATGGTGGAAAGGGAAAGGTAGTCTTTCCACAGCAAAAATGCACATTGCCCATTTTTTACTTATTTTTCAAATTCTTTTCGCTCATGCAAATTTTCCACGTGGTGGAGAATATCCATTCCACATGGCTACATTTTTTTTTTACATTGGTGCGCTTCTGGGATTCTTTGGAACTATACTCCAAATGTAGGTGAAACCCTACAGTAGTACATTTCTTACATTTCAGGCTCCAGTTTTGTGAATCGGGCATGAGGAAGCATCTACTCCTCTTTTTTCAGATGTGAGACAAAGGTTATTGCGTATTTTCTCCAATAATGTTCTTTTCAATACTTTGTTACATGACTTTGAGTAAAGATGAGCAACATCTTTTATTGTTGAGCAGCGCTGAGCACCGCAGGAAACAGACAAATGTTCATGTACAAGTGAATAGAATGTATAAGTATAGAAAGAGCAGCACAGGAGTGCTTCTTACCACCTGCCATAAGTATACCACGTCCTTCACATATGACAGCCACACGTTAAGCAAAGGACAGAATTTAGCTCCCTTTGTTGCTCCTTGTATTATGTCTGCTGCTCACCCCACATCACACAGTTCAATATTTTTTGGTAGTATTGGATGTAAAAACAAATCGCACGAATAGCAACTTTATTTCATATGGCCATTAGAATTAATATAGGATACTGTAGATTTCATTACCACTAGTACAAATTGCTTTTTTTTAAATCCAGAACAAAGCTTAGTTCACTGAGCATCTGCGTCACTAGCTAAACGGCTGAAGATAGCTGACTCATTCTCACAGAGATACTACCCTGTATTCATGAAAATATTAGTAGACATTTTAAGATTCCCCAGAAAAATTGACCCGAAGCACAGCACACTGGGGAAAGAAATAAACTGCAGCCCACGTTTTAAAAAGAAAGTAGAATAAAAGCATAGCTATGCTGAGGCACGTTATCCAGAGCAGATGTACTTCCAACTATAATGTTTTCCCTTCAAAACCCTCAGGCATGTTTTGGAGGTAAATTTATAAATGAAAAGTTGTGACACTGATATAAATATTTTCCATCCTACCTGTAATTTGATTTCAATTTGATAATAGAAGATAGATACTCTGGTTCCCTGTGAAGTTTCACGCATAGCTCTTGGTAAAACCTTAGCCTTTAGGAGTAAAATATATAAAAGAAGTCAAGATTTTCTTTGCTAATCAGTAAATATAGCAGTTATCCTGATTCATCTATTGAATAGCTAGATCAGTGAGAGGGTTAATTGAGCTTTATTGGAAGGTTTGGATTTTATTTTGTGTTCAACTATTTTTTTATTAAGGCTCTGTTCATAACAGGAAATAAGGACAAAACAATAATATTGGAGAACACGTATTGTATGCTTAATGCTAGAAACAAATCACATTAGAAAGTAAACGTATATTACACTAAGTACCATATAGTAAGTCAGTCTTGGAGGATATGCATAAGCCTGCCCCAAGGTTTGCTGGCAGATAGGAAGATGACAAATTGAGGGGGAAAGAGGAAGAACAAAATAGAAGAAAAATGTAAACAACTGAGTTGACTATGACTAACTCCAGTTGTTCTGGATTGTTAGCGGCTGTACATGTGCTGTGGAATAGTCATAAGAAATGGGAAGGAAGATAATTGAAAGTGATTTAACTTTCAGTGAATAGCCCATGTGCTAGTGTTGCATCTGAAACCTCTTGGTGGTTGTTAGACTTGGCTTTTTCAGCGGGTTTACACCCAGACTTTTTGACCTCCTGTTTTCGTCCCTGTTTTTGTTGGTTTTTACGACTCTGGGCACTTTACCACTGCTATTCAGTGCTAAAGTGCATATTCTCTTCATGTACATTGTGTTTATGGACTGGTGTTTCCATAATTGGCATATTTGATTTACTGGTAAGTCCCTCGTACAGTTCACTGTGTGTGCCCAGGGCCTGTAAATCAAATGCTGCTAGTGGGCCTGCAGCACTGATTATGCCACCCACAAGAGCAGCCTCTAAATGTAACTCAGACCTGCCACTGCAGTGTCTGTGCACAGTTTGTAACTGCCATGTCGACCTGGCAAGTGCACCCACTTGCCAGGCCCTAATCTTCCCTTTTTCTTACATATAAGTCACCCCTAAGGTAGGCCCAAGGTACCCCTGTGGGCCGGGTGCTGTGTATGTTAAAGGTAGGACATGTACTGGTGTGTGTGACATGTCCTGGTAGTAAATTACAGTGAATTTCGTTTTTCACTATGGAAAGACTATCTGTCCCATAGGATAGAATGGAAGGTTACTTATAACATCTTATAAATATAACTTCCCATTGGGACAAGATAGAAAGATGGAGTTTAGTATGCCTAAACTCAGAATATAAAAATGCATCTTTTAGTAAAGATGATTTTTATATTGTGTGTTTGAAAATACCACTTTTAGAAAGTGGGGATTTTCTTGCTTAGCCATCCTGTGTGCCTCTGCTGGTTTGTGGATTGACTGGCTTTGGAGTGATAGGGTTTGGGGATGTGCATTCTCTCAGACAGCCACTAGGGGGGAGGTTGATGTGTGCCCTGCCTTTCCTGAATGAGTCGGGCTGGGCTGAATAGACCTGGGCTGCATTCAGAGTAGTGGGAGGAGTTTTCACTAGCACCTAAATAGGCCTGGTCTGCACCTGAATAGGCCCTGTCTCCCTTGCACAATGGTGTCTAAACCTCCTGCCAGGAAACTGGACCAGAGAGGACAGAACTGGTTTGGACTAAGCACAGAGCCTCTCTGCACCAAGAGAACAAAGGAATTTGCTGTATAAATATTGGGGCCCAGACCTCAGTATTTTAGAGTATTGCTGAACTAAGGAACCTGCCAGGAAGAAGTGCTGGAAAAGCTGTCAGGAGAAACTGCCACTTTGCTGCGTGCTCTGCTGTGTTGGCTTGCTGCTTCTGTCTTGGGCAGGGAAAGGACTGGACTGCACTTTCATCATCCTGCTGTTCGAGTTTTCTCCAAGGGCTTGAAGTAGAGCTTGCCTCCTGTTGGAAGTCTCAGCGAGATAAAAGACTTCAGAAAACAGGCTGCAATCAAGGAACCTGCCAAGAAGAAGAGCTGGAAGAGCTGCCAGGAGGAATACTGCCCCTTTGCTGTGTTGTTGCTTTGTTGGGTTGGCCTGCAGTTGCTGCTTCTGCCTTTGGCAGTGAAAGGACTCGACTGAACTTTCTTTACTTGTGCTGAGTATCTCCAAGGGCTTGTAGTAGAGCTTGCCTCCTGTTCTGAAGTCTCAGGGACTGCAAAGACTTCAGCAACCTCTGGGTACCACTTCTGGAACCACTGTTTCAGTTGCCACAGAAAAGGGAAAAGCAACAGACTCCGTCGCTGGCTCCGTGTCCTGAAGGCACCGCAGAAGGCACCACCACATCTTGCACCGCAACCCTGGTCTCACCAATGACGACTGCCGCCACCGAGCCCTGTGGGCACCACACTCCACACCGCCTCGCTTCACTTCACCACCCTGGTCTCTCCGACGCCTTCGCTGCCTGCTGACTTCGACGCCCGCGACTGCATCGTGGCTGAGGGCACCGCTCGTAAGTTTCACGACACACCGCCTCGTCAAACACAGCAGTCTGGGCCGACCAAAGCCAGCTCCCTCTAACCGGCTCTGTCGCCTGCACCGCAACCTGGCAGCACTGCATCGAGCACCGCATCGCCCTCACTGTAAGCCTTGGTCTCACCGACACCGTCTGGACGATCGTCATTGAGCCGCTGCCTGCACCGCATCGCGAGGGCACCGCACCCTGCACCGCAACCGCGGCGGTTGCCCCCGAGCGGCTCGCACCAACATGCCAGCCGCAACGAGAAAGCTACTGTTCACGCTTTAGCTGGCCCGTACCGACGCGGTCCGCTGGAACTGTTAGACTGTTGTTTTCAGCATCGCGGTAGCCCTGGACGGAGCTACCGACTCGGAAAAACTGTGTTTTTGAGATTTTTCTACAATTTTAAGGATATCTTGCAAAGTATATATTTTTAAGTACTGTTATTGGATTCTTATCGTTTTGGCCTTGTTTTGTATATATAAAAATATTGGATATTTTTCTAAACTGGTGTGGTGTCCTTTTGTGGTGTTTTCACTGTATTACTGTTGGTTATGTGCAAATGCTTTACACACTGCCTCTTAGATAAGCCTGACTGCTCGTGCCAAGCTACCAAGGGGGTTATTTTAGGAGTGTAACTCCCTTACCCTGACTAGGAGGAAGGGTCTCTACTTGGACAAATATGCAAACCATTACCAACTTGAGACCCCCATTTCTAACAGTGGTTGAATTACTTGTAAATATTTATACAGCCTATCCCAGACAGGTCTGTGGCTAGAGATCAGGACCTTGTTACCACACATGATTGTCACATTTTTGACATGTGCTGTCCAGGCTCTCCTTGTATGCTTTGTAAGAGTATTTGTTTACTTCTAGTTTGAAAGAATGTTTTCATCTCTACAGTAAGAAACAAATCTGGCAGCAAGCAGTCATTATTAGGTGGAATGTTTATTAGAGATGCATGGAGACCCATGCATATCCATGTAAATATGTTTGAAGTAGCCTACCGCCATTTAACATAGGTCTAAGTTCTCACCAGCGCATTGTAAGGTTTGGCAATACCAATCCTTACAATGCGCTTCAGTTCAGCCCATTGCTTATCATTGGTTTGCATTTTCATCAATCTTATATGCTTACTCCTTATTCGATGGCTGTCCTTTCTCTTCAGGTGTTTGTCCCTCCCCTGGAGGACAGATTCTTTTCCAGCCTCTTGATGGGCTGGCTTGTATCCTTCCACTGCTTACATTCAGGAAACTATTTGTTTCTTTCCATGGAGTAGCATGTGTTTTCTTGCTCTCCCCACCTCTACCCTGTGAGATACTTTCCCCTTCACATCTCTGTCCCCACTGTGCATTCTGGCTCAACTTTTTTTCTTTTTGAAACCAAGACACATTACAAGAATACACTGCTGACCCCTAATTTTTCAAAATCAAGCTTGTGGTTGCCAATATCGAAAGCAAGGCTATAATTTACTATAAGATGCAGGAAATGTGCAAATGTACTATCTCAAATGAAATGGCTTGTATATCTACCAGAGTCCTGAAACGTTGCAAGCATATTGATTGGATAATTCTTTTAGGGAAGAGGGGTTAGTGTAAGTCAGTTAAGTTTTTATTTTACTTATCAGTTGTTATTTTCCTTTTGTTTGTTTTTGTATTTTCACGATGTGATACATTTTGGAGGTAACTTTTCCTGATTTCTGAAATATTGGGAGGCAATTTTGTCTGGATAGGCTGTTAGTCTGCTTTTATTTATTACAAAAACTCATAGTCTCAGTCAATTGTAACATTCTCTCTCGTGGAGTTTATATTAATGTTGGAATTATACAAAGGATTTGGTATAACCATTCTCACAAAGCCGAGAAATTAAAATATCACTTATTTCTCCCAGTTGACACAGGAGATACATTTCCTATTGGTGTTGAGTTTTTCATTTTTCCAAATGGATTCAGACAGTTTTTTTTATTTTTAAGTTTAGGTTCTATTTTCTGGATGGCCCTGATTGTGTTAGCCACCATCGCTTCATGTAGATTTTGTGTGTTACTGGATTGTATGATTCAAGCTACTGGATCAAATGGATGTCTAATTTCATTTTAAGCCAAAAACCATTGAGGTTTTTGATCACCTGTGGAGTAATCAGGAATCTACTATTTCAGTTTTTAACTTAATTTTGTTAATGTAATGTAAACTCTTGCGTTCAATTGATTACTTACTTCGTATATTAACTTGTTAGCACTCCTTTTAGTAGTGAGAGAGCATTTATAGTAAATACAACAACGAGAGACCACAGTGATAGCAATAATCTCCATATGCTTCGATTGAAAGTTGACTCAATTTTTGCAAAACCATACAAAGTGGTGTTGCATCATTCTAAACACTGCAAGAAAAGTGCAAAATAAAAATTCGAATCTTGTGTCTGCTTTGAGTTTCCAGTCTCTCCTGAAAGTGTCTCTCTACCCCATTGTTATCCACCATTCTGCTGCCACTACCAGCAATCCAGACAGGTAATTCTAGGCCCGATCATCATCATCATCATCATCATCATCATCATCATCATCTGAAACATGGTAACTTAATGATATGAAGCATGTTTCATTGGGTCTAAATAGGAACTTTACTATGGTACAACCCACATTATATTTGTGTTCTGCTTTCTTGTAATACTGTTTGTGAGTTTATCCTAACACATCTTTATGCAAGGTACTAAAGTCTTGGATTTCAGTGTATTTTACTTGAATTCAGATTTCTGAGATTAGAATTACATACAAATTACTTTAATGGTTTAAACAAGTGAGTTGGAAAAATGGTAATATACTCCAGACTTCTTTTATAGTGAACATACTTCCCTTGTCCGTCTTGCAGTTTTTCAGGGATACAGCTGCACTATTAGAATTTGGAATTCTGATGATGCGCAAATTGTGGTACAATGTGTGAATAAAATACTTGACATTGTGGTGTGTCTTCCCATAGGGTGTACTGTTTTCGACATATGATTGTGCTTATCAAGATTGTGTAATGTTTTGTTTCCTTGTTAGATTGGCGGGACCCTGAACTCATGAGGGAGATTGAAGCAGCCACTGGGGAGGACCTAGGATCCTCTTTATGCCCTGGGAAAGGAAAGGGGAAAGGAAAGAAAAAAGGAAAGAAAAAGAAGTATCCAAATTTAACTGATCTAAAACATAATGCAAACACATCACGTTCACGGCTTGAGAAAAAGGTTTTCAACAAGTAAGATACCAAACTTGATATTAACTTTAGTTAATGATGCATGAGTATATAAATAATGAGTTTGCCTTGCATATGAAGATACTGTGCATCACCTTACTGTATCGGACATGGTACTAGAATATTGATATGGCTTTTCTGTTTAATGCTGACCACTTTAGTTAAAGGATTAGTATGATATGTTAAGTTGTGTTAATTTTCTCTGTTATGTTACTATGGTTCATAAAGTGCAACTATACCACTAAACTGGTTTCACAGTGCTAATGAGCATGTAATTTGATTTTCTTTACAAGAACATTATGTTGTTGGAAAATGTTGTCAGGAATCAAAATGCCTAATTATTCTCAATTAAGTGGATAACCATGGGAAGAGTATTCTACCAGTTACAGAGAGTGTTCTGCCCTTGAAGGGATTTCTGGAAAGTGGCAAATGTGATAATACTGTTGTAGGAAGATTTTACTCCGCAGACAAGATCACAAAGTGAGACATTTGCATGAATAAATGAAGGATCATCATTGTTGACAATTTGGAGTGGTTTATATTACATCCTGTTTGATGTTGTGAGTCAGAGGTAGTGCCAGAGAAGGCAATATAGAATAATCCTCCCGCATGTTATTAGGCAGATGGTTGCCTTTTGTATTTGTTGGAATACCCTGTGTTCTGGGAATGGGTAAAAGGTTAAACTCTCTGTTTAAGACCATTAGATACAAAAACAAGATTTAGAAACCATATTCACCCATGGGTTTCAAGATAGTTTACTGTCCACGAGAAACCCAGATTTGTTTGTACCAAACAAGACTGACCTAATTTATTACGTAGTTGTATAGAGCACTGCATGTCACCTTTCAGTCGCCTCAGAGCGCTTAGGTGCTCCAGGGATTGTATGTTGTGGGGCAGGGAAAACAAGAGGACAGTCGGGTAAGAGGGGGTGGCAAACTAATCTTCTTCAGTCACAACTCACATATGCATGAAGTTCATTTGTAAGTACAACTGATTGGCTTTGTTGTAAGGCTTTTTCTGAAGTGCCTGCATTTCGATTCTGCCATCCGGCTAGGGTTTTCTAGGTTCTACAGGCCTGGTATCCTGGACATCCAAGATCCATTATCCATGCTTAATCATTTTTGAAGGCACGTTGGGTGATTAAGCGCTCGGTTGATAAGTGCAGGTTTCTCTTTCGCACATAGTCCGGTGCAAGTTGCTGCAGATATCCAATAGGCGCTATTTTAGGACTAAGGGCCTGATCTGCTATTCCCGTTCTCAAACCAGGAATGTGCAATTTGCACACCAACTGGTTTGCGAATGAAAATGCAATTTGCAAAGCGACTTATGTACTAATAGGTAGCATAACAAATTGGCTATTTTTAGGAGGTCAAAAATTATCTGCCTAATGAAAATTAACTGGCAGGTCATATTTTGCAATTTCCTGTGATTGGCTGCAAATGCCAGGATGTAGACTTACAGAGGGACAGCAGACCTCCATCTCAGCATTTACATTCCTAAACGGGATTTTTTTTTTTTTTAAAGCCTCCTATTACCATTTGAGTGACAGTTGCTGCTTTTAAAAAGAAATGTTTCCCATTTGGGAAGACGTCATAGGGAGCAGGCAGTGGACTACCATTGCCTTCTTCCCTGCGGCACCTGAAATTATTCCCATAGTGGAAGTTACCCCACGGGTACAGCTTCCCCTTTGAGCTTCCCCTTTCAGAATCCGTTCCCACCACATCCCGTAACTGATCAGTGGTTTGTAGCAGCAGTTTCTGTCACAAACTATTAATATGTACCATGGCAACTCCCAAATTGAATAGGGACATCCTTTTGATGCAATCTACTATTTGTGATTTATAGTGGCGTGCAAAAACCCTTTTACAAGTCAGAAATAATTTTCTGGCTGGTAAAAGGGCATTGATATATTGTAAAAAGATTGTTTGCAGTTGCAAATTTGTTTTTTCCTTCAAACTGCAGGCTTTGCTGCCGCAAACCATCTGGTGCTTTAAACTTAATTCTTGTATCCACACAGATCCAGTAGAATGTTTTTAGGGCTGGTTTTTATAGTCAAGCGTACCCAAGTTAAGGCCAATTCTGGCCGATGTAGTCTGTATCCTTGAGTTTCTAGAAGAACCTAGTATAAATGGTGTTTCAATAATGTGTGTGTCATCACCAGGGAATTCATTATATCCACCTCAGTCAGTTTAGAAGAATGAGTGGGTTTTAAATAGTAGTGAGATGGCCAAAGATACAATGCATACACATGCACATTGTGTAAGATCCAGTCGAGCGACAGAAGGGATAACCAACCTCTATTTTTCTTTATGAGAATTCGGCGTTTCAAGGCAAATGGGAAAGTGGCACTGGAAAACCAAAAAATTCATCTTATTTTTCAAGGTTACTTAGAAAGGATTAGTTCGGACAGAGGTAGATGGAGTTCTATCTGTTGGGTGCGCTCCCAGAAAAAGATTGTTTGAGTTATTCTCTTTCTATATAGGTATTCCAAAAAGAGTGTCTGAACTCTGAGGTTGCCACTGTACGACTGAAATGACTAGTTTATGTGCTAATTGTCTATGCATATAAGTCTAACTTTGTAGAGTGAAAGGCTCCTTTCCCGACCTATCTTGCCTATATACAAACACTTATCTTGCAAAGAGACCATAATGTAGTTCCTTGTGGGGCTTGAAGTATGTTTTTTGAATTGTAGCTCATTTTGGGTTGTATAAACAGTAAGTGAAATTGTATTTAGCAAATTGTTCTGCCTGAACAGGTGACGTTTTGTTACAGAGCTCCTTTGATAAGTCCAGCCTGGGATGTATTATAGTCCCCAGCTGCTCGTAAAAGGAGATACCTGGTATCAGGTTACCCAACAGCACCAGTTTAAATGTTGCTCAAGTGTTGAAGTTCCAGATTAGCAAATAATATTCTGTATGAATTAATGATGAATATTTGAATTGTTCACTACTGCGCTGTAAACACTACAAGTGTAAAGCTTTAAAATATCTTAAGTCTACAGCTGTGAGAATCTAACAAATTAAATTATGTGATGATTATTGAAGAAACACTAGGAACCTCCTCATTCTCTTTATCTGAAGAATGGAAGGCAATGACATTCATAATTTTCGTCCATCCACTCATTTCTTTCAAAAACAGGGATTTACAGCCTAAAAATGGCCCTATCTTGGTCCTTCCTAAACAATGCTTTTCATTTTGATCCCGCCACCTACCAATCCCCCGCAAACCCAGTTCTCCCTGATCCAGTGGGTTTCCATTTGATGCTGCAGGGTTCACATTTCTCTTTTATTAAGCAGTCCGCCAGAATATATCACCTACGATGACTGGCAGTCCAGCTGCTAAGTTGTGGAAACTCCTAAAGCTTCCTCTATATTTAACGACTCCTACAAAGGTAAAAATCGAATTAGCACATGAGCCTGTAACTTGGTCTTTTTTGATTTGGTAAGGTCTTCTAACGAATCGAGGAAGATCACTTAAGTAATAAAGTCACACCCACTCATGAAGAATATTACGAGGGGTCCTTATCTAAATTGATTACTTGATGGTTTGTGTCTATTCTCAGGTTTAGTGGAAATAGCTGCTGCAGATTTTAGCAATGGCTTGGAAAAAAAGAAATGATAAGATACTATTTATAAGTTCCAAATTAGAATATCATACCACTTCAACTCCTTGTCAGAGGTAGCAAGCGCTATATAAATGCAATTTCAATGCACTCTGTATTCTTCCTGATTTGTGGACCATGATCTGACTGTATAATGAAACACTGAGAGTTTTTTTGTTTATGTGCGATGGCCTAGCAAGTTAAGCTCTTACTTCATGCAGCTGGCCTGCATGAAGTAAGAACAGTACAAGTTTGAATCCCCACACACCCAACTCTGTGGGATTGCACAGTTATGGCAAAGCGTTTAGCTATCTAGTTTACCACATACATAGCCGCCAAGGTTTGAGATTGCTATGTGTGACATTTTTATAATTTCAGTGTAATTATCAGTGACATTTCAACGACTATAAGTGACACTTTCTTGCGAGCAAAATCAAGCAATTTAGACGAGGGAAACATATAACTATCAGAAATTACACCCATTTGAGCAACGAGAAACTCTAAGAAGATTTTAAAACTGCTGCAAAGCACCAGAAATGGAAGGGCACTAACCGGAGACAGATTGCATGAGTGTGAAATAGGCAGCCACGTTTTCAGATTGCTTATGTGTGGCATGTCCATGGTATTAGTGGACTTATGAATAACTTTTAACTGCCAAATGTGTGACGCTTAGAGTAACACGTTCTCATGAGTAAAACCACGTAATGAGGTGCATGGAAAGAGAAATATCAGAAATTAAACATGAGAAGTTCTAATATCTTGCAACTGGAGCAAAACTCATGAAATGAAAGGTTACACTTGCTTTATAATGCACTAAATGTCTGCAAATTGTGCGGCAGGCTAGCTTATACTGTGTGTAATACAATTTTAAAACAATTTGCATATTCATGTGCTTACAGTCACAGGCTGGGTCCTCGTAGCACTATAATATAGAAGTAACTAGCCACTACTGAGGCAAGAAGGACAAACTTCTGTTCCTCTCTGGTTACAGCTGCGCTGAGCTGGAAATTGTCAAACATCATTTATTGCACTTACAACATGAATACAATTCGTCCTGTGCGTGAACAAATAAACTCCCAGGCTCAGTCTGGAATGAATGGTGTGCACTAACTGGCAATGCTGCCTAGTATTGATACAAAAGGGATGATGGACGGAACGTTTGAGCCAATCAAACACTCACCCCCAGTCAACTGATCTGGGTTTAATCCATCATCATTCTTTAGCTCACTCCACCACCCCAGTTCAGACATGGCCATATGCAAATCAGTCTGACCCTGTGCCTCATGGGAACAGTCCAGCCCGAACTGCCAAGCCATGTCTTCCCTGGACCGGAAACAAGCATCCTAGGACCGGTTTCTGGCATTTCAGCCGTCATCAGCCAGGCTTGCTTGAATCCAGTGGCAAAGTGAGCAAGGGACCCACGTCTGGGCATACCCCCGCCAACTTAGGGCGACCAAAGCGATACAAAAGGGGATGATGGACGGAACGTTTGAGCCAATCAAACACTCACCCCCAGTCAACTGATCTGGGTTTAATCCATCATCATTCTTGGCAGTTCGGGCTGGACTGTTCCCATGAGGCACAGGGTCAAGACTGATTTGCATATGGCCAGGTCTAAACTGGGGTGGCATGGTGAGCAAAAGAATGATGGATTTAACCCAGATCTCTTGACTGGGGGTGAATGTTTTGATTTGTTCTGCATTCCGTCCATCAATTGTGTGTCTTTTGCTTTCTCGCCCTAAGTGCGCCAGGTATGCCCAGACGTGGGTCCTGGGCTCACTGTGCCACTGGAATCAAGCTATCCTGGCTGAAGAGGGTGAAACCCCGAAACCGGTCCTAGGATGCTTGTTTCCAGTCCAGGGAGGACCTGGCTTGGCATTTCGGGCTGGACTGTTCCCATGAGGCACAGGGTCAAGACTGATTTGCATATGGCCAGGTCTAAACTGGGGTGGCATGGTGAGCAAAAGAATGATGGATTTAACCCAGATCTCTTGACTGGGGGTGAATGTTTTGATTTGTTCTGCATTCCGTCCATCAATTGTGTGTCTTTTGCTTTCTCGCCCTAAGTGCGCCAGGTATGCCCAGACGTGGGTCCTGGGCTCACTGTGCCACTGGAATCAAGCTATCCTGGCTGAAGAGGGGTGAAACCCCGAAACCGGTCCTAGGATGCTTGTTTCCGGTCCAGGGAGGACCTGGCTTGGCAGTTCGGGCTGGACTGTTCCCATGAGGCACAGGGTCAAGACTGATTTGCATATGGCCAGGTCTAAACTGGGGTGGCATGGTGAGCAAAAGAATGATGGATTTAACCCAGATCTCTTGACTGGGGGTGAATGTTTTGATTTGTTCTGCATTCCGTCCATCAATTGTGTGTCTTTGCTTTCTCGCCCTAAGTGCGCCAGGTATGCCCAGACGTGGGTCCTGGGCTCACTGTGCCACTGGAATCAAGCTATCCTGGCTGAAGAGGGGTGAAACCCCGAAACCGGTCCTAGGATGCTTGTTTCCGGTCCAGGGAGGACCTGGCTTGGCAGTTCGGGCTGGACTGTTCCCATGAGGCACAGGGTCAAGACTGATTTGCATATGGCCAGGTCTAAACTGGGGTGGCATGGTGAGCAAAAGAATGATGGATTTAACCCAGATCTCTTGACTGGGGGTGAATGTTTTGATTTGTTCTGCATTCCGTCCATCAATTGTGTGTCTTTTGCTTTCTCGCCCTAAGTGCGCCAGGTATGCCCAGACGTGGGTCCTGGGCTCACTGTGCCACTGGAATCAAGCTATCCTGGCTGAAGAGGGTGAAACCCCGAAACCGGTCCTAGGATGCTTGTTTCCGGTCCAGGGAGGACCTGGCTTGGCAGTTCGGGCTGGACTGTTCCCATGAGGCACAGGGTCAAGACTGATTTGCATATGGCCAGGTCTAAACTGGGGTGGCATGGTGAGCAAAAGAATGATGGATTTAACCCAGATCTCTTGACTGGGGGTGAATGTTTTGATTTGTTCTGCATTCCGTCCATCAATTGTGTGTCTTTTGCTTTCTCGCCCTAAGTGCGCCAGGTATGCCCAGACGTGGGTCCTGGGCTCACTGTGCCACTGGAATCAAGCTATCCTGGCTGAAGAGGGTGAAACCCCGAAACCGGTCCTAGGATGCTTGTTTCCGGTCCAGGGAGGACCTGGCTTGGCAGTTCGGGCTGGACTGTTCCCATGAGGCACAGGGTCAAGACTGATTTGCATATGGCCAGGTCTAAACTGGGGTGGCATGGAGAGCAAAAGAATGATGGATTTAACCCAGATCTCTTGACTGGGGGTGAATGTTTTGATTTGTTCTGCATTCCGTCCATCAATTGTGTGTCTTTTGCCTAGTATTGATAAGCAAATGCTGCAGAGATCAACTGAACTTGACAGTACAGAACCTGTAGACTCACCTGACTGCTGCCGCTAAACAAGTGCTTCTGCATGTACCAGCGTGAGCCCTTCTCCACTTGGTTTCGTCTTGGGGCTGAACTCTTCGGTTAGCTGTGCACGGGGGCCAAGGGGGCACAGGATGCAACAGCAGGCCTTAGTTGAAGGGTGTGCCTGAGCAGACGTCACCGGAGCTAAGCAGCATCTGTCTTCACACAGAAGTGCTTTATTCTGGCTGGTAGTGGCACTTCTATTATTTATTGCGTGCTGTTCGCCTGGGGCCATCTGTGCCAGCCAGAGTCCACAGCACCTACCCTCCTAACTAAAGTAATGCTGCAACACTGAAATGAGTTTCTGCAGGCAAGGAGAGACACAGCAGATTTAAAGAGCTCTCTCTAGCGCCGTTCTGTGTCCTCCTCAGCAGTGGCAGTAATTCCTCCAACGGACCACCTCCTGTGAGCCTGGTTGGTGTACATTACAACAATGGTCACACTCACAAAATCTGCATGGCGCCACTTTGAGGGGCGAGCACCGTCACGGCACAACTCTCACAGCGCACAGCATGATGCCTCATCATTACACTAATGACCTGCAGCTGGGCCCGGAAAAACAACAGAAGACGCCGGATCCACGTGAGGTTGGACCCTGGGCATTGCCATTTGTTTTAGCTGCAAGGGCGACGTCGCAGTTGTAAGCCGGTATGGCAGCTACCAATAACTTCAAATGCGCCCTGGCCCACGCTCCCACGTGGGGTAGGAGGGAAGTGACAGACATGTGCACACCTGCCTTTTAAAGTGAGTCTGACAAACTCGGAGTTGCTCTGTGTCCATAATAGCCAGCTATTGGGTCCTCCTGACGTAACTATGCTGCGTGGCATGTGTGTTAGTAACATTGTAGCAGCAGATATTAAGCCAGCCCTCAAAACAGCCGAGAGCAGCGCGCATCGCGCAGCTACTGCATCTTTCAGTGTTGGTCACAGTGCACGCACCACTCGGCTTTGAGTAGCTGAGAGGCGCTATAATGCGTGAGTTTGCAATTCAGTGCGGTGATGCGGACCACCACACTGAAAATGCGTTATACTAACGCCTGATGCGTGGTACTTGGCAGAGCTGCCAAGGATATCCACAATATTAAACATTATGCCAGCATAGCAAGATATTTTAATAACTTTCTGAAAGTATTTTGCAATTCTGCATTTTATATCATATTAAACTAACATGAATTTATTTACTTGACCAAGTATGTTGTATGTAAGTGTAGGTAACTTGTAAGTTATGGTTTCAAACTGATCGATTAGCAAGCAGTACAAGTGCACTTAACGCAACGAGAAGTAATGAGTTTTTTAAGGAAAGAAATGCTGCTATCAGCCAGTTGTGGTCTAAGTCTAATTTGTATGAGATAAGTATCTCTGTAACACTGCACAGTAGCCTTGACACTCAAATGTTTTACATTAACACCACTCGCTTGTGAGATATTGCAAATGAAATGCGATCCCACTCGGATACTTGATGTGCAACTTTCCTCGGTGTTATTCGGAGCAGTCGCGGCTCCTGGAGGGAGTGCTGCGGGGTGGTGGGGTGGGGCGGGGAAGGAGCGGGGTGGGGGGGTAGTAAACTCCGGCATACGGCCGAAGGGAGGCAAGTACATATATAAATAAATAAAACTAATTACATTGCGCGCGCTGCAACGCCAAATGGCGATGCGGCGCGCGCAATGTAATTCGTTTTATTTATTTATATATGTACTTATCTCCCTTCGGCCGTATGCCGGAGTTTACTGCCCCTCCCCCGCCCCACCACACCGCCCCGCAGCACTCCCTCCAGGAGCCGCGACTGATTCGGAGACTACTTCAATTTTCAACGCTGTAAATACTTAAGTTTGTACCAAATGCCAATGTTGTTGTACACAGCTGCTGACTAGATATCCTTTTATAAAAAAGACAGGCTGGAAGCTTAGGAGAAAAATAGTCATAAAAACAGAGGCAGCTAAAAAAGCAAAACTAAAACTCCGCACACGTTTACCTTCCTTTCTGTAAAAAAATAAAAATAAAAATAACGTATGGGTCATTGCTATGATTGCAGATATTTGCACAGTGTTTTAAATGCATTGTTTTTAATTTTACACATGCTCTCAATTGTGGATTTTCACCATATCTCACTATTTATGCTAGGCATATTCGAAAATGAAATAAGAAGAAAGGTGAAACCCATCTTCAATTATAAAACACCATCTTAAGAAGGCTCACCTCAAATCTCTACTCTGCCCTCTTGTTGACTTCTCTAAGCTATTTGGAAATGTAAAAAAATGTTTGGGGGTATTTTATTTGGCAAACATTTTTGTTTGGTGATCTATACTAATTTATTCAACTATGAAACATATGGGTAGGTTTTGGTGAAGACTAGGAGCATGGACGCAGAGATCATCATTTTAGAAATTATTTTGCTCTAATCTAATAAACCTATATTGGAAGTTCAAATATAAACACATCTTGAACACATGCCAAGTATATTATATCCCGTGTGCTTGTTTAACCAGCTTGCAATAAGCCAATATGTTTTGGCTCTCACCTGTGCTGCTGGTCTTACTGTCTCCTCGACCACCAAGAAAGGAGCCAGAGCGAATGGAGGTGAAACAAATGAAGAGTAAACCGCCAAAACCTAGACAAACGTTTTTGAAAGCAACCTTAAGCTCTGGTTCTGAGCCTTCTGCTTATTTCATACCACTGAGATACAGAGAGGATTTGTAGAAAGTGGGCCTGCTCTGTCCTATCTATTCATCCCACACTACAGACAGCCAGAACACTGCACATGTATGACTGGCTTCAACAAGCTCGGGACTGCACAGCAACACTGCCTTGCTGTTTAAAAGCACATGTTCTGTGTTCTTTAGCGATCTGTGTACAACTACTTGCAAAACATGAAACTAATTGACTTATGTGCAGCCCTGCCAAGTACCACGCATCAGGCGTTAGTATAACGCATTTCAGTGTGGTGCTCCTCATCACCGCACTGAAATGCAAACTCATGCATTATAGCGCCTCTCAGCTACTGAAAGCCGAGTGGTGCTGCACTGTGACCACCACTGAAAGCTGCAGTAGCAGCGCTTTGACGGCTGGTTTAATATCTGCTGCTACAATGTTACTAACACACACGCCACGTGCCATAGTAACATTAGGAGGACCCAATAGCTGGCTATTATGGACACAGTGTGAGTCTGAGTTTGTCAGACTCACTTTAATAGGCAGGTGTGCACATGTCTGTCAGTTCCCTCCTACCCCCCGTGGGAGCGTGGGCCAGGCCGCATTTGAAGAGTTTGGTAGCTGCCATACTGGCTGACCCTCAGGCTTACAACCGCGACGTCGCCCTCGCAGCTAAAACAAATGGCAATGCCCAGGGACCAACCTCACGTGATCCGGCGTCTTCTGTTGTTTTTCTGGGCCCAGCTGCAGGTCATTGGTGTAATGATGAGGCATCATGCTGTGAGAGTTGTGCCGTGACGGTGCTCGCCCCTCAAAGTGCCGCCATGCAGATTTTGCGAGTGCGACCGTTGTTGTAATGTACACCAACCAGGCTCACAGGAGGTGGTCCGTTGGAGGAATTACTGCCGCTGCTGAGGAGGACACAGAACGGTGCCAGAGAGAGCTCTTTAAATCTGCTGTGTCTCTCCTTGCCTGCAGAAACTCCTTTCAGTGTTGCAGTATTGCTTTAGTTAGGAGGGTAGGTGCTGTGGACTCTGGCTGGCATGGATGGCAGCCGGGCGAACATCACGCAATAAATAATAGAAGTGCCACTACCAGCCAGAATAAAGCACTTCTGAGTGAAGACAGATGCTGCTTAGCTCCGGTGACGTCTGCTCAGGCACACCCTTCAACTAAGGCCTGCTGTTGCAACCTGTGCCCCCTTTGCCCCCCTGCACAGCTAACCGAAAAGTTCAGCCCCAAGACGAAACCAAGTGGTGAAGGGCTCAGGCTGGTACATACAGAAGCACTTGTTTAGCGGCAGCAGTCAGGTGAGTCTACAAGTTCTGTACTGTCAAGTTCAGTTGATCTCTGCAGCATTTGCTTACCAATACTAGGCAGCAATGCCAGTTAGTGCACACCATTTATTTAAGACTGAGCCCGGGAATTTATTTGTTCACACACAGGACGAATTGTATGCATGTTGTAAGTGCAATAAATGATGTCTGACAATTTCCAACTCAGTGCAGCTGTAACCAGAGAGGAACAGAAGTGTGTCCTTCTTGGCTCACTAGTGGCTAGTTACTTCTATATTATAGTGCTACGAGTGCCCAGCCTGCGACTGTAAGCACATGAATATGCAAATTGTTTTAAAATTGTATTACACACAGTATAAGCTAGCCTGCCGCAAAATTTGCAGACATTTAGAGTGCATTATAAAGCAAGTGTAACCTTTCATTTCATGAGTTTTGCTCCAGTTGCAAGATATTATTAAAACTTCTTGTGTATAATTTCTGATATTTCTTTCCATGCACCTCATTACGTGGTTTTCTCATGAGAAAGTGTTACTCTAAGTGTCACACATTTGGCAGTTAAATGTTATTCATAAGTCCACTAAAACCATGGACATGCCATACATAAGCAATTTGAAACTTGGCTGCCTATTTTGCACTCACGCAATCTGTCTCCGGCTAGTACCCTTCCATTTCTGGTGCTTTGCAGCAATTTTAAAATCTTCTTAGAGTTTCTTTTTGCTCAATTGGGTTTAATTTCTGATAGTTGTATGTTTCCCTCGTCTAAATTGCATGATTTTGTTCGCAAGAAAGTGTCACTCATAGTCGTTGAAATGTCACTGATAATTACACTAAAATTATGAAAATGTCACACATAGCAATCTCAAACCTTGGTAGCTATGCCTTGGTATCTGTAGAAAAGGAGAAAAACCAACATAAATGCTGAGGTTGCAGTGCATGTTTCCTTCCGAGACCAGGCACCAGATTTGACTTGGACAGATCCTCAAAATTTCTTTCCATGGCATTTCTGGTCTGACATCAAAGGAAGTGACAATGCCTTGCCCTTTCCCTTTCACTTAGACACAGCAGTGGAGCTGTTGCTGGAAACCTAGCTTTATTGAACCTGTATAAAAGAGAAAACAAAAGAGGGAGTTCAGATGCTAATGAAGGGCCATCTTGGGCTCCCCACTTCCTGGTTCTATTTTCCATCTTCAATTGGACTTCTTGTTGCTTCTGCTTTGTGAAGCACCCTCGATAAAGGCACTATAAATAAGAATCGATAAGTAGATATTAAATCAATATTTGTCAAGTCTTTTGAAGATATTTACAACAAAGGCCGCTTGATCTCACGGCATCATTATAAATAAATGGATGCAGGCCCTTTTGCATCCTTGTCTGCCATTCCAAATCTGATTTTAATTCCCTCTTTTGCCCCACAAAATCCCCTCCCTTCATTCATTTATCCAGGCCGTACTTGCTGACTACATTTCTGGATGAATAAAGAGTTAACCTTAGCCCTACCCTTCCTCCCGAGGTCCTGTGTGCTGGCTACTTAATTGCTCTTCAACACATTTAAAAGGTCTCTAACCAGATGAATCTATCTAAAAATCTACAAGGCAAGAGCTTCCTAACTATGAGGCTCGGAAGATTATAACACTTTTAACCCATTCGCTGCTAGGCCTTTTCCCCCCCTGTGCTAAGCCTTTTTTTGGCTATTTGGGGTAGTTTGCGCTTAGGCCCCTGTAACTTTTTGACCACATAAGGTATCCACACCAAATTTGCTTCCTTTTCTTCCAACATCATGGGGATTCTAAAGGTACCCAGGGTTTGTGGATTCCCCTGGAGGGGTCCCAGAAATTAGCCAAAATACAGCAAAATTTTGTTTTTTTGGGGAAAAATGGGAAAAAAGGGCTGCAAATGAAAGCATCTGGGTTTTTCCCTGCAAATGGTATCAAAAATGGGTTTGTGGGGCTGAAATCACCATTTTCCCAGCTTTTAGAGAATGACAGACTTTTGTCAGAAAACCAACATTTTTTACACAGTTTTGGCATTTTTCTGGGACATAGCCTATTTTTGCTATTTTTTGTGCTTTCAACCTCCTTCCAGTTAATGGTAGAAATGGGTATGAAAGCAATAATGGATCCTGGAAAGCTATACATTTTAGAAAAGTAGACAAAATTCTGAATTCAGCAAGGGGTCATTTGTGTAGATCCATCAAGGTTTCTTTATAGAAACTTACAGTTAAATATAGCAAAAATTGAAAATTAGTTGAAAAAAACAGCCTTTTGTGTCAACGTTTTCACCTGTAACTTCTTCTAATTATGACAGCTCTTTGAAAGCAATATACCATTACATCCGCTGGACCTTACTGGTTGTGGGGATATATAGGACTTGTAGGTTCACCAAGAACCCGACGAACCCAGAGTCAAAAACTGAGCAGCAATTTGCAATGGCTTTTTATTATGTACCGGGTATATAGCAATTATTGTGGGAAAATGTATACATGGAAAAATCGGTATGAAAGACACCTATGTATTTCTGAAATGGGAACAAATTATAGAGTTTAGAAACAGTAGATATTTGCACATTTTCGAAATTGTGAATACTCATACTAGCATGAGAATTATCGGTCATTTTTCAAAATGACTTCTTTTTTACCCAATGTCTTTCATTTGGAAGGCAGAAATGCATCGAAAGTCAATAGGTAATAACAGTTGCTTTACAAATCTGAATTACCCTAAGTCTCCCGATAAAAATGGTACCTCACTTGTGTGGGTAGGCATAGTACCCACGACAGGAAATGGCTCAAAACCCAACGTGAACGCACCACATTTTCTCAATGAAAAATTACCCTTTTTTTGCAAAGTGCCTAGCTGTAGTTTTTGAACCCTAGCTCTCCCGGCACCTAGGGAAACCTAGCAAACCTATACATTTTTGAAAAGTAGACACACAGGGGAATCCAGGATGGGGTGACTTGACTGCCTCCCACCAGGTTCTGTTACCCAGAATCCCTTGCAAACCTAAACATTTTTTTCAAAAAAACCACATTTTCCCCACATTTCTGTGGTGGAAAGTTCTGGAATCTGCGTGGATCCACAAATTTCCACCCATTCCGCGTTCCCCAAAGTCTTCAGAGAAAAATGGTACCTCACTTGTGTGGGTCGGCCTAGTGCCCGCGGCAGGAAACGGCGAAAAACGCAACGTGGACACACCTCAATTTTGCAGTGAAGAATGACCCTTTTTTGGCAAAGTGCCTAGCTGTAGTTTTTGAACCATAGCTCTGCCAGCACCTAGGAAAACCTAGCAAACCTATATATTTTTTAAAACTAGACACCCAGGGGAATCCAGGATGGGGTGACTTGACTGCCTCCCACCAGGTTCTGTTACCCAGAATCCCTTGCAAACCTAAAAAAGTGTCAAAAAAACCGCATTTTCCCCACATTTCTGTGGTAGAAAGTTCTGGAATCTGCGTGGATCCACAAATTTCCACCCACCCCGCGTTCCCCAAAGTCTTCCGAGAAAAATGGTACCTCATTTGTGTGGGTCGGCCTAGTGCCCGTGACAGGAAACGGCGCAAAGCGCAACGTGGTCACACCTCAATTTCGCAGTGAAAAATGACCCTTTTTTGGCAAAGTGCCTAGCTGTAGTTTTTGAACCCTAGCTCTGCTGGCACCTAGGGAAACCTAGCAAACCTATACATTTTTGAAAAGTAGACACCCAGGGGAATCCAGGATGGGGTGACTTGACTGCCTCCCACCAGGTTCTGTTACCCAGAATCCCTTGCAAACCTAAAAATTGTCAAAAACCACATTTTCCCCACATTTCTGTGGTGGAAAGTTCTGGAATCTGCGTGGATCCACAAATTTCCTCCCACCCAGCGTTCCCCCAGGTCTCCCGATAAAAATGGTACCTCACTTGCGTGGGTGGGTCAAGGACCGGCGACAGGCAAGGGCCCAAAAGCTATTGAGGCGACATCAAAATTACCTATCACAAACCAACCTGGTTTTGCATGGGGGTCCCATGAGTTTTGGCCCGGGGCTCGGCAGCCATCTAGGAAACCTACCTAACCCACACATTTCTGCAAACTAGACACCCGGGGAGTCCAGCGAGGTATGGCTTGCGTGGGTCCCCCATCATTCTCATACCCAGAATCCCCTGCAAACCTCAAATTTCGCTGAAAAATTTACTTTTTCCTCACATTTCTGTGGTGGAAAGTTCTGGAATCTGCGTGGATCCACAAATTTCCTCCCACCCAGCGCTCCCCCAGGTCTCCCGATAACAATGGTACCTCACTTGTGTGGGTGGGTCAAGGACCCGCGACAGGCAAGGGCCCAAAAGCTATTGAGGCGACATCAAAATTACCTATCACAAGCCAACCTGGTTTTGCATGGGGGTCCCATGAGTTTTGGCCCGGGGCTCGGCAGCCATCTAGGGAAACCTACCTAACCCACACATTTCTGGAAACTAGACACCCGGGGAGTCCAACGAGGTATGGCTTGCGTGGGTCCCCCATCATTCTCCTACCCAGAATCCCTGCAAACCTCAAATTTCGCCGAAAAATTCACTTTTTGTCAAATTTCTGTGTGGGAAAGTTCTGGAATCTGCGTGGATCCACAAATTTCCTCCCACCCAGCGTTCCCCCAGGTCTTCCGATAAAAATGGTACCTCACTTGTGTGGGTAGGCATAGTGGCTGCAACAGGAAATGGCCCAAATCGTACTGTGGAGACTTCAAAATTACCTATAGCAAAACTACCTGGTTTTGGGGGGGGGGGGCACCTGAGATTTTGGTCCCGGGCTCGGCGGCCATCTTGGGAAAGTACCAAACCCAAACATTTCTGAAAACTAGACACCCGGGGCAGCCCAATGAGGTATGGCTTGCGTGGATCCCCCAACGTTTTCCTACCCAGAATGCCATGCAAACCTCAAATTTAGCTGAAAAACCACATTTTCCACATATTTTGTGTGGAATCACCGTGCCGGCACAAATGTCCTACCACCCAGCGTTCCCCTTGTTCTCCCGAGTAAAATGATACCTCACTTGTGTGGGTGGGCCAAAGGCCTGTGGCTAGGAAGAGCCCAAAACATAGGGATTTAGAGTATAGCACCGAGAATTCTAAGCGCTACATTTTTTAAAAATACGTTTTTAGCCAATTCTGCTTTGGACACCCACACAAGTGAGGTATCATTTTACTCGGGAGAACAAGGGGAACGCTGGGTGGTAGGACATTTGTGCCGGCACGGTGATTCCACACACAAATATTTGGAAAATGTGGGTTTTTTCAGCTAAATTTGAGGTTTGCATGGCATTCTGGGTAGGAAAACGTTGGGGGATCCACGCAAGCCATACCTCATTGGACTCCCCCGGGTGTCTAGTTTTCAGAAATGTTTGGTTTTGGTACTTTCCCAAGATGGCCGCCGAGCCAGGGGCCAAAATCTCAGGTGCCCCCCCCCCCCAAAACCAGATAGTTTTGCTATAGGTAATTTTGAAATCTCCACAGTACGATTTGGGCCATTTCCTGTTGCAGCCACTATGCCTACCCACACAAGTGAGGTTCCATTTTTATCGGGAGACCTGGGGGAACGCTGGGTGGAAGGAAATTTGTGAATCCATGCAGATTCCAGAACTTTCCCACACAGAAATTTGACAAAAAAGTGAATTTTTCGGCGAAATTTGAGGTTTGCAGGGGATTCTGGGTAGGAGAATGATGGGGGACCCACGCAAGCCATACCTCGCTGGACTCCCCCGGGTGTCTAGTTTCCAGAAATGTGTGGGTTAGGTAGGTTTCCCTAGATGGCTGCCGAGCCCCGGGCCAAAAACTCATGGGACCCCCCCATGCAAAACCAGGTTGGTTTGTGATAGGTAATTTTGATGTCGCCTCAATAGCTTTTGGGGCCTTGCCTGCGCGGGTCCTTGACCGACCCACGCAAGTGAGGTACCATTTTTATCGGGAGACCTGGGGGAACGCTGGGTGGGAGGAAATATGTGGATCCACGCAGATTCCAGAACTTTCCCACACAGAAATGTGAGAAAAAAGTGAATTTTCAGCGAAATTTGTGGTTTGCAGGGGATTCTGGGTAGGAGAATGATGGGGGACCCACGCAAGCCATACCTCGCTGGACTCCCCCGGGTGTCTAGTTTCCAGAAATGTGTGGGTTAGGTAGGTTTCCCTAGATGGCCGCCGAGCCCCGGACCAAAAACTCATGGGACTCCCCATGCAAAACCAGGTTGGTTTGTGATAGGTAATTTTGATGTCACATCAATAGGTTTTGGGCCCTTCCCTGCCGCGGGTACTTGGTCCACCCATACAAGTGAGGTACCATTTCTATTGGGATACTTGGAGAAATGCTGGGGGGTTGGAAATTTGTTGTTACTTTCTGCAGTGTGAAAATTTGGGCACAAAAATGCAAGGAAAATGTCGCAGTCACATTTTGAGGTTTGCAGGACATTGTGGGTAAGATAACTTGTTGGGATCCACAAGAGAGACATCACCATGCACTCCCATGGGTGTTTAGTTTACGACAAAAACTACAGTTGTTAGGTTATTCTTAAATGAAATGTATACCTTGGCAGAGAGACAAAACAGACAGATTACTCCACAGCCATCTATTCCTCAAGCACACACACATACTGGTTGGATTTGGCACGAGGGCGAGTGATGGTTCAGTATATAAAATTGTATTAACAAGAGATTTCACAAAAATGAAATGCACTGTCAATAATTGAATGGACAAAAAAACTGAACCAGTGACTCGCAGCTCGTGAGCTGTAAAGCCACTTCAAGGCACCAACCGCTTTACAGGCCATTCACACACCTTTCATACATGATACACACAAGACCATTCACACCACCAGGCACAAAACCAACACATTACAACATTCACAAAAAGGACAAGGTACACCCTGCTTGCCAAAAACAGAAAAGACACATTTTTATGCACAACCACCTATTCCTCAAGCACACATACATACTGGTTGGATTTGGCACGAGGGTGAGTGATGGTTCAGTATATACAGTTGCATTAACCAGAGATTTCACAAAAATGAAATGCACTGTTAATTGAAAGGACAAGAAACTGAACCATTGACTCACAGCTCGTGAGCTGTAAAGCCACGACAAGGCACCAACCTCTTTACAGGCCATTCATACACCTTTCATACGTGTGACACATACAAAACCATTCACAACGCCAGCCGCGGGCCCAGCACATTACAACACTCACACCAGCAGACAGCGCCATTCAAGGGCCCATCACTTTCACACGCCCACATTCCTGACACAGCAACCACACCACCTCACGGATTGCGTTGAGTGGCGTTTGGCTAGCAGTGTGTGTAGTGACCAGCAGCTAGTCACTACTCACACACCGCCAGCCAAGCGCCAGTCCACGTACACCGCCAGCCGAGCGCCAGTCCACGCACACCGCCAGCCAAGCGCCAGTCCACGCACACCGCCAGCCACGCGCCAGTCCACGCACACCGGCAGCCAAGCGCCAGTCCACGCACACTGCCAGCCAAGCGCCAGTGCAAACACACCGCCAGCCAAGCGCCAGTGCAAACACACCGCCAGCCAAGCGCCAGTACAAACACACTGCCAGCCAAGCGCCAGTACAAACACACTGCCAGCCAAGCGCCAGTACAAACATACCGCCAGCCAAGCGCCAATCAAAACACACCGCCAGCCAAGCGCCAGTCCACGCACACCGCCAGCCAAGCACCAGTCCACGCACACCGCCAGCCAAGCGCCAGCACATACACACCGCCAGCACAAACACACCGCCAGCCAAGCGCCAGTCCACGCACACCGCCAGCCAAGCGCCAATACAAACACACCGCCAGCCAAACGCCAGACCACGCACACCGCCAGACAAGCGCCACTCCACACACACCGCCATCACATTTAGGATTTTTTTTATATAAATAAGAAAACACAAACAAATTGCAAATAGATACAAATCTACTAACACAAAATCTGAAACTCAATACACTACACAAATGCCAACCTTGAAACTGAACCAAAAATATTAAACAATAGTGGCCAGGCAGTTCACTTTACCACTCATGGATGCTCCCAAAATTCTTTTGCGTGTGGTACATTCTAAAACAAGCAGGCACACACAGCCCAGGGTTAGAAGGACACTGGGGCAGTACATACGAGTCTCCTTCCGCATACCTCTTCGCCAACAGACTCTACATCTCCTACTGGGAAAGTCTTTTGAGGGTGTGGGAGGAATGTGATCAGGAAAGTGGCGTTCTTTCAATCTAGCAACATCCTCCACCACTCCAACTCTAGGAACACTTGCCTGTTCCACTAAAACAAGGCTGCCTATTACAGACTCTTGAAACTTAGCAAAAGTCATCTTTGACTAAGGACAAGAATCCTGGAACACAACAAAAGCATTAAAGGTTGCCAAGTGGAAAAGATGGATAGCCAACTTCTTGTACCAAATGTAAGCCTTACGAAGAGCAGCGTAAGGTTCCAACCTCTGATCTACTCTGTCAACACCACCCATGTGCTTATTATAGTCTAAAATGCCCACCAGTTTGCGCGCTTCAGCAACCTGACCCCAAACAGTCACAGGTGCAGTGCTTTCATCATGGATGGTAGTCCGCATGTAGACATCTCTCCTGTCTGAAAACTTCACAGCTAGAAGCTCCTCTCAACGCAACGCACTGTCCCCGCACAAGCTTTTGACAAACAAGTTCTTTTGGGAAACCTTTACGGTTAGAGCGGATTGTGCCACAAGCAACAGTGTCCACTTTGGCCAATTCCCTGAACAACCGCACACCAGTGTAGAAGTTATCTACATATAAATGGTGGCCTTTGTTAAAAAATCCTCTACCAAGTTCCCACACAATTTTCTCAGTCACTCCAAAAGTGGACGGACAACCAGGGGGGTTAATCCTGGATTCCTTACCGGTGTACACCCTGAAATTAGAGACATATCCAGTCCTACTGTCACACAGCATATACAGCTTAATTCCATAGCGTGCCCTCTTACTAGGAATGTATTGCCTAAAAACCAAGCGGCCCTTGAACAACACGAAAGACTCATCCACTGCAATTTTTTTCCCTGGAGCATAGATCTCAGAAAATCGATCAACAAAGTGATCAATGACAGGCCGAATCTTAAAAAGACGGTCACATTCAGGGTGATCTCGTGGCAACGCTAAACCATTATCGACAAAATGCATCATCCGAAGCAGAAGCAAATACCTATCACGACTCATGACTGCCGGAAAAATAGCAGTTGCCATCAAGGGACTAGTAGACCAATATGAAGACATTGATGGCTTCCCTAGCAAGCCCATCAAAAAAGTTAAACCCAAGAACGTCTTTATCTCTTCCAGATTTGTGGGAGTCCACCGGGTAGCACTAGAGTGGGGCTTAAGGCTGGCACTGTTGTCCCTCAAAAACTGTTCGGCATACAAATAGTCTGCTCAACAATCTCTGCCAAAAACACATCGTCCATAAACAACTGAAAAAAATGTATCGGCAAAAAGTTTTCAGTATTCACTCTACACCCTGGAACACCAGTAAAGTCTGGCAATGCCGGCTGCACCATGCCTGGGGCAACCCAGAGGTCAGCACTTTCAACGGGAAGCCTTGCAGCCCCAGGCTGCAGCCCAGATGCCTCTTGCCGCACTATACCAACAGGAAGCCTTGCTGCCCCAGATGCCTCTTGCCGCACTACACCAACGGGAAGCCTTGCAGCCGCAGGCTGCAGCCCAGATGCCTCTTGCCCCACTACACCAACGGGAAGCCTTGCAGCCCCAGGCTGCAGCCCAGATGCCGTTTGCCACACTATCAGCACATCAATCTCCTCCTCTAACACAGGCACTTCATCCGCACTAAGAGTATCTTCAGTATCCGATGATTCCATGTGGAGAGAAAACTCACTGCCTGAATCGTCCCCTGCCTCCTCTGACTCAGATGCAGTCTCAGTCTCTGAACCATTGTCAGAGGAAGACTCAAAAAGCATACCAACAACCTGCTGAGCAGTAATCCTGCGGCTAGCCATTATCCTTACTAAGAAAGGAGACTGCACAAACAAGTCAACAACAACCAACACTGTGCAAAACAAGTAAGTAAAATAATGTGTGCCTTTATCACAAAGATCTATATACTCAAAAACTATACAATTCACTTACAAGAGACAGCTACACTCACCAGCACCTACTCTGCAGAGACACAGCAAAACGATATCCCACTAGAAAGAAAAAAACCAAAACCAATTACTCACAAGACAACAAAATACACATCGAGCACAAATGCAAAAAGTTTTTGACACTCAAAAAACAGAAGCCAAACATACTGCTATTATTACACCATTTGCAAAAAACAAATTCATGCAGAGAAATGAAACTCATTTACATTGTACAAAAAAAGTCTCTTACCTAACACATGCAACTACACAAACAGCAGAACCACCAGTAACGAAACTGCAACCTGGAACAGTCTAAAGAGCAAAAGCCTTCAACTAGAACAAAAAAGGAGAAATAAAGCATTACAATTGCAATTCAGAAAAAATAAAACAATTAACATTATAACACGCTATGTTACTACCCAAATGGTCAATCGGCCAGATGGGCCTTCAAATAGGGCTGAGAAAAATAGGGGGTGATCTTGCCCAAGGGATCGGGTGAGGTTGTCTGCCAGGCCAATCTGCCCCCCAGGTGGGGCAGAAAACAGCAGACAGAAATTTGCCCCCTTGCAAAAGTAATAAATCCCTAGTGCCTAGTAGGGTTTTCTGCCTCCCCCTCCCGCCTAGGGCAGAAGGGCCAAAAAAAGGGGCAGATCTGTCCCCAGGAAGCAACCATGTTGCTTCCATTACTCGCAAAACAAAATCCCTGGTGCCTAGTGGGGTTTTCTGCCCCCCCGGGGGCAGAAAGGGCAAAAAAATAGACTGGGGCAGAATACACATATAAAAAAATATGCCCCCTGGAAGCGACCCTTGGCCAAGGGGTTGCTTCCATTTTAATTTAAAAGAAGTCCCTGGTGTCTAGTGGGGTTTTCTGCCCCCCCCCCCCCGGGCAGAAAGGCAAAAAAACCAGGCTAATCTGCCCCCAAGGGGGGGCAGAATACGCATACAAAAACAATATGCCCCCTAGCAGCGACCCTTGCCCAAGGGCTCACTCCCATTTCATTTTTAAAATGAGTCCCTGGTGTCTAGTGGGGTTTTCTGCCCCCCCCTGGGGGCAGAAAGTCCCAATAAAAATGCCGATCTGCCCCCAGGGGGGGCAGAATACACATTAAAAAAAAAATGCCCCCTGGAAGCAACCCTTGCCCAAGGGGTCGCTTCCATTTTTATTTAAAATAATTCCCTGGTTTCTAGTGGGGGTTTCTGCTGGGGGCAGAAAGGCCAAAAAACGGGCCGATCTGCCCCCAGGGGGGCAGAATTCCCATTACAAAATAAAATGGCCCCCTGGAAGTGACCCTTGCCCAAGGGGTCACTCCCATCACAATTTAAATAAATGCCCTGGTGTCGGGGGCAGAATATCCAAACGAAGAAAATTGCCCCCCTGGAAGCGACCCTTGCCCAAGGGGTCGCTTCCATTTAAATTGCAAAGGTAATCCCTGGGTCTAGTGGGCTTTTCTGCCCTCCCTGGGTCCAAAAACGGCCAAAAAATTGTCCGATCTGTCCCCAGGGGGGGCAGAAAAGTCTTAATTGAAAAGTGCCCCCATAGGAAGCGACCCTTGCCCAAGGGGTCGCTTCCATTTTTATTTAAAATAATTCCCTGGTGTCTAGTGGGGGTTTCTGCTGGGGGCAGAAAGGCCAAAAAACGGGCCGATCTGCCCATTACAAAATAAAATGGCCCCCTGGAAGTGACCCTTGCCCAAGGGGTCACTCCCATCACAATTTAAATAAATGCCCTGGTGTCTAGTGGGGGTTTCTGCCCCCCTGAGGCCCAAAAAACGGGGCAACTGGGGGCAGAATATCCAAACGAAGAAAATTGCCCCCCTGGAAGCGACCCTTGCCCAAGGGGTCGCTTCCATTTAAATTGCAAAGGTAATCCCTGGGTCTAGTGGGCTTTTCTGCCCCCCCCCCCGGGTCCGAAAACGGCCAAAAAATTGTCCGATCTGTCCCCAGGGGGGGCAGAAAAGTCTTAATTGAAAAGTGCCCCCGTAGGAAGCGACCCTTGCCCAAGGGGTCGCTTCCTTTCGCAAAAAAAAAAACCATCCATGGTGTCTAGTGGGGCATTCCTGCTCCACGATCGCGACGCTGTGCGCGATCGTGAAGCAGGAATGCCCTGCATTGAGACATCACGGGAGAGGAAATACTTTTTCCTCTCCCCCGATGCCTCAAGGCATCCTGATTTCGCCCCGCCCCCACCCGCCCCACCGGAGACAACAAACCTACCTCCTCTCTGGACGCGCTGGAAAGAAATGATTTCCAGCGCGTCCGGCGCTTCCTGGTGATGTCGGCGCGCGCTGACGTCAAGGGTAAGCGTCGGGGGTGGCAGCGGAAAGTCTTCCGCTGCCATCCCCCTCTGTGGGGGCAAGATCGATGCCCCAGGGGGGGAGCGCCAGCGCTTCCCCCAGGGGCTGTGAACGGTTCCGTCATAAGCACAGCCCAACCGATGCTCATGACGGAACCGCTCCGTCATGAGCATCGAAGGGGTTAAAAAAAAGTTGTTGCTTACCTGAGGTCAAATGAAAATCTTGCTGATTTTTAAAGCGAACACTCCTTGTTGGTACAGGAATGGTACACGGTTGTGCATCCCTTGTTGGTACAGGAATGGTACGCGGTTGTGCACCTGTGCTCTGAATAACCAAACTGCACTTGGAACTGGTATCTTGACTCTTTACAGGCCAGCTAACATGCTAATGTAGCATGTACTCTGTAGCCTGGGTGTGTTCCTGGTAACGATGAGGCCCAAGAATGTTTCTGTGACCCAAAAGAAAGCACCAGGTGTGCCGTTTTTTGGTGATGTGGGACTGCTTTCCATGTCTTCGGTTGCTGACATGAAGCGATGGTGTCAGCAGACCGATGTTTGTGGTTTAATAGTGCTGAGCATTCTTTTTTGTGTCAGTAAGGAGTGTGGCCAATGGGCCCCCCTTGGGTACATGTTTTGCACCCAGGCCCCTTTGCTTACATCCAGTGTGTGTGTTGAGTGCATGTGTACGTTGTATATGTTTAGCACATACATGGCAGTGAGACTTTTTAATGTGTACAAGTTTGCTTGGACCAGTGGGATCTGTTTTGGATGGCCCCTGGTTAGCATGGCACAAAATGGAGGATGGCTACAGCTTCCCTCAAACTATAGAAGTGTGTCAAATTAGGTTATTGATTGAGGGGAGTGAAACCCTACTCAAGCAACAACCACAATTCTTGTCAAGGTGAACAACAAAAGTCACTAAATCAACCTGTGCATAACCCTTTGGTAGCATGGCACAAAAATCAGTCAGGTTTAGCTTAGAGGCAATGTGTAAAGTATTTATGCAGCACATAAACTATAATAAAGTGAAAACACCACACAAGAAAATTCTCATACCAATTTAGAAAAATAGAGTAAAACGTAATAAATTATTTGACGCCAAAATGACAATCATTAGAACTGAACATCTCCAATTTCAAAGGTTGAGGCAAGTACAGCGCCTAAAAGCACAAAGCGCCACTTGCGGTCATCTGGTCGTGCTAGACTGGGGGAAAGTCACAAGTTCAGGCCAACCACGATGGAGCGCAGGCCAGATACAGGGACCAGGTTGGTCCCACGGAAAAGGTTACCTTCTCTAAGGCCGGCGTGAAGAGTCCAGTTCACGGTGGAGAAGGCCTTGAGAAGCAGGGAAAGCGTTGTGGATGGTCGCTGTAGCATGAAGAGCAGGCTGGGTGTCGCAGACCATCGTCGCTGTAGCGGGAAAATCATACCGGGTGTCGAAGATGGTCGTTGCTGTAACTTTGCTTTGTTGGTCACTGGGGGCTGTAGATGCTGAAGCGAGAAATGCAGATCTCGCGTTGCCATTTGGCGCTGAAGCATGAATAGTCTGGTTTACTGGAGCTTCACGTTGGCGGGCGGCAAGTTCTCGGCACGAACGTCTGTGTCCTGAGGAGTGCACTCTGATGCCAACCCAGGGCCCAGGACCCGGGGAGGCACCACTTGGGGATCAGGGACTCACTCTTACAGAGACCATTAGGGCTCAGGCAAGTCCAGTTGCAGGTCCAGGCAGGTTCAGTTGCAGCAGGTCAGCTGGGCAGTTGCAGGGAGGCCTCTTGAGCTTGTTGTGCCCTTGTAGCTCAGACAGGTCAGCCAACAGACCCTTTGGAGTCGCTCAGGTAGCCTGGGATGAAGGGAGCAGGTCCAGCCTACCTTCTCAGATAGCAGGACAGGGCTCAGCAGCTGGGCAGTCCTTCTTCTGTAGTATCCGCAGGCCCATGAGTGTTCCAAAGAGTTATGAGGGTCCTATTTTTATACCTGGTGCTAGCTCTGAAGTGGAAGAAACTTCTGGAGTTTTCACCCCCACAGATGGTTCTGGAATTTACTTCCTCCCTGCATTGGTCCCAAGATGTCTGAGGTGACCAAAGGCTAGTGTGAAGTTATTTGTGAACACAGGAGGCAGCCCCTATTGAAGTGAAAATGTGGCCATGTTTAGCTCCACCCCCAATATCTGACAATTACACTGAAATTGTACATCCTGATAACATCTAATATCGCTTTTGTGTTACTGTCTGGGAGGAATACACAAAGGCCAACTGCCAACTACATTGAGTCATGTGAGCCAGGCTACAGGTTGCAGGCACCAAATGGTTAGGACAAGAAAATGCCAACTTTCTAAAAGTGGCATTTTCAGGATTATGAATTAAAATCCTACTTGACCCTTAAGGAGGATTTTAAATTACAATTTCGTTGACACCAAACATGATATTTCCACCTATTCCCAAACAAAAGTTATCACTAATTGAATGTAATAGGGTAAGCTAATGTTATTGTATGGGTGAAGTAGGCCTCAGTAGTGAAAAACGAATTTGTGAGTTTTTCACTACCAGACATGTAAAACCTAAGAGTACATATCCAATATTTTAAATATTTGCACCCTGCCTAATGGGCTGTTTTGGGCCTACCCTAGGGGTAACTTATATGTATTAAATAGGGAGATGGAGGCCTGGCAAAGGGGTTATTTTAGCAGGTCGCAATGACAGACCGTATACATGTTTAAAAAGGCTATTTAAGAGGGAGGCACATTAAGTGCTGCAGACCCACTAGTAGCATGTAAATCGGAAAGAGACACGTTAGTGATAGATTCCTTACCTTAGAATATCCCCAGGCGTCAGACTGGATCCGGAAAGTTTTTCGTCAGCAGTACCCCTGCACGTCGGTAGGTGGCGTCGTGCGGCTCTGCGTTCGTCGCTGGCGTCGTAAGCGCCGAAATGACGTCACGGAGACTACTTAGGCGCCACCGATGCGCACTGACGTCAGTTCTTTCTTTTTCCGCGCCAGCAAGCGCAGATCCAGTTAGAGCACGTACCCTAGTCAATTTTTGACTAATTTCTTTTTGGGACTTTGTCCTACTTCTTTTGAGTCTTTGACTCCTGGTGCCACGTAGGGATGCCTCGGTTTAAATCCTGCGGGGCCTGCCGCCGTACGATGTCGGTGGCTGACCCCCATGGCGTCTGTTTCTACTATCTGGAGCGTGACCATGACTTCCGGTCATGTTCCGACTGTCTGGCCATGGCTCCGAAGGCTTTGCAGGAGCGGTCCCGAAAGCTGGTGGAGGCCGACAGTCGTCTCCGCGCCGTTCGAGGTCCAGGGGTCGCTCGAGGGACCGACCGCGGAGCCATCATCATCGCTCCTCGGGGTCCACGTCTTCACCCTCGGAATCGGGTAAGGGACGTCATAAGTAACAGTCGAAGAAGCGCGTACGCTCTCCGACCTCCCCCCGTCGGTCTCCGGACACGGACGAGGGGGTCAGGGGTCCTTCCCCCACAGCTCCGTTGGAGCCTGTGAGTCCTGCGGCGCCCTACCCGGGTCCGTTGGAGGCTCCGGCCCAGGTGCAAGAGTTTCTTGCCGCCATGGGCTGCCTTTTCAGGCCTAGGGCTCCCGCCGGCGCGCCTTCGGGCCCCGGGGTCCCTATTGAGGGCCCTTGCTTGCCACCGGCTCCGCCGCTGGCACCGTCGGCGGCTTCGGCGCCGCAAGGTCCTCCGCCGGTGGCTCTGGCCCCGGCGCTGCTAGGTCCTCCGCCAGCAGCTCCGGCGCCCCCTGCGGCTCCGTTCCCGGCGCCGCACTGGGTTCCGTCGTCCCACCTCCTAATTGGGACATGGAGCCGGATCGGCGCCGTTGAAGCGGAGGACTCTGAGGATGCAGGTGGCCTTGACCTCTCCTCTGAGCCTGGGTTTGTGTCTCCTCCCATCATGGAGGAAGGCGCCACATACACTGTGGTGCTCCGTAGAGCAGCTGAGGCTCTTGACCTTGACCTGCCTACTGTTACCCTCAAAACTAACCTCCTTACTGAAGTGCTTCAGCCGGCGGCAAGTTCCATAGAACCTCTGCTTCCGTTCAATGAGGCCTTGACGGATGTTTTGATGGGCACCTGATCTAGGCCAGCCACAGGGGTTCCTGTGGATAAAAACCGCCCGGCCCGGGTGACCCTGCCCTTTTGACAACTCATCCGACACCGGAGAGCCTAGTCATTCAGGCCTCCACTTCCCAAACTGCATTCCCTGCCGCTCCGCCAAATACGGAATCGAAACAGCTGGAGCAGTTTGGCAAAAAGTTGTTTTCCACTGCCAGCCTGAGGCTGCAGTTAGTAAACACCGCATGCCTCTTGGGCCGCTATTCTCACGCTGTGTGGGACACGGTGGCGCAAACTCTGCCCCAGTGCCCGGAGGAGGTTCGGGCTGTACTTTCCCAAGCTGTTGCGGAGGGGAAGGATGCCGCGAAGTTCGCTATTCGGTGTGGGTTGGACACCGCGGACTCTTTGGGGATAGCCATTTCCACGACGGTGGCCTTGCGGCGACACGCCTGGCTGCAGCCCACGGGGTTTTCCGGGGATGTCCAGAGTTCCCTCATGGACATGCCTTTTGATGGTACTCGCCTGTTTGGCGATAAGGCAGACAGTGCGCTGGAGCGTTTTAAGGACTCTCGGGCTACAGTCAAGTCCTTGGGTCTCTCCACCACACGCCCGGCCACATCTACCTTTCGTGCCACGGAAGGGGCGCCCCTACATGTCCGTTCAGCCAGAGGCCTGCGCAGAACAAAGCCTCAGCGCGGCCGCAGGCATGGTGGCGGCACAGGGGGCCAGCGTGCGGGTCAGTCCACCTCTGCTCCCGCAGCATCCGCCTCAAAGCCTTCCTAGTCCGAGCTTTGGGGTGCACCCCACGCCGGTGGGCGGCAGGATTCAACATCACCTCCCCCACTGGCGCTCTGTCACTTCGGACAGGTGGGTGCTGCAAATCGTCCGAAGGGGCTACTCCCTCCCCTTCGAGTCTGTCTCCCCCGGCCATAGCACCTCAGTTCCACCGCATGTCGGGGGATCACTTGGCGCTTCTCCGACAGGAAGTCACTGCCCTCTTGGCCAAGGGGGCCATCGAGCGCGTTCCTGGGCCAGAAGTAGGACATGGTTGTTATTCCCACTACTTTCTGGTCCCCAAGAAGAAAAAAGGGGGCCTGCGCGCCCCATCTTGGACCTCAGGAACGTCAATCGCTTCCTCCGGAAGGAGAAGTTCAAGATGTTGACTCTGGCTCAGGTCTTGGCTGCCCTCGACCCTGGAGAATGGATGGTAGCGTTGGACTTGCAGGACGAATATTTTCACATTCCCGTCCTGCCGGCCCACCGGCGTTACCTGCGCACGGTAGGCCAGGAGCATTTTCAGTTTGCCGTGCTCCCCTTCGGCCTTACAAGCGCCCCTCGGGTGTTCACAAAACTGATGGCGGTAGTCGCAGCTCATCTGCGCAGGTCCGGGGTGTCAGTCTTCCCCTACCTCAACCACTGGTTGTTCAAGGCGGGCTCTCCCCCGGCAGTCGTCACCCACCTTCAGGCTACGGCCGACCTCCTGCATTTGCTGGGGTTCTCCATCAACGTGCCGAAGTAGCACCTGAGTCCCTCTCAGAAGCTCCCCTTCATCGGAGCGGTTCTGGTTTCGACGCAGTTTCGGGTTTATCCTCCCGAGCAGCGAGTCCGGGTTATTCAAGCTATGATTCCGATCTTTTGGCCTCTATCCCGGGTTTCAGTCAGGATGACCCTCCGGCTCCTGGGCCTGATGGCCTCCTGCATTCTGCTAGTGCAACATGCCAGGTGGCATATGCGGGCTCTGCAGTGGAACCTCAAGTTCCAGTGGGCACAGCATCAGGGCAACCTGTCCGTTCATGTCCAGATCTCGGAGGGCACTGCACAACAATTGCAGTGGTGGCTCACGAATCGCAATTGGGCCAATGGCAGATCCTTCTCCTTTCCCCAACCGGAGCACACAGTGGTGATGGACGCGTCCCTCCTGGGATGGGGGGGCCACTGGGGAGAGGCGGAGATCAGAGGCCTCTGGTCTCCGGCGGAGTCCCGGCTCCATATCAATCTTTTGGAGTTTCGGGCGATCCCACTTTCACTGGAGGCATTCCTTCCCTCTGTCCGGGGTAGGGTAGTGCAGGTGTTCACGGACAACACCACCGCCATGTGGTATTGCACCAAACAAGGCGGGGTAGGGTCGTGGACCCCATGTCAGGAGGCTCTGCGCCTCTGGACATGGCTGGAACATCAAGGCATTACCTTGGTGGTTCAACAGCTGGCAGGTTCTCTGAACGCCAGGGCGGCCAACGACCTCAGCCGCCGGTGCTTCATGGATCACGAATGTCTGAACTCGAAAGTGGCGCATGGACTCTTTCTGCAGTGGGGAGAGCCTTGGTTACATCTATTCGCCACCGAACAGAACGCGCAATGTCATCAGTTCTGCGCGTTGGAATTTCCAAGGCGGCACTCCTTCGGCGACACTTTTCGTCGTGAGTGCAGCTGCGGTCTGTTGTACGCCTTTCCGCCTATACCACTTCTGCCCAGAGTGCTGAAGACGATTCGGCGCGACCGGGCCCAAGTCATTCATGTGGCTCCGGATTGGGCGCGAAGATACTGGTATCCCGAGCTACTCAACATGGCCATCGATCCCCCGATCCGACTGCCTCTTCGGGAGGATCTTCCGTCGTAGCAGCAGGGGACGGTCCTCCACCCGAACCTGTCCAGCCTCCACCTCCATGCGTGGAGATTCAGCGGCGACAGTTCACAGCTTTCGATCTTCCTCTCGAAGTCTGTGATGTCATTCTGGCAGCCAGGCGTCCCTCCACTAAGACGGTATACGCCTGCAGGTGGAACAAGTTTGTGGCATGGTGCACAGCTAAGTCTGTGGATCCCCTTTCTGCCCCTCTTTCTGAGGTCCTTCTGTTCCTGCTCTCCTTGGCCCAGCAGGGCTCTGCTCTGGGCACTATCAAAGGTTATCTTTCGGCCATCTCCGCCTTTCTCAGGCTTCCAGCTCAGCCTTCTCTCTTTAAGTCCCCGGTTGTTAACCGTTTCCTGAAAGGCATTGCACACACGTTTCCTCCCGTGCCTTTTATAATGCCTCAATGGGACTTAAATCTGGTCTTGACCTATCTGATGTGCGCTCCTTTTGAGCCCCTTCATAACTGTCCTTTACGTCTTCTTACTCTAAAGACGGCTTTCCTGGTAGCTATCACCCCTGCCAGAAAAGTAAGTGAGCTCCAGGCTCTTTCTTCTAATCCTCCTTTCCTTTCTGTTCATCCGGACAAGGTGGTTTTAAGGACCCGTCCTTCTTTCTTGCCAAAGGTTGTCACGCCCTTCCACATCGGGCAGACCATCACTTTGCCCACCTTCTTTCCGCCTCCGCATCCTTCAAAAGAGGAACAGAGGCTCCACCGTCTGGACCCACAACGTGCGCTCTCGTTCTATCTGAAGCGCACACATCAGTTCCGAGTGGATGGACAGCTATTTGTTGGCTTCGTGGGCACCAAAAAAGGTCGGGTTGTGCACAAACAAACCATCTCTCGGTGGGTCGTTTTGTGCATCAAAGCTTGTTACTCGTTGGCTCAGAAGGAGCCTTCTGTGGGGCTGCGTGCCCATTTTACCAGGGCAATGGCAGCCACTACTGCCTTGGGACGCGGCGTTCCCTTGCAGGATATTTGTCAGGCAGCTACGTGGGCCTCGCTGCACACATTTACCAAGCATTACTGCCTTGACAGTCAAGTCCGGAGAGACGGCTTCCTTGGCCGTTCTGTTCTCCGTGGCTTTCTGGTGTAATCTATTCGCAGACCCACCACCGGGGTTGGTATTGCTGGGGTATCTATTCTAAGGTAAGGAATCTATCACTAACGTGTCTCTTTCAGATGCACAAGTTACTACTTGTGTAACGATATATCTGTAAGAGACATTAGTTAGTGATAGATTCCTTACCGCCCCACCCATCCTCCCCGTTTTGCGAACTGATTCTACGGTTAAGGTCATCCCTTTCAGGGCCCTAGTTTCATGGCACCAGTGGTCAGTTTCTTGCATGGCTCTTCGTTCCTGGCGCGGAAAGTCGTGTACAGAACTGACGTCAGCGCGCATGGGTGGCGCCTAAGTAGTCTCCGTGACGTCATCTCGGCGCTTACGATACCAGCGACGAACGCGGAGCCGCACAACGCCACCTACCGACGCGCAGGGGTACTGCTGACGAAAAACTTTCCGGATCCAGTCTGACTCCTGGGGATATTCTAAGGTAAGGAATCTATCACTAACTAACGTCTCTTACAGATATATCGTTACACAAGTAGTAACTTGTGCTTTACAGACCCTGGGTACATGTAGTACCACTTTATTAGACTATACATTTTTTTCTGTATCAGAGGGCAAACTTTCATATGGGAATTAAAATGGAAATCAACATCTAAGGGCCCCCTTTTTTCTTATTCCTCGTTTGACGGATCAGCAGAAAACCTTCAATGAAGAAGCCTAAGAGTTAGCGGTCTTTTTGGAAAGATTTGTGCAGATTTGTTGTTGAACTTTTGCAAAGGTATTAGGGAACAAATGCTTTTCCTATGATAAGACTAACCTAACTATAACCACTCTGGCACAATCACCGCCAGAGTAATGATCTATATATGCAGAATAGAATTAAAATCATGCCGTCATTTTAATTTGAGTAGAAGACAAATGCTTTCATCCTCACTTTTTCTATTGGAACACACAAGAAATAAGATTAACTGTGTGTTTATTTCTTCCGTTTCTGTTTTCTACAGAAGTTCCATGCAGCGAATAATCAGTGCGATGAATAAGGTGGATGCGAGGCGACATGAGAAATTTTCTAACCAGTTTAACTATGCATTAAATTAAATGCAGTAAGCACAGCAACAGAGACATAAAGACAAACCTGAAAAAGGAGTCTGGTCAACATGGCAGAGAAGAGTTTTGGAATACAATTACAAATACTTGTATATATATATACGTATATATATATATATGTCCACAATGTGATCCTGATCTCCGGTGCACACTCACAGCGGGTGCTCTGCGTAAGGGCCGGATCCTGGCCCCAAAATTCCACTTTACAAAACCATTGACGCGGCACTCAGGAAGAGATTTTTCAAAATGCGTTTATTTGCACGGCTCAACCAACGCGTTTCAGCCCTCTCACGGCCTTGCTCACGGTCAGTGAGTCCTTTCTCCATTGCACTATATATACACCCATGTGGCCTTAATGTGGCATTATGGGAGTTGTAGTGCATATAAAAATGTGTATTTACAATATTAACAAGAAAGGAAACATTTCAACTGTTATTTACAAGACAATTGTTGCGGAGGTTTTATAATCAGCTGATATAGTATCAGGCAGAGTAATTTTCATCCTACTAATGCCATAATCAATTAAATATGGTTCCTCATTTCTTTATATAGTACACGGCTAATCATTAATTGCTAGCGGCAATAAGAAAATAGGGGACATAGAGAAAAGAAGAAAGAAAAGAAAAAAGGGGGTGAAATTAAAAGAATAGGGGTAAGGGGGGAAGAAAAGATTTTATTTAGAGAAAGGACTAGTGTCTTGTCATACTTTAGGGAATATATCCATATACTGTCATTAAATTGTTGAGTATTCCTTCGAGATGTGCGATCAATTCTTTCAATTTAACGAAAGGGAGAACGTGCAGAAAGGAAAGGAGAAAGAAAGATAAAAGAAGGGAAGGGAAAGGGGAAAAAAGAGAAGAGGGAAATGAAAGACCATAGGTGGAAGAGGTTTATTTAGAAAACCTCCGCAACAATTGTCTTGTAAATAACAGTTGAAATGTTTCCTTTCTTGTAAATATTGTAAATACACATTTTTATATGCACTACAACTCCCATAATGCCACATTAAGGCCACATGGGTGTATATATAGTGCAATGGAGAAAGGACTCACTGACCGTGAGCAAGGCCGTGAGAGGGCTGAAACGCGTTGGTTGAGCCGTGCAAATAAACGCATTTTAAAAAATCTCTTCCTGAGTGCCGCGTCAATGGTTTTGTTATATATATATATATATATATATATATATATATATATATATATATATATATATATATATATATATATATATATATATATGTGTAACCCTTGTGTAAATATAATGTAGCATTTTTGTATTGCCTTTTCATGTACATTAATTTATTGATGTAATACTAAATATGAATTTTAAAACAATCTTTACATAATTATTGGTATTTAATATAATTTAGACATTCTATGAAAAGTTACTGTAAACATTTTTCACTAAGCAATATTAGGTGATATTGTGAGGCCCTTATTTATATTTTTCATTTTGCCAGATGATTTACTCTTGCCATGTGACAGGGGGTGCAGTCTGCTTTTAAATCTAAAATCAGCCCTTATGCTTATTTAAAATAACACAAACTGCAGACGTTAATGGGTAACCAAGAAAACTGTACCTTTTCAAAATGCCTTATCCAATTTGTTTTAAAGTAATTGTAAATAATCTGGAAAGCATGCCTGTCCCTTTTTAAATGTGTACGTAATATATATTTGGGATTAAAAAACTACAGTTTTTTTAAGACTAAGTCTGAGTGCACAAAACCAAGTAATTTTAGTCTGTTTAACCACTGGCTGTTTGTCATATTTTGCTTTTTGTTTTTTTCATTATAAGTGTTTTTACTAAATGTAACCAATTGAGAAGTGTTTTATTTGTATTGAACAACTAATGTATACTTCAAAATACATCGTTTTAGGGACCATCTTTCTTCATGTATTACGAATTTTTCTAAGTTGAAGACAAAACTTAAGAAATGATGTTTTTTCACCATTTAACCAAGTTTGGCTCAAACCAAGATTGCATTCTGAGCGACATAATGAAAAACAGAATTGCATTAAATCCAGTCATCTCATTTGTATGATTGTAAACGTGTATGTTACATTCAACAAGTGTATGTTTCTTTCTCGCATTATCCGAGTATTCGTTGTGAAACATATTATGGGTTGATGCATCATGGCGAGAAAATATATTTTGATAGGTTCCTATCTCCAAAATATGCAGGGAGCAACAGTTAAAGCAAAGTGTGTTTCCAGTGGGAATTCACAACTGGGAGCTCACACCACCTGTTCTCTCCTAGTCTCCTGTGAGGCAGCCATATCTCTTGATGGGGGCATCTCCCTTGCACGTATGTCACATCCACCTCTGGCATGGTTGTGCCTTTAGGATTGAATTTCTAGCCAAGGAGGACGAAAACCACTATCCTTTATTTAATTACTTACTGTTTTGTAAATTGCTGGATTGTGACAGAGAGCCACTTGCTGAAGTGTATGATGAGGCAGTTATTGTGACAGTGTTAGCGAAACCCCTCCCACAGGCTGTTGAAGGTCCGTAGATGTTGGTCAGGTATGTCCTGAAATATGCTCAGCAAATCGCCTTGGCAAATGCCAAAATGCTTGCCCCAGATCCCTGTCACTATTTGAGATAGGTGATTGAGGCATTTTAATTATTATCCTGATGGGAAAAGGCTCGTTTTAAGAATTTCATGCATACTGACAGATTTGAAATGTTTGTGCACACACACTCAAGGATCCTTTTGCTTGTCAAATTCCTGTTGATACCATAAAGGGGCACCAACACATCAGTTTGAGACTCAGGGGTGTGATACAGTCCTAAGAGACCATCTTTGGAGAGGGGGCAACCGAGTAATTTTAATTCTTGCTGCCGATTTGTACTGTGATCTTTGTCACTTGTACAAATCCTAGCGAGGCAAAATAAACTTTCCGTCTATGAGGTTGGTAAATTCTGTAGTATTGTGTCATAACACATAGAATTTACAGTGCTTACATACAGCTGAAGTGTGCTATGGATGGCTATGGGGAAGACATTGTAATAAATATTAATGCTCATTTCATTTAGGCCCTGATTTAGATCTTGTCGGACGGGTTACTCAGTCACAACGGTGACGGATATCCTGTTTGCCAAAATATATATCCCATTATTTCCTATGGGATTTATATTTCAGCAGACGGGATATGCTTCAATGTTGTGACGGAGTAACCCGTCCGCCAAGATCTAAATCAGGCCCTTAGTTGTTCCAGATCATGGACAATTGGGTCATCCTTTTAGGGAAAGTCCGTTTATACTGTTGCACATTAAATCTCTTGATGTAATTCTTGTTCATTCTATTTTATCAAAATATTTTTTAGGCTTTTAAGGGTTGTTCCAGCAGATATATCGCAATGTTCTTTTTTTAATTACATTACTATTTTTTATACCTCTACTATATCTATACTAGTTTTATTGCAGTAGTATTTGTACAGTTTTCTATTAAAACAGACATTTGCCTCATGACTGCTCCTCGTGATTATTAAACTAAGGAATATACAGTAGAATGAGATTATGTTTGAAATGATGCGGTCGTTTAACACAGGTGAGAGTGGATTTATGAGTTTAATTATGTTCCTAAAACAGGCCTCTATATTTGTATGTCTGTGTTGATAAAAAAGGCAGTTATGGGTCTGTGGGTTGAAGATGGATGAGTAGTAAGTAGAGATATCTTCCATCCAACTTCGGATATTGTGTGATTTGCATAATTAACAGGGAGCACACTCCAGAAGTCCTTTCTCTGAAGTGACATTACTCTGGTCCCACTTCTAGGTCCCAGATCCTACATTCTGTCACCACAATTCCTGATCTAGAAGTGATGTGGCCATGACCCAAAAATACCATCCACCACAGACCTTGACCCATACATTCTAACCTAAAACTGCCACCACCATGCACCTGTACCCAAAGTGATCACGCCGAGGGGTCTCAACCCGAAGTGAGAGCACACAAGGAAACCATGCTTCAGAATTGACTTCACTCTCATTGTCACTGGAAGAGGACTCTTAGCAACTGATATATTAAGAAGAGACATATTCTTCCTGAGAAAGGACTGGGGGCATCATTCATAAGCCTTCATCATCTGCAACATCTGAGGCTGTTGCCTCCAGTGATGAATACGGACTGAAAATGTTAGGACTAAAGTGAATTCTTCAGAAGGATCTATAGAATTTTCCCAAATCAATGAATATGAAGATATGAGGTTTTTGGATTAGCTGCTTCCGAATGTTTTGTCACAGGAACCGCAATTAAACATAACTGAAGGTTATGCATTAGTGGATTTGGGCAACTGTCAGGTGGGAGGTGCCATCTTTGAACAAGGAGAATGCTCTAGCACATTGGTTCCCAAACTTTTTAGAACCATGACCAACTTTTCAGAACAACAAACTTTCACGACCCACCTACCTTTAATGGACATGAGGCGTGGCGATTTTTTAATGTAATTAAAGCATCGTGTGGTAGCACAATGTCATTTACAGAAAGCACATTTTCCATTGAAATGGCCCCTAATGTTGCACAGACATACAGTTTTACTGATAAAACTATGTCGCACACAAATCATAATGTGTCGAAATAGGGTTTCTGAGAATATTTATCATTTGTGCATCACCAAGTGTCTTGATTTGTTTGGATCCTATTAAAATCGCTGTTCCCAGCACACTTCAGAATTACAAAAAAAGTTATTTTTGCTTTCTTAACTGCTGAATGCATCCAGTTCATTTACAGGTATTTACATTTTGTAATAATATTAAAAATAACATCCTACATTGTCACAAAACTCCTCTCACTTTGCAGTCAAATGAAGAAAAGTAAACAACTATCCATATGTTAAAAGAATAAAACAGCCTGACCTTTGAATCACTGGCAAATGTGACAAGTTAAACACAGAACTTAAAGGCATCTTTATATATTGCTCTGACGTTTGCGACCCACTAAAAATCAGCTCGCAGCCCACTTCCACAGTTTTGGGAAACAATACCTCACCTATGAAATTACTTGTACTTATGTTTTAAAACTGCATTTGCGTATATAGCAAAGATTAACTAATAGATTGCCCTTATTTCTATTTTGAAATGCAGAGAGCATCACAAGAAAATTTACAGGGCTAAGGACCCACAGCTAATAATCACATTTTGCTGCCTTGTTTGTTCAACACCGAGTAAAATCCCACCACCCAACGCATATAGATGTGTAAGAGCTGTGTTTATTTTGACCATTTTAGCAAGGAAGCCATTAGGCGTGTCCCTCAATTATATCTGGACAGTAAAATGTTTTGCAGACATTGTAGTGAATTCCTTTCTAAAGCAAGATTTGTAACCTCTTGTTACAGAACTTAAAAGTTTAATGATTGTTAAATGGCCGCTTGAAATGGCCACTTGAGAATACAGTGTTTTGAATCCTTTACTTCTATCCGGTCGTGCTGTGGCTGAAACGGTGGCCACTACGGACAGAGGACGTTACTGGACTCTCATCGGGACTCATTGATTGCTGCGGCCACAGGATTTTTGCTCCTGTTGGTGGTAACTTGTGACCTCCTACCTCGTTTCTGCTCTTGTAACGCAGCCTGGTAGACCAAGAGAAGCTGAGGGTTGAAGTGACAGGGCACAGAACATGGCACTAGTAAACTGTGGTGGTGAATTTTGAGTGAGGTGCCTATTCTACCTGAGCCTATGAAGCTGAGCACTGAGAGAGGTGAGGTGGAGACAGGCAATCTCCGAGGCTCCAGAAATCTAGGGATACGACCTTATGTTCAGACCTTTCTTGACAGCAGCAGCCCCACCTTTTAGTCAGTAAGGGGCCCTCAAATACAACAACAAATTGTAAGTGGAGCTGAGGGGCCTTGAAGGTGGGATGAATATGCTGGCCACAGGGGAAACTGACAACTGATACACATAATCACACCAACTTACCAAGGTGCCCCCCCCAGCAGGCGGTAGTGCAACCTCTCAATTGTCCACTGCAGTGCTTGACCTCCACAAGCAGGGTCCCCCCACCATTTCTCTCTGCTATCATATGTCATGGCAGTATATGATCATATCAGTTAGGGAGTGAGCTGTGGAAGTATCCTTGGCACACCTGCCTGCTGAGATTAAAATAAATGATACTGTGTTGCCCAGTACCGTAATCAAGAGTAAGCACTAGAATTTAAGAACCTCACCTTGACTACCTATGCCCTCAATACCCTGCCTGTTCTGGAGAGAGCTGGAAAGTGATGACTGCTTTGGGCTGGCTTACTGTGGCCTGGTGGTGGGGCTGATTAGCCCCATCTGGGTTCTTACTAAAAGACAAAATGCCTGATTACAATTTTGGCAGTGCTGCGCCGGTACAGCACCGCCAAAGCTGTGCATGGCCCGCCTGCCATATTACAAGTTCAACTCCTGTCTGGCGGGCTTATCTTTTGCCGTTCCTACAGCGGTGCCCTGAAAATGGGCACCACAATGGGAATGCAAAAGCATTTCTAGCACAGCATGGACTGTGAAGTCCATGCCGTGCTGGAACTTTGGGTGCATGCAAACAGGGGGGCACATGTTGTGCGCCCCTCCCCCCCCCTGTATGCATCCCCATTGCGGCAGGGGCATGAGGGCCCTGTAGGGCCCCTTTTGTTTCCCCACCGCCAGCCCTTTCATGGTGGGCTCATCACCATGAAAAGGCTGGCAGTGGGGAAACTTGTAATATGCTCAGCAGACCACGATGGTCCCGCCTTGCATATTGTATACCCCTGTCCGCTGCTCCACCACCGGGGAACAGCGGTTCCCTGGCAGAGCCGTCCGAATGGCTGCCTCGTATTACAGCAACCGCAGGACCGCCACCGCTGCGCCACCGTGAGTCTGGCGGTCTTTATCAAGCCCTAAATTTTACATTTACAATTAAACTGTACTTGTCATTATGCAGGAAACACACTGGCAGAAGGGGAAGTATATAGAGAAGTCATGGGCAAAGACAAATATACCAGGTCCTCGAAACAAACTGGTAGAATTCCTGAAAGGGACACCTCAAAACTAAGCACTTTATGACTCTGTAGACTGGGTGAGAGAACAATCACCTACAGTCCACCGAGAGCCATATTGTGATCAGGAACCCTGGTTCTGTACTGGAGCAGTCTTGAGAAAAATCATCAACTTGGGAAAAGTAGAATTAAGAAGAAAATGCTCATGCCATCAAAGTCATGAAAACACATTTCTTAACTGAAGATCACCAATTACTGTCACAAATAGAAGAGGGGAGCTCCTGATACAAAATTTGAATAGTGGGAATGCCGGAAAGAGCTGAGGGTCAATGCATGGAATTGTTTGTTGAGTCACTTAGTTGGTGAAGTTACAGCCTGCGGTCTCCTTGAACTACTTCACCCTTGAATGAATGAATATAAGCTTTATAAAGCATGAACTAAGCCCAGGGGCGTCAAGGTGCTGTAAAAGAGCAAACAGTGCTTATGTTCATCCGCTTTCTGCAATCCCTTTCTTTATGCGATTAAGATGACCTGTTCTGTGCTGAAAAACAATGAATAATTCAGGTGCTGAACTAAGATTTTCTGAAACTACCCAATTGGGAGTGTGCCATAGTTGATTTATTCCACAAATGGGCCTCCCCCAAGACCAGGGTCCTGCTCCTAGTTGTTATGTTCATGTTAGGGGAGTAGACACACTAGGAATTGATTTGGGTTGGCAGTCATGTCAGTGGTTGCTGCAGGGCATTGTTTTTCTAGTTTGTTATTGACAGTTGGAGGAATGTAGCTCTGGGGGGTGAATAAAGGCGTTTCACTTAAAAAATCCACATTCTGAGAGGTGATTAATCAACTCCTTCAGCGTTTGATACAAGGTTCCAGTAATTTCCTGGACCATCAGTTGGTTACCACTAAGATAAAGTGAGGTATAATCCAGTGTATGTTACAGTGACATGGTCCTGGGGTAGCACTACTACAGGAAACTCATTTGAGGGGTCTAACTGTGGTCTAGGGAGGGGAAGATATTCATAATTGGCACATGCTGGAGATTCATCTAGTTCTAGAAGAGTGGCAATATTTATAAGGACATCCTTTATACTAGACTGGCCATGGACTGATTCACAGAGGTAGTACTTAGTAGCAAAGGGCACATGGACTAGTAAGGGAAATTGCACTCAGCGTAAATCCCTCCTTGACTTCAAAATCTGTTGTTGGATAAACTGCGATTTCTATAGTTACAGTTTCCAGACACCATATTATTGGTGGATGATGATGGGAATCTACCTATGGATGATTCAGTGGATCGGTCCTATTCTCGGGTGACCCTAACCAGTCCAGTTTGATGACATTTACATAAGCAATGGAATGGAAGATATTTAGAGGCCTGGTCATGTGGGGAAAACCATTATTCCTACTTCTCTGGAGCATGATTCTTTCTCAAGATTAAACTTTATTTACACCATATAAAAACATGCATAGGTTCTTCGCTAGGTGGATTTCAGGTCATTCACAGTTTTGGACAGTGCTACAATCAGCAGTAACTTGTACATAAGTATATGTAATTTCATATGCTAGGCAATGTTTCCCAAAACTGGAAGTGGGTCACAAACTGATGTTTGGTGGGTTGCGAAAGTCAGAGCAATAAATAAAGATGCGTTTAAATTCTGTGTTTAACTTGTCACATTTACCAATGATTCAAAGACAGAGGTCAAGGGGTGTGGCCTGGCAAAATGGCCAACTGGTCGCAACTCTAAAGAGCTCCGGCTCCCCATTTACATAATAGTGCAACATCCTGACACTTTCAGCGCCTTTCTGCAGAAAAATCACCACAAGAGACCCTACTGTATGTGGGTACCCTGGGTTGATGCCAGGTGCTTATTTTTTTATTTTTTTTCCTCCGGGGATATTGGAGCCGCCGAGGCGGGCACCCACGCCGCATGAGCAGCTCTTGGGGTGGTGTCCTGGTGGAGCGCTGTGGCTGGGGTTGTGCCAGCAACCTCGGACTGTTATCATGCATATAGCGTATGACCCGGAGTGCACGGTGAGGACTGGAGCCCATGGCGGCCTCGAACTGTGGAACCTGGAGATGCCGGGGAGGCACACAAAGATGTGGCATAGATGCTGGGAGGGACCTGTGAGAGGCGTTCGGCTGTCCCCTCTACCAGGGACCTGGTGGCGCCGGGGGTGCCGGCTGCTCAAGGGGGCCTCCGGCAAGCATGGTGCACTCTGCCCACCTTGGTGGGATCTTCTGCTGGCACCGAAAGAGCAAGGACTGCAGTTGACGGCTCTCAAGATGGCTGCCCAGGGGCTGCGGTGGTGAGTACAGGTTCTGCCTGGGGGGCCGGTGACCTGAGGGGCTGGAGTTGTGACCCGGCTGTGGGGAGCGGACCGTCTGGTGTTCACAGAAGTCAGTGAGGATAATCTTGATGTCTTCCCCGCAGCTGAACCCCGGAGGGAGGCCTGGCTGTGTGGATCCTGCATGTGTCGGCTGGGGCGCCCGCTGGGCCTGCCTCCCACCTGGGAGCACCGGGTGAGTTTTCCCTGTAGGCTGGGCCCCTGGGAGCAGAACGAGTGTGTGGCACGTCCTTGGGGTGGCACACGGGCCAGTCGGGTGGAAGAGGGCGAGAGGCTGAGGAGGCCTGCAACATAGCGGATGGTGCCAGGGCCCGGGTGGGTGGATGCCCATGAGAGCTATACCCTGGAGGCCCTGTGCGACCGACAATTGCCTACTGGACTTATGCTATCCTTCTCGGGGGTTGGGGGCTGAGTGGCTACGGTGGAGACATAGGACATTTATCCTCATTGATGGGCCCTCCTTCCCACATTGACACCCGGGTGCTCTGAGGGAGTTGAGCACGAGTGGTGCATTGCACGGGGACCCAGGAATCTAGTACCCTTAGAGACTGGGCTTGCAGAAGGCCGGGTTGTGCTGATTGGGGGCCCACCGTGGAGGAGGTGGGGTTCCTGCGATCTGGAAGACATAATGTGGGATCTCCTTCACATTGAGGGTGACCCCACTGTTGCGCATGTAGACTTTCGTGTGACTGGAGCCACGTTTTAACTGCGTGGGTGGCTGTCGCCTGGGGCCCTGCCATGGGGAAGGAGAATGAATCAAAGCAGGCACAGGGCAACACAATGATGCAATACACTACTCCGCGTCAGACAGTACAGCGAAGTACCAGACAAAATCAGGACCTGAGTGACCATTCTACTGACCGCCAGGATGAACCCACCCGAGCAGCCATCCTGGACGCAATCCAAAATTCGAAAGTAGCACTGGAGAGACAGATTATGGGGGGTCACGGTAGAGATGAACCTCTAAGAATAGACCTACAAAAAAAGGCTGATAAAGTAGGGACGGCGGAAATTAATATAACCAATCTACAGACAGAGGTCAGCCTCCTTAATCCGCAGATAACATGCATGACAAATGTTACTCAGGCACTTGAAAGAGCAGAAGATGCTGAAGGGCGGTCCCTATGAAATAACTTGCGCCTCCTGAGATTCCCTGAGCGTTTCTGGAAACCTGGATTAGAGAGACACTGAAACCAGCAGGGCTCTCTCCCTTCTTTGTGATCAAGCATGCGGATAGAGCATTGGCCCTGATGCTGCAGCCGGGGGCTCTGCCCAGGGCCCTCGTTGCACAAGTACTTAACTACAAAGATAGAGATGTGATAATACAAGCCGCCAGGGAGAACCTGTCTCCACAGTTTCAGGGACGTAATGTTGCCATATATCCTGACTATACACATAAAGTCCAAGAGTGTCGCAAGACCTTTCTTGAAGTAAAAAAACACCTTCAACTGATGAGGGTCCGATGCATGCTCCTATATCCAGAAAAATTGATAGTTCTGCATGCGGGAAAGTCTCACTTTTTTGAGAGCCCAGAGGAGCCTGGTCCTGGCTGGACATGACGCACCCCCTGGGGAAACAGTCTGGCTGATCAAGAGCCTTGGCTTACAACCGAAAGTGAAAACAAGAAACTTAGACAACGGCCTAAGGGGAAGAAGACACCACAAGAAAAACCATCCACGACCCGAGTAGTGATCTGTGCAAATGGCACGTGGGCACAGTGCATTCTGACATGCAATCGATCGAGGAAATGCCAGTCTCGTCCAGCGACGAAGGGGCGCCCAGCGAAACATTGAATGTAGAGGAGGCGATACCAGACACTGGTATATGAGTGACCCCCAGGAGCACCGTCTGGATTGTCTCCGGAAACTGTACTCTGGAGATGGTGACACCGAACTATGGTGTAAATGCCTGTCCTGAGCTATGATCATAATTGTGGGCCACGATGCTCAACCTAGGTTCGACAGGTATAACAACTGTAGAGGTAGATTCTCAAGGCGCCTTACCAGTGTATTAAGAAATGGGGAAGTAAAACCTTCTAATGGGGGGGAGGGGATTGGGGATAAAGGCAGGATCAGGCCATAGTGGGAGTATTCTACTACTGGACCCTGTTCATCGATGTAGCTGGACATGTGCGTGGTTTGACGTTTACACAACTTGTCCTGGGTGGGGGATGGGGGTTTCAAGGAAAATGTTATGTCTACTCATTTTCTGGGTGTTAGCCATCTTAGCATGTGTGCTTTTCTGCAAGTGGGATTCCTGACTTTTATGGCACAATGACCATTATTACTAATTATAAACTCTTTTCTTGGAGTGTGAGGGGCCTTGTTACATGCACTAAACAATATCTGGTGTTGTCCCTCTTTAGGCGTCATGGGGCTAGCATAGCATGTCTCCAGGAGACCCACCTGACGGAGACATAGGACAAAAAACTTGCAAAAAAGTGGAGGGGCAGACATATTATGTCATGTATTCTTCATTCTCCAGGGGGTTATTAATTTGGATAGCCTCAGGAGTCTCTTTTGCCTTGACTTATATGGAATATTTTAAGGAAACAGTAGTTTATGCAGGGTCCCAACAAAACGAGAGCAGTTGGGTTTAAAGCAGTGTTAATCAATATGCCTATAACAAAAGGCATATAAAGGCAATTAATGCCGGACGGAGCAATAATAGGCAGTTATTTAAATGTAGGCAGGGACACAGATGGGCTTTTACATCGTGCAGTATTTATTTTTAAACAATATTTCAACGTATTTTCTGAAATTATAGTACAAGTGCTCACAAGAGAGTGACAGCAAGCGTGATGTGACGAGTGAAGGTGACTTTTAAAATATATACATCACATTGACAACAAAGACAGAAGCTCCTGAGTGTAATTTAAACAATAAAAGTAGTTTCTTGTTGTATAAGGGTCGACGATGTTTCGATCTCACTGATTTGAGATCATCATCAGGACAAAAAGTTGTGATCATGAAGAAACAGTAAAATAATTTAAATTAAACGGTGTCCCTGGGTCATTAGTTACAGCAAAACTAATTTAATGTTGACCTAGTGCTCCCAGTGGATCATATCTATACTGTTGAATTGATTAAATCATCAAGTGCAATTAAGGTCACACGTGATAAGGAAATTACAAGCAGTATGTTTAAAGAGGAAGGAGAAGTGACAGCGAATTAATTAAAACGTTAACCTAGTGCTCCCAGTCGATCAAGCACTAATATTGTCTTTTGGGGTTCCCTTGTTTTCTCGTTACTTGACTTATATGGAGGCAGATGTTGAAGGCCACTACATATTAGTTCAGGGTACGCTAGATGGGGAAGATGTGATTGTTAATTCCTATGCTCCAAACACAGATGATGCCACCTTTTATCCTACACTGAGGGATGTGATGACAGCTTTGACCGGGGTAGATACGTTCTGGGTGGGCTACTTTAACTGTGTGGTGAATGGGGAGATGGATCGCCACCCTCCCCGACAGTGTACTAAACCTAGGATGACAGCGGGGTTGGTGGAGGTCATGTCCCAACTAGGGTTTTGCGATGTTTGGAGGGACACTCCCTGACTCGCCGGGAATATACTTGGAACTTAGCCACCCATTGCACTTTCAGTAGATCGGACCGATTATTGGTGGCACAACAGATGCTCCTAGGATGTGGCACACCTGACATGATACTTGTCCGACCACGCTCCTCTGGCCTGTCAGATGCAGTGGAGGGGCAGCCCCAGCTCCCCCTATTCATGGAACTTCCTACTGAGATTCTGCAGGATCAAGTTGGTAGGGAAGCCATAGCGGAATCTTCGACTGAAGACTTCGACATGAACTGGCCGACCGCACTGAGTCGATCGACTGAGTGGGAGGCAATGAAGGTAGTGCTGAGAGGTAGATGTGTGGGCCTCTCCTGTGGAATGAGACGTACGCTACAGGCGGGACTCGTTCAAAGGGAACGGGCCTTGGCGGCCCTGCAGAGGCGATCGCGGGGGAGTCTCATGGACGGGAGACTGCGGTGGAGCTACTTGAAGCAGGTGAATGAGACTAGAGACAGGCTTGAGCATTACACCTTGAGATCTTACCAGCAGCTGCTTCATGGGGAGGAAAACAGATCGGGCACCTTTTGGCCTGAATCCTTTGCAGTGAATTGCCCCGTTCCCCTGTGCTTCACCTCACTAATCACCAAGGGGAGGAGGCGCGAACCAAGAGTGATATAACGGAGGTGTTTCAGGATCATTTGGAAAGGGTATATGCAGCCACTGCGGATCCTGACCGAGGGCGGGTGGTAGCCTACCTGTCGGAGTGTGATTCCACAGCTGGGAGCTGCGACAGTTCAGAAGCTGGACGCCCCCCTCACGCTGGAGGATATTCAGGAGGCTCTGAGGTCCCGCCCAACAGGGAAAATGCCTGGGTGTGACTGCTTCACAGCCGAATTCTATCAGGCTTTTTGTCTTGGTCTCCATAGACATTGCCAAGGCATTTGACACAGTGAACTGGCACTACCTACTTGTGGTCCTCGAGGCCATGGGCTTCAGACAAGGTTTTCGTAAATGGGTGAAATTGCTCTACACCGGGCCTACGGCCAGGGTCAGATTGGGCTATGTTCGGCGCCTCTAAAGAGCCAGAGAGCATGTGGCAGGGGTGCCCTTTGTTGCCCCTACTGTTTGCGATAGTGCTGGAACCTTTGGCCATAATGACAGGATGTGGCCGGAAGGGGTATCCAAGTGGGAGGGGTAAACCATTTAATTTCACTCTGTGCTGATGGCACCCTCTTCTACCTAACGGCTTCAAACATGCAAAACAGCCTATAAAGAAACAACGCTACTTGATCCCAAGGATCAAGTAGCGTTGTTTCTTTAAACTTGTTTTTAACTTGCTGTTAACAATATTTGTTTATCATAAGGATCAAGTAGCGTTGTTTCTTTATAGGCTGTTTTGCACATTTTAATATAGGGTGGGGTGCAATAAATGGTGGGACAATAGAACATTAAGGATGGATATATAGGGATTGTACCAAGCATAATGGGACATAAATTACAAATAAATTGATTAGACAACTGTTGTGAAATATAAGTCACACTGATGTTTCGTTTTCAACTTTGCAGCTGCCCCTGAGGATGGGCTTTTTGTGAGCCCGAAATGTATTGGGTATTGTTAAATAAGTCTGCCTGAGGCTGCGGAACCCCACGTGCTAGTGAATAAGGCCTGGATTAGCATGTCACCAGCATTTGAAAAATATGGGATTCACGTTGTCTCAATTTGAATAATGAATAACTGTGTCATAAAATTGTGGAACAGAACATGGATAAACAAAAGAACAAACTATAAGGAATCTTTAAAGAACAACACTTTCTTTGCTGGGTGACGTGTGTGTTACGTATTCACTCTCCACTTATTTCATATTCATAGGCATACCACCTTTATGTCAGTGCCTGTATTTGCGAAAAAGGCGATTTTGAATTAGAGAAAATCTTAGCTCTTTTCTTTTTTTTATAAAACATTATTCGTGTTTCTTTTATATCATTATTTATTTTCATAGTTGCCACATTTTGGCCATTAATTGCTTATGTGCCCTCCTCAGGACAAATTACAGAGACCGACCACAAATAATAATTTAAATAAATCTATCAAAATATTCAGAGCCATTACATATTTACATGTGAGGTGTGGTATGTCACTGCTACAACGCATCCATTACAATGCAGCAATCTAACCATGTTATCTTCACCTCACTGATAAGTACCATGAAGGCAATTCTTTTGGTACCGTACAACGCAGGACTTTACCACATAGGTAGGTTATTATTTTTAATGTTTTAATGACATAAACACTGTCTGTGTGTGTGTGTGACATTGACATCAGAAACAGTTATTGACTTAAATGGAGGGCTCCTATCACCAGGTGAATTGAACCTCTTGAGAAAAGGCCTCTATTTCTGTCCTAAGGACCATAAAATGGTCAACATGATGAGAGACCTAACCTTCGAGAGAAGATGCAGACTTGCAGGATCCTTTTTTTTGTTTAGATTTCTTTATTGATTTCAAGACAACAAAACAACATACAGTGCCATCCAGCATTATGTGCAGCAGGGTATCATCCGGAAGCCGGATCACGGCTATGACAGAGAATACAAAAACCTGACAACCAAAAAATAAAACAGAACCCCCGCCCCCCCCTCCCCTCCTCCAAAAATAATAAATTAATTTGCGCAAATCTTTCCTGCCCCAGCAGGAAGTGGTCTAAGAAGAAATGTTATGTTGTAGTATGAGCACTCGAGGCTGCCTGTGCAGGTGGGTCCGCAAGTCTCAGAAGTCTCAAATATTTGGGACATGTGAGTTCTGTAAAGTCAGTAGATAACAAGGTAAGCAGAGGCTCCCACAGGTCGTGAAAGGAGGCGCCAGGGTGAGTGAGGGGTAACAAAATCTTCTCCATTCCCAGAGCATCCCAAAGCCGGTGGAACCAACCCAGCCTGGTAGGGATCGTCGGAGTGCCCCAATGGGAGAGTATATTTTGCAAGGCTGCCCCTAAAACTAAGGCCATCTGTTTACCCCTCCTAGACCTAAGAGGAAAGGTTAGTGGGTTCGGGAGACCCAGGAGGATATACGCTGGGAAGCGAGGAATTTGGGTGTTAAAGTGAGAGTCAATGTCATCTAAGATCTGCTTCCAATAACCCGCTAAGGAGAGGCAATCCCATAATAGATGGGTGAGAGTACCCAACGAGCCGCAGGCTCTCCAACAGTGGGGGCTACGAGAGGGGTTACTTCTGTGGAGCCGGGAAGGAGTAAGATACCAATAGGTAACTATTTTGGTGGCTGTTTCAATGGAGGCTACATTGCGTGCTGAATGTCGGGCCCTAAAGAAAACATCAGTCCACTCTTTCTGCGAAAGTGTTCGGCCCAGTTCCCCTTCCCACCTTATCTGACCCGGAGTCTTCTCGGTGGTGTGAATGCGATTGGTAAATTTATACAAATTGGAAGTTAAGTGGGAGTCAGTGTGCCGTGTGAGCAGCTATTTCTCAAATTTTGTAAGGTGTCTCTCGGCGCCCTCCCGCACCCCAGTGTTCAGTACCCAATGGCGGATCTGTAGGTAATGGTCCCGTTCGGTCTCCGGGAGGTCCCGGTCTTCGCGGAAGTCGGAGAAGGCTCGGGGTCCCGTGATGTCAAAGAAATGCCCTATGGAGCGGCGACCCTCCCTGGTCCAATGCCGGAACCCCACCTGGTCCAATCCTGGGGCAAAGTCGGGATTGTTAACTATAGGCGTAATTGGGGAAGGAAATGTCGTAAGCTCCCGCGAGATAGCAACCTTATCCCAAGCTAAGAGGGTAGGGTGAGTGATCTTAGACAGGTACAAGTTCCGGGGACGTGCATGTTGAGAGAGGAAGGGGACACCCCACAGCGACTGTCCGGCAAGCGACCGATCCATAAAAAGCCAGTGCTTTTCAGACTCTGGGCGGGACCATTCGACCAAAGCTCTAAAGTGTGTTGCCCACCAGTAAGCCTGTAAGTTCGGGATCCCCAGTCCACCCTCAAGCGGGCTCCTGTATGCTAATTCCCTGCACAGGCGAGCTCTCTGGTCTCTCCAAATGAATCGTTCTATATCTCTTTGTAGTGAAAGTATGACTCCCGTCGGAGGCACTAAGGGGAGCGTTTGGAACAGATAAATGATCTTAGGGAGGAGCGTCATCTTAATGGCAGCGATGTGGCCAAACCATGACAACGAATGCGGTCTCCATCGTCGTAAACAATCCCGGACCTGCCGCAGTAATAATGTGTAGTTTGTCGAGTTAGTGACCTGCAAGTCATCGGAAAGTTGCAGTCCCAAATAGGGGATAGAGTTTGAGGCCCAGTGGATGTGGTACGACCGCTGCAGGAGATCTAACGTTGCGGGATCGAGAGAGAGATTAAGAGCTTGGGATTTATGAACATTGATCTTAAACCCCGAGACTAAGGTAAACCTATCTAATTCCGCCAGCAGAGCAGGAAGAGCCTCTCTAGGCCGCTCCAGTGTAGCCACTACGTCATCCGCGTAGAGACAGAGTTTGTGCGCCGACTCTCCAAATTGCACCCCGGTTATGGAGGGCTCATCTCGGACCCTTTGAGCCATAGGCTCCATATAAAGGGCAAATAAAAGCGGTGACATGGGACACCCCTGTCGCGTGCCCCGTTGTATGGGAAACGGCTTCGAGGCAATCCCATTCACACGCACCGAGGCGGTTGGATGGGTATGACTACTAAAGATCCAATCAATGAATCGGGAGGGTATACCGAAATGAGTTAGCGTCGCCTTAAGATACGGCCAATGAACCCTGTCGAACGCCTTCTCAGCGCCGACGGAGAGAATCATTCGCTCGGCAGGAAATCTATTTGACCTGTCGACAAGGTGAAGGAGTCGTTTCATATTGTTGGAGCACTGCCGCCCGAGGACAAACCCGGATTGGTCCGGATCGATCAACCCGGGTAGATGGGAAGAGAGTCTCTGCGCCAGTATTCCCGTAAAGATTTTCAGATCGACGTTTAACAGGGAAATGGAGCGAAAAGAGGCACACATGCGTTTGTCTTTGCCCGGTTTGGGGATAACCGTGTTCAGCGCTTCCAGCATGGAAGGCGGGAGAGGAGTAGAGGGTCCAATAAAATTGTAGACCCTGACCAGCAATGGGGCCAGAATGTTGCAAAAGGTTTTATAAAAAACAGATGGAAACCCATCCGCACCAGGTGATTTGTGGGGTTTTAACTTGGAGATAGCAGAGTTAACCTCTTCCAATCTTATAGGAGCTGCAAGTTCCTCAGCTTGGTGGGGGACCAGTTTGGCCATGGATATGCCCTGTAAATACTGGGCTGGGCCTTCCTCCGGTAGCGTCTGGGCTTCGTACAAAGTAGAGTAGAATTGCCTAAACGTATCCGCAATTCCTTGATCTGTGGTACGCTCCTCTCCCTGCTGATCCACCACAAGAGGAATATGGGACGCCTGCCTCTGCGCTCGCAATCTGTTGGCTAAGAGCTTCCCGCATCTATCACCCCCAACATAAAAGGCGTGCTTAAGCCGAAGGGCGGCGTACTCAGCTCTGTCTATATCTAGTGCCGCTAATTGGGCCCTGGCCGCTTTGAGTTGTTTCCATACTCTAGGGGTGCCTGTCCTCTGATGGATGCGTTCCAACTCAATAACCTCCCCCATTAGTTGTTCCCTCTTCTCCCTCCTAAGCTTATTGTGAGCCGCTGCTATTCCTAAAAACTCCCCCCTGACCACTGCTTTTAGCGGATCCCAGAGAATGGCTGCCGAAACATCCGAGGTATCATTTAGATCAAGATAGCCAGTTATGGACCCCGATTTGTTTTATCACTGAGGGACGTTGCAACATCGTCTCCCGCAGTCGCCAAAAATGATGAGAAGGACCCGGAGGGCTCAGGGACAAGGAAACCCTCACCGCAGAGTGGTCTGATATAGGGCATGGGACTATCGTAGCCTCTTGTGTCTGCTGTGTTAGTGTGGCAGTTGTTAATATATAATCGATCCTGGCATACGTTTTGTGGGAGTGGGAATAAAAGGTATATTCTCTGGACCTTGGGTGACGCAGTCACCAGACGTCGGTGAGTCCGGCCTCAGCCAGTAGTCGTGCCCCAGCTCCGCAGAGGGCCCCAGTCTGTCCTGCGCGCTGCGCAGACCTATCCAGCTCATTATCAAATGCCAAGTTTAAATCGCCCCCCAAGAGCAGAGATCTATCGGGTGTACGGGACAGCTTGTGTACCACCTCTCTAATGAACCCCTCCTGCCCTTTGTTGGGGACATAAGCTGTAGCTACTGTAAAGGTGTGCTGCCCCAGTGTGAAGGAATAAGCCAGGAGCCTGCCTTTGATCTCAGCTTGTTTAGAATTGATCTGGCCCCAAAACTTTGCAGAGACCAATATAGCCACCCCTGCTGTCTTAGAGGGCCGGGAAGAATGCATTTGATACGGGAACGCCCTGGACCGTAGTCTGTGGGTGTCTTGTGCCAGGAGATGCATCTCCTGGAGGAGACAAATCTGGGCGTCTGAGTTTTCCAAAAGGACAGAACAGTACGCCGTTTAATAGGGTTATTAAGGCCCTTAACGTTAAGGGATAGGATCTTGATATCAGTCGACATTATAGTGGAGAGAAGGGTGCAATGGAGGGGTTGGGAACCTCCGTGCGAGTACCGACCTAATGTCACTGAACACACACCAGCCTGCATGAACAAAAAGTCAACATCACTGGCAAATCTAAATAATCTACACACCCCGGAAGGAGGAGGAGAGAACCCCGTTACCCTTAATGAAAAACTAACTAATAATAACAACAATTCAAAATGTCCAACAGTGTCCTGGGCTACCTGCCCCATGGTGAGGTGTGAGATGTACAGCAGGAGCCTCCCCCCGCCCCGCCCAGCACCCGGCTCCGCAAAATTAAAGTGTACCCCTTAACAACATGTTCCAATTTTACCGGACCCATATGCCATCAATCTGTGTCCGCGGTATCTTCCACCAGGGTATCAAGCACAGCTTTACGCTCCTTTGCCATTGTCGCTGGATCTGGGCGCAGGCGGGACGGAGTCCCCCCAACGTGGCTCCATCGTGCCGGTCCCGGCTGCCAGCCTTCAGAGCGCCCCCGGTCCGGGGAGCTCCGACTCTCCTCCGGTAGGTTAAGAAGCGTTGTGGCCTCCTGCAGCGAGCGGATCTGGCGGAGCCTGCCTTCCCACTTAAAGATGAGTCTGAATGGATGACCCCACGAATAGGAGATGTCCTTCGAGTGCAAGAATGTTGTGACCGCTCTGAAGTCTCGTCGTTTCTGTAACGTTGAGGCGGCACGGTCCTGGAACAGGAGGGGTCGAGTGGATCGAAAGTCGAGGGGGTGCTTGGCTCGTGCTTCCCGGAGAATCCATTCCTTAAGCTGGAAATCTTGGACGCAAGTTAAGATGTCCGGAAGGGGTGCAGTCGCCGGCCTCTTAGGCCCCACACGGTGCGTCCGGTCCAGCTTGATCTTCTGCTCTGGAGGGGCCCCCAATATATAGCGGAAGAGATTCTCGACGTAGGATTCAATGTCCTGCCCCTCAAGAACCTGAGGAACTGCCCGAATTCTAATGTTGTTCCGACGGGAACGGTACTCGAGGTCCTCCGCATGGGCCTGGAGATCCAAGTGCTGGTCGTGGAGGCGAAGGACTTCCTGCTGAAGCTGATGGATCTCCTCGTATCTAGATGACTCGAGTGTCTCCAGCGCATCCACTCTCTCGCCAACGGAGTCTTTGTCCCTGCGCATCTCCTGGATTCCGAGGTGATTTCCTTTTTCATAGCATTGAATTCCCCGGTCAGGGAGGCAAAAAGGGACTCAAGGATGCTACGGGTGACTGGGCCCTCCGCCTCAGGAGAGTCGCTGTCAGCTGAGGGTCCCCCGGATGGCAGCATCGCTTCAGCCCCACCAGCGCCGACCTTGTGGAGGAAGTCCTTCACTGACCGCTCTTTCTTGGGCATGTTGGAAGCCATGGTGGTGCCCAAGGTATCCTCCGTAGGCCCGCGCGGCGGGGAGGTGCAGAGGAAGGGCTAGAGGCGCTAGTCCAGGGGAAGGGGAGCACCCCCCAGTCAGAGCCTCCGCCGCACGTTCTGCCCCTGGCAAAGATCCTCCAGATTCTATCTGTGCCCCTTCCCCGGGCACCGCAGAGGTTGAATAGGCCCAAAAGCGGTTCTGGGGGGAGAGGGCAGGTGTAGAGATCAGGACTGACTCTGTCTCGGCGCGCCCTAGGAAAACGGGCGACCAAAGCGCCTCCACTCACCGGCTTTGGCGGGCCGAACGCTCGTCAGGGCTGGATTCCTCTCAGTCGCTCCCTTCACCCGGGGTACCTGCTGCTACTGATGGCACCTCAACACCGCCACTCGAACCAGGCTGACCTCCCGGAGGTGCCGTCCCTGATGCCCCAAATGTCCGTCTTCACTTGACCGCCGCCTCGTTTGCCCGCAGCGGGGTCCGAGCCTCCTTTTGTATGTGGCCGATGCAAGGATGGCCTTGCCAAGTTCAAAATGGCGGTGAGGAGAGAGCCCAGTCACCCCTGAAATGCGGCCCAACCACACCTGCACGCTCTACGACCACGGCTGTCTCAGCACTGATGAGGGCCTATGCAGGGAAAGTTACTCTCCGCTCCCGGCCTGGACCAAAGCACCAACTGCTGCCGCTCCTTTTGAGGCTTTACCCCGTGCCTTGGCATATACTCCGGTGCGTTGGGGAAGGGAGCCGATGTCTCCGAGGCGTGGTGCACGCGTGGGCCGAATCCCCAGCTCCTCCGATGCCCAGGGCAGGAGCGGGACCGCTCTCCAAGGACGCCCGTTGCTCCAAAGCACCTCAAAGTCCCCAGCAGTGACCCGCCTGGCTGGTTCCGCAGTCTCGTCCTGCCGGAATAGCACCCACACCCGGCAGGGCTCACCGCCTCCACATTGCCGCCGCCTGCACTCCGGGGCCGACGTCGCGATCCTCCTCTCCGGCCCAGCAGGGATGCTCCGGCGCGCCTCTTGCCGCAGACAGCCTTTCCTGGCAACTCGAGGCCGGGGACGCGGCTTAGTCGCGCCGGCGGGGCACGCGCCGATCTGTGTCGGGCGAGTTGCTCGCCCACCCTCCGCTTCACAAGGAACCGCCGCCGGGACCGGGCAGAGGAAGGGTTCCAGTGTCGTCCGGCGCTGTGTCGGGCTGCTGTGTGAGGCTAACGAGCCGGGAACCGGGCAAAGGGCCGGAGCGGCGAGCAGGCACATCCTACTCGGCCGCCATCTTGGCCACACCTCTTGCAGGATACTTTAACAATAATTCTAATGTTGATCTGCCAAGCTCCCTTCCAGATTCATTTAAGAAGTTCCGTCATCCCAAATGATGGACTCCTCAGTGTGGTAGAAATCCTGTTCATGATACATACACTTTATCAATCAACAAACTCGTCAAGGAATCAACACCTAAAAGGATTTTTGATAACATTACCAGAGAAGAAAGAAGAGCTCTCCGCCACCTTCAACAGAGAATGGATGTCATTATAAAACCGGCAGACTAAGGTGGTGCAGTGGTTGCCATGAAAGTAAGTGATTACATTGAGGAGGGAATGAGACAACTAATGGATACCAACACTTACAAACCTTTAGAAACTGATTCCACAAAAGACTTGAACAAAAAAATTAAGAACATGGTTGTAAAGTACAGGAGCTTTACACCTCATTGATTAAACAACAGCAGATATACTTGTTTATCCCAAACCAAGACCTGGGAGATTTTATATTCTTCCCAAAATTCACAAAATGAACAATCCTGGCTGTCCCATCATCTCTGTCAATGATACAGCCACTGAGAGACTATCTTTATTTGCTGACCTGCACCTCCAGCCCATTGTACAGGAACTTCTATCATTTGTTAAAGATACCAGTCACTTCCTTCAGATTATTGAGAAATTGAACCAAACCTACACATTTGATGATGACACTCTTCTGGTCACATTTGATGTTACATCATTATACACCAATATACCACATGAGGATGTGCTTATGGTGTTATCTGAAGCTCTTAATAAAAGGACTGTGGAAAAGCCATCAACAAATGTGCTTACTAACTTTGCAAGAGTTATCATTAAATCCAACAATTTTACCTTCAATGGTAAACACTATCTGCAGATACAAGAGACTTCATGGGCACTCAGATGGCTCCATCCTATGCAAATATCTTCATGTGCAAGCTAGAAGACTATATGCATGCTACTTCTAGCATCAAATCACTGGTATGGCTACAATACATTGATAACATATTTATACTATGAAATGCATGAAGTAGAACATTGGAACAATTTACGGCTTATATCAACAGTTTCCATCCTACCATCAAACTCACTAGCAGCAATACTAAACAGAAGCATCATCTTCCTTTTCTGGATGCGCTACTCACCATTTATGAACAAAAAATTATAACTGATCTGTTCCACAAGCCTACAGATGCTCATTTGTATCTAAACTGGACTTCATGTCATCCACACCATACTAAACTCAGCATCATCTATAGCCAAGCATTCAAATAAGACTCATTTGGAGCGATGAGAACATCTGTAAAGACCATCTATTAGAGCTTGCTACATTATTTAAAAAGTGAGGCTATCCTCTGCATATCATACAGCAACAAACTGGCAAGCCTTTGCAGTTACCCAGGGAAGCACTTATTTGGAATGCCAACAGCAGAAACAAAAGTGACAGAATTCCATTTTTGGTTGACTATCAACCATCAGCTCCCAACTACAGAAATATAATGCAAGAAACATTTCCCTTACTGTCCACTTATGAACAATTGCGAAAGGTTTTTCCTGCTGAACTCAATCAAGCTTTGACAAATGCAGGGGTTCATTGTTGTGACTCTAAAAGGTGCATCACGTGTGAATACCTTTTACAAACATCATCAGTAACTAGTTCTGTGACAAGCAGGACCTATGAAATAAGAAAGCATCTTAAATGTAGAGTTTTGCTGGTGTTGTAGGGTGCTCTCCATCTAAACTTGGAAACTTCCCAGAGTTCTCTGCTTTTTTTTTTTGCATAATGTAAGTGTCACTCTATGCTTGAAAGGGTATTGTTTTGACTTATAACTGGGTGCTCCCTTGTGTTTGGACAAAGCTAAATCTCTCTGAAGAGCTATAATGATAGCCAAACACGTGTTAGGGGTTGATTTTATTCATTTCAGGTTGGCTTGGTTGGTATTTTACCTATTCAAAGCTGTAAAACTGTGCCTGGAGTGGTAAAAGGCTTTTGTCATTTTACAGCTCAGTGTGGATAGCTCTGTGCTAATACCATGCTTAAAGACTTTGCTGTAGAAATGGCAAAATACTTTGTCGCTTTCTATCTCGGTGTGGATGGCACTGTGCTAATCCTATGCTTTAAGACTTTGATAGAGAAGCAGACATTTGAGGTGAACAAATTTAGAGTGCTGCTGGTGTTGTAGGGTGCTCTAAACTGGAGCTGCTCTTCACCTAAACTTGGGAACTTCCCGGAGTTCTCTGCTTCTTTTTTTGCATAATCTATGCATCACTCTATGCCTGAAAGGGTATTCTTTTGAGTGTATATATATATATATATATATATATTTTATTTATTTTTTAAAGGAAACACACACTCCTGAATCCAGCAGCGTGAAACAAGCCCACCATCCGATTGCAGGTAAAATTGTTTTGTTGCAGAGAGTCCATTATCATGAAGCATTTTAACCCCACTTCGGGTCTTAATCAAATGTGGATACAGAGTGGTCAGTTGCTCTTCTTTTGAACATAGAGTCCATAAGCATTGAAGAAAGACTTCAGGTGGAATTTGGCCAAACTGTTAATAATTGCACTTGAGTGGCACATTTATGTAAATACAATGGTGAATTTCTTAAGTTTTTAAAATTCTATTTCCTAACTATAACATCCCTGTACCCTTTGTTTTTGAGTGAATTTCAATGTTTTTTATGTTATTTCCTAACTCTAATGTCCCAGTAACCTTTGGTTTTTTTAAGTGAATTTCTAAGGTTTTTAGATTGTATTTCCTACCTGTAACCTGAGAGAGTGTGTGAGTGAGTGCATGAATGTCTCAGTGGGTCTGTGAGTAGGTAAGAGAGTGTCTAAGTAGGTTTGTGAGTGGGTATGGGAGTGGATGTGTAAGTGTCTCACTGGGTGTGTGAATTGGTGCATGAGTAGGTCTGTGAGCGGATGCATGAGTGTGACGGTAGGTGTCTGATTAGGTCTGCGAGTGGGTGTCAGAGTGTCTAAGTTAGTTTGCGAGTGCCTCCATGAATGTGTGAGTGCATGAGTGTCTTAGTGGGTCTGTGAGTGGGTGTGTGTGTCTCAGTGGGTCTGTGAATCGGTGCATGAGTGTGTGAATGAGTCTGTGAGTGGCTGTGAGAGTGTCTGGGTGGTTCTGTGAGTGGGTGCATGAGTGGGTCTGTGAGTGGGTATAGCAGTGTCTGTGTGGGTATGTCAGTATCTGTGTAAGTGACTGGGCCACAAAGGAACTGCACCTGTGACTTAAACAATACTCCACAGTTTTGCTCAAAATATCTACCCACTGGGTGTGTGAGTTGGTGTGTGAGTGGGTCTGTGAGTGGGTGTCAGAGTGTCTGAGTGGGTTTGCAAGTACCTTCATGAGCGTGTGAGGCAGTCTGTGACTGAGTTCATAAGTGTCTGAGTAAGTTTATGAGTGGGTGTGAGAGTGTCTGAGTGCATCTGTGAATGGGTGCATGAGTGTCTGAGTGGGTCTATGAGTGCGTGTGAGAGTGTTTGAGTAGGTCTGTTAGTGGGTCTGTGAGGGGGTATAGCAGTGCCTGAGTGGGACTGTCAATGGGTGTGTGAGTGCCTGAGTGTGTGAGTGCATGTCTAAGTGTCTGTGTGGGTGTGTCAGTAGTGTTTGGGTGACTGGGCCACAAAGGAACCACAGCTGTGACTTAATCCAACAAGACTCCAGTTTGTACAAAATATCTACTCAAGTGGAGTACTTTCTACTGGTTTATTACTAAGTGATACCTCCTTGGGTAAATCTCCTGTATGCATTCTACACTACAGCTGCAAAATGGAGCACAAAGAAATGTTACCAGTGACCTGGTGTGCATTTCAGCAAAGTGATTGTTCCTGGTGTGTATTTATCCAGAAATATGTGATAACATAAATCTTCTTATAGAGAAGACATTGAGGCTACAAAGAGGTAAATATCCACCAAACAAGGGTCTTTCTTCTTAACTATATGAAGCAAGTGATTCTTTGTTTGGTCGAGATGTCCTCATATTCCTTGGCATCAACAATGCCACACCAAAATCGGCAGGAAACTCGCTGGGGAGGTCACATGTTAAGCTGTCCATCATCCTGGCAAAAGGCAGGAAGACCTTTGCATACTACTAAGGTAGGCGGGACCAAACGGGTGAAGCTTCCAAGTGATTTGTACATTTGAATACTCAGAGTAATTCAAAGGGACAAACATGGACTCTGCTCTCACTAGGTAAAGACAAGAAAGAACCCATTTGTCACGGTCACTACAGATTGCCTCCTAATAGATCAACGATGTATTCTTCTCTACTAAGCATTTCAGATCATCTTTCAATATGGAATGGACAAGAAAACAAACTTGCTTTGCCTTCGCCAACCCAGGAGTTAGAATTATGTGTCCTTTACAGAAGTGGAGCTTTAGCCGGGGTGGCTGCTATGTTCATATTTGTAAGCGCTTCCTGTTGAGATTTAATTTCTGGGAAATGAGCATCAGGGTCGATTTCGGCTCCGGGTACTCCATCTCCCAGGGCCCAGCCATATCTCCCTGGGTGCCCTGAAGCCCACCCAGGGCACCCAGTGTGCAATCATGGGAACTGCGGGGGGAGCCTCAAGGCCCCCGCGGTCCAGGCAGGCTTCTGTCCTCCTGCGGGAGCCGGCATTGCTCTCGCATACAGGGAGCTGCTAGAAATGCAGCTCCCTGTGTGCGAGAGCAATATTTACATCTCTTTCCCTGCCCCCATGTTTGCAGGCAGGGCAAGAGATGAAAACTCCACTACCCGCATGCGGGAGCACTTTGACAGCTCCCTCTTGCTGGGAGCGGAGTTAGTGATTGATTTTGCTTGGCATGAGCTGTCAGAGCTTCTGCTAAGCAAAAGAAAACTGCTATCTCCCAAGGGTGGGCACCTTGCGAGATAGCAGGAGCCGGCCCTGGGAGGGTGGCAGTCCTCCGGTCCATATATGGCTCCAAGAGGGGGCGCACAGCACCCCTCATTTGTTATTCTAGGTCCTGCCCCGGGGAGGTAGATGTCCCCGGGGCAGTATATGGCTCAGGAGGGGGGGCAGCGTGGCCCTCATCCATCTTTTTTTTAAAAAAAGTAATTGTGGTGGTGGTCCCTGGGACTGGTGGTCTGTGCGAACCCCCTCTTTTATGTTCATTATAGCCCCAGGGAGGTGGCCCCCTATCTTTTTATTTATAGCCCTGGGGAAATGGTGATCCCTGGAGCCCAGGGGTCCACGAGGCCCCCCTATTTATTATTAACATGAGCCCCATGGACGTGGTGGTCCCAGGGGCATAAATAAGCCCCTGGATGGGGGCCCTGGTGGCTTTCTTTGAAAACAAGAGTGGGAGATTGCGCTTGTTTTTTTTCAATTTTTGCTGTAAATTTTCACGATTTTCCAGCATTTAAAAAAAAAAAAAAAAAAATGCTTTTTGCCCTGGCGGGGCAAGGCTAGGGGGTTAGGGTATCCGTACCCCGTCCACTTTTCATTTGTATTTTGCGGTTTTTTGAGGGGTTTCAACGGTTCCTGGTTTAAGTGTTGGCAGTCAATCAAAGCTCTGCAGATCTCTGCACGAGCTCGTCATTGTTCGTAACTATACAATTTTGAATTTCCTTAAATTACTTGGAAACTACTGAACGGATTTACACCAAATAACTGAAAGCGTTATCTGCCAACCAAAAGCAACCTTTCTGCCAAATTCGGTCTATTACCGTTTTCTTAGCTCCTGCTTGGTGGATCACCTTGACACTTTCCATGCAGAACAAAACCCAACTCAACACTTTTTGGGGGAAAGTTTGTGAAGATTCGTCAAATGGCGCCAAAGATATAGGCAAGTCAAAAAACGATTTTCCTATACATGGTATTAACTATAACAACCTACTGGCGAGCACCAGTAGGTAACGTGTGTGTGTGTCTAGATTTATTTTTTTAGGGATGGGTAAAGAGTTTTTAGGGTTCAGGGTTTAGGTAGGGATAAGGGGTAGTAAGTTGTGTTTTGTGTTCAGGAATGAGTAGGGGTAAAGGGTAGTAAGGGTTTTTTAGGGTTCAGGGATGGCTAGGGGTAATGGGTATTGAGGATATTAAAGGTTTAGGGATGGATAGAGGTAAGGGTTATTAAGGGTTTTTAGGGTCCAAATATGAATAGGGATAAGGGGTAATACGGGTTTCATTTATGTTTTAGGGCTAGGGAGAGGGCTTTCTATTAGAAACATATATAAATATAAAAAGAGACAATTTGGAAAAGAAATGCATACAATTTTTATTTAAAAAAGGGAGTTGGGGGTTACCCTTAATAAACATCTGCAATAAATATATTTATCTTTTTCAATATTAGGAGCACTTTTGCGTGGTAAAGTACAACGATATAAAACAATGTACTGTAAAGCTCAATACATTGTATTACATGCATTGTAAAATACCACCTGGTAAAAGTATGCATGATAACGACAACATTTGGGAGCCATATATGTATGCATTATCATTTTGTGGCATCTGCCTATCTTTAGAGATACTCTATAAAATTCCTTCTTAATAAGTACACCCACTTATGAAAAAATACAAACATAAGATTTATATTACTGATCAAATTGTAACTCATTCCTCTCTAACACCCATGCAAACCCTCCAATGGTCCTCTTCTATTCATAGAGTGTTCCTCCTACTAACTATGTCCACCAGGACTGACTACACATGCTATTACTCAGTTTATGAATCATAATACGTTTGCACGTATTATTTCTTTTGTGATCATCTTATATGAAGACTAATTCAAAGTATATCAAATACAATTAACATAACTTCAGTGTTGTAGATGTGGCGGTACTTAGTAATATTATGAATGAGTGGATTTCTAAAGCTCGTGATAAAGTGGTCTTGATAAAGAAAATTAGACTGCAGTGACACACGACCTCAGCCCATTGGTTCTCAGAGGAACTCTTAGAAATACAAAAATATTGTCTAAGATTGGAAAGAGTATGGTGTCAGGATTATGAAGCAGAGAATAAAGAAGCCTACATGATGAGTATTTGTGCTAATAAACAGCTGTTTAGATAAGCAAAAACAATCTTACGGGGAAGATCTACGCAACTTCTAATTCATAAATAGAAATATTTAAGATTGTCAACTCCTTTATTAACCCCAGTTGTTTAAACCATAATGTTCGGGATGCACAAGGAACATTCAACAACTTGGCAGTTTTTTTTTTTATTGGAAAAAATTCATAAGATCTGTCCCGCATTTGATAACTTTAATATTTTGGTCAGCTGTAAGCTAGAACATAGAGGTCATTTAGATTCTTTAAGCAATGTGGTGTTAACTGACTTCGAACCTCTTTCACCTGATGCTTTGTTAGAGCGTTTGCTCTTTTACATTCTGGATCTCTTTGTGAACCTTCTCCACCGAAAATCTTACATCTGCTTTCAAGATCATTACCGGTTTTGACTAAGCTGTGTAATGCCTCTTTGAACTCAGCATTAGTCCAATGCATATAGAAACAAGAGGTCATCACTCCCATCTTCAAACACCCACTGCTAATCTGAAGGCAAATATTTGGACAGTATCCCAGTTGCCGGTACCCATTAAGATATAAGAGAGGCATGCAAATCGTATCCTGTTTGCTTTCGTGCTATTTTATGTGCTTTTAGATCCAGTTAAGTCAGGGTTTAGACACATGTATAGTACTGAATCTTCATTGGTGTCATTAGTGGTTCAGATGGATTTTGGATCAGGGAGGGAGTGCAGCCCTGATTCTTTTAGACCTGTCACCTTCCTTTGACACCATCTCACACAGGACTTTACTTTCTAGGGTACAAACGATTGGTGTCAGACGATGGACCGTGCTTTGTTTGCGCTCATACCTCCAGGGTTGTAGGCAAAGAGTTAGAATTGTTTCTGCCCTGTCCGAGAAATTGGAGTACCCTCAAGGATTGTTAAGTCCTATACTCTTTAATATCTATGTCACCCCATTGACCCAGTTATTTCATGCTTTTTGGTATTATTTCATAATGTATGCTGATGCTACTCATGTGATCATATGTCTAGATGGGCATCTGCATAGCACAACTTTAAAGATTGCCTTTCAGCAACCCTCACTTGGATACATAAAAATACAATGAAATTGAATTCAGACAAGACTGAGGTTCTTATCTTTGGTCCAAAGAAGTTAAGCTGGTCAGACTGTTGGTGAGCCTCTTTACTCTGGTTCCCTCAAGTACTGTGACATGTGGTGAATAACTTAGGGGTGTATCTTGACAACAAGTAAAATTTAAGTTACTACATGAACAAAATGGTGTCAGCCATATTTTTGTACCTTAAATGTCTGAAAAAACTGTTGCAGTTACTCACCCTGGATGGGAGGATGACTGTTGCCCAGACTTTAATTTTTTCAAGAATTTATTTTTCTGAGAGTCGTTACCTCGTTATTAAAAAAGTCTGCATTGCAGAGTTAAAGCTTTTTAAAAATTCAGTCAATTGTAATATATATGGGGTCAGAAAACAAATGAGATGTATAGGAGAAATTTCCATTGTCTTTCAGTGGAGAAGAGGAATATGTTTAGATCTTTGTATGGTTTATCAAGCAGTTTATAAAGGTGATCCTATTTACATACAGGAAAAATTCCCGAGATATCACCTAAGCTATCTGCATCTATCCATGCAAGATCGTACTGTAGTACTCCCTTCTATTAAGAAGGCTCATTGTGGAGGCAGAGGTTTTGGCATTCTGGTAGGCGAGCACTGGAATACCCTCCCTGGTGCCTTGAAGGAAATCACCATCGGCAAAGTTCTCAAGGTATTTCTTTTTAGTGATATGTGCAAATTAAAAGAGTAGTTAATTCTTATTAATCTTAGCACCTGGAACATCCTTTTCGGGAAACAGTTTGTGCTTTAGAAGTTACAGTAACACAACTTTGTATTGGCACCAGCATGTACACTTGAAGGAGTCATTCTGTTTTCATACATCCTTCCAAGACTTGGCCCAAATATTGTACATTGTTTTCACAGTATTTCTTATAGTGTTTGTAATTAGATTATTCTTATACATTACATAGATTGAATGCCATTTTCATATTAGAGAAGAGAATGTGGCCAAACGGCTAGGGCGGTCGACCTCGGAGCTGGGAACCGGTTTCGAGTCTCGGCAGGGACACTCAACATTCTGTGAATCTGGGCAAATCACTTAATCTCCCCGTGTCTAACAAAAATGAATGTGTCCATCTGTAAGGTAACTGGTGCTCATGTAAAGCGCTCTGATACCTTCGGGTCTAGTTCGCACTATATAAAACTCCACAACCAAAAAAAAATATTAAGACTTTATAAAACTGTATATTCCTGTGGCTGGTTATCTAATTGAACACCAGCCACCCCGGGTGCCATGCATTGTATAGTTGGTCTTATTTTCCTTTGATTATCTTAATCTGTAAAAAGGTATTATCTATTGTACGTTGTATACAGGTCAACTGAGATCTTCAGGCTTTCATGCTCCAAAGGAAGCATTTTCTTAATTGACCTAATGTCGGTTCTTAACTTTTCTCCTGCGCTGGCATTGTGCTCTACCAGTCATCCTCCTTGTGTTGCATGTGCACTTCTGTTTTCTGTCATTTATGGTTGTCATTATTCTATCTGAAATATAATTCTATTCCTGATTGTATATATTTAGAATTAAAGACTCTTCGCTTACACTTGGAGTACAATCACGTACACGTAAAGAGTCCTAGCTTAATGGTCGCATTGGAGCACATCTCCCTCAATCAGTTAAAAAACAACTTGGACCACTCTGTGTCACGTGTAATGTGCAGCGTGGGGCCGTACACACAGTGGCCATCTTGAACTGCTTCTTTTGTTTAAGCTTGCCACGTTACTGGCTGCTTGCATCACTTATCTTACAATACTTGATCATCTAATTGACATTGATTCTTGATGGCTGCCATCCTCTTTGTAGTTTATAATTCCTAGGACATGCTAGTCACGTCTCTTAATGTATAAATAGATGGCACATATATATATCAAATGCCTATGATTACTTAAAACTCACAGTTTTGCTTTAAAGTAAATTAAACGTATAGCTATGTATCTGCTCCCATTTGACAGTTGTTTGCTTTTATCAGTATATATGTATAATTATATGTTATGTAAGAAAACGTCCACTGATTTTTTAATTCATCGATTTACAATACAAATACTCAGCACATTGTATGATACATAGTAGGGAATTATTTTGCAGGATATAGATCTATCCTTACTTAGATACATGTATGTGATCTGCCAATGGTTTGTAACTGTTTACATTCCCCAAATGGGCTGTGCTTGTATTTTTATTATGTACAACATGAACCCAAATTAGTGATGAATGTAGCATCACTATTCCCCACTTGTCCATTCACATATAAATAAGGACACAATATGTTGGCACATTCTTTTGTTTTCAAAGTTTATCCATAGACTCTTAGTTGCAATGAACCATTTGTTTTTTTCTTTGTCCATATTTTCCTAGTCTTGCTGACATACATCATGGGCTCCCCATATTGCATTTTTGGGGCTCCATTATTATTGGTCTTCTTTTCTTTTTGTCTTGTATATGTGTTACATAGTGACCCTCATTTTAAATCATCAAATTATAAACCTCGTCCAACCTATTTCATACATTCACCACAGTCACAATCTTTATATGTATTTGGCTTCTTACATTAGCAGTTTTTGTTCCATTTACCTACCTGTTGTATCTCAAGATGTAATAAAGTATTTTTATCTATAGGTTTTGTGAATAGACTGGTAATAAGCTTGCCTTGTTTATGTTGAACCCACAAGTCCAAAAAAGTAATTTTGGTTTTGTTATCATTCCTTGTAAATTGTAAGTTGCCTGATCTGCTGTTTAACCAAGCATGAAAAGTTATCAGTTCTTCTCTGCCCTGTTCAAATAAAAAATATAATATATTAATTTAACATATTTCTTTATAGCTTGTATATATGAGTTATCCATGGCCCTCTTCACATAAAAAATATCATCTATTAACTTAACACATTTCTATATAGCTTGTCTATATGGGTTATCCTCTCTATAGATCCACTTTTCCTCAAAATATGACATAGAAATGTTAGCCATTTCAGGGGCAAAGGAATAGCTCAGTGCTACCACTTTTACTCGTAGTTAACACTAAATCTGGTACATGAAGTAGTTTGTTTTAAGTGCTATTGCAGCAAGTTTGGCTATAAAGTTGTGAGGGTATCTGTTATCACATTTTTCTTTTGAGGGTATTGCAAATTATTTATATTGCTTCCTCCTGTGTTATGTTTGTATATAGTGCTTCTACATCAAAGCAAACCAAAATTGTATTTACAGGATCAAAATCAGTACCTTTGTGTTTGCAGTAGCTCATCAAATTGATAAAAATACTGTAGTAGTGACCACTTTCCTGGATGCTGCTAAAGTATTCAACTCTATTGAGTGGCTATTTTACGGACAGTGGTCGAGAGAATGGGCATGGGAAAATCCATGGTACAATGGGTTATGATATTTTACTCTGCCCGGTTTGCCCAAAAATAAAATTAATAACCAATTATCCTCAGATTAGGATAGGAGGAGGGATAGGGCAACAGTGCTCCCTGTCACCAATTTTGTTTGCTTTAGCTACAGAATTTCTTGCCAGCATGCATAGAGAATTTCATTACATATTAGGCATTAAATTTGAATGTCGCAGGATTCTGTTATCGATGTACGCAGACAACATCCTCCTGCTGGTTAAATGCCCGGAACAGAATCTGAACCCTATAACAGAAAATATTAACTTTGGTAGATGGTCAGAGTTATTGATTGACTGGTCTAAATCCATCATGATTCGCTGAACTAGCGAACCCCATCGGCTAGTTCTGGATTTCCTGATACAATCGCAAGTGGAACCAATTATATACCTGAGAATACAACATCGCTGGGACATGGACTTCATCTTTTGGGAAAACTGTGACAAATGCATGGAAACTATAGCCTCCTTCATTGAGAAGTTAATTAGGCTGCCTTTATCTGCAGAGGGCAGGGTGGCCCTAACAATAATGGTGCTGTTGCTTAAACTGCTATACCTGTTTCAGAAATGTCCTATCCCACTCAGTAGGTGATTTTTTGAACTATTTTTTGATGTAGGTCTTTTATGACCATGGGCAGAATGACTGCCTAGAAAATGCTGCAATAAAATCAAGCTTCTCTACAAGCAGGGAGGATTTGCAGTTACAAATTTTAAAATTTACTACCTTATCTCCCAGGCGCAGTTTGCACACTATTGATTTCACAATATTATTCAGGCCCCTCACTGTGACCTCAAAAAGGAACTAACTGCCCCCCACCCCTTGAATAAGGCTTTGATGCCAAAAGCAGAAAGACTCAGTTGGGAGGTGTGGGCTGTGAAGTGTACTATTAGGGCTTGGTCGAGGCTGGCCATGCTGTGCACAGTAGACAAGATATACTCTCCTCGTTTCTCTTTGATTTATATTATCTCCATGGGAGTTACCAATGAAATGGGAACCGATGAAACAATTCTGAAGCTGACAGCTGTGTTCATGAGGAGGGATCTTGGAATGGGATGGCATGCACATCACTGGGTGTGATGACGTATCATAGACCTCTCTGCACTATTGGTGAGCATTTCCTTTCTGTGCCAGATGAAGCTGTGGAGTCTTACCATGATTCTAGTGAACCCCAGTCCTGCCAGACCGATCACAACAATGTATACTAGCATAGGGAACAACATATTGCTGTCATTAGACAAAGAAAATCTCCACTAATGGTAGGTATTGGCTAATTCATTTTGAATTCATTTATCTGGCCAAATTTATGCCATGTTCGGGAACTCAAACTGGCAATGCGACATGCCTGATGTGGGTTTCATGCATCTCGCATGGCACTGTCTAGTACTCAGTGCATATTGGTCACAGGTTCTCAGGGCAGTGAATGTGATGCCAGAAATCAACCTAGGACATTCCCATAACGTACAGGAAGTTAGTTGCAGTAGATATGTTGCTGGGCAAGCGTAGGGTTGCAATGTCTTGGGAGTGATCGAGATCCTCCCAGTATGAGAACTGACTGAAAGATCTGTCTACCTGTAATGCAGTCAAGAGGGTATGTAATGAAGATCCCAAGTGAATCACACCCTAGAGACATCTGGTGCCCTCTTCGCACATATCTATCCAATTGTAATAATTTGCACTGATTTTGTGTTGATGGCTGCAATACACGGTTGCTGGTTGGCAGAGAGAAACTGCCTGGAGTTTGAACTGATGTGTAGCAGGAAGTCTATAGGCTTTCCACCCTTTCTTACCACACCAATGTAAATTATTATCTCATTTAACTTAATGCACACAAAGAACAATCAGTGCCCTTGGAGGACTTGGTTTCTAAGTCTTTTACACTCACATGTGGGGTCCCTCAGGGCTCATCGCCGAGCCCCATGCTGTTTAATATTTATGTGCCCCCCCCCCCATGGACGTCATTTGGGGGTAGTCAGGGGTTACAGCTGTGACTTCTAGCTTGCTCCCTGATACTCCTGACACTTCCTTTGCGACCCCTGGCCTCAGATGGGGCAAAACTTTGTATTATGAGTGGGCAAAGTGTAGGTCTGTAATGCTTACTGAAGGTCTATAGAGTTTTCAATGCATTATACATTATAAGCGCAATCTGTCTTAAAGTACAGTTTTGTACTACATAGCCCTACAAAGTCAAGTAAGATATCAATCAAGGGTAAAACAGGCACCCTGAGTATGAATTTCCAGTCCCCAACAACACACATACACATCTTATGAGACTTCAAGATTTGTCATATTTTCCTTTCTGAGCTCATAATCAGATTAACAGTGATTGACACAGTTTCTGGGATAGGAAGGGGGGGGGTAGAATTTTGTGTCTGATAATTACCTTGCCACAGTGTACTTGGCTGGGACAGCCTGAGCCCACTGGAATAAAGGCGGAATCCCAGACCTCTAGAGCCAACACAAGAGGAGCTTGCTTTTGAAGTTTCAGTGGGAAAGAATCAGGCAGTTATGTCAGCTAGGGACTGAGCTTAAGGGAGTTTGTACCAGAAACAGCTCAAAGTCACCATTTTGGATTGTCCCAGAATGCAGTGCAGTATGGTAGAGAGACATGGCTGGAGGGATAGTGTGGCATCCTAGGATTAGCCGGGGGGTCTAGCTCCTAAAACTTTCCACCCACACTTAAAAAAACCTGCATGAGGGAGAGACAGTTGAGAAGAGTCTGGACCTGGGAGTGTCAGTTTTGAAAGGATACCCAGGTGGAAGAAGAAGCCACTTGATTCCCTGCAAGGATGGACTTTCTCTCCAGCTGACCCCGGCTCTAGATGGGTCTCTCCAAGGCCATTGGTGCCACTCCCCTTATGCCCCCTGAGGAACAGTTGGGAGAAAGGTCCTGGTGGGGGACCCTGGATGGCACTGCAAGGACTTCTGTGCACTGGCCCTTGACTCAACTGCTGACACACAGGTGCCCTGCAAGATGGCCTGGAGGCCATGGGGCCTGATAAGTGCGGCAGGGAGGGTGGTGTTATGCTTGCTGACTTTGGAGGGGCTGTGAAAGACAGCCCCTAAGCAGAAGAGAGCCTCAGGAGTGCAGCCAGAGGCAAGGTCTGCGCAGAAAGCAGAACAAATCCAGCTCTCCCCTCAGAGGCTATAAAGCCTGAAAAAAATGCTCCAGATGGTCAAGAGGAGCAAAACAAAACAAAGTTGTGGAAAATTGGCCCAGTGGGGTCAGAGACATACTACTTTAAAGATTGGCCTTTGTGAAAGAAGAGAAACAAGAAAATGGAGCGTATGGCGCTCTGTACGATTTCCTTTATAAATCCCCAGAGTGGGACAGGGCCGGGTCGGTTGGTAGATCTTGATTTAATATATTCCTCTGGAGAAGGGGACATGCATGGGGCCATCTCCCTGATCTGGTTTCTGCCCCCTGGAGCCCTAATTTCCCCACGGGCCAGCGCAACTTATTGCCTGCCTGCTCCATCCCTCAAGGCATGCACCTCCCCACTGGGTGCTTTGCCACCTCTAGGTTCCATGTCTGAGGGGATGGGCATGTTCAACCACACATTGTCCTGCATGCTGCATGAGGGAGCAGGAGACAGTTCTCTGCTGACCCATCCACTTACCTGCCCTGGGAAAAAGAATACATGACACAAAGCTGACTGAAAACAACATCAGAAGAAGCCCTCTAACAAAGTATTCAAGCCCCATATTGCCAGCTAGGGGGCTGAAAATTAGCATATTTTTTCTGTGGTGCCTCAAGGAAGGTTAGGAAAAGACACACAATTGATGGACGGAATGCAGAACAAATCAAAACATTCACCCCCAGTCAAGAGATCTGGGTTAAATCCATCATTCTTTTGCTCACCATGCTACCCCAGTTTAGACCTGGCCATATGCAAATCAGTCTTGACCCTATGCCTCATGGGAACAGTCCAGCCCGAACTGCCAAGCCAGGTCCTCCCTGTACCGAAAACAAGCACCCTAGGACCGGTTTCGGGGTTTCACCCCTCATCAGCTAGGATAGCTTGAATCCAGGGGCACAGTGAGCCCGGGACCCACGTCTGGGCATACCGGCGCACGTAGGGCGAGAAAGCAAAAGACACAATTGATGGATGGAATGCAGAACAAATCAAAACATTCACCCCCAGTCAAGAGATCTGGGTTAAATCCATCATTCATTTGCTCACTGGCAGTTCGGGCTGGACTGTTCCCATGAGGCACAGGGTCTGGACTGATCTTGATCTTGACTGAATGTTTTGATTTGTTCTGCATTCTGTCCATCAATTGTGTGTCTTTTTCTTGGAAAATAATATACATTCATCCCTGTGGGGAGTACTTGTTATTTATAGTGAATAAACCAGGGCTTAATTGGTACAGAAAAAACAAGAGGTGCTAGGGTCAATGGTATTGCTCATGAGGCCACTATAGGTTGCACTATTGACTGAAACTGCCATCACTGCCACATGCCAGTATAAATGCTCTCTACTAAACACAACACTCCTTTGTGATGGTTTGGACAATTCTAGGCCACCCATAGCAGAAGGAAGGGCCTGGTATTATGGAGTATTATGGAGTATTATTTTTTAAATGTTTACTTCATTGTTAATCTGATGTGCTAATTACCAAAATAGACTGAAATTGCCACCATGTAGTGGACTGTCATAAGTAAGTGCTGGTGTTGACCATTAATTGCCGGCCCCAAGCACTGGCACGAATTAACATATGAACTCCTTGTTCTTCTGCGATTACTGTGCACCCCTTTATTTAATTTTAATATAATATGTGTCAGCCCATAAAGGAGATATACATCCATAAACTCGCTGTGCAGGATAGGGAAGCTTTGGAAAAGATTTTCACTGTGGAAGAATTGACTGGAAAACTCCCTTGCCTCAATGGACTGCCCGTTGATTTTTTTAGGTGCCTCTGGCAAAAATCTCTGACTTGTTTACCAGTGCACTGGTCGGTTGTTGTCTTTACATATAACCACAGTAATCTTAATCCATAAAGCAGAAAAATCGAAAATGGAATGCACCTCTTATAGGCCAGTATCAATGGTGTATCTCTAAATAAAATCAATGCCTAAAATATTAGTAGATGGATTAATCAGTGTCATGATCTGTTTGAGACGAACAGGTCGGTTGAGATTTGTGCTGAATCACAATACAAGCTCAATCTCAATGTTTGTCTGGAGTCTACAGGGACTGGAGTGGCACTAGTTTTATTCTTAGATGCAGCTAAGACATTTGGCTCCATTGAAACGCCTTAAATGCTCTGCATGTTGTAAAAGATGGGTTTTGGACTGCTATTCCTTTCCTGGATTAGGCTGCACTGCCTAGGTGCAATTTCAACTGCGTTGAAGCTAATCTCTTTAGTCTTCTCAGTAAGTTTAGGCAGGGATGTCCCCTACTGCAGCCTTTTTTTCTGCCTTGGTGATGTCGAACAATTATTATGCAGGATCAGGAGGGAGTCTTTAATTTGGAGCCTGAGTTGTGCTGCATCCTAGAACAAGAGAATATACCTATATGCATGTGACATCCTTTTTTATATTGCAGGCACAGAGCGCTTCATCAAAGGACAAGCGACAGACATAATTGGTACTGTTGCTCTCACCAACTGATACCCTCAATTTTTCATTAAGTGTGTTTATATGGTGGAGGAGGGTAGATTCTATTAACTATGTATGTATACAATACATAATAACAAGGCGTTTCATGAGAGAAATGTATCTGATGACAACATTTGCACACCCAAAACTAGATCAAGATGCTCTCTACAAAATGATTATCCTTCCCATATTCCTATTTTGTCTTCCAATCTGAGGAATTTGTTAGGACAGTGAATGCTTTAAAATGGGGCAGGCCAAGGATAACTCTGACTAAGATCTACTGAGGAAGGTATAACAGAAGCATTTTCTTATCAGGTCTTTTAAAACATTATTGGGCATCCTTGTGGTGGTGGAGAATAGCTCGGCATTTAAATCACAACATGAGCCATCATTGAGAGTGAACTAATGCATCTGGGAGTAACTAATACTGTGGTGTTATACTTGATATTGTAGTGAAGCCCTCTTGAACTCACTTTGGTCCTACATTTTAGTTTTAGATTTTACACATTTTAGGCTGACATTGTATTAGCAATGTTGTTTTTACATGTTTTGCTTGCACGATATTATTTCTAAGAAGACGCTGCACATGCTTCTTGTTTTTAAACAGCCTTTCCTGCTACATTGTCTGTAAACTTTGTTCAAGGCTAAGAACAGAACAAGATATCCTAGTGTTTGCATTGCCCGTTCGGAGACAGCTTTTAACATCTATACACATCATTGCATGAGAGCTGTACCTCTAACACAGTAGTCTTTTTATATAAACAGTGCACTGTCCCTTTACGGGGCACTCCGGATACAACTGTCCTGGAACAACTCCTTTGTTCGACATGCAACTCTACTTATGCTGATCTTCCTTTCTGTGGAGAGGGATTGCCAATTCCACATCAGGCCGATTCCTTGGTCCAGTTTTCTAGGCATGCGGCGGAGGCTAACCTAAGAGATCGGGCAGTGGGTACACCCACTATGCTCTCAGAGTAGGAGTAGTGATAGGTAGAAATATATAGAAATTAGACAGCCATGGTTGGACTGCTTATTCTCTTCACCATGTTCATAATGCTGGTTACATTGTTTTATTGTTTTGTTTTATCTGCCTAATTATTGCAGCTCATTCCTTCTCTGCAAGATTACGATTGTTTCAATAAATGTACTGAAAACTCCATTTATATCTTTCCTTGTGTTTACTGTGGACATGCATAAGTAAACGATGAAAGGGGTAAGATCTGTTTCATGGTTCCCTTGGGGATCAGAGTGCCATGTTCAAGGTTGTCAAAATCACCTGCCACCACAGGAAGGTTAGGGTTTCCGGAGAGGCAATGTGAGCGAGCTAGGAATTGGGCTAACTGTCTCTGATGGTGTGGATGGACTTGGTCCCTGCATTCTGAAGCCCTGTTGTCCTAATACACAGTCCTGCCTTTTCTAGTGGGAACCATATAACAATATGAAGACCTCTCCACAGCTCTCTTGACATACTAAGTCTTCATGCCACTCCCAAAGCGGGTCGTAAAAATAGATTGAACAAGTTTAACTCCCCCATGGCTGTGTGATAATTTAGGAGTGGGTGTTCTTAAATATGATCTAATAGTGATATCCACTGAGAAACCCTAAGCTTGTTTGTATCATACTCATAAATTCCTATGCATTACAGTATTGGATTTTACGTATATGAGCAAGAGTGTGCTGATGTTTTGTAATCAAATATGAATGTTGTTTTGCAGTGGTTTGGAACATTTAGTAGCTTTAAGTATGCTAGTTCATTTTCAAGTGGGCTCGGAAGCCATATTATTCAGGGCTGTACTCTTGCACATTTCCAATTAGCACAACCTTACTTTTAAACAGAATAAGTGGAAGTGAGATTTAAGGAGAATACTGAGCCTAGCATTGTATTCATGAATTATCTTCTTGGCTTGCTACCATGCATAGTATTCTTATAAATGATGTCATTTGAGATGTCCTGAGTTTTGTTATGCTATCATTTAACATGCTAAAAGTGATATATTATGAAAGGGTATTAGCTGTGCATGTGGAAGGCGCAAGTTATAGTTCATGTAGTGAGGCTAGCAAGTTAACTACACTGTGTACGAAGATGCAGCGAGTCATAGTACGTTTCGACCAGGGCAGAACTTATAAGTGTAAGTTATAACTGTAATTGTAGAATTTCTAATGTTTGTGTAGCTTGAGTTCCACTTACAAAACCATTTTCATTTCATTCATTAGAGTGGAGTGGCAAACTATAAAGTAAAGTGGAATGTCGTAGAGAGGAGTGGAATTTCGTAGAGTGTTGTGGAGTAGAGTAGAGTGGCGTACAGTGAAGGGGCATAGAGTGGAGTAGAATGTTGTAGAGTGGCGTAGAGTGTAGTGGTGTGTATTGTACAGTAGAGTGTATTGGCATGTTTTAGAATGGTGTGTTGTACAGTGGTGTAGAGTGTAGTGGCATAGATTGAGGTGGCGTAGAGTGAAATGAGGTGTGGTAGAGTGGAGTGGCGTAGAGTGGAGTGATATGTCATAGACTGGATTGGCGTAGATTGCAGTGGCATGGAGTGTCATAGAGTGGAGTGGACTGTCGTAGAGTGGAGTGGTGCCTTGTAGAGTGGAGTGATGTGCCATAGAGTGGTGTGGCGTGGCGTTTAAACAGCTGTTGCAGGAAAATGACTGAACGGATTTAGATGCAGTTTGGCAGGAATATAGATTATGGGGTGGAAAGGGCCCGTTTTGGTCATAGATCTAAAGTGGTTCAGTAGTTTTAAACTTTTAAGACACAAAAATGTAGTGATAAATTGGGCTGTGGTATACCACTGTAATTTCGCAGAATATATTGCGGTACATCCCAATGACAAAACAGTATATGATTAGATAATGAAAGCCCTTACACAATAAAAAGGCAGCCATATTGTTTAGACCACACTTAGTCTGTGTTCTGGGTTATAAGGGGAGATACAGTGTAGTACTGTTTTAGAAGTGCATAGGATGGAATGAGGACATTTATCTAAATCTGTAAAGGTAGAGAAAATAGTTTTATTACTTTATATATTTTTTAAAAAGTTAATGGAGTACAGTGGTATTACCTACAAAGTACTGCAGTACTTACAAAAATAACAATTAAAAATTAAAAATACACTGTACTGCACTGTATTTCCCCTTAAAACCCAGAACACAGACTAAGGGGCCTATTACGATGGCGGGCGGACAAAGCCCGCCCGCCACCGTAACGGAATGCGGGACCGTCCGCAACGGGTGCAGCGGTCCCGCACCTGACATTAGGATGCCACCGCGGCGGTGGCAAACCATATTCCCAGCATTGTGGCGGGCGGTGCTCACAGCACCGCCCGCCACAATGCTGGGAATGCACGTCGTGCATTTGCATTCACAACGTGACAGGCACCGCGCGGTGCCTGCCACCTTGTGCATGCAAATGCAGGGGGGTACCATAGGTACTCCCCATGTGCACCCCCCACCCCCCAACTTCCTGGGGGCCCGCTACGGGCCCCCGAAGGCAAAGACCACATGCCTTTCCAGCCGCCATGGAAAGGCTGATCACCGCAGGCATTGTAATATGGATAGCGGTGTCTTGCAGACACCGCCACCATATTAACCTTGTTTTCCGCCGGTCGACGAGTCGACCGGCGGAAAAGCGGCGGACGGTCTTTCCGCCGCGGACCCCCCAGCCATCATAATATGGCGGGGGGTCTTTGCTGTGTGGATCGCGGGCGGATCGCCCCCGCCGGGCCGGCGGTGACTACCGCTGGCCCGGCGGGGGCGATCCGCCCACCATCCTAATGGGCCCCTAAGTATGGTCTAAGCAATATTTCACCCTTACAAAATTAAAAGGCAGCCATATTGGAACATCCATTAGCTTTGAGTATGCTGGCTAATTATCATGGGTCAAGTGGGCCCGAAAGCCATATTATTCAGGGTTGTACATTTACACATTTCCAAGAAATGCAACCTCACTTTTAAACCTGGCAAGTGGAAGTGGAATTTTAGGAGAATACTGAGCCTAGAATTGTATTTATGAATTATCATCACGACCTGCTACCATGGATAGGGTTCTTATAAATGATGCCATGTGAAGTGCCATGAGTCTTGTTATGAATTCCATGATTTAACATGCTATAAGTGATATGATATGATATGAAAGGGAATAAGCTGTGCATAGGGAAGGTGCGAGTTATAGTTCATGAAGTGTGGCTAGCGAGTTGACAACACTATGTATGAAGGAGTGCGAGTTATAGTAAATTTCGACCCGGGCAGAAATAAGTGTAAGGTATAATTATAACTGTAGAATTTCTAATGTTTGTGTAGTTTAAGTTGGTTTTGTATAAAGTTTTCCTAACTATATCTCAGCCTTAACCTTTGTTTTTTCTTTGAATTTCAATGTTTTTTTTCTTCTCAAAATGTATTCCAAATCGTAGTGTGGAGTATCGTCATGTGGATTGTCGCCGTCGAGCACAGTGTCTTAGAGAGGTTTAGAGTGGAGTATAGTGTCGTAGAGTGGAGGGTCGTTGAGTGGCGTGTTGTAGAGTAGAGAGGAGGAAAGCGTGGTACAGTGTCATCTCATTGAGTGCGTGTCATAGATTGGAGTGGAGTGTCATTGACTGAATGCATGCAGACTAAGTATGGTCTAAACAATATTCCGCCCTTACAAAATTAAAAGGCAGCCATATTGTTTACATCACACTTAGTCTGCCTTCTGTGTTGTAAGAGGAAATATAGTGTAGTACAGTGTATTTAACATTTTTTGCATATTGATTTTTTTTTAATTTCTGTAAGTACAGCTGTACTTTCTAGGTTGTATAGCGGTACTCTGTAATTAGCTTTTTAATAAATAAAGCATTAATAACTACTTTTTCCTACCTTTCCCTACCTTTACACACTTGGCTAAAGTGCATCATTGCTTCATATGCTCTTCTAAAACAGCAGTACACTATATTTCCCCTTAGAATCCAGAACACAGACTAAGTATGGGAGAAACAATATGGCTGCCTTTACATTTTGTAAGGGTTTTCATTATTCAATCATATTCTGTTTTGAAGGTCTCTATCTAGTGGTCTTTGTTCCATTTGAGTGTGGGGGGGGTCTCAGGTCTACTTAAAGTTGCTGTGAGTCCTGCCATGCCTGTGGAATGTTTGTTAGGCAATGATCTTGAGCACACTACCTGGAAGGAAGTGGAGCTTAAGTCACACCTGGAAATGTTAGGGTTGCCTGAGCGGATTTGTGCTACCACCAGGTCCATGGCTATCCAGGAAGGGAGTCATGGAAATCTGGAGTCTGGAAAAATGGCCCAGACAGCTGCCAAAAGAGGGAAGGCCAAGTGGCATGTGAAACTAGCCCCTGAATGTCTCCCAGTTGAGGTGGATGGTGTGCCAGAGGAGGTTGCCCCGGAGCCCCTTGAGGAGGACAATGCCTTCCTTTATGACCTGCCTGAACTTGCTGGATGGCAACTAGAGGGGGGACCCAACAGGAAGGAGTTCTGCAAGGCACAGCAAGAGTGCGCAACCCTGGTGGGAATGAGGCAACAGGCCAAAGCCCAGGCAGCAGGTGATGCCTCTGGGAATCACTGCATTTACTGGAAGGGAAACCTCCTGTATAGTGAGCCTATGGGGCAACAAGGGTACTGGTCGTTCCCCAATGCTGCAGGGGCTTTCAACTGGAGCTGGCTCATGAGATACCCCTGGCATGACATCTGGGCCAGGACAAGACCTTTGCCAGGCGTGTCCCCCACTTCTATTGGCCCCGGATCAAGATTTCCTCAGATGCATTCTGTAAGACTTGCTTGACCAGCCAGGCCAGCCGGAAGACAGGGCAGAAGCTGAAATATCCCCTGAATTCTTTGCTTATTGTTGGCACCCTCTTTGAAAGGGTGGGCATCAACATTGTAAGGCCCATGGATCCCCAGACAGCCTCCAGCAACAGGTTTATCCTGGTACTGGTGAACCATGCTACAAGATACCCAGCGGCCATTCCCTGGGGACTGCAACTGCACCTGCAGTGGGTAAGGCTCTAACGGGGATTTTTACCAGGGTGGGTTCCCCCAAGGAAGTGGTGTCTGACAGGGGAACTAACTTCATGTCTGTTTATATGCAGTCAATGTGGAAGAAGTGTGAGTTACTTAAAAGTTTCCCACCCCCTACCATCCACAAACCAATAGGCTTGTTAAGAGATTCAACATGGCCCTCAAAGGCAAGATCAAGGGCCTACCTGAGGCGTAATTGGGACATTTTCTTGCCATGATTTCTCTTTGTTCACAGAGCGGTACCACCAAAGGGGGTTGAATTTATCCCCTTTGAACTTCTGTATGGTCATCCTGTAAAGGGACCTCTCAGTCTGGTGAAGCAGGGGTGGGAGCAAGCTCCCAGGAGCCCACCGTCAGGATGTAGTTAGCTACATACTGGCCTTCCAGAGCCAGATGGCCAAGTTGTGGAAGCAAGCGTCTGACAACTTAGAGGCCAGCCAGGAGGGGATGAAACATTGGTTTGACCAAATGGCTACCCCTGTGGAATTACAGCCTGGGCAGAAAGGCTGGATGATGAAACCCGTGGAGCCCAAGGCCCTCCAAGACCGTTGGACTGGGCCCTGAGATAGCTGAGAGAAAGCAGGAGGTCACTTACCTGGTGGACCTCAAGACCCCTTGGGGACCACCAGAGGGTGCTCCATATCAACAGTTGCAAACCAGTGATCTGAGGTCACCATGTTGCTGGTGGCAGATGGAGGGAAGGAAGAGGTGAGTGATCCTCTCCCTGATCGCTTAGCCTTCAAAGAGAATGATGGGTCAGTGGAAGGTGCTAACCTCTCCTCTACCCTGACTTCAGAACAGCAGAGGGACTCTTACCAGTTACTGGGACAGTTCTCCTCTCTGTTTCCCTCACTCCTGGGATTACCCACGTGCGTACCCATGATGTGGACACGAGAGACAGCCTCCCTGTCTAGAATAAAATCTATAGGCTGTCTGACAAAGTGACGGCCATCATCAAAGATAAGGTTTCTAAGATGCTGGAGTTGGGGGTGATTGAACCCTCCAGTATCCCCTGGTCCAGGCCTGTGATGCTGGTACCAAAAGCTTCCCCACCGGGCGCTACACCAGAACTCTGGTTCTGTGTAGATTACAGGGGGCGCAATTCAATCACCAAGACTGATTCTCATCCCATTCCCGAGACTGATGAGCTGATTGATAGGTTAAGGGCTGCCTAGTTTCTGAGTACCTTTGATCTTACTTCAGGGTACTGACAGATTGCCCTAACTGAAGGCACCAATGAGAGGTCAGCCTTCTCCACTCCAGAGGGCCACTACCAATTCAGAGTGATGCCCATTGGATTAAAGAATGCCCCTGCCACCTTCCAGAGGCTGGTGAACCAGGTTTTGGCTGGTATGAAGGCCTCCAGTGCTGCTTACTTAGATGACATAGTTGTTTTCAGTAGCAGCTGGGAGGACCACCTTTCCCCTTCAGGAAGTGCCTCAGGCTCTGCAAAAGCAGGCCTGACTATCAAGGCCTATAACTGCAAGATAGGGCAGGGGTCTGTGATGTACTTAGGACACCTGGTGGGCAGGGGTATGCTAGAGACTATCATGGCATGGGACAACCAAAAGCCCAACTGAGGTGAGAGCCTTCTTATGCATCACAGGGTACTACAGGAGGTTTGTCAAGGGATATGACACCATTGTTGCCCCCTTGACAGAGCAGACTTCAAAGAAGCATCCCAGAAATGTGGTTTGGACAGAGGCATGCCAAAAAGCATTTGACTCTTTAAAGCACGCCATGTGCACTGCCCCTGTGCTCAAGGCCCCTGAGTTTTCCCCGAATTCATTATACAAACAGATGCCTCAGAATATAGCATAGGGGCAGTTCTATCACAGCTAAATGATGAGGGACTAGACCAACTTGTAGCTTTCATCTCTAGGAGGTTACTTCCCAGGGAACAAAAGTGGAATTCTTTTGAAAGGGAAGCCTTTGCTGTGGTCTGCGCACTGAATAAATGGAGACCATACCTATTTGGGACTCCCTTCTGTATTCAGACAGACGACAGGCCCCTCAGGTGACTAATGCATATGATGGGTGAGAATCCAAAATTGTTGAGGTGGTTCATCTCCTTACAGGGAATGGACTTTACGGGGAACACAGAACTGGGGTAGACTACACCAATGCTGATGGTCTTTACAGGTTCTTTTGCTTTAATGTGTGAACTCCCAGGAGGTTGGATAGCTCTCCCCACTTTCAGCTGGGGCGATACGTGTTAGACCTGTCAGCCTTAGGGTAGTCTTCCTCCAAACATTTTGCATGCTTGCCTGCAATTTTGCAGAATTCTTTTTGTTGGCCTTAGGACTGTGAGTACTTTACCACTGCCAACTAGTGCTAAAGTGCATGTACTTCTCCCCTAAAACATGGTTTGATTGAGGTATCCACAATTGGCATATTTAATTTATAAGTCCCTAATAGAGTGCACTACATGTGCCCAAGGCCTGTAAATTAAATGCTACTAGTGGGCCTGCAGCACTGATTGTGCCACCCACACAAGTAGCACTTTAAACATGTCTCAGGCCTGCCACTCCAGAGCCTGTGTGTGCTGCGTCGACTTGGCATTTAAAACCCCTTGCCAAGCCTTAAACTCCCCTTTTATTACATATAAGTCACCCCTAAGGTAGGCCCTAAGTAGTCCATAGGGCAGGGTGCTGTGTAATCAATCAATCAATCACTCAATCAGTATTTGTATAGTGCAGCACTGTCACCTATAGGGGTATCTGGGCGCAGCGGATGCCCATGTCTCAGTCAAAAAGCCAGGTCTTGAGTTTCTTTCTGAAGTTCGCCAGCGAGGGTGCTGTTTGGAGGTGGAGAGGCAGGTCGTTCCAGGTCTTGACAGCTATGTAGGAGAAGGAGTGGCCCCTGCTGCAGCTGCAACAGATGGAGTGGGTGTGTGCGTAGGTGAGTGTGGCAGAGCACAGGTATCTAGCGGGCAGATGTAAGTTCAGTCTATAGTTGATGTGGGACGGTCCTTGATCGTGTAGGGCTTTGTAGGCGTGTGTGAGGATCTTGAACTGGCATCTCTTCCAGGTAGGGAGCCAGTGGAGGTTTCTGAGGTGGGGAGGGGGGGATGTGGCTCCATTTGGGGAGGTCCAGGATGAGTCTGGCTGCAGTGTTCTGTATGGTCTGGAGTCTTCTAAGGAGCTGGGTGGAAATACCGGCGTAGAGAGTGTTGCTGTAGTTGATTCAGCTGGTAACAAGGGCCTGCGTAATGGTCTTTCTGATGCTGACTGGGATCCATCTGAAGATTCTGCAGAGCATGCAAAGGGTGTGGAAGCAGGAGGAGGCGAATGCGTTGACTTGTCATTTCATGATCAGTTGGCTGTCAAGAATAATGCCAAGGTTGCGTGCATGTTCTGCCAGTGTGGGTTTTGGTCTGAGTTCTGCTGGCCACCAGCTCTGGTCCCATGCGGAGGTGTTGTGCCCGAAGATCAGTACTTCTGTTTTGTTGAAGTTGAGTTTGAGGCAGTTGGCTATCATCCATTTGGCTACGTTAGTCATGGCATTTCAGAAGTTGGTTTTGGCATTGGAGGGTCCTCGGTGAGCGAGAGGATTAGTTGAGTGTTGTCTGCGTAGGAGATTATGTTGAGTCAGTGGGATCTGACGATGTCTGTGAGGGGGGCCATGTAGATGTTGAACAGGGTTGGGCTGAGAGATGATCCTTGGGGTATGCTGCATACAATGTCTTTGGGTGCGGAGGTGAAGGGGGGCAGTTGGATGCTCTGTGTGCATCCTGTAAGGAAAAAGGTGATCCACTTGATGTTGTGGAGTCCGTCGATGAGGGTGTGGTGGGAGACAGTGTCGAACGCAGCAGAGAGGTCGAGGAGGATTAGGGCCACTGTTTCTCCACAGTCGAGGAGAGTTCTGATGTCATCTGTGGCAGCAATCAGCGCGGTCTCAGTGCTGTGGTGGCCACAAAATCCTGATTGTGAGGTGCTGATTAAGTGGTTTAGTTCCAGGTATTTGGTGAGCTGTTGGTTGATAGCTTTCTCAAGTACTTTGGCTGAGAATGGGAGCAGGGAGATCGGTCTGTAATTTCTGAGGTCACTGGGGTCGGCAGAGGGTTTCTTTAGGAGGGGTCTAACCTTCGCGTGTTTCCATCTGTCTGGGAAAGTTGCTGTTGAGAGGGAGGTATTGAGGATCCTTGTGAGCTCTGTGCTGATTGGGTTGGTTCTGAGGTTGAAGAGATGGTGGGGGCAAGGGTTGGTGGACGCCCCAGAGTGGATGGATGACATGATGGCTGTGGTGCTCTGAGCGGTGAGAGGAGTCCAGGTGGTGATCGTTCGGCTGGCGTTCGCTGGTTGGTTGAGGTTGTCGAGGCTGAGTGTGGTGGGTTAGGGGTTGAAGTTGTTGTAGATGGTGACAATCTTGCTGTGGAAGTAGTCCGAGAGGGTGTCGCAGGGTTCTTGGGAGGGGAGGACAGTGGCTGTCGGGTTGCAGAATTCCTTGACTACTTTGAAGAGTTCCTTCGTGTAGTTGTCCATGGTATCGATGCTGGCAGTGATTGCTGCTCTCTTGGCTTCCTTGATGCGCAGGTGGTATTTGCTAAGGCTGCTTTGTGAGCGGCTCTGTCGGAGGGGTTCTTGGTGACATGCCATCACTTCTCAAGTCGGTAGCAGTTGCGCTTGGTGGTTCTGAGCTCTGGGGTGTAACAGCTGGCTTGTTTTGAGGTTTTATTGGCTTTGCAGGTTCTGGTGGGCTGACTGTCAGCGCATTTGGTGATCCAGGAGGAGAAGTTCTGGATGGCCTGGAAGATGCCTGCTGCCTTTTCGGGTAGTGTGGCACTGATGGCCTGTGTCCACTGAGTCTCGGTTACCTTGCCCCAGCTGCGGTGGAAGGAGCTGTGGTGCTTGGCGATGGTATGCTGGGTGTCAGAGATGGAGAAGTGAACAATGGCGTGGTCGGTCCAGGTGAGTTCTGTGATGTGGGTGAATTTAATTCTGTCGGTGGAGGTAAAAATGGGGTCAAATGTGTGTCCGGCTTTGAGCGTGGGTTCGGTGACCAGCTGGGTGAGGCCAATGTTGCTCAGGTTCTCCAGGAGGGTGATGGAGTTGGTGCTGCTGGGGTCGCCGACATGGAAATTGAGATCACCGAGTAGGACGTGGTGGTGGGAGTTGATGGCTAGGGGGTGATGAGGTTGGAGACAGCGTTGCAGAAAGTGGTCAGGGACCCATGGGTCTGTAGGTGAGGGTACCTCTTATCGTGGTCTTAGCGTCGGTCTGTAAGAGAAAGTTGAAGTTTTCCATGAGGGCCGTTGGGTCGACATTGGTGACGGTACATCAGATGGTTTCCTTGAAGATGATGACGATGTCTCTGCCGTGTTTGTTTGTGCGGTCTCGGTGTATCATCTTGTAGCCATCAGTATTGGCGGTAGCGATGTCGGGATTCGAGGGGGGGTTGAGCCACGTTTCGGTGATGAAGGCGATGTCAGGGGAGAGGGTGGTGATGGTATCCCAGACTTCCATGGTGTGTTTGCGGAGGGAGCGGGCATTGAACAGGATGCATTGGAGTAGCTCTGGATTGTTCATAGTCTTCTAAGCGGATGCAGCGCGGGGTCCAGTGCGGACAGGTAGTCCTGTGTAGCAGGAGAAGCAGCAGTGGCGGCAGGTGAAGGGTCCTTTGGTTAATCGCGGGAAGGACATACAGCAGCTGGTGTTTTGGCATCCGGGGTCCAGGGCCAGGAGCTCCTGGGCTGTGTAGCGGTGGATGGTGGGAGGGCCGGGGGTCCTGGCGCTGGGCATAATCCAGGTACGGAAAGGCGCAGACGGGCTTGCCTATGGCGAACCGGCCACGCCGCTGTGCTGTGACCTCCATTAAGTAGGTCCTGGGAGGGGAGAGGGGTGCTGGGGAGGCGGGAAGCGGGGAAAACGGCAAGTGAGTGGCGGGGAGCGCTGAGATAAACAGCAAGAGGAGCACAAAATACAATAAACAAAAAAGGAGTGGCAAAATCTTTAGACTCAAACTAAGAGAACAATAAGCACAAAAATGAAAAGAGCACAATAAGCACAAAAATGCACAATAAGCACAGAAACAAAAAGAGGTGGTGAAATACAGTGGACACGAAAGAAAAGGCACAATGGATACGAAAGAAAAGGCACAAAGACACTTGAAATGAAAGAGGTGAGCACCAATACAGTGAAATATGATAGGAAACGAAGCGGGGCTGAATCAGGCTTAAGAGTCTACTGTTGCTAGGCAACTAGTGGTACTGGCAGTTGGACGGGAGGAGAGTCACGTTGCTGAGCAGCACGGGGGAGCTGGCTAAAGGATCTGTAATCAAAAGGAAGTACATGTACTTTTAATTTTTGCATGTCCTGGTAGTGAAAAACACCCAAATTTGTTTTTCACTACTGTGAGGCCTACCCCTCTCTTAGGTTAACATTAGGAATTCCTTATTATACTTATAAGCTGTAATTCCTGATTGAGAAGGTGTAGATCTGTCATGTTTCATATCCCTGGAATGGTGATGAGAAATCCTCTTTACTGTTAAAGTTGAATTTATCATTACCCTTTTTAAAATGGCACTTTTGGAAAGATGGCATTTTTCTGCTCTTAGCCCTATGTGCCTGCAGTCTTTCTCCAACAGACGTATGGGGTGGGTCACAGCTGGATTTTGTGCATTCCTAGGTGTGACTGAGTGGCCATCCATATCCTGATGGATCATCCTGGGCAGGATGAGAGAGAAGAGCTGACACTTTCACCTGAATAGGCTGTGTCCTGTCCCCAAACAAAGGGCTGCATACCCCCTGGAGTGAGTCTGGAGCCAGAGCTGAGAGGGAGGGCTCCTCTGTGCGCTTCAAAACCCCTCTTTGAAATCACCCCCACTTCAAAGGCACAACTGAGTACAAGTACTGGGTCTCTGACCCTAACAAGTCAGTACACTACTGGACCTGTGAAGAACTCTGCCAGGAGAAAGGACTGCTGTGCTGCTACAAGGACTGCCACTCTGCAAGACTGCTGCTCTGGAAGAACTGCTTTTCTGATGTGCTGCCCTACTGCCTGCTCCCCTCTGACCTGCTGAGGAACTACTGGACCCATCTCACTTCAACCCAGAGTGACTCCAAGGGCATGCTGGCTTGCCCCCTGTTCTAAGCCTCAGGGACATCAGAGACTTTTCATCAACCTGCAACAGCACCTGGACTTTGCTTGCTACAAGTCTTGCCCTGTAAAGTGGTGCCAATCCAGTCTTGGGCCCTTGGAAGTGAGCATGAAGTGCTGCAACTGCTAGAATCCACGCATCCAAGACGTCGTGCCGATGGGTACCAGCGCATCTCCTTCGACTCATCGCTGCTGTTGCACAGACTGTGGACTTAGCATCGCTGACTGCGAGGTGCATCGTCTCTAGTTTCCGATGCATCTCTGACTTTGCGCAGCTCGACACCGACCAATCGTCTATAATCCAGCGGTTCAACCACGACGCATCGCTTCATTGCTTCTCACATCTCAACTCCGTCGATGACGCATCTAAGGTACTTTGCAGCGGGCCTAGGCTGGTCCCTGTATTCAACTTGTGCTCCATTGCAGTCGGCTTGAACGTTTGGATTCACCGTGGTCTAGCATGATCATATATCCCCGGTTGGCGCTTTAAGCTTTTAAGCTCAACATTTTCATTTATTCTTTAGAAATTCGGAACTTTGGTTGTACTTATTGGATTTTGGTCGTTTTCACCTTGTTTTGTTCATAAAAATACAACCTATTTTTCTAACTTGCCATGGAGTCTTTTTGTGGTGTTTTCATTGTGTTACTGTTTGAAGTGTTGCACAAATACTTTATACATTGCCTCTTAAGTTAAGCCTGCCTTCTCTGTGCGAAGCTACCGGAGGGTGAGCACAGGTTAATTTATGGTGTGTATCCGACTTACCTTGATTAGGAATGTGGTTCCTGCTTGGACAGAGTGCATATCTCTGCCAACCAGAAACCCAATTTCAAACATTTCTCTAGGTGCCGGCTGAGCTACAGCACAAAATCCACAGCTATCCACTTTGCAAAAAACGGGTCCGTTTTGACTAGAAAAATGTGATGTCTCCATGTTACGTTGAGGGCCGTTTCCTGCCCCGGGCACTTGGCTTACCCACATAAGTGAGGTACCATTTATATCAGAAGACTTAGGGGAATGCTGAGTGGAAACAAGTTTGTGGCTCCCCGCAGATTCCAGTGCTTTCTAGCACAGAAATGTGAGGAAAATGTGTTTTTTAGTCAAAGTTTGAGGTTTGAAATGGATTCTGGGTAAAACAACCTTGTGCAAGCCATGCAAGTCAACCCATCCCCGATTCACCCGGGTGCCTAGTTTAAAAAAAATGTATGGGTTTGCTAGGTTTCCCTAAGTACCGGCTGAGCTAGAACCCAAAATCCACAACTACCCACTTTGCAAAAAAATGGTCCATTTTGACTGGAAAAATGTGATGTATCCAAGTTGCATTTTGGGCCATTTTCTGTTACGAGGATTAGGCCTACTGACACAAGTGAGGTACCATTATATCAGAAGACTTATTGGAATGTCAGGTGGAAGGAAGTTTGTGGCTCCCCGCAGATTCCAGAACTTTCCATCACAGAAATGTGAGAAAAATATGTTTTTTTAGTAAAGGTTTAAAGTTTGCAAGGGCTTCTGGGTAAAACAAACTGATAAGAGCCACCCAAGTCACCCCATGCTGGATTGCCCTAGTTGTTTAGTTTTAAAAAATGTATAGGTTTGCTAGGTTTCCCTCAGTGCTGGCTGAACTAGGGCCCAAAATCCACAGCTACCCACTTTGCAAAAACGGGTCCATTTTGAGTGGAAAAATGTGATGTACCCATGTTGCGTTTTGAGCCGTTTCCAGCTACAGGCACTAGGCCTACACACACAAGTGAGGTACCATTTATATCAGAAGACATGTGGGAGCATAGAATAGTAGGATATTTATTATTGCCAATTGTATTTCGCTGCATTTGTGCTTTCCAAATGTAAGTCAGTGTGTAAGAAAGGGGACATTATGAAAAATACCCTCTAAATCATATGCTCGTACGGGTACCCACAAATTCAGAGATGTAAAAATAACCTCTGCTCCTAAACTCCATATCTTTTGCTCATTTCAGAAATGCATAGGTTACCTTGATAACTATTTTTTACTCTATATATTTCACCATATGAATTGGTCTATACTCAGTACACAATGAAAAACCACTGGACGGTGCAGCTCAGTTTTTGGCTCTGAGTGCCTCAGTTTCTTGGAGAACCTACAAACCCTATATATCCCCACTACCAAAAGGGTCTAACAATGGTACATTGTTTTTGTAAATTGGCCATCATGACAAAAATTTACAAATGAAAACATTGTCACAAATGGATGTTTCTTCCAACTCGTTTTCAATATTTCTTTAATTCAACAGTTAGTTTCTTTGTGAAAACCTTGGGTTTCACACTGGTTTGCACCACAAACTGGAAGCACAAAAAGTAGGAAAAATGGGCTACCTCTTTGAAAAATGCCAAAACGGTGGTAAAAAATGTGGTTTTTGTTTAATCTCTGCATGTTCCTGAAAGCTGGGAAGATGATGACTTTAGCACATCAACCCGTTCATTGATGTCATTTTTATGAATTTTTTATTTATCCAGAGTACATTTTTCCTATTTTCCCCCCAAAAACTCACAATGTAGCTATACTTTGGCCTTTTTCATAACCTCCTCTAGGGGAATCCACAAACCCTGGGTACCTCTGGAATTCATAGGATGTTGGAAAAAAGGACACAAATTTGGCGTGGATACCTTATGTGAAAAAAAGTTATGGAGGCCTAAGCACGAACTACCCCAAATAGCCAAAGAAGGGCTCAGCACTGGGGGGGAAGGGCCTAGCAGAAAAGGGTTAAGCTGATGTGTTTTGTAACACTGCACTGGTTATTTTGTACCAATAAATTCTACTTAATGTTAAACTCTCACTACTGACTCTTTATTTTAATTGATGTTGTTATTCTTAGCAGTTATGAACAATCAATAAAAAATGGAAAAAGAAACCATGAAAATTAGAATGTTTTATTTACCAATTTTTTGAAAATACTCCTAGTAATAAAATATGATTTTTGTACAGGAAAGAAAATAAAAATGAGGAATCATACACAAAAAAATGTTAGACAGACAGCCGCGTTGACACTGTGCAGAGTTTTTTTGTAAGTAACAGAGGAAACCTTGCCTCATTGAATATGGAAGACATCTGTGGATAGGCAGTGTCGGTGAATGATTTTAAAAAGCAGACCTAATAGTCCTTAGGTTTGAGAATGGTTTAAAAGTAGGATCCTTTAAAGAATCCAAAAGGACACCATAGACTGCATTACCTAAAGCACAAGAAGAAATGTTTGTTTCCACTGTGTCATGCCTGATAAGATCCCAGCTTCTTGAGGTTTTCTGACATGATAGCACTTGGGGGTTGTGATGCCATGAGTTAGAGTGTGCATCTTGGATACTTTCTTGAATAAAGATTTGATTTTTCATGTGCTGTTAAGCCTGTATATTTTAGAATCTGTATATATATTAGCCAAATTGCTGTGTTGAATTGTTTCTAAACTGCTGTGTGTTGCACACAATGGTTCCCAATTTTTCCAGTTGATGCTGGGGCATCAAGTGCATCTCCTGGGATTACTTCCTCAGTTTGTGCTTAAACATCTGGCAGTTGGAGGACTAGCTAGGACTAACAAAAACCCCTTGAATTCACTGGACTGCTTCCCCAGTTTATTTTCAGACAGCAGGAGTATGCATTTATTACTAATTTTCATAATAAGATGATACTTGTTCAAAACTTGGAACTGATGTACTGATAATGGGATGCTGCATTGTAGGGTGTTGTGAGCAATCTCTGAGATTGCAGCCACTAAATCATCATTAGTTTTTTTAGGAGGGCTAGATGTTGATGTAAACTCACCTATATGGTAGCTCCACCCATGCAACACCCATAGAACACCTCCCTGGTGTAGAGTAATGCAACTCAGCGATTTGAGCTACGTTGCTTTACTTTGGGTTTATAAAGCCACGCAAGGTGGCTTTGCGTGCCTTCATAAATCACATTTTGGGCTTGCGTCGCGCATGCGCCATATCGCATGGTGCAAGCTCGACTCAACCCCACTCAGAAACATAGCTTTAGAATTTGTAATGTTTGTGTATTATAAGTATGGTTTTTCTAGAAAGAATAAATAGAGTTTTCCTAACTATAACAAAGGTTTAACTTTTGTTTTTTTAATCTCTCTCTCTCTCTATATATATATATATATATATATATATATATATATATATATATATATATATATTATCTACTGGCGGTCGCCAGTAGATAGTTATAGTTACAACCTACTATCCATAGGAAATCCGCGACATTCTATTTGAAATAACGTTGGCGCCGGTTGACGAATCTTCGTGAAAGTTTCCAACTTGTTGGGGCGCTCCGCTCCTACCCTGAAAGTCTCGGGGTGATACGTGAAGCGGGGGCCGAGAAAAAGGGGGTCCCAAAACGCGTTTTCCCCATTCATTTTTCCATAGGAACCTTTAGTCGCAGCTACAGCCCGAACTGCTGAACGGAATTACACCAAATTTGGCAAAGAGGTAGCCCTTCGTTCAGAATGGTGCCTTTTGCTTAAATGGTGTAAATCCGTTCAGTAGTTCCTGAGAAAATCAAAAGTAAAAGTACATATATATCTATGGGCGCGTCGGATACGCGTACCCTCAGCGCACCCTGCGCGCACCGTCCCGATCACGAGCTGCATGCTAATTGGCTGTCAGCTGGCTGTCAACATTCCGATTCAGGAAGTGTTGGCAGCCATTTTGTCCCTCGGTAGAACCGAGGGACAGAAACAAGTGCGCAAAGCGCAAAAGGGAGCAGGGTAGAAACACCCTAACCCCTAGGTGTGCTCAGGGGGACCCACAAGGACCCCCTGGGCAGAAAAAGATTTTTTTTTTTTTAAATCGGCGGGATGCGCTTAGGGTGCGCGTATCCCGCCGAGAAAAAAAAGAAACAAGTGCGCAAACGCACAAAGGGGGCAGGGTAGAAACACCCTAACCCCCTAGGCCTGCTCAGGGGTCCCACAAGGACCCCCTGGGCAAAAAGCATTTTTTTTTTTTAAAAAATCGGCAGGATGCTCTCAGGGTGCGCGAATCCTGCCGAAAAAAAATCGAAGCGCGGTCTCCGCGCTTCGATGTTAATTGGCCCCCGGGTGGCCCAAGTCCCGGGGGCATGGTGGAGGGGATAATTTAATGTGTGGGGGCCTCAAAGGGCCCCCAAGCCCGAGGACCGCCACCCCCGGGCTTTTTAAAAAATGGTGCGGGAGGGCTCTGAGCCCTCCCGCAGCCCCGGGGACCACCACCTCCCGGGGCTTTTTTAAAATAATTTAATAACCTGTGTGGGGGCTCCAGCCCCCCACACGCCCGAGACCGCCACCTCCTCGGGGCACTAACAAATTAAAATGGGGTCCGTTTTGGACCCCGAAGCCCGGGGACCACCACCTCCCCGGGGCTGTGCTGATGTAGGGAGGGGGCCGCGCGGCCCCCTCCTGGAGCCCTTGATGGCCCTGGGGACCACCACCCCCCAGGGCCGGCTCCTGCAGTGTCCCGGGGTGCCTACCCCCGGGACACTGTAGTTTGCTATGGCAGGACGGGAGCCTCGCGGCTCCCGTCCTGCCATAGCAAACTGCTTTGGATATTGGAAGAGAGAGCAGGGAAACCTGCTCTCTCTTCCAATATTCAAAGCGATTGCTTTTCCACATGGGGAGCAGCATGTCAGCTGCTCCCCATGTGGAACTAGCAATGCCGGCTCCCAAGGGACGTGGGGAGCCGGCGGGACTGTGGGGGGATTGGGGACCCCCACAGTCCCCAACGGAGAGGGCCAGCCCCGGGGGATGGGGTCCCGGGGCAAGTAGTGGCCCAGGAGGGGGCCACGCGGCCCCCTCCCCAAATATGAAAAATTAAAAAATTTAAAAAAAGGAAAGGCCGGCCCCGGGGATGGGGTCCCGGGGCCTTAAATGGCCAGAGGAGGGGGCCACGCAGCCCCCTCCAAAGAATAAAAATGAAAAGGCCATGCCCCGGGGGATGGGGTCCCGGGGCCAATACAGGCCCAGGGAAGGGGGCCACGCGGCCCCCTTCCCGTTTTTTTTTAATTAAAAATTTAAAAGAGGGTAAGGCCCTGGGGGATGGGGTCCCCAGGGCATAAAAACAGGAAAAAGGAAGGGGGCCACACAGCCCCCTTCAGAGGACAAAATTATTATTATTTTTTTAAAACGATCGGGCCCGCAGGCCCCGCCCCCTTCCTTCACCACTCTGCAAACGCGCCCCTGGCGCGTTTGCAGAGGAGAACGAATTCACCTTGAATACTGGGGGTCCCTGGGGCCAACTAGCCCACCTGGAACCTCCAATATGCGCCAGGAGGCTGCGTTGCAGAGACGTGTAGAGAGGCCACACCCTTTTTACACCTCTCTGCAACGCAGCTCTGTGGCGCTTTTGGAGGTATATGGTGGGCTAGTTGGACTCCGGGGACCCTCAGGATTCAAGGGGACTTAATCCCCCAACTTAAAACGCGCCACGGGGCGCATTTGCACAGTGGTGAAGGGAGGGGCGAGGCTTCAGGTGACATGTGTGCAAACAGGCCCCGTGGCGCGTTTTAAGATGGGGAATTAAATCCCCTTCAATCCTGAGGGTCCCTGGGGCCAACTAGCCCAACAGGTACATCCAGAAAGCGCCACAGAGCTGCGTTGCAGAGAGGTGTAAAAGGGGTGTGGCCTCTCTACACGTCTCTGCAATGCAGCCCCTGGCGCATATTGGAGGTTCCTGGTGGGCTAGTTGGCCCCTAGGGACCCTCAGGATTCAAGGGGACTTAATCCCCCAAATTAAAACGCGCAACGGGGCGCGTTTGCACAGATGTCACCTCAGGCCCCGCCCCTCCCTTCACCATTGTGCAAATATACCTCTAAAATCAGCCGAAATACGAATTCCGATTTACTCACCTGTTATCAGGAGAGACCTCAGTGCTGCATCTTTCAGCCCAGTACTGGTCCTGAAAAGTAATTTTAACCGTACTTACCGGTAACTTGAATTTCCTTCATAGGCTAACATTGACTGGTTTCACTTGGAAATTCTTCTAAGTGTGGAGTTTTGGAACTTTAAAATATTCCTCTAAAATCAGCCGAAATACGAATTCCGATTTACTCACCTGTTATCAGGAGAGACCTCAGTGCTGCATCTTTCAGCCCAGTACTGATCCTCAAAAGTAATTTTAACCGTACTTACCAGTAACTTGAATTTCCTTCCATAGGATATCATTGCCTGCTTTTTGCTGAAAAAGTTTCTAAGTGTTGATTTTTGAAACATACAAATATTCCTCTAAAATCAGCCGAAATCCGAATTCTGATTTACTCACCTGTTATCAGGAGAGACCTCAGTGCTGCATCTTTCAGCCCAGTACTGGTCCTGAAAAGTAATTTTAACCGTACTTACCAGTAACTTGAATTTCCTTCCATAGGCTAACATTGACTGGTTTCACTTGGAAATTCTTCTAAGTGTGGAGTTTTGGAACTTTAAAATATTCCTCTAAAATCAGCCGAAATACGAATTCCGATTTACTCACCTGTTATCAGGAGAGACCTCAGTGCTGCATCTTTCAGCCCAGTACTGGTCCTCAAAAGTAATTTTAACCGTACTTACCGGTAACTTGAATTTCCTTCATAGGCTAAGATTGACTGGTTTTCAGCAAAAAGTTTCAAAGTGTTGATTTTCACAAACTACAAATATTCCTTAAAAATCGCCTGTATGACTTAAACGCATTCTTTCAACTGTTTACAGGAGATGCACCAGTGCTGGATCCAGGATCCAACACTGAGTAAGAAAAAGTAACGATAACAGTTTTTACCTGCTAAGTGAATTTCCTTCCTTAGGATAACATTGGTGATTCTATGAGAAAAAGTTTCTAAGTGTCAACTTTTAAAATACAATAATATTCCTTAAAAATCACGACTGTAACCAAAACGCTTTTACTCAACTGTTTACAGGAGATGTACCAGGACTGAATCTAGGATCCAGTCCTGTGGTTACAAAAGTAATCCATAAAGTAACTAATTGCATTTAACTAGAAATTCACATTGAGCTGAATGTTGCATTGTGTTTGAAAATGTGTTGCCCATTGCAACAACTGTAACTACTGTACTTAAAAGTCTATTGCCTATGTGCAAAGTATTTAAACTAAAGTAATTCATTCTGAGAAAGTATTTTTTGTAATGTAATGTATAATGTAATTACAATGTAATTTAAAAAATAAAATATGTAAAAAAAAATTGTTTCTAAAAATGTAGTAAATCAGTATGAAAAAAATTAATATAACAATTAATACATTTAAAAATTGTCATTTACAAAACCTTTGAAATTCACTGAAAAAACCGTAGGTTTCAGGCACGTTATAGTTAGAAATTAGCATTTAAAAAACCTTTGAAATTCACTGAAAAAACCATAGGTTTCAGACACGTTATAGTTACAAATTAGCATTTAAAAAACCTTTGAAATTCACTGAAAAAACCATAGGTTTCAGACACGTTATAGTTACAAATTAGCATTTAAAAACCTTTGAAATTCACTGAAAAAACCATAGGTTTTAGGGACAGTTTTAGTTACTTGGACATTGCACTCGTACAAAACCCGTGAAATTCCCACGTTATAGTTAGTTCAGCTAACTATAACTCGCGCCCCGCAATGCACTGCTGATGACGTCACATATTACATCACTCATGACATGGTCAGTGACATCACTGATGACATCACTGATGACATCTCAAATGACATCACTGATGACATCATCCACGTGATAATCTGATGCACCTCCTCACACCCTAATATAACCTTTGATACACCCACTCTAAATTACAGACTGCCATTCGCAAAACCATAGACACTCCAACACCAATAACTACATACCCACTCACTGATTCTTAGGTCTACACACACACACATCCACTCACTCACCCGTACAGTCACTCATACTTACGGTCACTCAGTACTAGGACTATCATATGCACTCTTACTCCTATATAGACACTCAAACAACGCCACTCATCCATAGAGATACTCACACACCTAGTCAGTCATGCAAATAATTAAACACACTGCCATTTAATCACCTATACAGTTATACACACACCAGCTCACTTACTCATACAAATAGTAGCACATTGTTACGCTCTTATACAATCACTGATACAAGCACACACTCATCCATACAGCCACTATCACAATCACTCACTCTTGCTTATAGCTATTTATATACTCCAACACACATATATACTGCCTTTCACATATGTAGTTACTCACACATGTACCACTGGGACATACATTCACTCACTAACACACTCTTACACACACTTACCCACCCATACAGTCTATCACAGATGCACTCTTGAAACCATCCACCCAGTGAATCACCCACTCACACATCTATGCACAGAGTTGCACACACCCCTCCCACACAAACACTCAAGGAACCCATACAGATACTCAGACAAGCATTCAATAACTCATATAGACACTCATTTAGCTATTCACAAACACATGCAGCCACTTACACAGCAACAGACAGACGGATACAGACATTCACTCAGTTTAGTCACTAACCCATGCATTCAGTAAGATACGTTAAATCACTCACTTATAGAGTCAGTCACGCACCTACTAAATCATCCATACAGACACTTACACACCCACTCATTCTTCAATACGTCTTTTCCTATATATATTAAAAATATTTAAACTTTACAGAAACACACAGTCACTGGATGATGTCATCAGTGATGTCATTTGAGATGTCATCAGTGATGTCATCAGTGATGTCACTGACCATGTCATGAGTGATGTAATATGTGACGTCATCAGCAGTGCATTGCGGGGCGCGAGTTATAGTTAGCTGAACTAACTATAACGTGGGAATTTCACGGGTTTTGTACGAGTGCAATGTCCAAGTAACTAAAACTGTCCCTAAAACCTATGGTTTTTTCAGTGAATATATATATATATAGATCTATAGTTTCCATAGGTTTTTTTCATTTGCCAATAACATTTGTCGTCGTTTGACGTATGTTCGCAAACTTTTCAAAACTGGTTAGATGGTCACTTTAGCTGCTGTGTCGAAAATTTTGGGGTGATCCATTAAGCGGGAGCCGAGAAAAAATTGTGGTCCCAAAACGCTTTTTCTCCATGTAAATTTCCATAGGAAAATTTTGACATGGCTACAGCCCAAACTGCTGAACGGAATTACACCAAATTTGGCAGAAAAGTAGCTCTTGGTTAAATGGTGTAAATCCGCTCAGTAGTTGCTGAGAAATGTAAAGATTTTTCAGATATATAACTGAGGCCAGTGGTGGATCTGTGATCCCTCCCGATCTCGTGCCACGTCCCCTTTCTCCACCACTCTGCAAATGCGGCTCGTGGTGCACTACTGGTTGGGGCATGAAGTCCACTTTACTACTGTGGGACTTTGGGGGCCAAGAAGCCCTCCTGGTACCTCCTGTAAGTCCTACACAGTGGGATTCCTGAAAGCTGGGCGGAGGCTCAACACCCTTTCTCCACCACTCTGCAAATTCGACTACTAGTTAAAAGACCATAGAAATTCACTGAAAGAACCAAAGATTACAGGGACATTGTAGTTAGGAAATAGAATTTAAAAAACCTTAAAAATTCACTGAAAAACCAATGGTTACAGATGTTATAGTTAGGGTCAGATTTCACTCGTACAAAACCAAAGAAATTCAGCCGTTATAGTTAGTGAGCTAACTATCACTCATGCTCCCACAATGCACTGCTTATGACCTCACATATTATGTCACTCATGACATAGTCAGTGACATGTCTATGTCTTTGTATGAGATTTATAAAGCGCGACTGTTACTCCGAAGAGTGTCCTGGGGCTACTTCAGAAGGACCATCAGCATGCAGAGAGAAGGAGAGACCTAGGGGCCGGAGAAAAGTCAGGCCTTAAGTTTTTTCCAGAACACAGGTGTCGCCTTAATGCATCTGAGAGTCAGTGGAAGCTTGTTCCAAAGAGACGGGCCCAAGAAGGAGAGAGATCTGCCCCCTGCCCTTGCCTTTCTAATACGAGGAGCTGTGGCTAAACAGAGATTTTCAGAATGGAGGTTTCTCTGGGGAGTGTAGAGCTTAATTCTGTCTTAAAGATAGCCCTCGTCAGTTTCGTAAAGTGCTTTTTGGGTAAGGAGCAGTATCTTAAAAGTGATGGAAAGATGAAATCACGGATGACATCTCGAATGACATCACTGATGACATCATCCGGTGACTGTGAGTGTTTTAAAAAAGTTTGAGTGTTAAATTATATATCAAGGTGTAATGGTGACTCAGTGGCTGTATGAGTGGCTGATTGGATGATTCAGTTAGTGCGTGACTAACTGTATAAGTGAGTAATTAGGTGTCTCAGTGAATGTATGGGTGAGTGACTGGTTGTGTGAATGTCTGTATGTGTTTGTCAGTTGGTGTCTAAGTGGCTGTATGGGTGTGTGTGAGTGGGTGTGTGAGTTTTTGTATGGGTGAGTGATTGGTTGTCTGAGTACCTCGGTGGGTGTCTGAGTGTCTGTGTGAGTGGGTGATGAGTCAGTGGGTGAGTCAGTGGGTGAGTCAGTGGTTGTATGGGTTATTGAGTGCCTGCATGTGGGGCTGTAAGGGTGAGTGAGTGTGTGTATGGCTGTGTCAGTGAGTGAGTGCATGTGTCAGTCGTATCTGGGTGAGTAACTTGGTATGTGAAAGGCAGTATAGGTGAGTTATGGGATATATGAGTGACTGTATGGGTGAGTGAGTGAATGTGAGAGTGGCTGTATGGAGGGCCTGACATGGTAAGCCTGATGGAAACCGACATCGTAATCCCGATGGTGGAAACGCCATCCTCAGGGATTACGGTGGGGCCTCCGACTGGCCGACAGGCTCCTTGAGCCCATCGGAATCCAACCAGAATGACCCGCCGGATTAACTTTTGACCGCCGGCATTGTAATGCGGCGGTTGAAAGTGAAACAGAAGATGTCGGTCGGAAAGTCTCCGACGACAGGTCGGAGGCTTTACGACCGACATCAAAATGAGGCCCAAAGTGTCACAAGATATTAGGTCCCAGGGTATGACAAGCTAGTCTCATTGGATTGTTGGTCATTATTATTTATCGTGGACCAGGAACTAGATAATATCCATCACATTTACCCGGTAATAAATGATATCCTAGCTGTGCTGGTCTTAAAAGTGGGTGTTAAGGATCGGGGGAGGGCGGCTGAGCTCTCTCTCCCGGGCAATGCTCTGCTATCTTCTGATGATGGTGGTAAAGAATTCTCATTCCAGTCACGACATGATGTCAGGGAGGTGAATTGTGCTTCATATTACGATGGACTTTTCCCCAGTCTTTGGAAGACACTGATGTTCCCCATGACCGTGATGATCCTGACGTGTTACTTCCTACTGGTGTTGTTGCTTGAAAGTTATGGTTGGGGCTCTATAGTCTCATAGTGATCACTTTGAGTTCTGTGTCTCGCCGCTGTCTGACACTGCATTGTTGCAATCGTAGTGGCGGTTTGGCCTGGGTGTTGTCCCTTGTTGATGGTCAATCTGATGGCTGGTGAAGCTCTTCAAATTACAATGCGGAGGGAATGCATGTGTTAAGTTTGTCATTCATGGCGGCACCTGCCTCCTCTTCATAATGACAATAGTGAGGTGCTCCTGCGAGAACTAGGTGTCCATCACTGACAACAGAAGGCTGTGTTTGAATTCTAGCAGTGAAGTTGAAGGTCTCTGCCTTGCTTGTGGGTGTGGTTACAGTTGTGTTAAGGCTGTGGTGGCTGCAGTGTTGATGGCTGCACTTGCCATTGTCTCTACTTGGTGCTGATTCTGCTTCTCCTTCAGATGGCATGTGATGAGCAACATCAGGACCGCTCATGTTCTTCTATGGAAAAGAAAATAAAGCAGGAACCAGATTGGATAATACTAAAGGGAAGAGAACGATTTATGACTAATTAGAGAATTTACAGCTGCTAAAAGTAAAGCTCTTCAAAAAGAAGGGTAGGTAGGCTAGTAACCGGAATAGAAGTACAGTGGGAAAGCAGAGGAACAAAGTGTGAAGAACACCTTGTATATGACAAAAAAAGTAACATTAAAATATACATAATGTGAAGTGGAAGTGGGGCTGTGGAAGAAGGGGAAATAGTAAAAGCAAGCAACATGGAAAGCATCATACAGGCCTTTAAAGGGAGACGAGGTTCAAAAGCGTAATTGGAGTCTGTGAGGAGGTATGAAGGGGAGGGGCATGAGTCCAATGGAAGAATGTGGCGATGCCATAGACATGTTCATGTTTCATTCCGTTGAATATGGCTTTTTTCATTTGTAGGGCACGGTGGCCGAGGTGTCTTCTGTTCCTTTGTACCACAAAATTAATGAAACCTTTTGGAAGTCTATTATCTGTTGTCATTTAGACTGTCTATTCTTTTAGAATGAGACCAGAAATTAATTTCCAAATCTTTTCATAAAGTAACCCCTTTGAACTGTGCCTTGCTAGGGCGTAAAGGCATTGCCTTGAGATCGACACAACCCAAATAAATCCCAACTATTTTGCTCTTTAGAAAACAAACTGTCAAAGGTTGCCTTGAAATCGTAATATTTTCATTCTTTAGCCATAAAGTGGACTATCGTGGTAACTTAAACGCACTGAAAGAATGCTTGATAAGTAACATGAGGGGGCTGGAATGAGCACTGTGGCTTCACTCCTTAAAGACGACCATGCAGAACCGACTCCTGCTCTGCTCTACTTTTCTCCCCAGGTCCTATGCAGTCATCCCTAAATGCTGAAACTAACGACTAACATCCTCCTCAGGCTCTGACATAAATGTACATGTAAATACAAGGCAACCCATGTTTTTTAATGCAATAAAAACTCGACAGAACCGTGTATATCCGTATATATCCATGCAAATATACACAAATGTCTCTCTTGGATTGTTTGGCCTCATCTTTGTTTAAAGGGGCCATCCGATAAATGACGTCACAATACGTCTCAAAACCTAAGCTGACATCAAAGGAACATTCTAGAATGCTTATTGCTGGTGATGTTAGAGATGCAGGACTCGCCATTGGTTGGCAACTTTAAACCATCAATACAGTTAAGCTTCCAAAGCTATACCAACTCCCTGTCACCTGTAAATTCATAAAGAGCTTTTTTCTAGGTAGGTCTTGCTAGAGACAGCACATGCACTGTCGCTTGTGTGACATTTTGTTTAGTTACAAGGGCTTAGAGTCCACCCATTGCCTAGCTTTGGTTGGCTTCATTGTGCCGGCTTCACTTCACATTTGTGTGTTTGATCATCTACAGGAGCATGGCCCTAGTACTGATTCCTTGCCCAGTGTCCGTCCACTGCTCGCACTTTTTTCTTTTAGTTGCGGCATTCCATAGGAGTGCATGTGTTTGCAGGCTGTCTACCCCTGGCCTGCTCCGTTTTGTTGCCAGTCCCTTCCCACGTTGTTGCTTGTTTGCCCTGTCTCACCTGCCCCCGCCTGCATTGCTGATTGCTTGCCCTGTCCCACACCCCACACAGCCTTATTGCTTGCTTGCCTTGTCCAGCCGCCAGTGGCGGCTCCTCCGCTAAGGCGGAAGAGCATCGCCCCACTGCTGCTGTGCACAGGTAAAAGAAAGGAAAAATAAAATGATAATGACACGATGTTTTTATCATTTTATTCTTCTCTGCTGCGGCATCATGAGGGTGGGGCTGCTCTGCTGACAGAGCAGGGGAGGAGTGGTGGGCACACTAAAGTGCGCATGATGCTTTGACTGGCCCTCTCGGGCCGGCCAAACAGTCATGCACACTTTAGCATGTTCTCCATGCTGGCTGCATTACAGCCTGCATGGAGAACGTGCCCAGGTCCCCAGTCCCCGTCTGAGCGCCGAACCACGGCGTTCAGACAAAAACACAGCTCTGCATTGCAGCGTTGTGATTGGTTTAGGGGAGCCTGGCTGGTTCCTGTTTGGCGGAGGAGAAATGACGTGGGACAGAGCGCGAGGAAGTAAGTGATTTTATTATATTTTTTTTTTTACAATTATACCTCCTTACCCCTTTGCCCACCCGTCCCACCACCCTAGATCCGTGGTGGCCACCACTGCCGCCCGCTCCATCCTGTGTTGTTGCTTTCATGCCTCATCCCTCCCACTCCCTCCCACATTGTTGCTTGCTTGCCCCGTCCCTCCCGCCACCTCCCGAATTGTAGGTTTTTTGTCTTGTCCCTCCCGCCTTTGTTGTTGCTTGCTTACCCCGTCGCTCCCATGTTGTTGTTGCTTGCCCTGTCGCTCCCGCGTTCCTCACGCATGTTGTTGCTTGCCTGATTTCTTACTAGTGGTTTACCTTTTTGTTTAGTGACAGCCTGGAGTTTTCTGGTACGTTTAGGTTTATTCTTTGCTTATTGACCTGATTTCAACTTTATAGTTAAATGGTGTATTTCTATGTCACAATATAAATTAATTTATTGCTCCTGATCTGGGAACTTATGGTGTGCCAATAAGAATGTAATGAAACTGAATTTTAATAAACAATATTTAGTTCCCGTAACCCAGAAACTGCAAAATAAAATTCCGCTAGACGAATTTCGAACAATACTGCTGTTTTGAATATTGTAATTAAAATACAAGCAGTTAAGTTAGCATGCTGACTTTTCCACCACTTGGTTTTGAATACGGCAAGGTATTAGCCTGCTTTGTATAATATGATCTAGTAAATAGTGAACGCTTGAGCTGTCAGAGATCAAAACATTGTGGCAATTTAGCAGTTGAAATCAGTAAAACTATACAAGTTCTTAAGTAATCCACCTTTTAAGTACTTTGTGGGATTTGATTCTAAAAAAGTCATTTCGCTTTTCTTAACTATATATTTAGGAATTACACTAACATTCTCACTTGAATTAATAATAATTTGTAAAGGTTTCATAAAGTCCTTGTGTTTTGAAGATCACTTAGTTCTTTTTTGTTTCTTGCTGGTGTCTCATTTTGTAGTAGCATTATGACATTTACATATGCATTTTGATATATATTTCTTGGATTGCATGATACTGAAAGAATCTATCATGTGGGCAAACGACACGTGCTCAGTGTGGACAAAATGAAGCCAGGACCAAATTTGAGTTTATATGCAAGTAAAATAGCCATCTCATAGTATCACCCTAACATAGTGGGCATTCCGCCTTACATACGAATTCTGCTGTCCATGGAGCTGTATACTATTTCAGTATGATTACCAGTCAATACTTTGTCAGTATTAAGGACTAATTATTGCAATGGAAAATGTGTAACAAAGCTGTAGAATACTATATCTACTGATTTTATAGCAGAACTCCCTTTGTTTGCAATATGTACTGCAATAATGATTACATGATTAAGATAATTTATAGCTAAGGATCAAAATATATTTCAAAATTCTGGACAGCAGCTTGTTTTGAACTGGGAATTAAATGTGCCTAAAACATCTAGATATAATCTCCAATGCTCTGGCCCATTTTAGCAGTTATTATTGGTTTATGCTTTACTTACTCCCCTCTTAATTTGGTTTTGAAACTTTACTTTACCAGTAGTCCTCTGGCGCAGGGAAGCTTGTGCCAGAGGTCAGAGATTGCTGGACCTCGGGTTGGTTTTTAGTTTTTCACCTGTTTTCTATTTCACGAAGTACACCGCGATCGGTGCTTACCACACCTTTGGCCACGCCCCTCTTATGACAGGCTTCAAAAGTCTTCCGGCAGCATGCCTGCGCCTGGATCCCATCACAGCGCTGACCTTGTGATCCAACCTCAACTGTGACAAAGCGTCACACATCAATAAGAAAACCTAAACAGCGACTAAAAAACTCAAAATGAATGTGGAGTAATGAGGCTACCGCGTTGGTATCCAAAAACTCACCACTGTCAGAAGGCATCTGACAGATGAAGACAAGACTCTCAGGCCTGCGCCTGGACCGCGGCCATGGCCCGTCCCCCTAGTTCGATGCACTCAGCTCAAATGCAGAGGATTAGTTACACGAGAGAAACCCTCCTCAACCTTGTCCCTGAAGTTAAGCACCCACAATGTACAAGATTTTGCCCTGCACTACTATTTGATTACAATGAAACAATTTGTCATGGTTGTAAATCTACTGCTCTGTTTTCCGAGCCGATACAGCGCCACCACAGTAAATAACAGGTCCTTAGCTAAGCATAATATTGAGTTCCAGGAGTTTGCGATGACACATCAGGCAGCCCTGATTTTTCTAACTGAAACCTGGGCAGATTCTAATTCTGGGCCGGAAATAGCTGCTGCTTCTCCCCAGGCTACAACATGTTTCGCCTAGACAGAAATAAGGGGAAAAAAGGAGGAGGGCTGGCGGTACTTTACCACATTCATTTTCAGCCAGTTTTCACGCCATCTCAGGAGGAGGGCCTCGAAGCGCTATTTTTATCCATTGAAATCTGGAAATCTCAGTCTTTCAATAGTCTTTTGGTTTATCGGCCTCCTGAACCGAGAACCAGTTTTGGAGATGGACAATGTGCCCTACTGGAATCATCAATGTCCTGCGCTGACTTCATAGTACTGGGGGATATTCATTTCCACATGGAGTCCAGCACAGATAGAGACTCTATTAGATTATTAGAAACCATGAATGGCTTGAAACTACGGCTGAAGACAAAGGGCTCCACTCACCAGGCAAGTCATATGCTGGATGTAATTTTTCCCAACAATCCATACATTAGTGACCCAGTGAATGTCCCACTAACCTGGACAGATCACTTTGCTGTGAAATGGCAGCTATCAATGCAGGCTATGGTACGACGAGCGCCTAGGAACTTTTTGTCCTCAAGTAGGGCATGGCATAAAACGCAAGCACACGAATTAGTCCAACAGCTCACAAACTTGGCCCCCAAAACCTCTGATAGCATCGATCAAATGGCAGAGAATTTCTCCTCCTGGATACATGAGACGATGAATATCTTAGTCCCTATAAATCATAAACCTAGGCTAGAGACAAATTCCCAGGCATGGTATAGGGAGACATTAAAAAAATGGAGGCAAGAATTTTGTAAACTGGAGCGTAAATGGCGAAAAAACTATGATTAAAAAGAAAGGAAGCAGTATAAAATCAAATTAGCAGAACATAAACAGCTTATTCTGACCACTAAATCAGGATACTATAGTGAGCAAATTAGAGCAGCCTGTGATGCAAATAAAACGCTCTTCCAGGATATAAAAAAAACTTACAGTGCCAGACAGCCGTAATGTAGCAACCAATAACCAAGAATTTTGTGATGATTCAGTTGCCTATTTCTTTCAAGAGAAGGTTATGAATATTTAAAACCAGTTCACAACATCTAATTAGGCCTCTACAGTCAAAATGCAGTGTCCGAACTTGGAGCCAGAGAGTTCGAATTTTAACAAATTCGATCCACCAGCAGCAGAGCAGACAAGAAAACTGATCCCCATCATTAAATCGGGTTCCCCCAATGATCCAAGCCCACCTAAAATATTCCATATGGCACCAGAACCATTTGCACTTCGACTAGCCGATATTATGGCAGCAATGTGCACTCAGGAAGTCTTTCCCAATGACTGGAAATCAGCCTCAGTTCTCCCACTCTTTAACAAACCCAATCTTGACACTAAAGAGCTGAGCAAATATATGCCAATTTCTAGGCTACACTACCCGGCAAAGCTGGCAGAAAGAGTACTTAATCAACAACTAACGGCCAATATCGATAGTAACCACCTGCTGGATGATACCCAGTTTGGCTTTCGGAAACATCATAGTACCTGCACTGGTAGCGGCAACGGAAGAAATAGGAGCCATTCTTGATAAAGGAGGGAACGCCGCTCTGGTGTTGTTTGATCACTCTGCAGCTTTTAACACGGTAAACCACCTGGTACTGGTTTATCGCCTGCGGAGTATAGGAATAAGGGGCACAGCATTTAGCCTTCTTCAATCATTCACGACAAATAGGCAGCAAAGAGTCTTGGTGGGTAATTTTACCTCCCAACTCTATAACCTGCCCTGTGGGGTACTGCAGGGTTCATCCCTGAGCCCCACTTTGTTTAATCTTTACGTTACCCTACTGGTTAAACTCAAGTCCTTCTCATTTTCCTTGACATCTTACGCAGATGATATGCAGATCATACTGTCTCTCGCCAAAAAACATGATTGATTCTGGGGACTCCTTTAGGGAATGTATGCGGGAAGTAAACAAATGGATGAGTAATAACTCTTTGAAATTGAACTCCTCCAAAACGGAGGTTATTTTGTTTGGAAATAACCCCACATTCTGGTCACATTCTTGGTGGCCAGTGGAACTGGGAGCACTTCCTGCCCCTATTCCAAAGGCAAAAGACCTGGGGATTTTGATTGATAAAGATCTGAAGTTGCAGGACCAAATCTCTACGGTCACTTTGGCCTCTTACCACTCTCTGAGACTTATAAAAAAAATTGAGAAATATCTGCCCTTCGAACTCCTGAAAACTATGGTCATCTCATTAGTTCTGACAAGGATTGACTATTGCAATAGTCTTTACCTTAATATTTCGGCCAGACTCCAAAAAAGCTACAAACCTTGCAGAATGTATCAGCACGCTTTCTACTAAAGGTGTCTAGATTTGAATCAGCAACGTGAGCCATTAGGGCACTTCGCTGGCTTCCGGTAAAGCAACGGATAAAGTTTAAAGCTCTGTGCACAGCTTTCAGGACCCTACATGGGAATGGACCGGTGAACTTCAGAGAGCATTTGAGATGGTATACTCCGAGCCAGAGTCTTCGCTCGAGCTCGCCTAAAAATCTGGTAGTTGTCCCTTTTAGGAAAGCCACTTGGGGAGGGGGGGGGGGGTGGGGAGTTTCTTCAGATCGACTGCCTTGCTATGGAATTCTTTGCCAGGGAAACTAAAAACTTTCACCTGTTTACAAGATTTTAGGAAATCTCTAAAAACCTGGCTCTTTGTTTCAAACTAGGAAACTTCTAAGTTTCATCACTTGTCTAGTCTCTATAGTGCCTTTACGCCTCCGGGCATTAGCTTGGTCTTAATAAATATTTTTCATTCATTCAATGTAATGGTCAAGCAGAACGTATAAGTTAATTATTGGAACAATAGCTTCAGTATCTTGTGAATGCTAATTTAGAAACTTAAATGGCATTACTACTAGTTGCAGAGTTGCCTATGATAACACTGTAAACTCAGCCACTGAAATCTCTCGATTTTGTTGTCTGCAAAGTTTACCCCCAAGTGTTACCTGAATTTAAGTTTATGGGCATATTAGTTCATTCTGCTCTGTCTTTTTTTGTAGCAATTGCAATCACATTCATAGTTTGGTGGATCGAAATTGATAAAGGACTATGGGCCATATGTATGAACACATTTTCCCATAGACACAGAATGGGTAAAACCCTTTGATACATCTGGCTCTATGTTTGGTATGAAGGCTATCACAAAATGTTGCACAGCTCCTGTTTATTGTGTTGGAGATAGGGTACAGCTGTCATTCTATTGTTTGTCATCTTGCATTTTACCTACTCAGGAGTCAAATTGTTTTATGAGCATTTTATTCATTGCAATGCATCATAGTTCCTTCAAGACTCGTATCTTCCTGTCAATTCTTTTCTAGTACAGTAGGAAAAGAGTCAGGGTTTAGATGTGGTTCAATATATCACAACTCTTCTGGTTTGCTCCTTAAAGCTGGAGGTTCTATTGCTTACAGTCCTTGTTTCCCAGTGCGCCATGCTGTTTGACTATTGTTTTTGAGCTCACTGGACCACTGTCAGGAACATCAAAACAGAATGCATCACTTGTAGTTAGAGTAGATGAGGATGTGTCACAGTGGCCAATCTAAGTAGTTGGACATAGGCATTAGGTTCACTTATGGTTTGTTACAGTTTAGTTATTCAGAACACTATATCTAGATCCTTGATTTCACATAATGAACACTGAATGCAGATTTGTTATGTTATGTTATATAGCTTATAGAGAGCACAGCTGCTCCAGCAAAGGGGCGTCCCGGCGCTAATAACAGTCAGAAGGAGAGGGCCACCAAAAGGCATAGGAACCTACAGTGAAGGGAAAAGATGAGTCTTGGTGGCCTTACGGAATGCCAAATAATTGTTTAGGCTACGAATGGACAGTGGGAGAGTTCCAAAGTTTGGCCGCCAGTGTGCAGAAAGCAGTCCCCCAGCCCGTGCTCTCCTCACCCTCGGAACCACCGCCAAGTGTTGGCCCATCGAACGAAGTTGGCGGGGGGAATGTAGGGCGAGAGCAGGGTGGCCAAAATGGCCGGGCGGGAGGACTTCAGGATCTTAAAAGCAATGCACAGAGATTTGAATTCCACACGTCTGGCCACCGGCAACCAATGTAGTCGGCGAATGGCAATAGAGGTGGAGCAAGTCCTCGGGAGGCCAAGGAGGATTCTGGCCGCCGCATTCTGGACTCTCTGTAATCTTAGGATCTCTGACTTGTTGGTACCCAAATAGAGCGAGTTGGCGTAATCCAGTCTCGACAGAATGGCAGCCTGAATGATAACCTGCTGAGTGGACGGGTCAAAATAACCTGGCAATGGTTTGAGCCCACGCAGAATACCCATGCAGGTTCCCGCCACTTTCTTGGTTTGGGCCTGAAAACTGAGAGCGGAGTCCACCCAAACACCCAGATTCTTTACTATCTGTTTGGGGGTGGGAACAGCCCAGGGTGGTGGGCCACCAATGTTCACTCCATAGCTCACCATCCCGCCCAACCAACAGGATTTCAGTCTTGCTTGCATTAAGCTGCAGACAGTTGGCAGACATCCACTCAGAGATGGCCATAAGATTGCTCTGAAACATACAGGCATCCTGCGCTGAATTGCCAGAAAGTGCCACTACCAACTGAGTATCGTCGGCGTACGATACCAGTGTCAGGCCTCTGCTCCTAGCCACCGCTGCTAACGGTTGAACGTACAGATTGAACAGCGTAGGGCTCAGTGCTGAGCCCTGTGGCACCCCTTGATGAATATTATGAATCCGAGAGGAGAAAGGGGGAGCCGACACCTGAAAGGTCCTCTCAGAGAGGAAGGAGGCGAACCAGTCGAGGGATGAGCCCGAAATCCCCGCCTCCTCCAACCGTTGCAACAGAATCTGGTGAGAGTCCGTGTCAAACGCGGCACTGAGGTCTAATAAAATCAGTGGCGATGTACGTCCCTCATCCAATGTGGCCCTCAGATGTTCAGTCACTGATAGGAGGGCTGATTCCGTGCTGTGGCCAGGGCGAAAGCCGTTCTGAGAGATGTCCAAGATGTTGTTGTCTTCCAGGTAGCCTGTCGGAATGGAATTGCCATGGGACTCAGCAATCTTAGATATCCATGGCAGAAGAGAAATGGGACGAAAATTCTCCAATTTGGTTGTGTCCAGGGAAGGCTTTTTTAACAGGGGAGTCACCCTCGCTTGCTTCCATGTTCTAGGAACAACTGCTCTGGACAGGGACAAGTTTATCACCTGACACAAAGGAGACAGGAGCATGGGTAAGGAGTTCATAAAATGCTCCGGTTTAAGGGGGTCGGCAGGGGAGCCTGATTTCACCTTGCTGCATAGCACACGCAGCTCGTCCTGAGAGATTGATGGAAAGGACGCAAGAGTGTAGGTGGTACAGGGACTGAGTGCTGGGCCCAAAGCTGAGGGAGCTGGTGAGAAAGAATAGTAGATATTCTCCACCTTTTACACGAAAAAGGTGGCCAGAGCCTCACATTGCTCATCTGATGTAATGCGGAATGTTGGGGTGTTTAAGAAAAGTTCTATACTTTTTAGATGGTAGCTTAAATGGTGAGTATCTGGTGTATCTTCTCCAAACCAAGATGGTGCCCTGCCCACCTAATGAAGATCTCATGTCGAACGAGAGCAAACACAAACTAGAATGTGGCTGCCATCTTTGATCTTTAGTATATTAATGTGCTTATCTCACTTTTCAATGGCTGCATTTCTGTCTACTCAGTTCTCGCTCAGTTTAAAGACTGAATTGTGCGATGACTATCCTTGGAAATTCAATTGTTGTTGGTGTACCAAGATAAGTGTTTGTATGGATTTGCAAATCCTCTTCAAAGACGGCACTGTTTTGTTGTTGACTGTATTGAACTAAATTTACGTTCTTGTATGTGGAGTGACAATAGCTTATTCTTTCTAAAGACTTTGAATCACCCATTTGATTTGTCTCTCTGAACCTATTGTGAGCGGCACTCAATATTATTCACAGTAGTTGAAGGGTTAGCTATTGAATGCATAAACCATTACACCCAGAAGAGCTAGACTTTTGACTAGTATTTCCCAATATATGTTGCAAGCAAACCATTTGTATTTACAAGCACACGTAGCTGCAGAGTGTTGCCAAACTATAAAAGGTATATCATACACAGTATGTCAGATAGTTCAGTACAGGAGAATTAATAGTAATGTTGTTTGTCTTCTCTCTTGAGGACTCGAACCAGAGCCAGGTTCAGGAGAGGGTTCTACGCAGTGCGTGTGTTTATTCCCAATTCTCTTCTAACCCTGTGTTCTTGGATTCTAGACTCCTTAAAAGGTACAGGGTGAGCGAGATGGAGCAGCATGGAACAGCCACTGTCAATTTAGTTCCACTGCCTAGACATGGAGACAGAGGGTGTTGTAGTCTGCATACTTCTATTGGGGGTGAAGCTCGTTACCACAAACTCAGTTCACGCATTGCCACTCATTTAAAGATACAGTGGACTCACATAATGGTTAGAAAACATAAACAACAAAATGATCACCTGGTGAACATCACATGGAGAGAGAGAGACTGTTCCCCTCCTCATCTGAGGTTTGTACAATTCCCCTCCCCAGGGAAAGGATAAAACTGAAAATACTTATAGGTAAAAGTACAGTAACATGCACTTAATATTTCATGGGTTGTCCTTAGTCAATCTTGGGTTTACCTTAGTTCTCTCTGGCCTGACTCATACACCCATTGATGTGGTGTTAAATTGAATAGCGCTATATCAGCATCCCAATCACTTCTGGGTTGAACCATATTCCCTCTACTTTGGCGCTATTCCAACATTCCTAATACTAAACCTTAGCAGTTCCACCATTGTAGTGTATTCTTCTAAATACCCTCGGCTGCCCTTTGAAACAGTTGGGTATACCCATAGGTCCATTTCTGTGATGTCCATTTTGATAGTCTCAAGCCTGAACCTTTTCAGCCCTTGGGTTCCTACAGATCCACAATAGTGGTGTCCAGTATAATTGTCCTACACTTGACCATTGGAATTTTCTTCCTCCGTGATACGCATAAACACACAGTGGCGCTTATAATGGCTTCAGGAATTAACTTTAGTTCACTAATTCATCATCTAATAACCATCTGTGGAGCTGTTGTTTCTGCCCTCCAAACTAAAATATATATATATGTAACCCGGTCGAAACGCGTCATGCAGTGGAGATCCTCTGATCAATAAAGCACCTATCTCACTGAAAGCTGTTTGTGGTCTGTACCTGATTTCCTGTTCGTAAGGAACTTGGCCCAGGATTTGCAAGTATATATATATATATATATATATATATATATATATATATACACAGAAACACTCATTTGGGACACGAACGAACTGCATGATGGAACCTGCAGTCTCCAAACACCGAACTGCTCGAGTGCTCTCTGTGAAACGTGGCTTAGGTGCGCACCACACTACTTTAGAGGATGGGCCAATATAAAGGAAGTTACCTGGAAACCTTAAGCACCAGTGGCATTTGAAAAAGGCTATCGCCGAAATGCGTCATGCCAAACTTTTTAAATAAATGGTTTTACTAAGCCCCGCCGTGTCCCCTTGTTTACTTCGACGGAAGAAGACGTTTTTCAGATATATAGCGTGTAGCCAGTGACACGCGAGGGTGACCCTTCCATAAGAGTCCTGGGTTCAATGGCTTTTACCTGGACCGCCGCTCATCCCAAAGGAAGCAGGGGATCTGCTGTTCAAGAGGACAGTCCATGACCACATGGAGAGACAAGGTTACTGGAACTGCATCTCCGGACTTGTGACCAGCGGAAATGCGAGGTTGGAAGTGAGGGCTTAGAGACTATTTGTTCCCCAGCACACCGCTACGATTTCCAACCTAACCACGTCTCAGGTCAGCCTCCTATTTGGAGTACCAAAAAAAGTCTGGCTGAACAGAAACACTCATTTGCGACACGAACGAACTGCATGATGGAACCTGCAGTCTCCAAACACCGAACTGCTCGAGTGCTCTCTGTGAAACGTGGCTCAGGTGCGCACCACACTACTTTAGAGGATGGGCCAATATAAAGGAAGTTACCTGGAAACCTTAAGCACCAGTGGCATTTGAAAAAGGCTATCACCAAAACGTGTCATGCCAAACTTTTTAAATAAATGGTTTTACTAAGCCCCGCCGTGTCCCCTTGTTTACTTCGACGGAAGAAGACGTTTTTCATATATATATATATATATATATATCCACTCCACCAACTCCGTAGACCTGGGGCTGTGCTTCGCAGCGGTCCTGTATGGGCCCCGGCAGCCCAATCAATTTGTAATCCACTTCCCCTCGTCTAAAGATGACCAGGACACCCCAGGCTTCTGAATTGATTTATTCAACTAAAGCCCTCCACACCAACGCGTTTCGGCTTTCGCCTTTGTCACGGTCAAAGGTGAAAGCCGAAACGTGTTGGTGAGGAGGTCTTTAGTTGAATAAATCAATTCAGAAGCCCGGGGTGTCCTGGTCATCTTTAGACGAGGGGAAGTGGATTACAAATATATGCAGATATGAAGTTGTAGCAAGCGAGAGATGTGTGCATGCACAATATGGCAGGACGAAATCTATTTAACAACTTGGAATATAATCGTTATGCCTGAAGTATTCTGTTTCATGCAAGCAAACTAAAGGTGTATGGAGGTATTTACCTTACAATTGTGAATGATAGAGGAAGAATACTCAGGCTGCCATTTGGAATGTTATGAAACAACATCATGCCATTGTGGCGACCATCATATCTGATGTTCCAAGTGAGAATGTGTAGTCCTTTGCCACTGTCTATGATGTTGGACCCACCAATAGGAGGGACATTGATGCATTTTAAATGACATTAACTGTGCGTGCAATGAGTTGTATTTAATTGGAGAACATTGAAAAAGGCATTATCGCTGAAACGCGTCTGTTCAGATTAAAGTGGCAACGGACATACCTCGAGAGTGCACTGTACTTTTTTGAGCTGTGGATATTTTGTGAGTCCTACCCTCACATCTCGGAAACACCCGCTGAGAGTTCGGCGCCTATTTGGTGGGTTTTTGGAGCAGGATGTATTTTAAAAAGTGCCTGAACCGCCACAAGGAAAAGGATGTCTGCGCTTCGGCTGAATTATTGAATTCAAGGATGTTCGGTTATTCAAACTGACTCCGGCAGATATGAACTTGGAAGTTGTGGCAAGCGAGAGGTGTGTGCATGCACAATATGGCAGGACGAAATCTATTTAACAACTTGGAAATATAATCGTTATGCCTGAAGTATTCTGCTTCATGCAAGGAAACTAAAGGTGTATGGAGGTATTTACCTTACAATTGTGAATGATAGAGGAAGAATACTCAGGCTGCCATTTGGAATGTTATGAGAGAACAACATCATGCCATCGTGGCGACCATCATATCTGATGTTACAAGTGAGAATGTGTAGTCCTTTACCTCTGTCTATGATGTTGGACCCACCAATAGGAGGGACATTGATGCATTTTAAATGACATTAACTGTGCGTGCAATGAGTTGTATTTAATTGGAGAACATTGAAAAACGCATTATCGCTGAAACGCGTCTGTTCAGATTAAAGTGGCAATGGACATACCTTGTGAGTGCACCGTACTTTTTTGAGCTGTATATCTATATATATATATATATATATATTACATACTGGCGGTCGCCAGTAGGTAGTTATAGTTAGGACCTAGTTTCCATAGGAAAAGCGTTTTTTGTTTTCCCAATAACGTTGGCACCGGTTGACGAATCTTCGCGAAATTTTCAAAACTAGTGGCCCGCTCCGGTCAGCTACTGTCTTGAAAGTTTCAGGGTGATTTGCCAAGCGGGGGCCGAGAAAAAAGGGGGGTCCCAAAACGCGTTTTCCCCATGTTAATTTCCATAGGAAACTTTAGACACGGCTACAGCCCGAACTGCTGAACTGAATTACACCAAATTTGGCAAAAAGGTAGGTCTTGTTTCAGAAAGAGCCCTTTTGTTTAAATGGTGTAAATCCGTTCAGTAGTTCCTGAGATATTCAAAAAATGAAAAGTTTCGATATCTGGGCGGAGCCTAACCCCCAGCACGAGCTTGGCTCTAATTGGCTGCCAACACTTAAAACCAGGAAGTGTTGGCAGCCATCTTGTGCTTGGACTGAGGGAGAAAGAAAAGGTGAGGAAAAAGATTAAAAAAAACAAGAAAAGGGGGCAGGGTAAAAACACCCTGACCCCCAGGCCTGCTCAGGCCCAAAAAAAGCATTTTTTTTGTTTTAATTTTTCAGGCGGGGTCGCGCCGGTGCGCGAATCCGTCCGAAAATTTAAAAAAAGAAACGCGGGCTCCCGCGCTTCGTTTTCAAAGCCCCCGGGTGGGCCAAGTCCCGGGGGCATTTATTTATGTAGCGGGGCCCCGCGGGGGGCCCTCCACAGCCCCAGGGATCGCCACCCCCCGGGGCTTAGGGCACGCGGCCCTCCCGCAGCCCCGGGGACCGCCACCCCCCCGGGGCTTGCTTTGAATAATGTACGCGAGGGCACTCGGCGCTCCCGCAGCCCCGGGGACCGCCACCCCCCGGGGCTTGTTTTTTAATGTGTGGGGGGGCCCCAAGGCCCCCCGGGGACCGCCACCACCGGGGCTTTTTTTAATTATTTGCGGGGGCACACGGCCCCCCTACTGCCCCAGGGACCGCCACCCCCGGGGCTTTTAAAAAAATAAAATAAACCTGTGTGGGGGGCTCGAGCCCCCCACATGCCCCGGGGACCACCACCTCCCCGGGGCACTAATAATGCAAATGCGGGGGTCCGTTATGGACCCCTGGGGACCACCACCTCCCCGGGGCTTCAATCACATTGGGAGGGGGGCCGCGCGGACCCCATCCTGGAGCCCTCGATGACCCTGGGGACCGCCACCCCCCAGGGCCGTCTCCTGCAGTGTCCCGGGGTGCCCACCCCTGGGACACTGCTGTTTGCTAAGACAGGGCGGGAGCATGGCTCCCGCCCTGTCATAGCAATCTTGCTTTGGATTTTGGAAGCGAGAGCAGGGAAACCTGCTCTTTCTTCAAAATCCAAAGCAGATTGCTTTTCCACACGGGGAGCTCCATGTGAACAGCTCCCTGTGTGGAAAAGCAATGTCGGCTCCCGCAGGAGGCGGGGAGCCGGCGGGACCGTGGGGGAATTGGGGCTCCCCGGGGCCAGGAGTGGGCGGGGAGGGGGGCCACGCGGCCCTCCTCCCCTAAAAAACAAAATAAATAAATAAAAGGCAGGCCGGCCCCGGGAGATGGGGTCCCCGGGGCCATAATTGGCCTGAGGAGGGGGGCCACACGGCCCCCCTCACAAAAAAAAAGGATGGCCAAGCCTCGGGGGATGGGGTCCCTGGGGCCAATAGTGGCCCAGGGAAGGGGGGTCACATGGCCCCCCTTCCCTATATTAAAAAAATAAAGAAAAGGAGAAGGCCGGCCCCGGGGGATGGGGTCCCCGGGGCCAAAATTGGCCTGAGAAGGGGGGCCAAGTGGCCCCCCTCCGAATATATATAAAAAAAAGAATGTTGGCCATGCCCCGGGGGATGGGGTCCCCGGGGCCGAAAATGGCCTCGGGAAGGGGGCCACGCGGCCCCCTTCCTTTAAAAAAATAAAAAAAATAAAAAAAAATAGGGGGCAGGCCCTGGAGGATGGCCTAGGCACTAATACATTCACTGCTACAATCCCCAGAGCAGTACCTATGCACTCCAGCAATCCCCTTGTCACTCCGTGAGCACTCTTCTAATCACCCTGTCAGCACTGTATACTTATCCAATCACTGGGCCAATACCAAAGCACTTATAAATTCACCATGTAGTATCTTTGCAGCACTCTAATCATCCAGTCACTAACCCTGTGTTTATGCAATGACCCAGGCACTAACAGATGTAGTGCTACAATCCCCTGAGGACTACCTATGCAGTCCAGTAATTTGCCTGTCACTACCTATGCACTCCTCCAATTTCCCAGCCAGCACAATGTACTTATCCAATCAGTCCGCCAAAACCCAAGCACTTATAAATTCACCATGTACTCTCCTTACAGTACTGTAATCATCCAGTCACTACCCATGTACTCATGCAATGACCCAGTCACTAACACATGCACTGCTGCAATCCCTTGAGGACTACCTATGCAGTCCAGTAATCTCCTTGGTACTACCTATCCAGTCCTCCAATCACCCAGCCAGTCCTATGTCCTTATCCAATCACTGCGCCAAAACCCAAGCACTTATAAATTCACCATGCACTCTCCTCGCAGTACTCTAATCATCCAGTCACTACCCATGTAGTCATGCAATGATCCAGGCACTAACACATGCACTGCTACAATCCCTGTGTACTACCCATGCAGTCCTCTAACCACCTACACACTTCTCATTCGCTCCTTCAATTCCCCTGGTAGTACCCATGCAGTCCAGCAATCACCCTGTCACTCCCCATGCACTCCTCCAGTCACTCAGCCACTACAATGTACTAATCCAAACACTCTGCCAATACCCAAGCACTTATAAATTCACTCAGGCACTCTCCTTGCAGTGTTCTAATGTTTCAGTCAGTAGCTATGTACTCATGCAATGATCCAGGCACTAACTGATCACTGCTACAATCCCCTATGCACTACCCATACAGTCGTCTAACCACTTACACACTTCTTATTTGCTCCTTCAATTCCCCAGGTAGTACCCACGCAGTCCCGCAATCACACTGTCACTCCCCGTGCACTCCTCCAGTCACCCAGCCACTACCATGTACTAATCCAAACAACTATAACACCTATAATGGTCAAAGACTGACAGGGGGGTTGCTGGAGTGCATAGGTAGTCCTCAGGGGATTGTAGCACTACATCTGCTAGTGCCTGGGTCATTCCATAAGTACATGGTTAGTGACTGGATGATTAGAGTACTGCAAAGAGAGTACATGGTGAATTTATAAGTGCTAGGTATTGGAGAAGGGATTGGATAAGTACACAGTGCTGACAAGGTGATTGGAAGAGTGCTCACGGAGTGACAGGGAGAATGCTGGAGTGCATAGGTACTGCTCTGGCGATTGTAGCAGTGAATGTATTAGTGCCTGGGACATTGCATGAGTACATGTGTACTTACAAATTCACCATGCACTCTCCTTGCAGCACTCTAATCATCCAGTTACTACCCATGTACTCATGCAATGGCCCAGGCACTAACTCATGCAGTGCTACAATCCCAAGAGCACTACCCATGCAGTCCAGCAATCCCCTGTCACTCCCTGTTCATTCTTCATGCAATGGCCTAGGCACTAATACATTCACTGCTACAATCCCCAGAGCAGTACCTATGCACTCCAGCATTCCCCTTGTCACTCCGCGAGCACTCTTCTAATCACGCTGTCAGTACTGTATACTTATCCAATCACTGTGCCAATACCCAAGCACTTATAAATTCACCATGTAGTATCTTTGCAGCACTCTAATCATCCAGTCACTAACCTTGTGTTTATGCAATGACCCAGGCACTAACAGATGTAGTGCTACAATCCCTGAGGACTACCTATGCAGTCCAGTAATCTGCCTGTCACTACCTATGCACTCCTCCAATCACCCAGCCAGCACAATGTACTTATCCAATCAGTCCGCCAAAACCCAAGCACTTATAAATTCACCATGTACTCTCCTTACAGTACTGTAATAATCCAGTCACTACACATGTACTGATGCAATGGCCCAGGCACTAACACATGCACTGCTACAATCCCTTGAGCACTACCCATGCAGACCTCTGACCACCTACACACTACTGATTCACTCCTCCAATTACCCAGGTAAGACCCATGCACTCCAGAAATCCCTCTGTCACTACACATGCACTCCTCCAATCACCCAGCCAGCACTATGTACTTATCCAATCACTCCGCCAAAACCCAAGGAGTTATAAAATCACCATGCACTGTCCTTGCAGCACTCTAATCATCCAGTCACTACCCATGTACTCATGCAATGACCCAGTCACTAACACATGCACTGCTGCAATCTCTTGAGGACTATCTATGCAGTCCAGTAATCTCCCTGGTACTACCTATGCAGTCCTCCAATAACCCAGCCAGTCCTATGTCCTTATCCAATCACTGCGCCAAAACCCAAGCACTTATAAATTCACCATGCACTCTCCTTGCAGTACTCTAATCATCCATTCACTACCCATGTAGTCATGCAATGATCTAGGCACTAACTCATGCACTGCTACAATCCCTGTGTACTACCCATGCAGTCCTCTAACCACCTACACACTTCTCATTCGCTCCTTCAATTCCCCTGGTAGTACCCATGCAGTCCAGCAATCACCCTGTCACTTCCCGTGCACTCCTCCAGTCACTCAGCCACTACTATGTACTAATCCAAACACTCTGCCAATACCCAAGCACTTATAAATTCACTCAGGCACTCTCCTTGCAGTATTCTAATGTTTCAGTCAGAAGCTATGTACTCATGCAATGATCCAGGCAATAACTGATCACTGCTACAATCGCCTATGCACTACCCATACAGTCTTCTAACCACTTACACACTTATTTGCTCCTTCAATTCCCCAGGTAGTACCCATGCAGTCCCGCAATCACACTGTCACTCCCGTGCACTCCTCCAGTCACCCAGCCACTACCATGTACTAATCCAAACAACTATAACACCTATAGTGGTCAAAGACTGACAGGGGGATTGCTGGACAGCATAGGTAGTCCTCAGGGGATTGTAGCACTACATCTGTTAGTGCCTGGGTCATTCCATAAGTACATGGTTAGTGACTGGGTGATTAGAGTACTGCAAAGAGATTACATGGTGAATTTATAAGTGCTAGGGTATTGGAGCAGTGATTGGATAAGTACACGGTGCTGACAAGGTGATTGGAAGAGTGCTCACGGAGTGACAGGGGGAATGCTGGAGTGCATAGGTACTGCTCTAGCGATTGTAGCAGTGAATGTATTAGTGCCTGGGACATTGCATGAGTACATGTGTACTTACAAATTCACCATGCACTCTCCTTGCAGCACTCTAATCATCCAGTTACTACCCATGTACTCATGCAATGGCCCAGGCACTAACTCATGCAGTGCTACAATCCCAAGAGCACTACCCATGCAGTCCAGCAATCCCCCTGTCACTCCCTGTGCACTCTTCATGCAATGGCCTAGGCACTAATACATTCACTGCTACAATACCCAGAGCAGTACCTATGCACTCCAGCATTCCCCTTGTCACTCCGTGAGCACTCTTGTAATCACCCTGTCAGCACTGTATACTTATCCAATCACTGTGCCAATACCAAAGCACTTATAAATTCACCATGTAGTATTGTTGTAGGGATTCTGCACATATACAGAGCTATGCACAGGATAATAGGACCTCGGAGTATAGTGGTGAACCAACCATGCACCTTAGTACCCACAATCCCAATCCGACTAGCTTTAGCGTCTCATTCGCAGCGAAGCTACCAATGATTAGACAACCCAGAACACGGTCTCTCTCAGGACTCGCGGGAGCAAGAACACCCTTTCATAACTCACTCATACTTGTCCACAACGTGCGTAATAAGAGACACAGTATAGTTTAAAATGTTTATTTCAACTATCGTGCTCTAAGATACAGTACACATGCCAGTACTATCAGCATAATGCATAATGATAAAATAAGAAGCATGGTTACAATTCCATAGCATACAAACGGGGACAGCATTTTATAAAGACAGTGGATATAGGGCTAAATGGCCTTACCACCCTCCCCGTGCTATAAACTAGTTTATTATAAAAATAGAAGACCTCTGGGCTTTGTCAGGCGGACCCCCATACCTCAATAACTAGATGCAAGGTTTACATTATCAGACAAGCACAACTCTTCTCCCTGGAAAGGTTTGTCTCCAAGTGCCACAAACAGCGAGATCACCATATTAAAAGCACACAAATTTCTCCAGTGCAGCTGTATTTTGTGTTATGTCTAAGTGCGAGGGGCTGACCAGATCAGCGAGAACAAGGGACGTTGTTTTTCGACCTTGTACATGATGTGCAGACGAAACCCACAGGGAACAGGAGAAAAGGTGAAAGGCAAAAAGGCAGACAGTTCTAATATAGCCGGGCACAAGCAGAGGCTGGAAAAACAAAGTCACAAAGTAACGTGTGCAAAAAGGCATCATGGCAGCCAGGCCTAAGCTAACTTAGCAATGTAGACAATGAGGCCACAAACCACACTACAGTATCTTTGCAGCACTCTAATCATCCAGTCACTAACCATGTGTTTATGCAATGACCCAGGCACTAACAGATGTAGTGCTACAATCCCCTGAGGACTACCTATGCAGTCCAGTAATCTGCCTGTCACTACCTATGCACTCCTCCAATCACCCAGCCAGCACAATGTACTTATCCAATCACTCCGCCAAAACCCAAGCACTTATAAATTCACCATGTACTCTCCTTACAGTACTGTAATAATCCAGTCACTACCCATGTACTGATGCAATGGCCCAGGCACTAACACATGCACTGCTACAATCCCCTGAGCACTTCCCATGCAGACCTCTAACCAGCTACACACTACTGATTCACTCCTCCAATTACCCAGGTAGTACCCATGCACTCCAGAAATCCCTCTGTCACTACCCATGCACTCCTCCAATCACCCAGCCAGCACTATGTACTTATCCAATCACTCCGCCAAAACCCAAGCAGTTATAAAAGCACCATGCACTGTCCTTGCAGCACTCTAATCATCCAGTCACTACCCATGTACTCATGCAATGACCCAGTCACTAACACATGTACTGCTGCAATACCTTGAGGACTACCTATGCAGTCCAGTAATCTCCCTGGTACTACCTATGCAGTCCTCCAATCACCCAGCCAGTCCTATGTCCTTATCCAATCACTGTGCCAAAACCCAAGCACTTATAAATTCACCATGCACTCTCCTTGCAGTACTCTAATCTTCCAGTCACTACCCATGTAGTCATGCAATGATCCAGGCACTAACACATGCACTGCTACAATCCCTGTGTACTACCCATGCAGTCCTCTAACCACCTACACACTTCTCATTCGCTCCTTCAATTCCCCTGGTAGTACCCATGCAGTCCAGCAATCACCCTGTCACTCCCCGTGCACTCCTCCAGTCACTCAGCCACTACTATGTACTAATCCAAACACTCTGCCAATACCCAAGCACTTATAAATTCACTCAGGCACTCTCCTTGCAGTATTCTAATGTTTCAGTCAGTAGCTATGTACTCATGCAATGATCCAGGCACTAACTGATCACTGCTACAATCCCCTATGCACGACCCATACAGTCCTCTAACCACTTACACACTTCTTATTTGCCCCCTCAATTCCCCAGGTAGTACCCATGCAGTCCTACAATCACACTGTCACTCCCCGTGCACTCCTCCAGTCACCCAGCCACTACCATGTACTAATCCAAACAACTATAACACCTATAGTGGTCAAAGACTGACAGGGGGATTGCTGGAGTGCATAGGTAGTCCTCAGGGGATTGCAGCACTACATCTGTTAGTGCCTGGGTCATTCCATAAGTACATGGTTAGTGACTGGATGATTAGAGTACTGCAAAGAGAGTACATGGTGAATTTATAAGTGCTAGGGTATTGGAGCAGTGATTGGATAAGTACACGGTGCTGACAAGGTGATTGGAAGAGTGCTCACGGAGTGACAGGGGGAATGGTGGAGTGCATAAGTACTGCTCTGGCGATTGTAGTAGTGAATGTATTAGTGCCTTGGACATTGCATGAGTACATGTGTACTTACAAATTCACCATGCACTCTCCTTGCAGCACTCTAATCATCCAGTTACTACCCATGTACTCATGCAATGGCCCAGGCACTAACTAATGCAGTGCTACAATCCCAAGAGCACTACCCATGCAGTCCAGCAATCCCCCTGTCACTCTCTGTGCACTCTTCATGCAATGGCCTAGGCACTAATACATTCACTGCTACAATCCCCAGAGCAGTACCTATGCACTCCAGCATTCCCCTTGTCACTCCGTGAGCACTCTTCTAATCACCCTGTCATCACCGTATACTTATCCAATCACTGTGTCAATACCCAAGCACTTATAATTTCACCATGTAGTATCTTTGCAGCACTCTAATCATCCAGTCACTAACCATGTGTTTATGCAATAACCCAGGCACTAACAGATGTAGTGCTACAATCCCCTGAGGACTACCTATGCAGTCCAGTAATCTGCCTGTCACCACATATGCACTCCTCCAATCACCCAGCCAGCACAATGTACTTCTCCAATCACTCCGCCAAAACCCAAGCACTTATAAATTCACCATGTACTCTCCTTACAGTACTGTAATAATCCAGTCACTACCCATGTACTGATGCAATGGCCCAGGCACTAACACATGCACTGCTACAATCCCCTGAGCACTTCCCATGCAGACCTCTAACCAGCTACACACTACTGATTCACTCCTCCAATTACCCAGGTAGTACCCATGCACTCCAGAAATCCCTCTGTCACTACCCATGCACTCCTCCAATCACCCAGCCAGCACTATGTACTTATCCAATCACTCCGCCAAAACCCAAGCAGTTATAAAAGCACCATGCACTGTCCTTGCAGCACTCTAATCATCCAGTCACTACCCATGTACTCATGCAATGACCCAGTCACTAACACATGTACTGCTGCAATACCTTGAGGACTACCTATGCAGTCCAGTAATCTCCCTGGTACTACCTATGCAGTCCTCCAATCACCCAGCCAGTCCTATGTCCTTATCCAATCACTGTGCCAAAACCCAAGCACTTATAAATTCACCATGCACTCTCCTTGCAGTACTCTAATCATCCAGTCACTACCCATGTACTGATGCAATGGCCCAGGCACTAACACATGCACTGCTACAATCCCCAGAGCACTACCCATGCAGTCCAGCAATCCCTCTGTCACTCCCTGTGCACTCTTCCATTCACTCTGCCAGCACCATATACTTATCTAATCGCTCTGCCAAAACACCAGCACTTATAAATTCACCATGCAGTCTCCTTGCAGCACTCTAATCATCCAGTCACTACGCATGTACTCATGCAATGGCCCAGGCATTAACTCATGGCAAATACAGAGGAGGTCATGCTAATCACAGGGGTACCCCAACGCATAGTGTTCCCTAGTGTATGTAGGTGTTTTCACTGTATTCTAAGTTTCTTTTAGCATAGCACTGGCTCTAGGCCTGGTTAGTCAGAGTCAGTTACCACCAGTACCCATCAGCTAAATGTTGGGGGCACAGGAGGACTTTCTGCTCCTCTGTTGGTTCTTTCTGTACATCTATTGCTTCTTCCTGCACTTTTCTTCGTCTTTCTGGACTTCTGTTGCCTCTTTCTGCATTTGTCTTGCTTCTTTCTGTGCTTTTCTTCCTCTTTCTTCACATGTCCTACCTTTGTAGGCATAGTTAAAACCTTTGAAATTCACTGAAAAAACCATAGGTTTCAGGGATGTTATTGTTAGAAATTAGCATTTAAGAAACCTTTGAAATTCACTGAAAAAACCATAGGTTTCAGGGACGTTATAGTTAGAAATTAGCATTTAAAAAACCTTAGAAATTCACTGAAAAAACCACAGGTTTCAGGCTGTTATAGTTAGTTGGACATTTCACTCGTACAAAACCAGAGAAATTCGGCCGTTATAGTTAGTTCAGCTAACTATAACTCGTGCCCCCTTAATGCACTGCTGATGACGTCACATATTACATCATTCATGACATGGTCAGTGACATCACTGATGACAACACTGATGACATCATCCATGTGATAATCTGATGCACCTCCTCATACCCTAATATAACCTTTGATACACCCACTCTAAAATACAGACTTCCATTTTTGAAACCATAGACACACCAATACCAGTTAGTACATACCCACTCACTAATTCCTAGGTCTACACACACATCCACTCATTCACCCATACAGTCACTCATGCATGCAGTCAACCATCAATACGGCATTATCATATGCACTCACATAACTATACAGACACTCACACACCACCACTCATCCATAGAGTTAGTCACACACCTAGTCACTCATACAAACAAACAATCACACTCCCATTTACTCACCTATACAGTTATACACACACCACCTCACTTATTCAAACATATACTAACACATACTTACACTCTTATACAATAACTAATACAAGCGCACACTCATCCATACAGCCACTCTCACAATCACTCACTCTCACATTTAGTCATTTATACACTCCAACACTCACATATACTGCCTTTCACATATGCAGTTACTCACACATGTACCACTGAGGCATCCATTCACTCACCAACATACCCATACACACACACACTCACCCACCCATACAGCCCTTCACAGATACACTCTTGAACCCATACACCCAGTGAATCATCCACTCACACATCTATGCACAGAGTCACACCCCCACCCACCCACACAGACACTCAGGCACCCATACAGATACTCAGACAACCAATCAATAACCCATATAGCTCCTCATTTAGCTACTCACCAACCCATGCAACCGCTTACACACCAACTGACAAACTAAACTGTGTGAATGTCTGTATCAGTCACTAACCCATGCATTCAGTAAGACACATTTAATCACTCACTTATACAGTCAGTCACACACCTACTAAATCATCCATCCAGACACTTATACACCCACTCATTCTTCAATACACCATGGCATATATATAAAACATATTTAAACTTTATAGAAACACACAGTCACTGGATGATGTCATCAGTGATGTCATTTGAGGTGTCATCAGTGATGTCACTGACCATGTCATGAATGATGTAATATGTGACGTCATCAGCAGTGCATTGCGGGGGCGCGAGTTATAGTTAGCTGAACTAACTATAACGGCCGAATTTCTCTGGTTTTGTACGAGTGAAATGTCCAACTAACTATAATAGCCCTGAAACCTGTGGTTTTTTAAGTGAATTTCTAAGGTTTTTTAAATGCTAATTTCTAACTATAACGTCCCTGAAACCTATGGTTTTTTCAGTGAATATATATATATACCGATATCCATACCCATATATATATATATATATATATATATATATATATATATATATATATATGTATATATATATATTCTGTCCCATTGGTGGGTGTGCAATATGAAAATGGCGAAGTGGGTTCAGCGTTTGCACACACTGTCTCAGTTCAAGCCTCTGAAGAGAAGCATATGGAGCTTGAAACGCGTCAGGCATTTCCATTACGGAGCAGCTTCTACAAGCGGATCCTCGTCCCTGCCTTTCATAAACAAAGCTGCTGATCGAGTGCTACTCACCTGATGGACAACCTTTGGAGCAGAATATATATATATATATATATATATATATATATATATATATATATATATATCTACTGGCGGTCGCCAGTAGATAGTTATAGTTAGGACCTATTTTCCATAGGAAATCCGCGACATTCTATTTGAAATAACTCTTGCGTCGGTTGACGAATCTTTGCGAAATTTTCAAACTTTATGGCCCGCTCCAGTCCGCTCCTACCCTGAAAGTCTCAGGGTGATTCGTCAAGCGGGGGCCGAGAAAAAGGGGGTCCCAAAACATGTTTTCCCCATTCATTTTCCCATAGGAAACTTTAGACACGGCTACAGCCCGAACTGCTGAACGGAATTACACCAAATTTGGCAAAGAGGTAGTTCTTGGTTCAGAAAGAACCCTTTTGTTAAATGGTGTAAATCCGTTCAGTAGTTGCGGAGAAATTAAAAAATAAGAGTCAAAAATCAATTTCCCATAGGAAACTTTATGCAAGGCTACAGCCCGAACTGCTGAACGGAATTACACCAAATTTGGCAAAGAGGTAGTTCTTGGTTCAAAAAGAACCCTTTTTGTTAAATGGTGTAAATCCGTTCACTAGTTGCTGAGAAAATCAAAAGTAAAAACACATATATATCTGGGCGGAGCCTAACCACACATGTCATCGTGAGATCTGATTGGCTGTCAGCACTTCATCCTGGAATTGCTGGCAGCCATCTTGGGACCAATATAAATGATAGTACCCATTGAAATGCATTGTAGTGAATCGAAGATTTTGAGGGTTACCAAAAGGAGAACTATAAAGGGTGATAACAGACTTTAGTTACATTAGAATTCATTTGTTGATGGTACCATACTAATTTCAGGAATTGTGGTGTGTTCTAAGGTGATTTTACCCTGTGAAAAACCTTCTGCTGGGATATCATGAATCATGTTTGAGAGAAAATTATTTTCACATGCTTGTCCCATACAGTTTTGGAAGGTGCCCCAGAAGCTAAAATGAGAGCATATTTTCTGTAAATTCACATTATCTTTCTCAGTCATGTGAGAATGAAGTCTGACATTCTCAGTAAAACATGTACATCCAACAAGGGCAGAGACTGTCAGTTGATTCCTTTGTGTTCTACTGCAGCTTCCCAGAGTGTTCTAAAGAACAACTAGAGTGCTAACAGCCTTACTTATGACAAAAGTATGGCACACCTGAAGCCATCTTGATTGGAATAAACTGGTAACACTTAAAACATTTAATTTAAAAAGGAACAAAATGATGGGGTTCATCTTGTCATAGAAATTATGGTTAGTGCTCTGGAAAGAAAAATTAGGACATGTTTCAAGTGTGATCTCAAATATCTTCCTGTTATATTTCAACAGGAGCAGCCTGTCAGTTGATGCCTTTGTGTTCTACTGCAGCTTCCCAGAGTGTTCTAAAGAACAACTAGAGTGCTAACAGCCTTACTTATGACAAAAGTATGGCACACCTGAAGCCATCTTGATTGGAATAAACTGGTAACACTTAAAACATTTAATTTAAAAAGGAACAAAATGATGGGGTTCATTTTGTCATAGAAATTATGGTTAGTGCTGTAGAAAGAAAAATTAGGACATGTTTCAAGTGTGATCTCAAATATCTTCCTGTTATATTTCAACAGGAGCAGCCTGTCAGTTGCTGCCTTTGTGTTCTACTGCAGCTTCCCAGTGTTCTAAAGAACAACTAGAGCGCTAACAGTCTTACTTATGACAAAAGTATGGCACACCTGAAGCCATCTTGATTGGAATAAACTGGTAACACTTAAAACATTTAATTTAAAAGGAACAAAATGAGGGGGTTCATTTTGCCATAGAAATTATGGTTAGTGCTGTAGAAAGAAAAATTAGGACATGTTTTAAGTGAGATCTCAAATATCTTCCTGTTATATTTCAACAGGAGCAGCCTGTCAGTTGATGCCTTTGTGTTCTACTGCAGCTTCCCAGAGTGTTCTAAAGAACAACTAGAGTGCTAACAGCCTTACTTATGACAAAAGTATGGCACACCTGAAGCCATCTTGATTGGAATAAACTGGTAACACTTAAAACATTTAATTTAAAAAGGAACAAAATGAGGGGGTTCATTTTGCCATAGAAATTATGGTTAGTGCTGCAAAAAGAAAATTTAGTGCATGTTTTAAGTGAGATCTCAAATCCTCTTCTATTTCATTAGAAAATTCTGACATGCAGACTGAAACAATCACTTTCAATACCAGCAGTAGACTTCCAGTTAACTCCTTGGTGAGCAGTAGCTTTACTACAGTGATCTAATGAACAACTAGAGTAATAACATTCTGAATTTATGGCAAATGTGTGACACATCTGAATGCCTTCTTGATGGAATCAAAGTAAAAAACTGAAAGTATTTCCTACTGAGGAGACTGCAGTAAATGAGGAAATTAGGAAACTTCATAACAAAGAAGTCTTCCAAGATGGCCACCAGTGAAAAAAGAGCCCAAATGTAGCACAAATATTACCCAGATGTAGCCCACATATAGCCCAATGACAAAAGTGTGCAAAACACTTTTTATTTTTAGTTTTTTTGCAGTTTTATGTAGTGCAGACTGGTCAGGTATTGGAGCGTTGCATCTTAAAACATGACCCCCTACACTACAAAAACACCACTGCACTACCCTAAACCCTAAAACACTACCCCAGCACGACCCCCTACACTACACAAGCACCACTGCACTATCCTAAACCCTAAAACACTACCCCCAGCATGACCCCCTACACTACACAAACACCACTGCACTACCCTAAACCCTAAAACACTACCCCAACACCACTGCACTAACCTAAATCCTAAAACACTACCCCCAGCACGACCCCCTACACTACCCAAACACCACTGCACTACCCTAAAACATGACCCCTACACTACACCAACACCACTGCACTACCCTAAACCCTAAAACACTACCCCCAGCACGACCCCCTACACTACACAAGCACCACTGCACTACCCTAAACCCTAAAACACTGCCCCCAGCACGACCCCCTACACTACACAAACACCACTGCACTACCTTAAACCCTAAAACACTACCCCCAGCACGACCCCCTACACTGCCCGAAGACCACTGCACTGCCCTAAACCCTGAAACACATACCCTAGCATGACCCCCTACACTGCCCGAACACCACTGCACTGCCCTAAACCCTGAAACACCACCCCCAGCATGACCCCTACACTGCCCGAACACCACTGCACTGCCCTAAACCCTGAAACACTACCCCCAGCAAGACCTCCTACACTGCCCGAACACCACTGCACTGCCCTAAACCCTGAAACATCACCCCCAGCAAGACCCCCTACACTGCCCGAACACCACTGCCCTAAACCCTGAAACACCACCCCCAGCACGACCCCCTACACTGCCCGAACACAACTGCACTGCCCTAAACCCTGAAACACCACCCCCAGCATGACCCCCTACACTGCCCGAACACCACTGCACTGCCCTAAACCCTGAAACACCACCCCCTGCACGACCCCCTACACTGCCCGAACACTACTGCACTGCCCTAAACCCTGAAACACCATCCCCAGCACGACCCCCTACACTGCCCAAACACCACTGCACTGCCCTAAACCCTGAAACACTACCCCCAGCAAGACCCCCTACACTGCCCGAACACCACTGCACTGCCCTAAACCCTAAAACACTACCCCAGCACGACCCCCTACACTGCCCGAACACCACTGCACTGCCCTAAACCCTGAAACACATACCCTAGAACGACCCCCTACACTGCCCGAACACCACTGCACTGCCCTAAACCCTGAAACACCACCCCCAGCAAGACCCCTACACTGCCCGAACACCACTGCACTAAACCCTGAAACACTACCCCCAGCAAGACCTCCTACACTGCCCGAACACCACTGCACTGCCCTAAACCCTGAAACATCACCCCCAGCAAGACCCCCTACACTGCCTGAACACCGCTGCACTGCCCTAAACCCTGAAACACCACCCCCAGCACGACCCCCTACACTGCCCAAACACCACTGCACTGCCCTAAACCCTGAAACACCACCCCCTGCACGACCCCCTACACTGCCCCAACACTACTGCACTGCCCTAAACCCTGAAACACCATCCCCAGCACGACCCCCTACACTGCCCGAACACCACTGCACTGCCCTAAACCCTGAAACACTACCCCCAGCAAGACCCCCTACACTGCCCGAACACCACTGCACTGCCCTAAACCCTGAAACACCACCCCCAGCAAGACCCCCTACACTGCCCGAACACCACTGCCCTAAACCCTGAAACACCACCCCCAGCAAGACCCCTACACTGCCCGAACACCACTGCCCTAAACCCTAAAACACCACCCCCAGCAAGACCCCCTACACTGCCCGAACACCACTGCACTGCCCTAAACCCTGAAACACCAGCCCCAGCACCACCCCTACACTGCCCGAACCCCACTGCACTGCCCTAAACCCTGAAACACCACCCCCTGCATGACCCCCTACACTGCCCGAACACCACTGCACTGCCCTAAACCCTGAAACACCACCCCCAGCACGACCCCCTACACTGCCCAAACACCACTGCACTGCCCTAAACCCTGAAATACCACCCCTGCACGATCCCCTACACTGCCCGAACACTACTGCACTGCCCTAAACCCTGAAACACCACCCCCAGCACGACCCCTACACTGCACGAACACCACTGCACTGCCCTAAACCCCGAAACACTACCCCCAGCAAGACCCCCTACACTGCCCAAACACCACTGCCCTAAACCCTGAAACACCACCCCCAGCAAGACCCCCTACACTGCCCGTACACCACTGCACTGCCCTAAACCCTGAAACACCACCCCCAGCATGACCCCCTACACTGCCCGAACACCACTGCACTGCCCTAAACCCTGAAACACCACCCCCAGCACGACCCCCTACACTGCCCGAACACCACTGCACTGCCCTAAACCATAAAACACCAGCCCCAGCACGACCCCCTACACTGCCCGAACACCACTGCTCTGCCCTAAACCCTGAAACACCACCCCCAGCACGACCCCTACACTGCCCAAACACCACTGCACTGCCCTAAACCCTGAAACACCAGCCCCAGCACAACCCCGTACACTGCCCGAACACCACTGCACTGCCCTAAACCCTGAAACACCAGCCCCAGCACGACCGCCTACACTGCCCGAAACCACTGCACTGCCCTAAACCCTGAAACACCAGCCCCAGCAAGACCCACTACACAGCCCGAACACCACTGCACTGCCCTAAACCCTGAAACACCACCCCCAGCAAGACCCCCTACACTGCCCAAACACCACTGCACTAAAGCCTGAAACACCACCCCCAGCAAGACCACCTACACTGGCCGAACACCACTGCACTGCCCTAAACCCTGAAACACCACCCCCTGCACGACCCCCTACACTGCCCAAACACCACTGCACTGCCCTAAACCCTGAAACACCAGCCCCTGCACGACCCCCTACACTGCCCAAACACCACTGCACTAAACCCTGAAACACCACCCCTCAGCACGACACCCTACACTGCCCGAACACCACTGCACTGCCCTAAACCCTGAAACACCAATCCCAGCACGACCCCCTACACTGCCCAAACACCACTGCACTGCCCTAAACCCTGAAACACCACCCCCTGCACGATCCCCTACACTGCCCGAACACTACTGCACTGCCCTAAACCCTGAAACACCACCCCCAGCACGACCCCCTACACTGCATGAACACCACTGCACTGCCCTAAAGCCCGAAACACTACCCCCAGCAAGACCCCCTACACTGCCCGAACACCACTGCCCTAAACCCTGAAACACCACCCCCAGCAAGACCCCCTACACTGCCCATACACCACTGCACTGCCCTAAACCCTGAAACACCACCCCCAGCATGACCCCTACACTGCCCGAACACCACTGCACTGCCCTAAACCCTGAAACACCACCCCCAGCACGACCCCCTACACTGCCCGAACACCACTGCACTGCCCTAAACCATAAAACACCAGCCCCAGCACGACCCCCTACACTGCCCGAACACCACTGCACTGCCCTAAACCCTGAAACACCAGCCCCAGCACAACCCCGTACACTGCCCGAACACCACTGCACTGCCCTAAACCTTGAAACACCAGCCCCAGCACGACCGCCTACACTGCCCGAAAACCACTGCACTGCCCTAAACCCTGAAACACCAGCCCCAGCAAGACCCCTACACTGCCCGAACACCACTGCACTGCCCTAAACCCTGAAACACCACCCCCAGCAAGACCCCCTACACTGCCCGAACACCACTGCACTAAAGCCTGAAACACCACCCCCAGCAAGACCACCTACACTGGCCGAACACCACTGCACTGCCCTAAACCCTGAAACACCACCCCCTGCACGACCCCCTACACTGCCCAAACACCACTGCACTGCCCTAAACCCTGAAACACCAGCCCCTGCACGACCCCCTACACTGCCCGAACACCACTGCACTGCCCTAAACCCTGAAACACCACAACTCAGCACGACACCCTACACTGCCCGAACACCACTGCACTACCCTAAACCCTGAAACACCACCCCCAGCATGACCCCTACACTGCCCGAACACCACTGCACTGCCCTAAACCCTGAAACACCACCCCCTGCACGACCTCCTACACTGCCGGAACACCACTGCACTGCCCTAAACCCTGAAACAACACCCCCAGTACGACCCCCTACACTGCCCGAACACCACTGCACTGCCCTAAACCCTGAAACATCAACCCCAGCAAGACCCCCTACACTGCCTGAACACCACTACCCTAAATCCTGAAACACCACCCCCTACACTGCACGAACACCACTGCACTGCCCTAAACCCTGAAACACCACCTCCAGCAAAACCCCCTACACTGCCTGAACACCATTGCTCTGCCCTAAATCCTGAAACACTAGCCCCAGCATGACCCCTACACTGCCCAAACACCACTGCACTGCCCTAAACCCTGAAACACCACCCCCAGCACGACCCCCTACACTGCCCGAACACCACTGCACTGCCCTAAACCCTGAAACACCAGCCCCAGCAAGACCCCCTACACTGCCCGAACACCACTGCACTGCCCTAGACTCTGAAACACCACCCCCTGCAGCACCCCCTACACTGCCCGAACACCACTGCACTGCCCTAAACCCTGAAACACCAGCCCCAGCATGACCCCCTACACTGCCCGAACACCACTGCACTGCCCTAAACCCTGAAACACCAGCCCCAGCACGACCACCTACACTGCCCGAACACCACTGCACTGCCCTAAACCCTGAAACACCAGCCACAGCACAACCCCCTACACTGCCCGAACACCACTGCACTGCCCTAAACCCTGAAACACCAGCCCCAGCACGACCCCTACACTGCCCGAACACCACTGTACTGCCCTAAACCCTGAAACACCAGCCCCAGCACGACCCCCTACACTGCCCGAACACCACTGCACTGCCCTAAACCCTGAAACACCACCCCTGCATGACCCCCTACACTGCCCAAACACCACTGCACTGCCCTAAACCCTGAAACACCACCCCTGCAGCACCCCCTACACTGCCCGAACACCACTGCACTGCCCTAAACCCTGAAACACCACCCCCTGCACCGCCCCCTACACTGCCCGAACACCACTGCACTGCCCTAAACCCTGAAACACCACCCACAGCACGACCCCTTTACTGCTCGAACACCACTGCACTGCCCCAAACCCTGAAACACCACCCCCAGCACGACCCCCTACACTGCCCGAACACCACTGCCCTAAACCCTGAAACACCACCCACAGCACGACCCCCTTTACTGCTCGAACACCACTGCACTACCCTAAACCCTAAAATACTACCCCCAGCACAACCCCCTACACTACCCGAACACGACTGCACTGCACTAAACCCTCAAACACTCCCCCAGCACGACCCCCTACACTACCCGAACACCACTGCACTGCCCTAAATCCTAAAACACTCCCCCAGCATGACCCCCTACACTACCCGAACACCACTGCACTGCCCTAAACCCTAAAACACTCCCCCAGCACGACCCCCTACACTACCCAAACACCACTGCACTGCCCTAAACCCTAAAACACTATCCCCGCATGACCCCCTACACTACCCAAACACCAATGCACTACCCTAATCCCTAAAACACTACCCCCGCATGACCCCCTACACTACCCTAAACCCTAAAACACTACCCCGCATGACTCCCTACACTACCCAAAGACCACTGCACTACCCTAAACCCTAAAACACGACCTCCTACACTACACAAACACCACTGCACTACCCTAAACCCTAAAACACTACCCCCTACACTACACAAACACCACTGCACTACCCTAAACCCTAAAACACTACCCCCAGCAGTACCCCTACACTACCCAAACACCACTGCACTAACCTAAACCCTAAAACACTACCCCCAGCAGTACCCCTACACTACCCAAACACCACTGCACTACCCTAAATCACTACCCCCAGCACGACCCCCTACACTACCCAAACACCACTGCACTACCCTAAACCCTAAAACACTACCCCCAGCACGACCCCCTACACTACCCAAACACCACTGCACTACCCTAAACCCTAAAACACTCCCCCAGCATGACTCCCTACACTACCCAAACACCACTGCACTACCCTAAACCCTAAATCTACCCCCAGCATGACCCCCTACACTACACAAACACCACTGCACTACCCTAAAACACTACCCCCAGCACGACCCTCTTCACTACCTAAACACAACTGCACAATTTGTTACAGGCGTTGCAACGCAGGCCTGTGGTGCTTACTGGAAGTACCTAGTGGGCTAGTTGGGCCCCAGGGACCCTCAGGATTCAAAGTGACCTAATCCCCCAACTTAAACGCACCACGGGGTGCGTTTGCACAGTGGTGAAGGGAGGGGGCGGGGCCTCAAGTGACATGTGCGCAAACACGCCCTGTGGTGCGTTTAAGTTGGGGAATTAATTCCCTTTGAATCCTGAGGGACCCTGGGGCCAACTAGCCCACCAGGTACCTTCAGTAAGCACAACAGAGTTGCGTTGCAGAGAGGTGAAAAAGGTGCGTGGCCTCGGAACGCCTCTCTGCAACTCAGCTCTGTGGTCCTAACTGTAGGTACCTGGGGGGCTAGTTGGGCCCCAGGGACCCTCAGAATTCAAGGGGACTTAATCCCGCAACTTAAAACGCGCCACGGGGTGCGTTTGCACACATGTCACCTCAGGCCCCCTCCCTTCACCACTGTGCAAACGCGCCCTGTAGCGCGTTTTAAGAGGTAGTTTTAATCCCCCTGCCCTATTATGTACTAGGGACTTGCAGAGGAGGTCATGCTAATCACAGGGGTACCCCAACGCATAGTGTTCCCTAGTGTATGTAGGTGTTTTCACTGTATTCTAAGTGTCTTTTAGCATAGCACTGGCTCTGGTTAGTCAGAGTCAGTTACCACCAGTACCCGTCTGAAAAAGTTGTGGGCACAGGATGATTTTGCAACAAGGCCTCTTTCTGCTCCTCTGTTGGTTCTTTCTGCACATCTTTTGCTTCTTTCTGTGCGTTTTTCTTCTTTCTTCACATGTTCTACCTCTGTAGGCATAGTTAGAAACTAGCATTTAAAAACCTTTGAAATTCACTTAAAAAATCATAGGTTTCAGGCACGTTATAGTTAGAAATTAGCATTTAAAAAACATTTGAAATTCACTGAAAAAACCATAGGTTTCAGACACGTTATAGTTAGAAATTAGCATTTAAAAACCTTTGAAATTCACTGAAAAAACCATAGGTTTTAGGGACAGTTATAGTTAGTTGGACATTTCACTCGTACAAAACCATAGAAATTCCCCGTTATAGTTAGTACAGCTAACTATAACTCGCGCCCCGCAATGCACTGCTGATGACGTCACATATTACATCACTCATGACATGGTCAGTGACATCACTGATGACATCACTGATGACATCTCAAATGACATCACTGATGACATCATCCATGTGATAATTTCATGCATCTTCTCACACCCTAATATAACTTTTGATACACCCACTCTAAATTACAGATTGCCATTCTCAAAACCATAGACACTCCAACACCAAAAACTACATACCCACTCACTGATTCTTAGGTCTACACACACATCCACTCACTCACCCGTACAGTCACTCATACTTAGTCACTCAGTACAGGACTATCATATGCACTCATACACCTATATAAACACTCACACACCGCCACTCATCCATAGAGGTACTCACACACCTAGTCAGTCATGCAAAAAACTTAATCACACACCCATTTACTCACCTATACAGTTATACACACACCAGCTCACTTACTCATACAAATACTAGCACATTCTTACACTCCTATACAATCACTGATACAAGTACACACTCATCCATACAGCCACTCTCACAATCACACACTCTCACTTATAGCCATTTATATACTCCAACACACATATATACTGCCTTTCACATATGTAGTTACTCACACATGTACCACTGAGATATACATTCAATCACTAACACACCCATACACACACTCACCCACCCATACAGTCCATCACAGATGCACTCTTGAAACCATGCACCCAGTGAATCACCAACTCACACATCTATGCACAGAGTCACACACACCCCACCCACACAAACACTCAGGCACCCATACAGATACTCAGACAATCAATCAATAACCCATGTAGACACTCATGTAGCTATTCAGAAAGCCATGCAGCCGCTTACAAACCAACAGACAGACGGATACAGACATTCACACAGTTTAGTCACTAACCCATGCATTCAGTAAGATACATTTAATCACTCACTTGTAGAGTCAGTCACTCACGTACTAAATCATCCATTCAGACACTTATACACCCACTCATTCTTCAATACGCCTTTCCCAATATATATTAAACATATTTAAACTTTACAGAAACACACAGTCACTGGATGATGTCATCAGTGATGTCATTTGAGATGTCATCAGTGATGTCATCAGTGATGTCACTGACCATGTCATGAGTGATGTAATATGTGACGTCATCAGCAGTGCATTGCGGGGCGCGAGTTATAGTTAGCTGAACTAACTATAACGGGGAATTTCTATGGTTTTGTACGAGTGAAATGTCCAACTAACTATAACTGTCCCTAAAACCTATGGTTTTTTCAGTGAATATATATATATATATATATATTATTTTTTTACCATTCCCACAATGCCTCTTAATGGACCAAGTGGGAGAGAGGTTGTTAGAAATGGGATCTCTAGTTGGCAAGGGCTTGCACCTTTGTCCAAGTAGGGACCCTTCTTCCTAGTCAGGGTAAGGGTTGTTACACTCGTGAAGTAACCCCTGCTCACCCTCGTGGTAGCTTGGCACGAGCAGTCAGGCTTAATTCAGAGGCAGTGTGTAAAGCATTTGCACATAACCAACAGTAATACAGTGTAAGCACTACAAACGGACACCACACCAGTTTAGAAAAATAACCAATATTTTATATACTCAAGACAAGACCAATTACGACAAAAATCCACAATACTATACTTTAAAAACGAATGCTTGATACGGTAACTTCTTCTTTGCAGGAATAGCACAAAAGCAAAGTTCGTACGAGTCGGTAGCTCCGTCCGAGCCTACCGTGATGCTGAAAACCACAGAGTCTAACAGTTCCAGCCGACCGCGTCGATACGGGCCAGCAGAGTCATGAACAGACTCGGTTACAGTACCTTTCTCGTTGTGGCTGGTACGGAGTGTACGAGCCGGTCGGCGTTCGTCGCGGTTGCGGTGCAAGACGGAGCGATGCAAGGTGCGGTGTCCCTCGATGCGGTGCAGGCAGCGGCTCGATGAGCGTCGTGCAGACGGAGTCGGTGAGTCCAAGGCGTGCGATGCAGGGTGAGACGATGCTCGATGCGGTGCTGACAGGTTGCGAGGCAGGCGACCAAGCCGGAGTGCGGGAGCTGGCGTCGGACAGCGGTGCGAGTCGGAGCGGTGCGTCGCAGACGTGCGAGCGGTGCCCCAAATGCGGTGCGGTCTCGACTCTTGAGCCAGTTGCAGCGACAGAGTCGGTCTGGTCCGGCTGGCCCAGTGAAGCGATGCGATGCGAACTGCGGTGCCCACAGGTCACGGTGCAAGCAGCGGCTCGATGTTGGCGGCGTCGGACGTCGCCCACGGTGAGACCAGGGTTGCGATGCGAAGCGGGGCGATGCGGTCTGCGGTGCAAACAGGTCACCGGCCAGGGATGGATCCGGTTGACGGAGTCGGTTGCAGGTCCCTTCCTCTGTGGCGACTGAAACAGCGTTCCAGAAGCGGTACCCAGAGGCTTGTGAAGTCTTTGTAGTCCCTGAGACTTCTTAACAGGAGGCCAGCTCGGTTCCTGGCCCTTGGAGATACTCAGCACAAGTTTGTAGAAAGTTCAGTCCAGTCCTTTCACTGCCCAAGGCAGAAGCAGCAGCTGCAGGCCAACCCAACAAAGCAACAAAACAGCAAAGGGGCAGTACTCCTCCTGGCAGCTCTTCGTCTTGGCAGGTTCCTTGATTCCAGCGAGATCTAAATTCATGGGGTCAGGGCCCCAATATTTATATCCCAAATTCCTTTGTTCTCTGAAGGCAGAGAGACCTTTGCCTAGTCCAAACCAGTTCTGGAGCACTTTGTTGACAAGTCTCCGTCCCTTCTTTCAGTGAGCAGGCCAGGGACATCAGACGCACCACAGGAGGTGGAGCCAGCATTGTGGAGGGAAGGCACTGTCCTATTCAGGGCCCAGGTGCGACCCCTCCCACCCATCTACAGGTCGATCTAGCTATTCAGCCCTGCGCTGACTCACCCTGTCTCCTGGCATCCCCCAGCCCCTGTCACTCACCCTCCAGACAAGGAATACACAACCTCGCAGAGGCAGGCTTGGATGGTTAGACAAGAAAATACCCACTTTCTAAAAGTGGTATTTTCAAACCCAGAATGTTAAAACCAACTTCACTAAAAGATGCATTTTATCATTCTGAGTCCAGGCATACTAAACTCGAATTTCTACCATGTTCCCGGGGTCAGTTAGGATTATAAGCTGTAATAATCAAAACTGCCCGTTCTGGCCTAGGGGGAACAGGTAGCCTTGCAATAGTGAAAACGAACTAGGCTGTAATTCACTATTAGGACATGCCACACACACCCGGGCATGTCCTACCTTTCGCGTACAACGCACCCTGCCCACAGGGGTACCTTGGGCCTACCTTAGGGGTGACTAACATGTAGCAAAGGGAAGGTTTAGGGACTTGCAAGTGTGTGCACTTGCTAAGTCGACATGGCAGCCCCAGGCTGCGCACAGGCTCTGCGATGGCAGGCCCGAGTTACATTTTACGGGCCGTTTGCGTGGGTGGCACAATCCAGTGCTGCAGCCCACCAACAGCATTTGGTCTATAGGCCCTGGCACTCGCAGTGCACTTTACAAGGGACTGACAGATAAACCAAATAGGCCAATCATGGAAACACCAATCCATAACGCATTTGATACAGGAGCACTTGCACTTTCCCACTGGACCGTAGTGAGGAAAGTGCGCAGAATCATCACACCAGCAAAAACAGAGTCAAAACCGGGAGGTCAGAAAGCAAAAAGTCAGGGGAAACACGCCAAAAGATGCCAAGTCTAACAGAGGTATAATTGGTTAAAGCAATGATGGACTAATTGTTACCGTGATCAAGACAAGTGTGGTCGAAACGCGTAGGTGGGAGTGCTGGGCTGAGTTGCTTTATGACTCAATAAAGTACTTGGATATACCGCAAGGCGAGTGCAACGTTACTTTCTGGTTGGAAAATATATACGGAAAGGCCGGCCCCGGGGGATGGGGTCCCCGGGGCCATAATTGGCCTAAGGAGGGGGGCCACGCGGCCCCCTCCAAAAAAATAAAAAAACAAGGCTGGCCAGGCCCCAGGTTGGCCTCTGGAGGGGGGGGCCACGCGGCCCCCCTCCTCAAAAAATAAATTGCAAAAAACAAGGCTGTCAGGCCCCGGGGGATGGGGTCCCCGGGGCCAAAAGTGGCCCAGGGAAGGGGGGCCACGCAGCCCCCCTCCCATAAAATAACTGCATGACTTTGCAAACATGCCCCCTGGCTCGTTCTAAGTTGGGGAAGGAAGTCCCCTTGAATACTGAGGGTCCCTGGGGGCCAACTAGCCCACCAGGTACCTTCAGTAAGCACCACAGAGCTGGATTGCTGAGAGGTGGTCCGAGGCCACGCCCATTTTTACAACAGTCTGCAAACGCGCCTCTTGGCGCACTGCTGGTGGGGCAATGAGCTCCTCTTGTGTCCTGAGGACCTCAGGACACAAGTGGACTTCATCCCTCGAGCAGCAGAGCGCCACGAGTCGCGTTTGCAGAGTCGTGTAAAAAGGGGGCATGGCCTTTGAGCATACTCAGCAATCTAGCTGTATGGGGCTTACTAGAGGTAACAGGTGGGCTAGTTGGCCCCCAGGGACCCACAGTATTCAAGGGGACTTAATCCCCCAACTTAGAACGCGCCAGGAGGGGCATTTGCAGAGTGGTGGAGAAAGGGGGCATGCCCTGTGTCCAGCTTTCAGCAATCCCACTATCTGGGACATACTGGAGGTATCAGGTAGGCTAGTTGGCCCCTAAGGACCCCCAGCAGCGAAGGGGACTTCAATCCCCATCTAAGTGCGCGCCAGGAAGTGCGTTTGCAGAGTGGTGGGGAAAGGGGGCGTGGCCTACTATGACAACTTAGCATTCCTGCTGTGTGGGTCTTACTGGAGGTAATAGGAGGAGTAGTTGGCCCCCAAGGATGTCCTTGGGGGCCAACTACCCCTCTTGTTACCTCCAGTAACTCCCACACAGTGGGATTGCTAAGACGTCTTCGGAGGCCATGCCCCCCTTTCTTTACCACTCTGCAAATGCGCCTCCTGGCAGACTACGGGATGGGGGAAGAAGTTCAATTTACTCCTGAGGGGCTTGGTACCTCCTGTAAGTCCTACGCAGTGGAATTCCTTAGCGCTGGTCGGAGGCCCAGCACCCTTTCTCCATCACTCTGCAAACGCGACTACTAGTTAAAGAAGTGTTTGCAATGTTATAGATTACGCATTTGCGAGAGTTAGAGCTATTGGCAATGTAAATGTAAAAGTTTTTTTAATGTTTTTCAGAGTGGAGTGGATGTACGTTGTGTGTAGTGGAATTATGTGGTAAATTGTGCAGTGAAATTATGTGGATAGAAAGTATGTGGTATTTATTTTAAATGAATTATGTAGAGTGGGATTATGTGTTATGGAGAGTAATTATGTGGTATGGTAGTCTGTGTTGTGGAGTGGTAATGTCAGGTTTAGTCTTCCTCGTTTCCATAGAAGATCAACTATGAACTCAATGAGACAAAAAAAAGAAGGAATCACTGAGGAGCACTTCTGGACCTAGTCAGAGGTATGAGCAGGGCCACTGGAATTATGCGACTGTTTGGCTGCTCCGACTTTCGCACAAATATACATTTTCCGCATTAGCCACATAATTCATCATCTGCTCCCTAATCTGTAGATTTGAACAAAAAAAGCCTTGTTTCTGGCTCAAACGTTACCAAAAATGCAGCGACTAGTGTTACAGCGTGTTGGAAGGCCCTTTGCAAACCTTGAATGGTCACCTGCTACTTATTGCTAAATGTGGGTGTTAAATTGGTACTAATGGTGTGCAAGCCACTATTGCTTCCTTCTGCGCTTCTCTCTGCGCCTCTCTTGCCTCTTTCTGCATTTCTGTTGCTTCTTTCTGCACATTTCTTTCTTTTTCTGCACTTCTCTTGCCTCTTTCTGCAAACCTCTTCTACGTTCTGCATCTCTCTTGCCTCTTTCTGCATGTCTGTTGCCTCTTTCTGCACCTCATTTGCTTCTTGCCTCTTTCTGCACCCTTCTTCCCTCTTTCTGCACCTCTCTTGCCTTTTTCTGTACCCCTCTTATGTCTTTCTGCACCCTTTTTGCCTCTTTCTGCACCTCTGTTCCTTCTTTCTGCACTTCTTTTGTTTCTTTCTGCACCTGACTTGCATCTTTCTGTACCCCTCTTGCCTCTCTCTCCACCCCTCTTCCATCTTTCTGTACTTCTGTTGCTTCTTTCTGCACTTATCTTGCTTCTTTCTGCACCTCACTTGCCTCTTTCTGCACCCCTATTGCCTCTTTCTACACCTCTCTTGCCTCAGTCTGCCCACCTGTTTCCTCTTTCTGCACCCCTTTTGCCTGTTTATGCAACTCTCTTGCATCTTTCTGCAGTCCTCTTGCCTCCTTCTGCACCTCACTTGCCTCTTTTTGCACCTCTGTTGGTTCTTTTGCACTGCTCTTGCTTCTTTCTGCACCTCTCTTGCAAATTTCTGCACCCCTCTTGCCTCTTTCTGCACCCCTTTTACCTGTTTTGCACCTCTCTTGCCTCTGTCTGCACCTCTGTTCCATCTTTCTGTACCTCTTTTGCCTATTTCCGCAACTCTCTTGCTTCTTTCTGCAGTTCTCTTGCCTCCTTCTGCACCTCTGTTGCTTTTTTCTGCAGTTCTCTTGCCTCTTTCTGCACCCCTGTTGCTTTATTCTGCACTTTCCATGCTTCTTTCTACACCTGTCTTGCTTTTTTCTGCCCCCCTGTTGCCTCTTTTTGCATTTGTCTTCCCTCTTTATGTACCTTTCTTGCCTGTTTCTGCATCTCACTTGCCTCTTTCTGCACTTCTCTTGCTTCTTTCTAAACCTCCGTTGCTTTTTTCAGCAATTCTCTTGACTCTTTCTGTACTTCTCTTGCCTATTTCTGCACCTCTCTTGCCTCTTTCTGCACCTCTCTTGCCTCTTTCTGTACTTCTCTTGCCTCTTTCTGCACCTCACTTGCTTCTTTCTGCATCCCTGTTGCCTCTTTCTGCACCCCTCTTCCCTCTTCGTGCAACTCTCTTGCCTTCTATCTGCACCTTTCATGCCTCTTTCAGCACCTCTGTTACTTCTTTCTGCACTTCTCTTCCTTCTTTAGGCACCCCTCCTGCCTCTTTCTGTACCTCTCTTGCCTCTTTGTGTACCCCTCCTACCTTTTTCTGCACACCTCTTGCCTCTTTTTGCACCTCTGTTTGTTCTTTCTGCACTGCTCTTGCTTCTTTCTGCACCTTACTTGCCTCTTTCTGCACTGCTTCTTTTAGCAATTCTCTTGCCTCTTTCTGCACTTCTCTTCCTTCTTTCTGCACCCTTCCTGCCTCTTTCTGTACCTCTCTTGCCTCTTTGTGCACCTCTCCTACCTCTTGCTGCACTCCTCTTGCGTCTTTTTGCACCTCTGTTGGTTCTTTATGCACTGCTCTTGCTTCTTTCTGCATCTCACTTGCCTCTTACTGCACTTCTCTTGCTTCTTTCTAAACCTCTGTTGCTTCTTTCAGTAATTCTCTTGCCTCCTTCTGCACTTCTCTTGCTTGTTTCTGCACTTCTCTTGCTTGTTTCTGCACCTCTCTTGCCTCTTTCGGCACCTCTGTTGCTTCTTTCTGCACCCCTCCTGCCTCTTTCTGCACCCCTCTTTCCTATTTGTCCAACTCTCTTGCTTCTTTCTACACCTCTCTTCCCTCTTTCTGCACTACTCTTGCCTCTTTCTGTACCTCTGTTGCTTCTTTCTGCACTTCTCTTGCTTCTTTCTGCACCCTTCGTGCCTCTTTCAGCACCTCTGTTGCTTCTTTCTGCACTTCTCTTCCTTCTTTCTGTACCCCTTGTGCCTCCCTCTGCACCTCTGTTGCTTCTTTCTGTACTTCTCTTGGTTCTTTCTGCACTTCTCTTGCTTCTTTCTGCACCTCTCTTGCCTCTTTCAGCACCTCTGTTGCTTTTTTCTGCAGATCTCTTGCCTCTTTCTGCACCCCTCTTTTCTCTTTCTGCACCTCCCTCTTTCTGCACCCCTGTTCCCTGTTTCTGCACCTTTCATGCTTGTTTCTGTACCTCTCTTGCCTCTTTCTGTACCTCTGTTGCCTCTTTCTGTACTTCTCTTGCTTCTTTCTAAACCTCTGTCGCTTCTTTCAGCAATTCTCTTGCCTCCTTCTGCACTTCTCTTGCTTGTTTCTGCACCCCTCTTGCCTCTTTTTGCACCTCTGTTGGTTCTTTCTGCACTGCTCTTGCTTCTTTCTGTACCTCACTTGTCTCTTTCTGCACTTCTCTTGCTTCTTTCTAAACCTCTGTTGCTTCTTTCAGCAATTCTCTTGCCTCCTTCTGCACTTCTCTTGCTTGTTTCTGCACCTCTCTTGCATATTTCTGCACCTCTGTTGCCTCTTTCTGGACTTCACTTGCTACTTTCTGCACCTCTCTTGCCTCTTTCGGCACCTCTGTTGCTTCTTTCTGCACCCCTCCTGCCTCTTTCTGCACTCCTCTTCCCTATTTGTCCAACTCTCTTGCCTCTTTCTACACCTCTCTTCCCTCTTTCTGCACCACTCTTGCCTCTTTCTGTACCTCTGTTGCTTCTTTCTGCACTTCTCTTCCTTTTTTCTGCACCCCTCGTGCCTCTTTCAGCACCTCTGTTGCTTCTTTCTGCACTCCTCTTCCTTCTTTCTTCACCCCTCGTGCCTCCTTCTGCACCTCTGTTGCCTCTTTTAGCACCTCTGTTGGTTCTTTCTGCACTGCTCTTGCTTCTTTCTGCACCTCACTTGCCTCTTTCTGCGATTCTCTTGCTTCTTTCTAAACCTCTGTTGCTTCTTTCAGCAATTCTCTTGCCTCCTGCTGCACTTCTCTTGCTTGTTTCTGCACCTCTCTGGCATCTTTCTGCACCTCTGTTGCCTCTTTCTGCACTTCTCTTGCTTCTTTCTGCACCCTTCGTGCCTCTTTCAGCACCTCTGTTGCTTCTTTCTGCACTTCTCTTCCTTTTTTCTGCACCCCTCGTGCCTCTTTCAGCACCTCTGTTGCTTCTTTCTGCACTCCTCTTCCTTCTTTCTTCACCCCTCGTGCCTCCTTCTGCACCTCTGTTGCCTCTTTCTGTACCTCTGATGCTTCTTTCTGCACTTCTCTTGCCTCTTTCGGCACCCTTTGTGCCTCTTTCAGCACCTCTGTTGCTTCTTTATGCACTTCTCTTTCTTCTTTCTGCACCCCTCGTGCCACCTTCACCTCTGTTGCTTCTTTCTGCACTTCTCTTGGTTCTTTCTACACTTCTCTTGGTTCTTTCTACACTTCTCTTGCTTCTTTCAGCACCTCTGTTGCTTTTTCTGCAGATCTCTTGTCTCTTTCTGCACCTCACTTGCCTTTTTCAGCACCTCTGTTGCTTTTTCTGCAGATCTCTTGCCTCTTTCTGCACCCCTCTTTTCTCTTTCTGCACCTCTCTTGCTTCTTTCTGAACCCCTGTTCCCTGTTTCTGTACCTTTCATGCTTGTTTCTGCACCTCTCCTGCCTCTTTCTGTACCTCTGTTGCCTCTTTCTGTACTTCTCTTGCTCTTTCTGCACTCTTCACATCTCTTTCATCACCTCTGTTGTTTCTTTCTGCACTGCTCTTGCTTTTTTCTGCACCTCACTTGCCTCAACCTGCACTTCTCTTGCTCCTTTCTACACCTCTGTTGCTTCTTTCAGCAATTCTCTTGCCTCTTTCTGCACTTCTCTTCCTTCTTTTTGCATCCTCTTGCCTCTTTTTGCACCTCTGTTGGTTCATTCTGCACTGCTCTTGCTTCTTTCTGCACCGCACTTGCCTCTTTCTGCACTTCTCTTGCTTCTTTCTACACCTTTGTTGCTTCTTTCAGCAATTCTCTTGCCTCGTTCTGCACTTATCTTGCTTGTTTCTGCAAATTTCTGTATCCCTCTTGCCTCTTTCTGCACCCTCTTCCCTATTTCTCCACCTCTTTTGCTTCTTTCTGCACTTCTCTTGCTTCTTTCTCCACTGCTCTTGCTTCTTTCTACACCTCTGTTGCTTCTTTCAGCAATTCTCTTGCCTCTTTCTGCACTTCTTTTGCTTCTTTCTACACCTCTGTTGCTTCTTTCAGCAATTCTCTTGCCTCTTTCTGCACTTCTCTTCCTTCTTTTTGCACCCCTCCGGCCTCTTGCTGTACCTCTCTTGCCTCTTTCTGCACCCCTCCTACCTTTTTCTGCACCCCTCTTGCCTCTTTTTGCACCTCTGTTACTTCTTTCTGCACTTCTCTTCCTTCTTTTGGCACCCCTCCTGCTTCTTTCTGTACCTCTCTTGCCTCTTTGTGTACCCCTCCTACCTTTTACTGCACACCTCTTGCCTCTTTTTGCACCTCTGTTGGTTCTTTCTGCAGTGATCTTGCCTCTTTCTGCACCCCTTCTACCTTTTTCTGCACTCCTCTTGCCTCTTTTTGCACCTCTGTTACTTCTTTCTGCACTTCTCTTCCTTCTTTCGGCACCCCTCCTGCCTCTTTCTGTACCTCTCTTGCCTCTTTGTGTACCCCTCCTACCTTTTTCTGCACACCTCTTGCCTCTTTTTGCACCTCTGTTGGTTCTTTCTGCACTGCTCTTGCTTCTTTCTGCACCTTACGTGCCTCTTTCTGCACTTCTGTTGCTTCTTTCTACACCTCTGTTGCTTCTTTCAGCAATTCTCTTGCCTCTTTCTGCACTTCTCTTCCTTCTTTCTGCCCCCTTCCTGCCTCTTTCTGTACCTCTCTTGCCTCTTTGTGCACCTCTCCTACCTCTTGCTGCACTCCTCTTGCGTCTTTTTGCACCTCTGTTGGTTCTTTCTGCACCCCTCCTGCCTCTTTGTGCAACTCTCTTGCCTCTTTCTACACCTCTCTTCCCTCTTTCTGCACCACTCTTGCCTCTTTCTGTACCTCTGTTGCTTCTTTCTGAACTTCTCTTGCCTCTTTCTGCACCTCTGAGTTAGAGGTAGTTTTAATCCCCCTGCCCTATTATGTACTTGGGCCTTACAGGGGAGGTCATGCAAATCACAGGGGTACCCCAACCCATAGTGTACCCTAGTGTATGTAGATGTTTTCACTGTATTCTAAGTGTCTTTCAGGATAGCACTGGCTCCGGGCCTGGTTAGTAAGAGTCAGTCACCACCAGTACCAGTCAGCAAAATGTTGTGGGCACAGGATGACTTTGCAACAAGGCCTCTTTCTGCACCCCTGTTGGTTCTTTGTGCATATCTCTTGCTTCTTTCTGCACCTTTCTTCGTCTTTCTGGACTTCTGTTGCGTCTTTCTGCATTTCCTTTGCTTCTTTCTGCACGTTTATTCCTCTTTCTGCACATGTCCTACCTCTGTAGGAATAGTAAGAAATTAGCATTTAAAAAACCTTTGAATTTCACTGAAAAAACCACAGGTTTCAGGGACGTTATAGTTAGAAATTAGCATTTAAAAAACCTTTGAAATTCACTGAAAAAACCATAGGTTTCAGGGACGTTATAGTTAGAAATTAGCATTTAAAAAACCATAGAAATTCACTGAAAAAACCATAGGTTTCAGGGACGTTATAGTTAGTTGGACATTTCACAGTACAAAACCAGAGAAATTCGCTGTTATAGTTAGTTGAGCTAACTATAGCTCGTGCCCCCGCAATGCACTGCTGATGACGTCACATATTATATCATTCATGACATGGTCAGTGACATCACTGATGACATCACTGATGATATCTCAAATGACATCACTGATGACATCATCCACGTGATAGTCTGATGCACCTCCTCACACCCTAATATAACCTTTGATACACCCACTCTAAAATACAGACTGCCATTTTCGAAACCATAGACACACCAATACCAGTTACTACATACCCACTCACTGATTCCTAGGTCTACACACATGTCCACTCATTTACCCATACAGTCACTCATACATGCAGTCACTTATCAATACAGCACTATCATTTGCACTCATACACTTATACAGACACTCACACATCGCCACTCATCCATAGTTACTCACACACCTAGTCAATCATGCAAATAATCATTCACACTCCCATTTACTCACCTATACAGTTATACACACACCACCTCACTTATTCATACAGATACTAACACATACCTACTCTCTTATACAATCACTGATACAAGCACACACTCCTCCATACAGCCACTCTCACAATCACTCACTCTCACATATAGTGATTTATATATCCCAACACTCACATATACTGCCTTTCACATATATAGTTACTCACACATGTACCACTGAGAGAACCATTCACTCACCAACACACCCATACACACACTCACCCACCCCTACAGCCCTTCACAGATGCACTCTTGAACCCATACACCCAGTGAATTATCCGCTCACACATCTATGCACAGAGTCACACACCCCCACCCACCCACCCAGACACTCGGGCACCCATACAGATACTCAGACAACCAATCAATAACCCATATAGACACTCATGTAGCTACTCACCAACCCATGCAGCCGCTTACGCACCAACTGACAGACTGATACAGACATTCACACAGTTTAGTCACTAACCCATGCATTCAGTAAGACACGTTTAATCACTCACTTATACAGTCAGTCATGCACCTACTAAATCATCCATTCAGACACTTATACACCCACTCTTTCTTCAATACACCTTGGCATATATTCATATAAAACATATTTAAACTTTACAGAAAAACACAGTCACTGGATTATGTCATCAGTGATGTCATTTGAGATGTCATCAGTGATGTCACTGACCATGTCATGAATGATGTAATATGTGACGTCATCAGCAGTGCATTGCGGGGGCGCGAGTTATAGTTAGCTCAACTAACTATAACGGCCGAATTTCTCTGGTTTTGTACGAGTGAAATGTCAAACGAACTATAACGTCCCCGAAACCTATGGTTTTTTCAGTGAATATATATATATATATTTTTTTTTTTGCAGAGTTTTATATAGCGCGAACTTGACCCGCAACCGAATCGGGTATCAGAGCGCTTTACATAGCACCAGTTATGTTACATGAGGACACGCATTCATTTTTGTTAGGCACGGGGAGATTAAGTGATTTGCCCAGAATCACAGGATGTTCAGCGTCATTACCGAGACTCGAACCCAGTTCCCCAGGTCCGAGGTCGAACGCCCTAGCCGTTAGGCCAACTCCTCTCCTCTATATATATATATATATCAATCACAAAAAAGGTTGCCCTCGAATGGAAGCGCACACACAAACCAGGTTTGTCATTTTATTCCGGGCTGCAACAGAGACAACAACTTGCAGGGAATTCATTTTTAGAGGCCTTACGCGTTTCAGACATCCCTGTCCTTGATCACAGGCCAAATGCGTGGCTATTCAGAAAAGAACATTGCAAGCACCTGTTAACATTCTTCCCTTAAGTGGGCCTCCCAAGTGAGTACAACCCAGTGCATGTCGGTAGTTGAAGTTCTGCAATGTACATTTTTCCCAAGGGATGTCTGAAACGCGTAAGGCCTCTAAAAATGAATTCCCTGCAAGTTGTTTGTCTCTGTTGCAGCCCGGAATAAAATGACAAACCTGGTTTGTGTGTGCGCTTCCGTTCGAGGGCAACCTTTTCTCTGATATATATATATACACACACACACACACACATTCTTAAGCTTCCTTCTCATCCTTCAGTAACTTCGATTCTGACTTGTTTCTTCCTTGTCCTCTCTATTTATCTTTTTGATGTTCACTCTGTTCTCTTTTGTAAATCCTTATATCAGACCAATAGTTCACATCCACCTGCACTCACCAGGTCAAGTCTAACCCATCCCTCTCCTCTTCCTTTGACTTCCCTCCAAACTCATCCTATATTTCGCATCACTGCACCTTGTGCCTGCAACCTTTCATCCTTGAACTCTTAAACTCACATATCCTCATTCCTTCTCAAACACCCTTTCCCCCTTGAACTCTTAAACTCACATATCCTCATTCCTTCTCAAACACTCTTTCCCTCTCCATTGTCAGGATTACAGGTATTAAGAGGCATGAGACTAACAAGAGCAGGAGGTAGGTACAACAGGGAAAGAATAGGGAGATGCAAGATTGAAAGATTTGGATCATACAGAGAACAAGGAAAATGCCTCCTTTGATTGTTTTTTGTTTCAACGTTTTGGATTGTTGAAATTGCAGTTTCGGGTTCCTCTATGGACTCTGGTACTTGGTTAAATGGTGAAGACACAGCAGTCTCTGCAGTCCCTGGAATGGGACTCAAGATCTCACTGCATCTGTACTATTCTAGGGGTAGTTCCTTTGGAGAAGGGTGAGGATGTGTGATTCTACTCCAAAAGCACCTTGGTGCCAAGTGGAGGGTCTGCTGAATAGAATTGACCATATAATGCTTTTTGATGTGATCGCTGGACTACTTCCTGTTTTTCTTTGAGCCAGGCAGTGGAGGCAGGATTACTGTCCTGGTATCTTCTAAACACTGAACTGGAACAAGTGATCTGTAAGATGGCTGAACACTTGTTTATCAAGGATCGTCTCTTGAACTAGCTCTCCCACTTTGGGATGCCATCCATCAGCAGCTTTAGAAGCCTTATTTTAATTGGTGGCAGAGTCAAAATAATTCACATAAAAGAGTTTGGATCTGACCACTTGAACATTGATAAATCTAAGCAAGGGTCCAGCTCAAACATTTTTGCTTCTGTCACTTTCCCAGGGACATCACTATCAGTCACATACATAGATAATCTAAAGAGCATCTCGTATGGAGGGCGACCACCTAATCCTCCTCTAGGCAGATTATTTAATGCTCTCTGCACTCCATGCAGATTATGCAGCTAACTCAGTCCTATACTCATTACCCTAGAAGTCAAGGCTTGTCTACGTGTACCATTGGCAAGCTCTACAATGCTGTTCGGTTCCTGGCGGAACTGGTGCGTGTATAGCAGTCATACTCTCAGAGCAAACATAACATCCTTGAATGCCTTAGCAGAGAATGCAGTGCCATTGTCTCAATGGAATGTGTGCTGCAAGGCACTGCAATTATTTTATCGCTACTCAAGCATCAGCATTACTTTGTGGCCAAACCCACAAGAATCTGGAGCATGAATGACTTGAATCCTGCTTTAACTCTGGAAAAGAACTCTTCAACATTATCAAAGAATTCACCAATCCAACAGCAGCATCCAGCAGCATCATACCCTCACAGATCCTCTGCAATGACCTTTCTAACTTTTTTCACAACAAAATACTCAAGTTCTACACCAGCTTCGCACCCCAATCCACCCTAGAGGATATCATCATGCGGCCCACCCCCCTACTTCCAGGAGAACCCACCTCCTAACGAACTGAAGCCCTCTCACCACAGATGATACACTAGAATCATGCGCACCATCTACTCAGGGTCCCCCACAGACCCCTGCCCTCACCACATGTAAAACCAGGGAAGCACAGTGACCAGCGCCAATCCCACCCCCATCATCAACTCCTCCATCCTCAGTGGAAACTTTTTGGATAGTTGGAAAAACACAGAGGTCACAGCTCTCCTGAAGAAACCGTCTGCCTACCCAAAAGATCTCAGCAACTACAGGCCCATTCTGCTCCTGCCCTTTCCGGCCAAAGTCCTTGAGAAAGAGATCAACTTTTTTTAACCGAACCATCTCCTGAACTCCACTCATTCAGGGTTCCACAGCAACCACAGCATGGAAACTGCCTTCCTGGCAGCAACAGACGACATCCAGTCCATCGTGGACAGAGGAGAAACCGCCCCTCTCATCCTGCTCAACCTCTCGGCGGCATTCAACACCGTCTCCCATGGCACCCTCATTGCCAGACTCCAGGACTCAGGAATCGAAGGGCCCGCCCTGAGTTGGATCACCTCCTTCCTCCAACAGGATACGAGTCAGACACTCCACTTTTACCTCCGAACATAAGAAGCTCATCTGCGGAGTCATCCATGGCACCTCCCTCAGCCCAACCCTGTCTGTTCAATGTGTACGTGGAACCTCTCGCCTGTATCACAAGAACCCATGGCATCAACATTGTCTCCTACGCCGACGACACTCAGCTCATCCTCTCCATCACTGACACAAACAACATCACCAGGACCAAGTTCACCACCTGCATGTCCAACATGGCCAACTGGATGCAAGAGAACTGCCTCAAACTCAACACAGACAAAATGGATATCCTGATCTTTGGAAGTAACAGCTGCCTTTGGACTCTTTGGACGCACTGTCACCCAGGCCCTCATCACCAGCAAACGCGACTATGGCAAAGCACTCTACATTGGCATTTCCAGACTATCCAAAACAATGCTGCCCGACTCATCTTAGATGTCCCCCAAAGCACTCACATCACTCTCTACATCACTAAACTACACTGGATACCCATCCAGAAACGTTTCAAATTCAAGCTGCTCATCCACACCTACAAAGCCCTCCACAACACAAGACCAGTGTACCTCAACGACCGACTCCAACTCCTCCAACCCCTCCTGACAGATAAGCTCCACCTCTCTCTCCCTCGCACAAAACCCCACATCTGCAAAAGCTACACAGAAGGGCGCGCATTCTCCTTCATTGCCACCAAAAACTGGAACGAATTTCCTCTAAACATCAGGACTGCTACTCTACTTCTCAACTTCTGCAAGAAACTGAAGACCTGGCTGTTCAACTAGGAGCACGACCAGGCCTACGCTCCTGTGTTATATTTCATACAGGTACCCCGATATAGGCTCAGGTAGTAACCAGACCTTTCACCTATATTTCCCCTGCCATTACACTACAAAACGGTTCTTGGTACTGACCTTTTACCTAGTTACGGTACTGCTTATATGACATGGGGTTTTCTCCGAAAACTAGCCTCATTCATTATGCATAAGGATACTTGGAATCTCAGCAGGACTACCATCTCCTGCATAATAACTATGTATAAGGGTCATTCCTTCCGCCATCCTAGTCCGACATAACACAGCAAGGTAGATCCTCTTAGGGTACCACTTTGGGTATATGAACACCATATCTTTGCTGAGGCAGGGAGAGGAGAAAAAGGGCTTCCATGCTGACACACTGACGCAAGACGCTGAGGTTCCTGCATGCTACACTACACTAGAATGACGCTGGTTCAATAAATGCTTATTGAAAACGTCCCCACCGTTTATTCTGTGTATCTCTCTGAGACAAAGTGAGCACCAGTGACTGAGCGAAATGTACTGCACTGTTTCCACGATCCCTGATGGGACAGAGTTGTCATGCTCGATAGTTGCCAAGAACTATTCTCTCCTTGGTAAGAGGGGTTTCTAGTGGCACTGTGAGCTAGCTAGTATACAGGCAAACATACCTGATGGGGGTGTCTGAAATCAGTCTGGACACCAATCCCACAGTCTATGTTGTATAAACGTGCAGATCCTATATAGGACTATAGGAACTACACAACCCCTGGATACCCTCATAGGTAATAAGCTGCACCATACAAATGTACATAACATAACATGTCAGGGGGCTTCTCTCCTTTTAATATTGTGTTTATCCCTGCCAAAATATCTGTGTTGATTCTGGTTTGAGATCTGGTCACTGCAGCCACCTTAAAGGTCTGGCCTGCTGTTTTTGCATCTAAATCTCCCACACAGTTCCCAGTTCCCTTAAGTGTGAATACCTTCATGTTTCTGGCCTTAGTGTGAACTAAAGGAAGCCACCTTTCCCCTGAGCTGCTTATTTCTGTTGATTTCCTTTTTAAATCTCTAACTCCATTTAAGTGACAATGCGTTAAATCTACATCGTAACCATACAAAAAGAAGGCTGAATCAGAAACTATTAGTATGGGAACTGACCGATCAGCCTTTTCTACAGCAAGCAAAGGGGTATATATTTGTGCAAACTGTGCTGTGGAATCACTTAGGATTTTACTGTGTGCATGTAGGGGCTTGAAGTAGTCAACTTTAAAAACTACTGCACTGCAGCACAAGGTGCAGAATATTTTTGTTTAATTCCAGCCACTGGCTGTGCAGATCTGTTCGTGTGGAACATGTTCTTATACTCAGGTAGGGGTGAAAAATTAGGTTGTGGAACATTTTGTGTGAATTGTAGACATGTTTGCGTACAGAGGATAGAATCATATTCAAACTTCACATCAACTGCACTTATCAAAGTGACCCACTGCACCTAACACAGGGTAGAGCATGAGAATTAGGTACACTTAGAGTGTCTTGTTTTCAGTTAAAAACGATTGTAACTGATAAAACACCACCAAAGAGAATATTTTCTTTTCAGCAGAAACTGGAAAACACCCAATTTTGCTGCTGCAGTGGCCCCTGAAAAGCAGTATAAGTGCAGCCTCTACCTATAAGCACTTTTCTCTAGTGAGTGGTCCCAGTGTGACTCATTGGGCCTTGGTCAGCCACATAATCAGCGGCCGTTCCTCCATAGGAGCGGATGAGCTTCGCACCCCCACACTGCTGCAGAAAGAGTGAAAAATAAAATGGTAATACATGATTTTATTACCATTTTCTTTTTTTACTCTCTGGCGAATGTAGTGTGGGGGCGGGACCAGTGCGTCATTTCTGCTGATTGGCAGCAATGAGGAGTGGCCCCTTCTGTTTGAAGTGTGAATGTAGTTTTGGCCGGCTATTTTACTACGGCCAGCCTGACATGCGTAATTCAAACCTCTCCAACCCAGCTGTCCTAGACAGCTGGGTTGGAGAGCAGACACAGGCCTCCAGTGCCTTTTGGAGCACTGAGGCAGCCTGCTCCAGCCAATCCAGATGCTTCACTCATGCTGCTTAACAGCATGAGAGCAGCATTTGGATTGGATAAAGTAGTTGGCTGTGTGACGTCACAGGAGGAGGAGTCTGGAGTCACGGATTGGAGTGCACCGAAAACATGCTGCAGGATAAGATAAGTCATTTTTATTTTTTTATTTCTTAGATGTTTAATGTATGTTTTAATGTACTTTTTTCATATGTATGCTTTACAGTATGTTGCGCCCCACCAGGTTTATGTCACCAACCGCCACTGCACTTAATATAACCTTTTGACCATCCACAAAGTCCATGGACCTGCCTCCACTTCCATTTTAAAAGCATGCCTCACTTCATATGGCTTAAGCTCACTGTTCACTGCACATTGCTCAGTAGTGGCTAGCAGGTTAACAGCTGAAATATGAGCAGTGTCTCAGTCTAAGGCAAAAGGCACCATGTTAATATTATCATCCTTCAATGAGAGTGGGGTTGAGCTTTGCTTTCTGCAAGCTCGGACATTAAGATTGTGGCAACAAAGATCACTGTGCCTAAGGATTACTGTAAAATCAATGTCCTTCAATTACGTGCTGCACCTAACACGCTTTTACTTAGTTTTATATTGTGATGGTCTGAAATGCATGCATATAGAAACCACATCTCCTCATACAGAAGGACTAGGAGATTATCATGAACCTATGATGAGCATCTTCAGCAGTCATGCCACAGGCCCAGAAGGAGTCCATGTACTGGTTTTGTTTAAACTGGCCTACCTCCATAGCAGATATGTACTCTAAAATCTACAATTTAGAGTATTAGCTGCCGGCGGTGCAGCTCAGAAACAAGAAGGGGCAGCCCCTGCTCTGCATTTCCTAGTATTTGCTGCAGGCAGCATAATTTAAGCAGACATGAGTGCATGGAGCTATTCTGCAAACAGAAGTAGAACATGTTCATGAGAAAGCCCAAGGATCAAAGTTGAACTTTTATTCCTACAGCCTCAATGTCAATATGAATCTTAGAACTTACGGTACCAAAACAATGGTAAATACTTGGCAAAATCACCTATACAAACCACAGTGACTATTTTTAATGGAAACATATTGAACTGCCCTCCATCTTTCCCCCAAGACACAAAATGCACCAGAAAAGGTAAAGTCCCTTTAGCTACTCTCAGATATGCCTGACAGGAGCACAATCCCTGCGCTGCTTTCAAACAAACAATGGTCAACATGCTTGCTATAAATGAATGCTTAGTAAACCTTGCACTGACTCTACAAGAAAAAAAAAACACAAAATCCCACAAGCATGTTTCAACAATGTAAAATAAACTTCATTCAGGTGAAATGCACCTGCAGGCCATTAAGTCTCTTTATATTTTAGCAGCTTCTTTATACAGCAGTAGAGTTTGTTGTCACCAAAGACGCTACAGCTAACAGTATGCATATTAATTCCATAACAGACTTCTCCCCTATGACCAGGTAGATCGTGAAAAGACCCAGAATAGACACTAACACCACATTTATTAGCCCAGTCATTTCTTGAAATAACAGAGCACCGAGCACCCACAGTACTTATCTCATTTACTTAGTAGGAAGCCTTCATTCCTTCAATCTCCATCAATTGTCTGAAGAACAGAGCAGCAGGATGAGGAAGGTGTGTTAAATGATCGCCATTAACATTTTATATGCTGCAATCAAATGTTAATGAGGTGCAAACATATCCATATCCTTAGTTGACATTGGTGGACTATCGAAAATAGGGGTTTGAGTGCTCGTAAAAGAGACAGACATGGAGGTGATGGGCAAAATGAGCAAATCCAAAGACAAGGTACAGAGAAAGGAATTTGGACAAAGAAATAAGGAAGGAATAATGGACAGTGAGAATGAACAAGGAAAATAAAAACCAAATTCTTTATAAGCACTAGAAATACACTATCCCCATGATTTGTGACAAAGCAAAAAAGAGTAAGCACTGTTGACCACTGTTTTTTACAATTTTTTAAACATTGGAAAGCACTGAAGAAGTCCCATTGTAGTCAACAACAAATAGAAACTGAAAACAGGAAAAACTAGCTATAGTTATTTTTGTCGCCATTTGCAGTATAGGAATAGTAGTGACTTGAATGATAATTTTCCCTGTGCTAACCGGCACGCTTTCAGTATGGCCGCCTGCACTGCAGTAAGCGCAGTGGTGCAAGGCTGCAGGAGTGTCTGAGGAGGGAACTTCATCTTTGGATACCTTTAGTGCCCAAGGCTCCAGGAATGGTGGGACACCTCTTGGGGGCTCAGGGATTACTCAGCGGGATCCAGGTGCAGGTTCAAGATGGTCGGAGCCCTTTCAGTTCCTGTGGCTCTGCACAGGAGGCAAGCAAACTAGCCCTATGTGTCACCTCTGGTAGTCCTGGGTGCATGTGAAGATGCAGAGCTCAACAGCAGGGCTGGCCTCTGAGGGTTCAAGGCAGGATACAGGAAGCAAAGCAGTCCTTCCAGGTCCAGCATCAGTCTGGCAGAGTGCACAGCAAGTCACAGCAGCAGGCAGTCCTCTGAGAGTCCTTCTGCAGATCCAGTAGTGATCTGAAGAGTGGGTCTGAAGGTCATATTTTAATACCTTGTTGCCCTTCTTCTGGAAGGTGGAAGAAGTTTCTGGAAAGGTTCTTTGAAGTGCATTTGAATTTACTGACTCCCCGGCCCTGGCTCCAAGTGGGCTGCAGTGATAATACAGGGCCATTAAGCCCTTTCTGTGGAGACATGACACAGCCTATTCAGGTACAAGTGGGGCTGTGCTCAGCTCCGTCCCAACATCTTGCTAGTTGATGGCACATTGAGGCCCACCTAAACCCTCTATTGTGTGACTATCTGGGAGGAATTCGCAAAGTCCAACTGTCAACTACACCCAGTCATCTGACCCAAGACAGGCTGCAGGCACAAATGGCAAAGGGTAGGAAAATGTAAACTTTCTAAAAGTAGCAAACCCAACAAGATGATGAACAGAGTGCTGAATTTTTTCAACCACTAAACTCCAGTCAAGAAATCTGGGTTGAATCCATCCTTCGTTTGCTCACCATGCCACCCCAGTTTAGACCCAGCCATCTGCAAATCAGTCTTGACTATGCTCCTCATGGGAACAGTCCAGCCCAAACTGCCAGGCCAGGTCCTCCCTGGACTGGAAACAAGCATCCTGGGGATGGTTTTGGAGTATCACCCCTCATTAGCCAGGCTTGCTTGAATCCAGTGGCACAGCAAGCAAGGGACCCATGTCTGGGAATACCCTTGGCCACATAGAGCGAACATAGCAAACACAACAAGACGATGGACGGAGTGCTGAAACCTTTCAATCACTTGCAGCTAGTCATGAGATCTGGGTTGAATCCATCGTTTTAATGCTCACCATACCTCCTAAGTTTAGACACCGCCATATGCAAAACAGTCTTGACCCTGCTCCTCATGGGAACAGTCCAGCCCAAACTGCCAGGCCAGGTCCTCCCTGGACAGGATACAAGCATCCTGTGACCGGTTTCTGAGTATCACCTCTCATCAGTCAGGCTAGCTTATACCCAGTGGCATAGCGAGCAAGGGACCCACTTTGTGGCATACCCTTGGCCACTTAGGGCGAACATAGCAAACACAACAAGATGGATGGAGTGCTGAAACTTTTCAACCACTCACCCCCAGTCAAGAGATCTGGGTTGAATCCATTGTTCTTTTGCTTACCATGCCACCCCAGTTTAGACCCAGCCATATGCAAATTGGTCTTGACTCTGCTCCTCATGGGAACAGTTCAGCCGAAACTGCCAGGCTGGGTCCTCTCTGGACCGGAAACAAGCATCCTGGGTCCGGTTTCGGGATATCACCCCTCCTCAGCCAGGCTAGCTTGAATCCAGTTCTAAGTAAGTGGCTTCATTCCCCCGCGTCCCCTAGCCGGCCAACCCCCCCCCCCCAATAGTGTTGGGTGGTTTTAATAAACTGCACCTTACTCTTGCAGGTGCTGTCTTTCCGCTCTCGTGTGTTTGGAGCCTACGCGCCCTACGTTTTGCAAACCAGCCCTCCATGTAGGGCTGTATATGGTAATTCAAGTGACTAGTGCCCTTTCCTTACATCTTTTTTAACTGTCCTGTTCCCTTTGAGAATATAGTTATTTTCTATACTTAATCCCTAGGTGCCCCCTCCCCTTTCACCACAGTCCTGAGGAAGACCCCTCCGTAAGGAATTCAAGAACCTACATTCTTTCGGGGGTCGAAACGTCGACACTATATTTCTTGCCAGCACAACCAACAGTGATTGGTCTACTGTGTTTTTCTTCTTAATCATGGCTACACAATAATTTATGGAGAATGTTATGAAGTCTTTGGCTAAAGGATGAGCCACTGTTGCATGTAAACATGAATATGTGATTTGCACAATACTCTTTCTCTTTGTACCCCTTTATCCTCACTCAAATCACCAAACTCTCCCAACTCTTTTTCCCATTTCCTTCTGGGCACTTGCTGTTTTTAAAGTGCTCTATTACATCATTGATCTATAAAATAGTGTATGTTCAGTATGATTAAATAACATAGTTTCACTAATTACACAACGTGGTCATTTTCAGTATGTTTCCCAATCTCTGTATATTTTCTGTTTGTTGTTGAAGTATTGCTTACTGGGACCACTCTGCATTGTACTGTCCAATACCCAGGTCCCAGTGACATTTGGGTTTACCCTTGTATGTAACGTAGGTTGAATCCAGTGGCACAGCGAACACAGGGACCCACGTCTGGGCATACCGATAGCCACTTAGGCGAACAGAGCAAACACAAGATGATGAATGAAGTGCTGAAACTTTTCAACCACTCACTCCCAGTCTAGAGATCTGGGTTGAAACCATTGTTCTTTTGATCACCATGCCACCCCAGTTTAGACCCAGCCAAATGCAAATCAATGTTGACCCTGCTACGCATGGGAACAGTCCAGCCCAAACTGCCATGCCATGTCCTCCCTGGATCAGAAACAACCATCCTGGGACCGGTTTCAGGATATCACCCCTCATCAGCCTGGCTATCTTGAATCCAGTGGCACAGCAAGCAAGGGACCCACATCTGGGTATACCCTTGGCCACTTAGGTCGAACATAGCAAACAAAACAAGATGATGGATGGAGTGCTGCAACTTTTCAATCACTCACCCCCTCTCAAGAGATCTGGATTGAATCCATTGTTCTTTTGCTCACCATGCCACCACAGTTTAAACCCAGGCAAATGCATATCAGTCTTGACCCTGCTCCTCATGGGAACAGTCCAGCCTGGACTGCCAGGATAGGTCCTCACTAGACAGGAAACAAACATCCTGAGACCGGTTTCAGAGTATCACCCTTCATCAGTCAGGCTAGTTTGAATCCAGTGGCACAGCGAGCAAGGGACCCACGTCTGGGCATACCCGTGGGCCACTTCGGTTGTACATAGCATACACAAAAAGATGTTGGACAAAGTGCTAAAACCTTTTAACCGCTCACCCCCAGTCAAGAGATCTGGGTTGAATCCATCCTTCTTTTGCTCACCATGCCACCCCAGTTTAGACCCAGGCATATGCAAATCAGTCTTTACTCTGCTCCTAATGGGAACAGTCCAACCTGAACTGCCAGGCCAGGTCCTCCCTGGCTGGACTGGAAACAAGCATCCTGGGACCGGTTTCAGGGTGTCACCCCTCATCATCCAAGCTAGCTTGAGTCTAGTGGCATATCAAGCAAGGGACCCATGTCTGGGCATACCTTTAGCCACTTAGGGCAAACATAAGATAATGGACGGAGTGCTGAAACTTTTCAACCACTCACCCACAGTCAAGAGATCTGGGTTGAATCCATAATTCTTTTGCTCACCATGCCACCCCTGTTTAGACCCAGCCATATGCAACTCAGCCTTGACCCTGCTCCTCATGGGAACAGTCAGTCTGAACAGCCAGGCCAGGTCCTCCCTGGACCAGAAACAAGCATCCTGGGACCAGTTTTGGGGTATCACCTCTCATAAGCCAGGCTAGCTTGAGCCCAGTGGCTTAGCAAGCAAGGGGCCTACATCTGGGCATACCTTTGGCCACTTATGGCGAACATAGCAAACACAACAAGATGATGGACGGAGTGCTGAAACTTTTCAACCACTCACCCCCAGTCAAGAGCTCTGGGTTGAATCCATCGTTCTTTTGCTCACCATGCCACCCCAGTTTAGACCCAGACATATGCAAATCAGCCTTGAGCTTTCTCCTCATGGTTTTTGGTCCAGGGAGGACCGCTTGACAGTTCAGACTGGACTGTTCCCATGAGGAGCAGTGTTAAGACTGATTTGCATATGGTGGCCTCTGCCAACAGATGCACCATCCAGTGCAGCTCAGGGGATCTGGTTATCGAAGCGTTTTTCAAAATATATAAAATGGGCAAATATTGTGGGGAAATTGATTTTGAAACGCTTTAGTTTTAATGATGTATAGAGTTGTAACTACACCATAAAAGTTAAACTGGATGCTGTCGTCTTGTGTTCTATTCACCTTGTTCCTGCTCATTCCCTGCCAATCAATGTCCCGCTGCAAAGCCATCTCTCCGATTGTTCCATGGAGAGTCAAGCAGATGATGTAACTGAATTAGTATTGTACAACATCATGTTAGAAAGTGTGTATTGTGAATGAGGCTTCCATAATGTACCCAAAGTATAATTTTCAAGGACTTCTACTCGGAAGTGCAGCAGAAGACAAGTGAGTTCTGTGAGCTATTGTTCAAGTAATGTTTCATTTATGTAATACATCTCCAAATTGCAGATGCTGAGGAAGCAATGAAAGCTTTGTCTTACCTTAATAAATGGGTTAGTGTACAATAATTGTGTAGGTTTCATTATTATGTTGTTGTTGCTGATTTGTCGAATGCAACCATAACCATGATCATGCTATGCTGAATTTGCAGAATCTATTATTAGAATGTGTAGTTTTTCTATAAAACCTTCTGAGTTCTAGTATTTGTGGAGGAGATGATCATTATTTTGGCCCATGTGCTTTTGGTTAGCTTTATTCTCTTTTTGTTGTAGATGGAGATACTTTTGCCATTTTCAGGTGTTCTATTGAGCTGTCACTACTCATGAGTAGGACACTTAGGGGTCTATTACCACTTTTTGGCGGAGCGGTGGTGCAGCGGTACAAACCGCAGTGCCACTGCTCCGCCAAAAGTCAGGCCGCCCGCCTGCCAGAATACGACTTTTAAAAAAGGCACCGCAATGGGACCTCACTACAAGGTTCCTGCACAGCATGGACTCGAAAGTCCATGCCGTACCGGAACCTATGTGCATTCACACAGTGGGCACATGTTATGCACCTCTGTGTGCATGCACATGCGGTTGAGGCACAGGGTTGCTTCCTCACTGACAGGGTTTTCATGGCGTTGCAACCGCCATGAAAACCCTGGCAGAGAGGAAACTCGTAATATGCTTGGCGGGACTGTGGCGGTCCCACCATGCATATTGCTCCCTCTGACCGCCGCTCCTACACCAGGGAACGGCGGTTTCCTGGTGGAGTTGGCGGTCCCAGGGTGGTCTGACTTCCTGAGTCATAATCGGGCAGTCGAACTGCCAGTGCGGCAGTGGCTAGATCCGCCACTGCTGCACAACCATGAGTCTGGCTGTCCTTGGACCGACAGACTCGTAATAGGGCCCTTCGAATTTTTGTTTAGGATAATGGCTAACTAGGTTTTATGATTTTGCATTTATTTCCCTGTATCTCTGCTCTGACCATTTAATGGCGATATTTGCTTATTTCTCTTATGTATTGTCTTTGAATTTTTTATTAATGAAAATCTCTTTTGCCTATTTTTGATCTAGAACTCAGTCCTCTATGCATCTAATATTTTATTCCTTTTAATGCTGCTAAAATATTGTTTCCCTGAGGAGGAGTGTAGTCTCTAACTGCAAGATCAATCGAGCCTTTCGAGGGCAGAAATAATTTGGCAAATATCGGGCTGATAAATTATTGGAGTTCAGATGATTATTGGGGTTCTGCTTCCACAAAGTTGGTAGCAGAGGATGGTTTTGCATTAGAGCATTTCCTCTTTAATATTTGCCCAAATCAAAGGAGAAAGAAGTTTTGGATTTTTTACAATTTCCTAATGCTGGATCCTCTGCTGAGGTGACAGGTTGTATTACTGTGCTGTCCTGAATGAGTTTGGAGTATAAGTATAAATAGGGAATTTGTATGTATGTGTAATGTGCTCTGTGAAGATGGATTTCAGTTTCTGTTGCGAGTTGTTCAGTTATGTAATGATGATTGTTGCTTCAGTTGGTGGGTTGATTACGTTTTCTATGTGTCAGATTTACAAGCCCCCTGCGCCACCAGTACGTCACTTTTTGTGACGCACTGGTGGCGTATCTTACTGCTCCATATTTACAAGGACAGGAAAAGCCACCCTGCGTGGCTTTTCCTGTTCTTGTAAATATGGCCCCTTTACACGCAGCACTTTGCGTGAAAGGGGCGTTACATGGGTGTTGCTGTGGGTGTTCCCACGCAACACCCATGGAACGATACACATTTCCAGATTTACCAGGAATCATACATCTGGAAATGCGTGTGAATCCTACGCCTCCCCAGGGGAGGCGTAGGGAGGCTCAACGAGGAGAAATGTTTTCATTTCTCCTCGTTTTTTCCTCTTTCAATGCGTGCTGCATTCTGCAGCACTCATTGAAAGAGAAAAATGCCTGTAGTGATGGTTTTTGTGCAGGAAGGAGCCCCTTCCTGCACAAAAACAATCTCCCCACGACGCAGGCATCCTTGCACCATGGTGCAAGGGTGCCTGCGCCGGCGCATGGCTGCAGTTTGTGCACCAGCGCAGGGGGAAGAACAGAGATACGACATATTGTTGTAAATATGTCGCATCCTTGTGCTTTGAAAGTGACTCAGTGCGGTGCAACCAAATGGCTTGCGGGATGCACTGAGTGACTTTCATTGTAAATCTGCCCCTGTGTATTTTTTGTATTTTTGAACCCATTTGATATTATTTAGAGAAGATTAAAGTTGGTTGAGTATCGGATTTTTATTTTAAAAAAGTCCAAGATCTTGAGATATTATTACCCTGTCTGTACTGTGGTGTGTAGAGCGAGGCGCCGGTTACACATTGATAGTGATTCTGTTTTAATAAGTTTCTTTTTCCAGGTTGAGAGATTAATTTTGGGTTACTGCACTTACCCTGAGTGCACAGGGTGTAGTACATTAAGTCAAAAGGTAGGATCGTGCTGTGCAGAAGTTTTGCCTAGAGGAAGGTTTAGGTTATTTTGAGAATGAAGCTGATTTTCCTGGTTTTTGTTTTCTGTCATTCATTTCAGAACTGAGTTTCCCCTTCTCCTTTTGGTTGAGAGTACTTTGTACTGTGAAACACTGGTTTAATTTCCTTTCAAGGGTAAACAGACAAGGGGTTTATTGATTTCTAAGATTTATTGTGGTTCTGAAGTTGTTTATCTGTTGACAAAGAAAATGCACTGTGATTGGCACTTCAGCCAAGGAGCCGTGCTGGGATTGGTGTGTCGTCACAATCTAGCTGTGCTCTGATTAGTTGTTAGTCGGCATAGTCGCACTGTGATAGGTTGAATTGTGACAGAGCCGTGCTGTTATTTAATGTTGTTCGCTAATTGTATTTACGAGTTTCTTTGACTTGTTGGGTTGATTTGAGTGTGAATAAGTGTAAATATGGGAGAAGTGTTTACTAAACTCAAACCTAAGAAAGTGGAAAATCTTAAGGAGGGCCAGAAAATTTTGAAAGAGGGCACGTCAGCATTTGAAATGATGGAAGAGATTGGGTATTATACGTGTGCCCGGATCCCTATATGGAATAAATATACAGCCCAAATTGAAAAATTGTAGTTTCCAGTGGAGGGTACCTTTAATTTTGACAAACTAGAATTCATGAGACAGGCTGTGTATGACATGAGCCTGGTACCTAGAACTACACAGTTTGAAGCACTTAATAAATGGGATCATATGGCAATTGAAAAGGAGAGAGAGAAGAAAGATAGATCTATTAAGAAATCCTTTCGGGTGGCTAGAACCAAGATTGACAGTGAAGAGAAGGCATAGAGAGTGAATAAAATGGAGTGGGTGAAGACGCTTCCTGCTATAGGTATGAAAACAGAGCAGGGCAAAACAGTTGAGCCAAAAGAGAAGAAAGATGGAGAAGAAACATGATAATTATGATAACAATTCTTTTTTGTAAATTGTTGATTTCGAGACCTTCTCCATACACTAATGAATAGGTTACCCCAACCCAGACTACTGTTGGAGTGGGTGGAGGGAGAGATACAGTGGTAGTGCAGGCACTTACTGGATTCGCACTAAGTGCCCCGTTAGAGACGTCAGTTACTGTACCAGTGCCTAGCACAAGTAGCATGGAGCAAGTTACAGAGACAGTGCTGATAGAACCACCACCTAAAGATGTCTGTATTGGCATTCTGGAGGTAGAATTTGGAAAGATGCTTCGGGGTAATGTAGACTTGAACGGACTACTGACATGCAAAGAAGCAGCCAGATGTGCTGTCATTTAATGTTGTTCGCTAATTGTATTTTTTAGTTACTTTGACTTGTTGGGTTGATTTGAGTGTGAATAAGTGTAAATATGGGAGAAATGTTTACTAAACTCAAATCTAAGAAAGAAGAAAATCTTAATTCAAGCTAACCTGGCTGATGAGGGGTGATGCCCTGACACCGGTCACACGATGCTTGTTTCCGGTCCAGGGAGGACCTGGCTTTGCAGTTTGGGCTGGACTGTTCCCATGAGGCACAGGGTCAAGACTGATTTGCATATGGCTAGGTCTAAACTGGGGTGGCATGGTGAGCAAAAGAACAATGGATTTAACCCAGATCTTTCGACTGGGGGTGAATGTTTGATTTGCTCTGCATTCCGTTCATCATCTGTGTGTCTTTTGCTTTCTCGCCCTAACATGGGTCCCGGGCTCACTGTGTCACTGGATTCAAGCTAACCTGGCTGATGAGGGGTGATACCCCGAAACCGGCCCCAGGATGCTTGTTTCCGGTCCAGGGAGGACCTGGCTTGGCAGTTTGGGCTGACTGTTCCCATGAGGCACAGGGTCAAGACTGATTTTCATATGGCTAGGTCGAAACTGGGGTGGCATGGTGAGCAAAAGAATGATAGATTTAACCCAGATCTTTCGACTGGGGGTGAATGTTTGATTTGCTCTGCATTTTGTCTATCATCTGTGTGTCTTTTGCTTTCTCGCCCTAAGTGCGCCGGGTATGGCCAGACGTGGGTCCCGGTCTCACTGTGTCACTGGATTCAAGCTAACCTGGCTGATGAGGGGTGATGCCCCAAAACCGGTCCCAGGATGCTTGTTTCCGGTCCAGGGAGGACCTGGCTTGGCAGTTCGGGCTGGACTGTTCCCATGAGGCACAGGGTCAAGACTGATTTGCATATGGCTAGGTCTAAACTGGGGTGGCATAGAGAGCAAAAGAATGATGGATTTAACCCAGATCTTTCGACTGGGGGTGAATGTTTGATTTGCTCTGCATTCCGTCCATCATCTGTGTGTCTTTTGCTTTCTCGCCAGATGTGCTAATGAAGCACATGACAAGTTGGAAGAATTAGCGGATGAATTCAGTATTGACATTAGTAGGATGAAAAATGTCAAACACAATTATAAAATGGATTTAGCACATGATGTAATTAAAGAGATGGGACTCATCACATTAAGGGCCCACATCAAAGATTTGATTGAGAAAACACATGATTGGAGCTATATAAAGAAATTGAGAAAAGTGGAAAAGGGGAATTGTAAATAAAAAAAAATGAAGAACAGTGAGGCGAAAGCTGGGAAAAGCATAATAAGTGATTCAGAAGTCGGACCAGTTACAGTGGCTCAGTTTCCTTTGAGAGAAGTACATGGAGGAAATTGGGTGCATGTTCCTTTGACAAGGGCAGATTTGTTTGCCTTTACGCACAATTTTCCAAAGTTAAGAAAGACCTGGCAAAATAGTATGGTGAGGTGCGTAAATTAGCGTGACTCGCTCCAATGTTATGGACAGAATTGAATTCATTGTTTGAAATTGTTGTCCTACGAGCCTAGTGGTTAGAATGTAAGATGGCTGCAGGATGGCCAACATAGGAGCCAACCAGAGTGGGTCCTAAGAATGCATCATCACCAGATGTCGCTGAAAAAAAAGACAGCGGCTGAGCATTTAAAGAAATGAATTCCAGAAAGATATATTAATTGGGAAAAGATTTTGAGGACGACATAGGACCCTAAATAATCTGTGTATTCTTATCATGAGAGATTGATGCAGATATTTAAGAAACATGGCAGAGTTGAAAATATAGAGAGAGATGCTGTTGGAGTTTTGTTTCTGATATTGTGAATGGGTTAAAGTCAGAGATCAGCATTCACATTCAGCAGAGTGAATTATATTGGTCACCGAAGGGTATTGATATTTGGAAAAGAAACAGAAGAGATTGAAAGAAACACTAATGATTGCCCAGACGAAGCAGTTTGAGAAGGAGCAAATGATTTCAAATAGGAATTTTGCAAGAAATGGGAATGGAATGAATTGGCATGCATCAGATGGCAAAGAACGATAAGTTAAATGATATGATTGAAAATGTTGAGATGTTGAAAAGGACCACAGCTTGTCATTTGTGTGGGCATTCCGGCATTAGATGAGGGACTATAGACAGAAATAAAGATAGAATTCAAGATATTCCACAAGTAGTGCAAAGAAATAATACAATGTCAAACATGCAGAATTTGGAACAAAATATGCAAAATTAGAAAACATTCTGAATGCCAGTACCCTTAGCCCCAGAAATACAGCAGAACAGGAGAAATTAAGTGCCATATAACATGAGTTATTCACAGAAAGCCATGTTTATCAATGATGAGATGGCAGGCACTAGTTCACAATGACGCTGCCTGAGAGGGGATGAAAATGGCTTACTTGGAGCAGTCTTAGAGGTAGTTCAAAATGGCCCATATATTGACAGAAAAGTCGATCACCCTGTTTCATTTTTAATTGATAAGGGGACTGGCTGTTCTGCAGTTCCTTCTGTGGAAGTTCTGAACCTACCCCTCTCTGGACAAGAATTCCAAGTTGTAGGGATTAGTAACAGACAAATTGTAAGTCAAATGTCAACAAATGTGCCAGTCAGAATAGGACAGATGGGGAATAAACATCAGTTTATTTTATGTGATTGGACTCCAGTGAACTTGCTTGGAAGGGATCTTCTTTGCAAGATGAACTGTGTTATTTACTGTACACCTGTTGCTGTTGTAGTGGAAACACAGGATGAGGATTCACTTTTAAAAATTAGCATAAAAGATTCCAAAGCTGAAATGCACCCAGTTTTGGCAAAAGAAGATCTCCCTTTTGATTTGAGACTCACAGTTAGGAAAGAAGTATGGGATTTTTCAGGAAAAGAAATTGGAATAATTAAAACAGCAGAATCACTAAAGATAAAACTAGATGCAATATGTCTGAGAACTAGACAGTATAGACGTTCAAAAGAGGCAGAAGAAGGACGAAAACAGTGATTGAGAAATTATTGAGCAGGGAATTCTTTGAGAGGTTCTTGACAGTCCATGCAATTCTCCTGTTAAGGGAATTAAGAACACAATAGGGAAAAGGAGAATTGTACAAGACCTTCAGAATATTAATAAAATTGTGGTTCCTTGTTGTCCTGTGGTACCGAATCCATCAGTGGTCTTATTCTAAATTCCAGCAGTGGCAGAATGGTACATTCATTGACTTGTGCCCAGCATTCTTTTCAACACCACTGCATGAGGATTCACAGTTCCTCTTTGCATTTACATTTTTGAATAAAGTACCCATGTGGTATAGAATCCCACAAGTGTATACAGAGAATCCTTTGATTATCTCCCTGATTTTAAAAAAGAATTTGAAAGGTCTGAAATTGCCATGTAATTCAGTTTCAGTGCAGTGTATAGATGACCTTTTATTGGCATCTCAGACAAAAGAGGATTGTAAACTGGATACTATTGTATTGTTGAATCATTTAGCTGGAAATAGGCATTAAGTCTCCCCGACAAAAATGCAACGCTGTGAGAAAGACGTTGTTTATCTTACACAACATATTGAAAAGGGTGTGCAAAATGTCTCAATGGTACGGGTTTCTGACATTCTGAAATTGAATCCCACGACCACAAAGAGAGAGGTTTGGATGTTTCCGGAAATAGTTAGTTATTGTAGACAATGGATTCCAAATTTCTCCCAGATAGCGAAACCTTTAGTAAGGTTAATGATGTACATATCCGGTGACATTTGATGATGAGTGCCTTGAATCATTTAAGAAATTGAAAGAGAGTTTGTGTCACACACTTGCACTCGGGATGCCTGACTACAATATGATTTTTTTTCTATTTTGTCATGAGAAAGATGGATGTGCACTTTCAATTCTTGCTCAAAAGCCTTGAGGGTTAATGTGTCCAATAGCCTATTTGGCAGAAGCATTGGATCCAGTTGGATCCAGTTGCTATATGTCTTCCTGGAAACGTAAAATCGGTTGCAGCAGTTTGTTTGGCGATAGAGCAAAGTGAAGGGTTTGTGACGGGTCATACCTTGATTGTTTATGTTCCACATTTTGTTGAAACCCAGTTGACAAGAACAAAAACACTGCATATTACACACAGCAGATAACCTCAACATGAGCAGGTAATACTTGGAGCAGAGAACATTTCAATTTAAAGATGCAATGTCCTAAACTCAGTAACACTGCTTCCAATTTCAGGCAAAAGTGAAGGCAGACAAATCATAGTTGATGACGAATTGGAGCATGATTGTATAGAGGAGACCTAGTTATTCACAAAACCAAGACCGATAGTAAAGACATTCCTTTAGAGAACTCGGATTTGACACAGTTTGTTGATGGCTCCTATCTGAGGGATCCATTTGAAGGACTGAGATCTGCTTATTCCATTTGTTCTGTTTCAGAAACATTGGAGGAATCTTGTTTACCAAGTATGACCTCAGCACAAGTAGTAGAATTAGTTGCTTTAACGCGAGCCTGCTGCTTGTCAGAGAATTTGAGTACAACTATTTATATGGATAGTCCGTATGGATATGGTGTTGTGCATGACTATGGCAAACTCTGGTTACAAAGAGAGTTTATGACATGCTCAGGTGCTCCAATAAACAACAGCATGTGCATATTAGATTTGTTGGATGCTATTTAGAAACCAAAGGTAGTGACAGTGGTGAAGTGTCAGGCCCATAAGGCTGGCAAGGATTTGGTCACATTAAGGAACAAGTATGCTGAGCAAATGGCAAAATATTGTGCCTTGCAGGAAGGGACTGTCATTCAAGAAAATAATGATTTATAAATGATGGTGATAAACAGAGTTCAAACAATGTGAGTTGTTATTTATGGATTCTGTGCACACTTCATTGACTGGGTTGAGGGACCTAAAGGATGATGCTCCTGATAATGAAAAAATAAAATTTAATTGATTGGGTTACAAGAAGAATTATCAAGATTTATATGTGAACAAGGATCAAAAACATGTTCTGCCAGACTAAATGTTACAACTCATGTGTAAATATATGCATACACAGACTCATGCTGGAATATATAGTCTGATCAGAGTGTAACAAAAATATTGGGATAACCCAGGCTTTCAGCATGTTCCTAAAGATGTATGTGAAAGGTGTTTGGCTTGTCAGTTGAACAATTAAGGGAAAAAGACTATTACTATTATGATTGCAAAAGGAACAATTGATGGATGGAATGCTGAACAATGCATGAGGGGTGATGCCCCGAAACCGGTCCCAGGATGCTTGTTTCCGGTCCAGGGAGGACCTGGCCTGGTAGTTCGGGCTGGACTGTTCCATGGGGAACATGGTCAAGGCTGATTTTCATATGGCTGGGTTTAAACTGGAATGCCATGGGGAGCAAAAAACGATGGATTTAGGCCCAAATCTCTGTATTGTGGTGAATGTTTGACATTGATCAGCATTCTGTCCATCAATTGTTCTTTTAGCATTTATTACTATTATGAATCACATTGGCAAATCGTAAGGCCCATTTATGAGGTTACTAGCAGACTTTATTGAGATTCCACTCTGCAATAGCCTTAAATATATCTTGGCAACAGTATGTTTGTTCTCAAAATGTATTGAAGCATTCCCACAAGGAGAGCAGATAGCCGTACAGTAGCCTAATTGTTGTTAAGAGAATTAATTCCAAGATTTGACCTCCTAACTTCTATTGAGACTGATGCTTGCACCCATTTTAAGAATGAGGTGCTACAGATAATTTGTACAGCTTTTGAGATTAAGCAAAGGTTCCATTGCAGTTATCGACCACAATCGTCTGGCAAAATAAATTGGCAAAATTTGTGCCTCAATAGGTTTAAAGTGTCCGGAAACAGTTCCCTTGGTATTGATGAATATCAGAAGTGCTCCAAACAAAAAAGACAGAATTATTGCCTCATGAGATCGTCATCGGAAGGACAATGAGACTTGTACAATTCCCTTCAGCTGTAATGATTTAAATAATTGATTATATTGTCCTGAACTATTGTAAAGGTCTAGCTGATGTCGTGAAATCTATCTGTCACCAGGTGAATGCAGCCACAGAAGATTACTCAAATGCTCCTTCTCACAGCTTGAATGCTTGAGATTGGATACTTGTTTGCAAACACGTCTTTAAGGGATGCTTGGATGAACATTGGAGTGGCCTTTTCCAGTCAAATGTGTGGGTGTGCCTCAATGGATCCAAGCTGCTCACACAAAGAGGGCGAGAGCAGTTGAAACAGTGATGCTGATGAGGCAGAAGCGGATGCTGAGGTTGCACAGACTGCGGAACAAAGTGACAGTTCAAGTGACTATCCTGATCTGGGTCGCAGTGTGTATCCAAGTGGGGGGGGGGGAGTGAAGAAAAGTCTGAAAATTCTTTTGTAACTGGTAAAGATCAAGTTGAAAATTGAGTTAGAAATTCTAAAAGAAATCTAAAGAGACAATTCCAAGTGAGTGAGAGTTCAGATGAAGAGTTTGAGATTCCATAAGATCAGTTGCAAAATGATTAGAGTGAAGGGCTGTTGCCGTGCAAAAGAGAAAAGAATAGGTGGCAGCGAGAAGAAGTAGACTTTTATCAAAATAATGAAACTGACAAGTTACAACTGAAAATTTGAGTTGTAAAGTCCCCCAATGGACAAAGGAAAATTGCTTTGGAAAGAGGCGATAAGCAAAAGCCTGACCAATATGCAAGGTCAAGTGGGAGCCAAAGTTCTGAGTCGCCAAGAAATAGAGATTGTCGCTAAAGATGTAAGAGCTGAAGAAATCCCTAGAAAGAAAACCTGTAAAATGACACATTGGGAGCAAGAATTTGAAAAAAACAAGGAGGCTGTCCGTTTGGGAATCAGAAGAGATTAAAATATTGACTAGTAAAAAATCAAGCAGAAAAAGAGTTCCTAAGTGGAAATATGCTTCACCAGAATGGGTGTATTTGGTTACAATCTCAGAGGATGACACAGATGAGGATTATGATTTTCTATTGAACAAGTGCCATGACTATTGTGAGAATGGTCGAGATTTAGAATCTGAAACCTTTGCAGAGGAAGAGCCACACTAAGGAAAACTTGAGACTTTTTCAGTTTTGTTTTCATGAAAACCCCAAAAGAAGATGAAAAGCTGATCAGAGGTTGAAAAGACAGAGAGACTATTGCAGAGAAACTTAACAATTTGTTTAATTGAACTGATTACTAATTTTGATTTTGATTTTTGAAATTACATACTGACAAGAACTGAGAGAGGAAAAAGAAGTCTACTAAAAATGTTTGTTTTGCTTTTGTTTTGTTTGTTGTCTCTATTATGAAGTTGGGATACAGCACTGGCAGTAAAATTGTAGGGAGAATTTTATTAATCCTAATATTAGTGATATTAGTTGGCCTGTTGGTGTGCTTACTTACTCCAGTGGGAATGTGTTTCACAACACATGACTAATAAAGTTTCATTTAGAAAGAATCATAGAGAACTAGGAATACCAATACATGATAAGCAGTTGGGTAAAGGGTTTAGGGATAATGTTTATACAAGAATGGTTAGAGAATACACAAATATAATGAATGTTAGAGATTTTTTTTGTCTGCACTTTTCTTCCTAAGTTGACTGGAGAAGGGGCTACTTCAAGCAACTGGAACTTTCTTACCCGCTCTCTTGTAGTGTGTTTGTGACTATTTTTCATTATAAGAAGTTTCTTTCTCCATACTGACTAACTAACTAACATTATTCATTAGTGAGAATGATAAAGTGACAAAATATGGTAAGTAGTTGAAAGAGACTGTACATATTGGTGCTGAAACTAATAAAGATGCTGATAATTGAAGCCTATTAAATAAAGAAGAGTATGCTTTTATTTTGCAATATAATGAGAAAGGTATAAAAGTGGTAAGGACTCAAGAAGAGCATGAGATTGCAAAGGGGAAAATTATGGAAGAAGAAGAATTTTAGTTTTGGAGTTTACATCCAACGTTGAGAACGGGAAGAGAAAGGAGAGGTAACATGTTTTGTAAGGTCGTGTTTTATAGAAGGAAATGAGGTAGACTTTGTTGGCGAAAATACATGTGTGAAAATATATGAAGTTAGTGGGGAATTTTTGGCTTCAGGAGAACCCTTATTAAGGGGAATCTATTATGTTTTTGGGAAGGCTGCTTATTTTAATTTGCTGAAGAATTGGGTGAGTGCATGTTACTTATCTTTAGTTTTCCCTAGAAATTATCATGTAGAAGATTTGAATGAACAGCATGGTTTCGAAAGAGTAAAGAGAAGTTTTCGGCAAATAGTCATGGACATTTTAGGGGCTATTGTCTCTCCTATGGAGATACCTGAGAATGATATCAAGATTAGACAATTACCATGAATCGTAGATAGGCTTGCCTCAGAAACAGCAGGGTCTTTTAAGCTAGTGAATGTAGATATATTGGCAATGAGGGTAATGGTGATGCAGAACCATCTCGCCTTAGATATCATCTTGGCGAAGGAGGGCGGAGTCTGCAAGGTAATTGTGGCAAAGAAGAGTTGACTATAGTAGAGAGATTGATTCACATAATACTAGCATAACTAATCTGACACGTAACATTGAGTCATTGGAAGAGGCCTTGGTCTGGGAAACAGTAGGATCCTGAATAAGGGATTTAGGGCATAGTTTTAGAAAAGTAAGTAAATGGTTAGGTAATATTGGAAACTGCATTTTGTAAGCTGTTTTAATACCAGTGATAATAATGCTGATTTGCGCAATTCCTTTATTGATTTTATTAAAACAAATAAAATGTACAGTGAAAAGATGTACTGATAAGAAAAAGAAACAATCGGATGATTTGAAATCTCAGAAAAGACAGAGATCAGGGGACTATTTTCAGAAAGAGGATTATTGGAATCTGACATACCAACAGCTGAGATGATTGGAGGAGGATACACAAAGATCGAAAAAGCAGAAGACTGCAAAAGCTGATGTTTAGGATTAATAAGTAAAGCTATTAATGGAGTTTCAGTGAATATTTAGAATAATCAGATGGGGGATCTGCTGTAGCATTTTTCAGAATATGTCAAATGTGCAAATATTGTGGGAAAATAGCTTTTGAAGCTTTCTTTTTTGTGTTGTAATTGTTTATTGAGTGAAACAAAGCCATACAACAGGAACACAGTATGAGATCAAAGTGTAAAAGTATTGAACAATGTAATGCTATGCGATACGATACAGTTCGCTAAGGATGGGGAGGAAGGGGTGTGGGGGGAATCAAAGTACAAGTGGTACTAGTTTCTAAGAAACAACCCACCTCTCAGTGCTGGCCTATATTCCATGAGGCATATGATGTATGAGGATGAGGGGCCATTAGGTAAATCCCTGAAAAGTGGAGTTAAGGAGAGCAGGATCGTGTCTCCAGTGGCTGGGAATGGCAGACCGCAGGGCTAGAGGAAGGCATGGACCGCGACAAGGGAGAGGGGTACCCCTCATTATTAAGTCAGGTAGTTCCCACGCCCACTGCTGAGGGGATGGGGGTTCTCGACAAAAGGTAGAATGGGTGGAACGGGTGATAGTGTCGCCTACTCTTGAGGAGGGAGGGTGTCCCACAGGTCTGTGAGCCTGTGTGTCCGGGGGGTGGGAGGGAGGGATAAGGGTGGGTGAGGAGGGAGGGCGAAACGGTCATTAAGGAGGGCGGGCGAAGGTGGGGGGACGTGGTGGGAAATGGAAGGTGGCAGGAGAGGCTAAGGAGGGAGATAGAAGAAATGCAGGAGAGAGGTTGGAAAAGGGTGGGAAGGGGGAGGAGGAGAGAAAGAAGAAAAGGGGGAAAGGGTGGAAAGGGAAAACATGGAGGGAGGGTAAGAGGGGGGAACCAAAGGGAGGAGGAGATGCGTGGAGGAGCAGGGCAGGGGGAGGAGGAGGGAGACATCTGTGCGAGAATAGTGAGAGGAGAGGGAGAGGCAGAGGCCGCCCGGGTATGCAGTGAGGGCCGGTTGTGCGATTCAAGGGGATGGAGGTCTTGGGGTAGGGTACCCATTAAAGACCTCATCTCTGGGGAAAGGAGCCCACGTCTGCGTGAATAGTGCTGCCTGGCCCTGTAAGTTAGAAATGAAGCGTTCATGCGAAGCAGTTTGGATCACTGCCACCATCTGGACTTCCTGGGATGAGGGTACGGGCGACCGCCACTGGCAGAGGATACATATCTTATGTAGCCAGGGACGTATGGAGGAGGTGACGCGGCGGTCGGGAGAGGTCTGGAGAGTCCCCTGTGTCGTGAAGGAGGATGACGGAAGGGGTGAGAGGGAGACGCAATGGCATGGACGCACCCAGGACTATTCCAATATGCGACCAGAAAGATTGGATCGAAGAGCACTCACAGAGGATGTGAGCTATATCGCAGTGTGTGTTTGCTCATCACCAGCAGTTTGCTTGGAGAAGGAGTCCTGCCCTGTTCAGTTTTGTCGGTGTCCAATGCCAATCGTGGAGCGTTTTGAAAAGACAGAGCTTCCAAGATGTCCGCCCAATCTTCATCCTCATATGAGGTCTGTGAGCGAGTTTGCCATTTGGCGCGAAGAGTGCGTAAAAGAGGTTGTGAGAAAAGGTGGTTTGAGAGCGTGCCGTACAGTCCTGACATCACTCCCCTATGGTGTCCCCACACGTTTAGATAGGTCACCACTGGTGAGGATTGTAAGGACCAGGGGCGAGGGCCCAAGCAGCACCTCAGGCAGTGCTGCAATTACATGTAACTCCTGGTTTGCCGTGGGTGGTGGCTGAACTCCTCCCTAGCTGGGCGAACGGTTTCATGTCAGCAACAAGCAAGATTTGGTCAAAAGTGCGTATGTACGCCTCTCTCCAATGGGTCCAGCAGAGGGTCCGACTGCCGCTGCGTAGACCATCATTGCCCCACAGAGGTGCCTTGTCATGTAGTCGTGGGTCTACCCCGAATAGGCGGTGGGAGCGCATCCAGGCCTTGTGCGTGGCATGTAGCAAGAGGCATGACTGGAGGGCACGTTCCCCATACAGAAGGCCGAGTACCTATCCTCCAAGGAGTAGCGATCGTTCCAGGTGGATCCATTGCGGTGGATCTGGTGTACCCGACAAAAGGTATGCCATTTGTGAGAGCTGAAGAGTCAGGGCATAGTGCTCTACAGACGGGAGATCCAAGCCTCCAGAGGAGTGGCGTGCCATGAGTTTGGATGCAGCCAGTCAGGGTCTCAAAGATCCCCACACAAAGGACGGTATCTGGGAGTCAATGAGACTCAGAGTGGATAAAGGGCACCAATATGGGGAGCACACCTAGTGTGTAGGTAAAACACGGTGGTGTGACTATTCGCACTGTGTGCACCCTGCCCCACATGGAGAACATCAGGTAGGACTACTTCTCGAAGTCCCGTTTCATCTGGGCCAATAATGGGCCCAGGTTTTCCAAGATCATCCTCCCCAAGCCCCTGTTAACCAGGATCCCTAAATATTTGAGACGTGAGGGCTGCCAATGGAAAGAGTAGCCATGGATGGCCGCCTTCGTGGTGCCAGTCGATGATTTCCAGCAAGACTTCGGGGTGGACATGGTGCGGGATTGGTTAAGAGCTTCAGTGAAGAGGAGTTGCCGTGCAGATTTGCCCGTGGTCTTGCCAGGAGACATTCGTTCACAGCCACTGCGGTCTGCCCTTTTCGCTTGTATATTACGCCTGACTCCGCATGGTAGGCCAGTGGTCGCCCCAATGATGACGGTGCTACGGCCAGAAAGGGATTGGCAGGGAAGCCCAGTCCAGAGATTGGGACACACAAGTCAGACGCCACACAGCAGTCCTAGTGTCCGGTACAGCGTGCTAGTCCTTGGGGTGGCGCTCAGGAATGGGGATGTCCGTGGGCGTACCGTGTTCAGTTCACTATAGCCAGGGAGGCCCACCCGTAAGGAGGGCTCAGAACAGGGGTGACAGGAGCACAGGCTCATGCACCACCTCTGGGCCCCAATCACAGGCGTGACACCAGCGTCTGGCTAGGGAGTGTACAGCGGAGGCGGGGGGCAGCTGGCCTCTTGCAAGCCCAAGTCCCCAGAGTCACCCACCGCGGTCCGGGTTGCAGATGCAGGGGAGGCCGCGAGGAAACAGATGAAGGCAGGGTAGGGTTGGAGTCCTCAGGGTAAGCCTGCTGTGCGTGGGCGGGCAGATCGCAGGCGGAGTCCTCCCAGAGACCGATCTGGTGGGGGCACGGCTCGCCGTCTGTGAGTGGGCCGCAATGACACAATGGGCTGCTGGCCTGGCGGGCGCCCGATGGCTTCAGGGCCATTGCAGCCAAGGCAGTGCTGGTATCAGGCCCAGAGCCGAAGCCATGTGTAGTAGGTGGTGGGAGCGGCGGGGGAAGAGGTCACTGGGCCCCGACGTCACGCGTGATCAGTAGCAGAAGAGAGGGAGTCGCCAGTGCATGGAAGTCCGCTGTGGGTCCGCCCGTTCGGGCACCTTGCCTTACTGTGGGCCGTGGCTTCCTCTCTCTGAGCAAGCCCGGTCCGCCTCAGGCAATGCGGGACCGGGGAAGAGAGCCCGGCCGGCAGCGGAACTTCCCGCTGCCTTCAGAGTGGCAGCATCAGGCGCTGCGTCGGACTGGTGAAGCAGGGAGGCATAGAGGAGTGCCCCCGCAACGCTGAGAGCGCCACAGCCACTGTCCGGGGTATTGTCTCTGCGCGGATCTCTGGCGTTAAGCGGCCATCTTCATTCGTTGCCAGACCACACCCCGAAGCTTTAGTTTTAATGATGAATAGAGTCATAACTGAACAATTGATGAGATTTCTCTTAAAACAAGATGTTTATGTCATACAGAAGTTTAGATTTTGGTATGAATACTTAGGCCACATTTTCATGTAATACACCATTAAGTTAAACTGGTTGCTGTCCTGCTCATTCCCCCTCCTAATCAATGTCCTGCTGCAAAGCCATCTCTCCTCTTGTTCTGCGGAGAGTCAAGCAGATGACGTAAATTAATAAGTATTTCAAAATATCATGTTAAAAAGTGTGTATTGTGAATGAAGCTTCCAGGATGTACCCAAAGTATAATTTTCAAGGACTTCTACTCGGAAGTGCAGCAGAAGACAAGTGAGTTCTGTGAGCTATTGTTCAAGTAATGTTTCATTTATGTAATACATCTCCAAATTGCAGATGCTGAGGAAGCAATGGAAGCTTTGTCTTACCTTAATAAATGGGTTAGTGTACAATAATTGCGTAGGTTTCATTATTATGTTGTTGTTTCTGATTTGTCGAATGCAACCATAACCATGCTATGCTGAATTTGCAGAATCTATTATTAGAATGTGTAGTTTTTCTATAAAACCTTCTGAGTTCTAGTATTTGGGGAGGAGATTATCATTATTTTGCCCCATGTGCTTTCTGTTAGCGTTATTCTTTTTTTGCCATAGATGGTGATACTTTTGCCATTTTCAGATGTTCTATTAGGCTGTCAGAACGCTTCATGAATTGATCACTTAGATTTTTAGTTCAGGGTAATGCCTAACTAAGGGGCTCATTACGATGGCGGGTGGATCGCCATCGCCGAGCTGGCGGTGGCGACCGCTCCGCTATCGTAACGTGAAATACCCCCGCCATATTACGATGGCGGTGGGTACCGCGGCGGACGGAAAGTCCGTCCGCCGCTTTTCCGCCGGTAGCAATCGTTCCGATTGCCCGGCGGAGCGGTCAGCATGCTCAGAATGGCGACGGTGACTAGCAGGCTCCACAGGCGCGATTATGATGCCGGCGGTAGCCAGCCTTCCCGCGGCGGTTGAACCGCCATTGAAAGGCATGTGGAGAATGTCTTCGGGGGCCCGTTGCGGGCCCCCCTTGTGTTGGGGGGAGGTGTGGGTGCACTGGGGGTACCCATGGTACCCCCTACATTTCACTGCATCAAGTGGCAGGCACAGTGTAGTGCCTGCCACGTAGTGCAGTGAAATGCACAACATGCTCTTTTTCACATCTCAGCGGTGCTGCTGTCAGCACCCTCCGCCGCAATGTTAAAGGTGCGGAATCCGACCGCAGCGGTGGCGTTCCCATCATAATCGCATAGGCGGGACCGCCGCACGCATGGCGGTCGGACCCATTCACCGCTACGGTGGCGGGCGGATCAAATCCACCCGCCATCGTAATGAGCCCCTAAGTTTTATGATTTTGCCTTTATTTCCCGGTATCTCTGCTCTGATAAATTAATGGTGATATTTGCTTATTTCTCTAATGTACCATCCTTTAATTTTTCTGTAATGAAAATATATTTTGCCTATTTTTGATCTAGAACTCAGTCCTTTATGTGTCTAATATTTTATTCCTTTTAACTCTGCTAAAATATTGTTTCCATGATGTGGAGTGTAGTCTCTTACTGCAAACTCAATAGAGGATTTTAGGAGCCGAAATAGATAAATAACAGGGTGATAAATTATTGGGGTTCAGATTATTATTGGGGTAGCAAGCATCAGATGGTAATTTTCACAGATGTTCCCACTGCTACCATCCTTGCGGACCATTCTGCCAGCGGCGCACCATCAGTTCTTCTCCGGCACTAACTTGCATAGGTGTGAGCTGAGGTGGTCAAGTAAATGCAGGGTAATTTCTGCACACCTCTGTCGGTGGTTCTAGCAACTAAAATGTTCCATCCTTTTTTGTAAAAGAGTTTATTGATTTTCATACAAACAAAATGACAGGTAATCAACCAAGGTTAGAGGCACTATACAGTGGCAGCTTCCATGATAATAATCAGCAAAAAATTCACAAGTTTTCCACATCAATAAGCACAACTACTTTTATGACTTTTACTTCGTATTTCATCGAACACAGACTTCAGTATCAAAAGACAAGGCCTTGGGCCCACATGGATCTAACTTGATCCCACAATAGTGACACCAATCCTCCTAAATTTTGTAATGCTTCTGCAGGCATCCTTTAGCTAAGTAAATAGGTTTCTCTGGGCTTATACAGTGGTCCAGCCATTTTTTCCATTCCTCCAATGTCAACCTCCTTCCAGAGCTCAGAAATGTCTCTTTTGGGAATGAGGTGCCACAGCAATGCAATCTTGTACCTTTTTAAGTGTAACTCGACACTGATATGTAAAATGGTCAGTTTGGGGTCTGCAAGTAATCTCCAGCCCAACACCTTGCTCAAAGAGGAAGGAACCCTCTCCCAGAAAGAAGCAATTACCCTGTAACTCCATATTGTGTGGATACGATCCCCAGTGTGATGTCCATCTCAGGCAACGTGGAGAGGCAATCACGTTAAACTTCCACATCTTATCGCGAGTGAGGTAAGTACATTGTAGTTACTTTAGTTGGATAAATTACAATTGTGATGCAATAGTCGATTCTCGTGGGGATGTCCACTCCTCCCGCCAGTTCTGACTAGAGAATTGTTCCAAATCATTCCCAAGCACGACACAACTGATCCAAGAAGTCTGGGGTATTTAAGGCAAAGAAGCAATAAATGTGTGTTATCTTATGACCCTTCAACTCATCCATCATTAATTTCACCTCCAGTGAACTCTAATGTGGGAGTTCGTCCAGGTCAGTCACATTAGGAATGAGTGCGTGATAGAGCTGAAGGTAGCGAAATAATTGACTTTAATGGAGGCCTTCTTCTTCTTGCAAATCAACAAATGATTTCATCACGATGCCAGACTTCACATTCCCCAACAGGAAGATTTGTGTAGTATGCCATTGCCAGAATTCCTGTAACTCAGCAACCTGGCAGATTCTTCTCTGACCCACAGTGGTGTTTCTTTCGTCATTCTATGCTTCAATCCTAAATCCCCAAATTTTTGAATATCAATTGGGTGGCGGTTCCACCATTGAGTAAGTGTGATATTTGAACTGGTATAGAGACAGAATATCGAGTTGGAAATGTCGACTTGCACTAATATCGAGTGCAAAATATTGTGATACAGAAATATCAACTGCCAGAATATCGTGGTCAAGAATATCGAGTTTAAGGTAAGAAATATCGTTTTCCAAAATTTTGAAGTAATTAATATCGTTTGCAAAAATATAGTTGTTAAAAATATCGTTTTTAAGTTAGTGTTATGTATTTTAGTATGTATTTTAAATGTATGTGGTATATTTTTTTGTCTAAGTATTGCATTTTTTTTAAAGTATGTGTTAAATTTTTAGAAGTTATAAATTTTATTTTAATTAAATTTTGCGTTTTAGTTCTGTAGCGGGTTATGGGTTTATAGGGGAATAGGGTGGGAAGTAATTTGATTATATTAAATTGAATATTAATTTTTTTAAATAAATTTTGCGTTTTAGTTCCATAGCGGGTTGTGGGTTTATAGGGGAATAGGGTGGGAAGTAATTTAATTATAATAAATTGAATATTAATTTTTATTTATTTAATTTTGATTGTATAGTGTTAATTATGGTAATTAATTTATTATTAATTAATAATTGGCTGTTAATTTTTATTGATTAATTAATTGGTAAATATGTTAATTGTGTCATTTGTTTGGAGCGGGTTGTGGGTTTATAGGGGAATAGGGTGGGAAGTAATATAACTATAATTAAATCATTAATATTGTTTCATAATTAATATTTATTTAATATTTTATATTGTTAATTGTGGGAAATAATTTATTAATTATTTATTAATTTGTTATTAATTATTATTGATTAATTGGTAATTATGTTAATTGTGTGATTTTTTTAGGAGTGGGTTGTGCGTTGATAGGGGAGTAGGGTGGGAAGTAATTTAATTTTAATAAATGTAATAATATATTTTATATAATATTTCTTAATTATTATTTTATAGTGTTAATTGTGTGAATTAATTTATTAATAATAATTTACATTTTGATTGTTAATTGTTATTAATTAAATAATTAATTGTTAATTAATTATGTACATTTTTATACAAAATTGTTGGTGGCATTTATAGGGTAATATGGTGGGAGGTAATTTATTTTTAATTAATTAATTCTTTGTTAATTGATGCTAATTAATTAATTACATTTTAATTTTCTCAGTGTAATAATTTTGATGTGTGAGTTGTGGTGTTTATAGTGGTAAATGGTGGGAAGTAATTTTTTTAATTAATTACTTATTTGTTGTTAATTGATATGAATTTAATAATGTAAAATTAGTTATGGAAATTGTGTAAATATTTTTAGGTGTGTGTTATGGTGTTTATTGGGGTAGATGGTGGAAAGTAATTTAGTTTACATTAATTAATCATTACTTGATCATTATTATTTATTTATTAATTGTTAAAAAAATTGGTAATTGTTTATATTTTTTTTTGTTTGGGGATTTATGTTGTGTAGCTGTAATGTTTGGTTACTACAATAATTTTGAACTTTTTAAATATGTTTTTTAATTATTAATAATTTTTAAATTGATAATTAATTGTGTTAATTATGGAGGTACACTTTTTTATTTAATTTAGATGTGTGTTGTAAATTGTGTGGTGTTATAGGGTAGGAAAAAAATATTACATTTATGTAATAATTTTTTTACATTACAATTAATTTCTATTACAAAATATTTGTTTGATAATTTCTTGTTAAAATTAACAAAAAATCTTTTTATGTAAATTTTATATTTTTTCTACATTATTATGGGGCCGATTCCGATTCAGGCCGGAAATCTCTCCGACCGAGCCGGACCCGGAGAGATATCCGACCGAATCGGACTCGGGCAGTCCGACCGATCGAGTACGATGCGCACGCATGCCATCGGACTCGAGTCGGTCGGACTCCCATTGAAGTCAATGGGAGCCTGTCGTACAACGCATACGCGGGCTCCCATTGACTCAATGGGTGCGAGGCGGACAAGGGCGCCCCCTACAGCGTGTACGCGGCAAAGCGATTCGTGCCGTACACGCACAGGTAGGGGGGACCCATGGGTACCCCCTGTGTGCGACTCGCGCGCCTACGCGTACAGGGGGGTCCGACGCGGACCCCCAAAGTCCAGCTCCGACAGCTTTTTCGAGCCGGGCGGCGCGAGTCGATCGGACTGCTCGCGGCGCGCATCGTACTTACCCGGCTGGGAAACGTCTCCATAGCGCGGTGCGAGTCGTGTCCCTGCGAGTCGGTCGGAGCATGTTGAAGCCGCCTTCGAGTCGGTCGGAGTTTTCGCGGGTGCCTGCATCGTACTCGCTTGGCCGGACCCGCGTACGATTCGGTCGGGAAACAGGGCTCCGAATCGGATCCGGTAAATCCGAATCCGATTCGGAGCCCTACCGGCCAAGATCGGAATCGGCCCCAAAATGTTTCTATGTTTTGTAAAAATTTATAATAGATATGTTTTGTTTTTGGGTGTTTTATTATATGTTGTATAGTAGTTGATATTTTGTTTGTTGTTAAATTGGAATTTTCTTAAGTGTGAACAGTAATTTTTACCCCTTTGCTATCCAACACTTTCCCTACTGCTGCATTCGCAGGAGTGGGAATAGTCATTTATCCCCCAACACTATCCAACACTTTCCCTACTGTTGCAATCGCTGGAGTGGGAATAGCAATTTTTACCCCTGCGCTATCCAACACTTTCCCTACTGTTGCACTCGCTGGAGTGGGAATAGTAATTTTTACCCCAACGCTATCCAACACTTTCCCTACTGTTGCACTCGCTGGAGTGGGAATAGTAATTTTTATCCCTGCGCTATCCAACACTTTCCCTACTGTTGCACTCGCTGGAGTGGGAATAGTAATTTTATCCCCTCCGCTATCCAACACTTTCCCTACTGTTACACTCGTTGGAGTGGGAATAGTAAATTATTCCCCTCCGCTATCCAACACTTTCCCTACTGTTGCACTTGCTGGAGTGTGGAATAGTAAATTATTCCCCTCCGCTATCCAACACTTTCCCTACTGTTGCACTCGCTGGACTGGGAATAGTAATTTTTACCCCTCCGCTATCCAACACTTTCCCTACTGCTGCATTCGCAGGAGTGGGAATAGTAATTTATCCCCCAACACTATCCAACACTTTCCCTACTGTTGCAATCGCTGGAGTGGGAATAGCAATTTTACCCCTGCGCTATCCAACACTTTCCCTACTGTTGCACTCGCTGGAGTGGGAATAGTAATTTTTACCCCAACGCTATCCAACACTTTCCCTACTGTTGCACTCGCTGGAGTGGGAATAGTAATTTTTATCCCTGCGCTATCCAACACTTTCCCTACTGTTGCACTCGCTGGAGTGGGAATAGTAATTTTATCCCCTCCGCTATCCAACACTTTCCCTACTGTTACACTCGTTGGAGTGGGAATAGTAAATTATTCCCCTCCGCTATCCAACACTTTCCCTACTGTTGCACTTGCTGGAGTGTGGAATAGTAAATTATTCCCCTCCGCTATCCAACACTTTCCCTACTGTTGCACTCGCTGGAGTGGGAATAGTAATTTTTACCCCTGCGCTATCCAACACTTTCCCTACTGTTGCACTCACTGAAGTGGGAATAGTAATTTTTATCCCTGCGCTATCCAACACTTTCCCTACTGTTGCACTCGCTGGAGTGGGAATAGTAATTTTTACCCCTACGCTATCCAACATTTTCCCTACTGTTGCACTCATTGGAATGGGAATAGAAAAATTATTCCCCTCCGCTATCCAACACTTTCCCTACTGTTGCACTCACTGGAGTGGGAATAGTAATTTTTACCCCTATGCCATCCAACAGTTTCCCTACTGTTGCACTCGCTGGAGTGGGAATAGTAATTTTTACCCCTACGCTATCCAACATTTTCCCTACTGTTGCACTCGCTGGAGTGGGAATAGTAATTTTTACCCCTACGCTATCCCAACACTTTCCCTACTGTTGCACTCTTTGGAGTGGGAATAGTAATTTTATCCCCTCCGCTATCCAACACTTTCCCTACTGTTACACTCGTTGGAGTGGGAATAGTAAATTATTCCCCTCCGCTATCCAACACTTTCCCTACTGTTGCACTTGCTGGAGTGGGAATAGTAATTATTCCCCTCCGCTATCCAACACTTTCCCTACTGTTGCACTCACTGGAGTGGGAATAGTAATTTTTACCCCTACGCTATCCAACACTTTCCCTACTGTTGCACTCTTTGGAGTGGGAATAGTAATTTTATCCCCTCCGCTATTCAACACTTTCCCTACTGTTACACTCGTTGGAGTGGGAATAGTAAATTATTCCCCTCCGCTATCCAACACTTTCCCTACTGTTGCACTTGCTGGAGTGGGAATAGTAAATTATTCCCCTCCGCTATCCAACACTTTCCCTACTGTTGCACTCGCTGGAGTGGGAATAGTAATTTTTATCCCTGCGCTATCCAACACTTTCCCTACTGTTGCACTTGCTGGAGTGGGAATAGTAATTTTTACCCCTACGCTATCCAACATTTTCCCTACTGTTGCACTCATTGGAATGGGAATAGAAAAATTATTCCCCTCCGCTATCCAACACTTTTCCTACTGTTGCACTCACTGGAGTGGGAATAGTAATTTTTACCCCTACGCCATCCAACAGTTTCCCTACTGTTGCACTCGCTGGAGTGGGAATAGTAATTTTTACCCCTACGCTATCCAACATTTTCCCTACTGTTGCACTCGCTGGAGTGGGAATAGTAATGTTTACCCCTACGCTATCCAACACTTTCCCTACTGTTGCACTCTTTGGAGTGGGAATAGTAATTTTATCCCCTCCGCTATCCAACACTTTCCCTACTGTTACACTCGTTGGAGTGGGAATAGTAAATTATTCCCCTCCGCTATCCAACACTTTCCCTACTGTTGCACTTGCTGGAGTGGGAATAGTAAATTATTCCCCTCCGCTATCCAACACTTTCCCTACTGTTGCACTCGCTGGAGTGGGAATAGTAATTTTTACCCCTACGCTATCCAACACTTTCCCTACTGTTGCACTCGCTGGAGTGGGAATAGTAAATTATTCCCCTACGCTATCCAACACTTTCCCTACTGTTGCAGTTATTGGAGTGGGAATAGTAAATTATTCCCCTCCGCTATCCAACACTTTCCCTACTATTCCACTCGCTGGAGTGGGAATAGTAATTTTTTCTCCTCCGCTATCCAACACTTTCCCTACTGTTGCAGTCAATGTAGTGTTAAATGTAGATCTAAAAAATATGACATATTTTAATTATGTTGAAATGAAATCCAGTATTTGTAAAGCGCACAATTACCCGAGGGTGTCAAGGCACTGGGGGCCGTCGGGAAGATTAAGCAAGCTATTGCCCAGAGTTACATGGTGCTGGGCTTACCTGCCGCTGGCACCGGGGATCGAACCGTGAACCCTGTGGTCCGGAGTCAGGCACCCTGCCCGCTGCGCCATACCTCTGTTACAGGTGTATGTATTTATATATATTTATTTATAAATTTTTATATATTTCTAAAATTTTATAATTAACTAAAATTATTATTTATTAATTATTTTAAGTAAATACATATATATTACATTTTAAATATGTATGTTTAATTTATTTTTCCATTACATTTATTACTTATAATTGTTACAATATACAAATAAATCCCCAAAAAAATTTAAGTTAAATGTATTATTTAATTTATTTTACATTATTTTTTATACATATAAAAAACGATATTTTCTACTTCGATATTTTTGTACTTACCATTATGAAGATAGGAGTTCGATATTTTTGACAACGATATTTTTGTCACGATATTTCTGTAGCTCGATATTTGTGTTGTCGATATTCTGTCAGTGATCCATTTGAACTCTCTGCATCGCCCACTTTTCTGATGCAAAAGCCGGGTCACCTTGTGTGTCATACCTCTAATTGTTGAGAATCACCAAGGGCCAGATTACAACCTTACAGCAGAGTGGTGGTGTGGCGGTGCAACCTGCTGCTCCATCGCTTCGCCGAAGGTCACCTCCTAGCTGCCCGCTAGATTACAATTTTACAGTGGTCTGGCGGGCGGCGTGGCAGTTCCCCCTGCGGTGCCCTTTAAAAGGCGGTGGTGCCTTTTAAAAGGGCACCGCAATGGGAACGCCTTACAAGGTTCCTGTACGGCATGGACTCAAAAGCCCATGCCGTACAGGAACCTATGTGCATGCACACAGGGGGGCCTATGTTATGCCCCCCTTTGTGCATCCACATATGTTTGAGGCACACGGGGCCCTCTATGGCCCCCTTTGTTTCCTCTCCGCCAAGCTTTTGATGGCAGTAGAACCGCCATTAAAAGCCTGGCGCAGAGGAAACTTGTAATATGCTTGGTGGGACCCTGGAGGTCCCGCCAAGCATATTGCGGCCTCTGACCGCTGCTCTTACGCCAGGGAACAGCAATAATTGGAGCTGGCGGTCCTATTGCGGTCCGATTGCCCGAGTCATAATCGGGCAGTCGGACCGCCGGTGCGGTGGTGACTGGATCCGCCACTGACGGGTCACCACGAGTCTGGCGGTCCTCGGCCCGCCAGACTCGTATCCTGGCCCTAAATAGGAAGCTCTAAGATTAAAATGGTTCATCTTAAACTGGTGGCCAGTTGTGAGGGGATCCCTAGCCTTGTCTGAGAATGCGGTTTTCTTGGGGGCAGTCCTCTTCTTCTTCCGTCCCGGTGATCTCTGATTGGACGACAGGGAAGAGATGAGAAGGCTGGGGAAAGTTCCTGTTCCGGATGATTGACACATGACATATGATATTTGCAGATCAGAAACGGGGCCTGAGTCAGGAGGAATATTTATAGACAAGAAATTTTGTAGGTGCAAAGGAGAATTCTGCCAAGCACCCTCACAAAATCCGTAGTGATATCGCTGATAAGATAATTAAATGACCTCATTTGGGGGTGTTTTAAGCATTTATGTGTGAGCTTGGTGATGATAAGGGCTTTCTGCTTGTGTTTGTTGAGTGCACAATCCAGTACTGGCGGTATTTGCCGCAGCCAGTAAATGCAGCAGGACGCTCCCACATTCAGAGCCTCTCTCCAGGAGTGTGCTCTGCCTGCCTGCGTGGAGCCCTCAGCAGATTGCACATTACCGGCCCCATTTGCCACATCCTTCAGCAACTCGCGACCGCCGCGTGACAGCATTAAATGATATCCTTCTAATCCTATTAGCTCCTTCCTCTTGTTTGCTTCCTTGAGTGAGCATTTTTGACAACTTCTCATTCGACTGCAGGAGTCTGAAGCGTGAGCAAGTTATAATTTCTGACAGAGAAATTACATCTCTCTCCGACACTGATGGCTTGAAATGTAAATGTGGTGATGGCCTGGAGGAGGTGTGTGGAGAAGGCAAAGAAAGGGAAAGAGGACACATCCCCTCAGACTACCGAGACTATAGAGAACTCTCCTTACTCTGAATGGGTTGGTATAGCAATGTTTGCGCATACCAGAAGAGGGCGCTACCTCTCGTTTAGACTGGGGAAAAAATGTGAGGTAATCAGATTACTATCCTATTTATCAAAAAGTCATGCAGCGCTGCCCATCAAGTCACCTTGCTGCACTGCGTGACCTGGAAAGGGCGGGAATACGCCGTATTTCACATAATACCGCGCAATCCTGCCTTTTCCCAGGGCTGGTGCACCCTTGCGCCGTGGTGCAAGGGGGACTGCGTTGTAAGCAGGATTGTTTTTGTGCAAGAAGGGGTATCTTCCTGTGCACAAACAATCCCCTGATGCATTTTCCTCTTTCTATGTGTGCTACACCACACATAGAAAGAGGAAAAAATGAGGAGGAATAAAACATATTTCTACTCGTTACGCCTCACCTGGGGAGGCATAGCCGTTTTGGGGCATTCCTAGGTCTACCACTTATGGCAAATCTGGGAATGCGTCAAAATTCATGTGTGCTGCATGGGAATACCCACGCACCACCCATGGACCGTCTCCCTGGGGCAGAGTAACGCAACACAGCTATTTGCGCTGCGTTGCATTACTCTTGATTTATGAAGCCATGCAGGGCCACCCAAGGTGGCCTCCCGTGGGTTGATAAATCACGTTTAGTAGTTGCGTCATGCTTGCACCCCGTTGCTTGTTGCAAAAGCGATGCAACTACATGAGAAATATGGCCCTATATATTTAACGAGTTCCTCTTATGTAGAATAATGTGATATTTTTGCATTAACCAAAATTAAGGTAATGCACAATTGTCCTTCGCTGCCTGGTTAGGTTGGTGTTACAGAAATACCATATAAATACATACATGAAAAAGAAGAATTTCATGTGGAAAATTTCGAATTTATCAGAACTTACAGTATCTTTATCAGCCGTTAAATTTTGGCTGATTTCACTCTCGAAATTCACCGGGAGAAAATTAAATCAGATTTGGCAATTCCAGGAGTCAACAAACAGGGTTTGATTGGGGATGGGAGTTTAATGGTTCGTTGATAATTGGGACAATACACACTAAAAGCAGCATATTGTTTAACATATGCATCACACCTAAGACATTTAGCGATAATACATTTGGCAAGGTGCATGTAGACTTCAAAATATTTTAGGAGCAAACCTGTCTCAGCAGACAGGATAACAATCACTTGCATGCCCACTTTCCTGTCACTGAGTTAAAACAGGGTTTGGTGTTTTTTATTCAGATAAGTGTGAGGGTGGATATGTATCACAATCGTATATAAGTCAGTAGCTTTGCTAATCAGTCAATTTAACACAAGAACATGTTCTATCAGTAACAAGCATTCCAGCAATAGCGCAACAGGGTGAAATGGAAAGGTTTCCTAGAATTAACAAGCATTGGTACAGACATATGGCCTGGTTTTATATTTGCAAACAGCACGTGTTCGTGCCTGTATTTGCATGTATTAGCACAGTAAGGCTGGCTCTATTGACTTTAGTGGTGGTGATTATGTCTGTGGGAATGGTGGCAGCGGTAATGGTGGTTGTGGTAACAATGCCACAGCATCACAGGATATACTTGGCCCGGCCCAAGTACACACAGCAATTCATGCATATCATCTGCATGGAAGGGGTCGATTAAATTTGACTGACTAATTTCAGACCGGCATCACTACGTTGTTTTGCAGCTTTGATAAATTTTGCAAGAGCTAGACAGTGCATCCTAAGAGCACCACTGGACACTGTGAGAAACTCCACTTCTCTGGTAAAATAAGTTTTTTTTTTCTTCTCAGGTCACCCCTGGCTTTGACCCATTTGTTGGTTTAAGGTCTACTAAACTGGCTCAGCCACTGAATGCAGGCTTGCCCATATACTGTCCCTACTGGTGTGCTCTGAAGGGAGTTAGAACACTGGTCTGGCACTGAAAGATTTATCAGATCTATAAACTGACAGCATACACTGAGGGGCCGATTCCGATCTCGGTCGGAGGCGCACCCAATACCATTCGGTCGGGAAAAAAGCCATGCGAAAGCCTGTTTCCCGACCGATCCATACAGCACACCGAACGAGCAAGTACGATGCGCACAACAGCAAAGAATCCGGCCGAGCCGTACTCACCCAAACCAGGTCCTGTTCTCCGACCGAGGCGAATCCGGAAACGCCGAATCAAGTCGCACGGAAGGAAAAATGCAGCCCCGTCCGGCCGGACAAGTACGATGCGCTTTCCGTACGCGCCGAACCCGTCGCTACGCACGGCACGTCAAAGCATCCGGGAGAGGCGCACATAAGCTCCGATTCGCGCCACAACACGATCCACGGCTCCGAGACGAACACGGCAGCGACGAGGACGAGGCGAAGCGACGAGGACGAGGCGAAGCGGCGAGGACGACGCGAAGCAACGAGAAGGACGAACGACACGAACCAACCATGAATCCCTTCGTCCCGATCATACCAATATTCTACATTTACTACCGGAACAGGCACGGACGCGTACGGCGCAGAAGGTAAGCCAGACACCAACCACGAAACACATACAACACGTACACGACACATCACACACACACACAGGGATGCAGAATATACTTACACCAGCAACAGCAGCACCATAGGGGCGGGATGCCCATCACCAATGCCACATATGCACACAGGGGCCTGAATGCGCACCACCACCCCTACCCAGGGGTGGCATGATGCCTACCACCACTACCACCCTCACCCAGGGGGCAGGATGCCTACCACTACTACCACCCACACCCAGGGGGCAGGATGCCCACCACTACTACCACCCTCACCCAGGGGGGCAGGATGCCTACCACTACTACCACCCTTAGCCAGGGGGCAGGATGCTTACCACCACTACCACCCTCACCCAGGGGGGCAGGATGCCTACCACTACTACCACCCTTAGCCAGGGGGGCAGGATGCCTACCACTACTACCACCCTTACCCAGGGGGGCAGGATGCCTACCACTACTACCACCCTCACCCAGGGGGGCAGGATGCCCACCACTACTACCACCCTCACCCAGGGGGGCAGGATGCCTACCACTACTACCACCCTCACCCAGGGGGCAGGATGCCCACCACTACTACCACCCTCACCCAGGGGGCAGGATGCCTACCACTACTACCACCCTTAGCCAGGGGGCAGGATGCTTACCACTACTACCACCCTCACCCAGGGGGGCAGGATGCCTACCACTACTACCACCCTCACCCAGGGGGCAGGATGCCTACCACTACTACCACCCTCACCCAGGGGGGCTGGATGCCTACCACTACTACCACCCTCACCCAGGGGGCAGGATGCCCACCACTACTACCACCCTCACCCAGGGGGCAGGATGCCCACCACTACTACCACCCTCACCCAGGGGGCAGGATGCCTACCACTACTACCACCCTCACCCAGGGGGCAGGATGCCCACCACTACTACCACCCTCACCCAGGGGGCAGGATGCCCACCACTACTACCACCCTCACCCAGGGGGGCAGGATGCCTACCACTACTACCACCCTTAGCCAGGGGGCAGGATGCTTACCACTACTACCACCCTCACCCAGGGGGGCAGGATGCCTACCACTACTACCACCCTTAGCCAGGGGGGCAGGATGCCTACCACTACTACCACCCTTACCCAGGGGGGCAGGATGCCTACCACTACTACCACCCTCACCCAGGGGGGCAGGATGCCCACCACTACTACCACCCTCACCCAGGGGGGCAGGATGCCTACCACTACTACCACCCTCACCCAGGGGGCAGGATGCCCACCACTACTACCACCCTCACCCAGGGGGCAGGATGCCTACCACTACTACCACCCTCACCCAGGGGGCAGGATGCCCACCACTACTACCACCCTCACACAGGGGGGCAGGATGCCTACCACTACTACCACCCTCACCCAGGGGGCAGGATGCCCACCACTACTACCACCCTCACCCAGGGGGCAGGATGCCTACCACTACTACCACCCTTAGCCAGGGGGCAGGATGCTTACCACTACTACCACCCTCACCCAGGGGGCAGGATGCCTACCACTACTACCACCCTCACCCAGGGGGCAGGATGCCTACCACTACTACCACCCTTACCCAGGGGGCAGGATGCCTACCACTACTACCACCCTTAGCCAGGGGGCAGGATGCATACCACTACTACCACCCTCACCCAGGGGGCAGGATGCCTACCACTACTACCACCCTTACCCAGGGGGGCAGGATGCCTACCACTACTACCACCCTTACCCAGGGGGGCAGGATGCCTACCACTACTACCACCCCCACTCATAGGATGGACAATGCATGACACAACCAGCACACCACAACCTAGGGAATGCAAGAAGAAGACATCCCCCAACACCATGACAAGCGTGTGTAGACTGTGTCAAATGCCTACAACACCGAACATGACTTTGAACATACAATGTGACCCCTAGCACATGTGCCACACATATATGTGTGTGGCACCCACAATGCAAGCAGGCCATGACCATTGTGGCAATGGGGTCCAAACCCCCATCATCACAGTGACCAAAAGGTAAGTGTGGGGTCCATAGCTGAAGCACATTTCGAACATTGTGGCAATGGGGTCCAAACCCCCATCATCACAGTGACCAAAATGTAAGTGTGGGGTCCATAGCTGCAGCACATCTTGAACATTGTGGCAATGGGGTCCAAACCCCCATCATCACAGTGACCAAAATGTAAGTGTGGGGTCCATAGCTGCAGCACATTTCGAACATTGTGGCAATGGGGTCCAAACCCCCATCATCACAGTGACCAAAATGTAAGTGTGGGGTCCATAGCTGCAGCACATCTTGAACATTGTGGCAATGGGGTCCAAACCCCCATCATCACAGTGACCAAAAGGCAAGTGTGGGGTCCATAGCTGCAGCACATCTTGAACATTGTGGCAATGGGGTCCAAACCCCCATCATCACAGTGACCAAAAGGCAAGTGTTGACAAAGTAAGAGGTGCAACTGCCAAACTGCATGGATGATTCCTGGCCACAGAACAACAAACACATCAGTGGCAAAGTAGTGTATGTGTCCCATTGCAACATAAATTGGGGGAGCCAAATCCTGCAGTGCAAATAAGACATAACTTTGGCCATGTGCAGACAAACAACACCCATGGGGGCTGACACCGTCAACAATCATCAATGACACAATGACAGAAGTGACCATCCGAATGCAGACCCACATATTTGCACCAATGGGCACACACATGCAGATACCCTGTGGAGACTGCAGATGTGAGGCGAACAGATACCATACCATGGCAGCAATGGGACACACAATCAACAATTAGCAACAAATGAGGGCTCCCGTCCTATCAGCCTGGTCATGGAAGTGCCAACGGAATCATCAGCACAGATCCAACACACTTGTATAGCAATGTTGCACTGACAACACAGATGAGTCCTTCCCCATTGATGCCCAAACCTGCATGTTCACTGGAGATGGCCACACGGTCAGGGAAGTAGACGAATAGAACAATGGCAGGCACAACAGATGTGCAGGGGTGGAAGCCACAGATGTGAAGTTGCCAATCTAAGTAGGAAATCTCATTGCCAAATACTGAACACATGACACCCTCAGATGCTGCTATGGATGACATGGATACACCACAGGATAGGACACATAACCCCTGGACCACATGGGTTCCTGCACAGTAACACTTCATTATCATGAGACCAAATATCACCATCACTGCAGCAAGGGCATGGTTAGCATCATCAACATCATGTACATCAGAAGCAAAAGCACTAGAGAACAGAAAGTTGCTTTATTCAGCATATGTGGCATTAAAAGTAGAAGTCCGGTAGAACATAAACAAAGGCCAATGGCCAGTCCATCAACAAAGTCACAAGTGGGTGACAGTGGCAGATGCCACCCTACACATGCCTGCACAAAACCAGGGACAATCCACTAGGAGGGGCAACCGGGGGGTAGGCCAGGCACCGCAGGGACAGGATCAGGGCTCACCAGGAGGAAGCAGGGAAGGGGTGGTGGGTGCTGGAGAGCCACTGACAACTGCAGTGGAGGTGTCTGACATGGTGTGTGCCGGCACAACTGGGGGCATGGCTCAGATGTTGTGGGTGCCGGCACGACTGCAGTGGACCCTGCAGATGGAGTGGACAGGTCCGCCACTGCAGTGCCCAAGTCAGACAGGGTGGTAGTGGACTCCACTGCAGTGCCTACCACTAGGGGAGGAGAATGGGGAACAGGCAAGGTGGGCTGGACAGAGGGGGAGGACACCCTCACCACATCAGTGGCACAGACAAGCGCAGCGGGGGGTGTGGTGCCGGGAGAGCAAGTGGCAGGGGAGAAGGCCGGAGCCTCTTGGGGATGGTATATCTGTGGGTGGGGGAACCTGGGGCAGGGTGTGGCGGGGGCACCTGTGGAGTGGGGGCCTGAGGGATGGAGGAAGGTGACCTGGTGCTTGAGCTGCAGGGCGGCGGCAGGGTCTTGCTCTTACCACTCCGGGGGACTTGCGGGTGGGGGCCTCAGTCTGTCTGCGCCTGGGGTAGGGTGTCCGGGGGCGAGGGCACTCTGCTCCATGTGGGGGCTTCCTCTTCCCCCTGGATGCTGGGGCAGCTGGATCGGAGGGGAAGAGGCCGAGGTCACTGAGGAAGAGGCGCTGGGTCTTTGGGGTTGCAGGTGAGGCAAGGGAGGGTGCTTTGGAGGGAGAGGCAACTGAGGACTGCGCAGTGCCCGTGGATGCGTGTGTGTGTACCAGGGCCCCATCCCCTGTGAGTCTGGTTTCAGTCCCCTGACTGTGCGTGCGTGTGCGTTTAGTTTGTGGTGTGTGTGTCTGTGTGCTGGATGTGTGTGTGCTGGTGTGTGCCTGTGCCGGTGTGTGTGTGCTTGGGACGGGCAAGGTGCTGGGGAGTGTGGATGGAGCAGAGGCAGGAGGGGTGAGGGACTGTCTGAGGAGGGACACTGCTGCCATCAGGGAGGAGTCCATGGACCTGTTGCCCCTCTGTAGGTCAGACATGCCCGATGAGATGCCCTCCATGAACGACACCAGCTGAGTCAACAGTGCGGTGTGCGCATGGAGGACACTCAGCATGGCTGTCTGCCCTACATGGAGCTGGCGAAGGAGGTACACAGACTCCTCACTCAGGGCAGCAGGGGACACAGGGGCAGGGGGTGCGGTGCCTGGGCCAAAGGAGACACGCTCCCGAACATGGGAGCCTCCACGGACCTTGGGAATGGGAGCCGATGGGAGGGCGGTGGTGGTGCTGGTGGTGGCGGGGACAGCAACACTAGCTGGGGTGTGGTGGCTGCTGACACCCGCCTCCACAAGGGAGTCATCCTCCGAGTTGCTCTGGTCCTCAGCTGAGGTGGATGGTGCTGAGGATTCCTCGGTGTGGCTCCCCTCGCCCTCCGTGCCACTGGGTCCCTCCGACCACTCCTCGGCTGCTGACCCAGTCTGGCTCTCTGGCTCCTCCTGGTCCATGGAGCTGTCCCCTTCCGTGGCCGTGGATGTATCTGCAAACAATGGGGAAACAGACAGACATCAGTCACCTGCACAAAACGCACACACCACTGTGAGCACAGCACATCACAGAGCAAGCCCTGGCATCATTAGTTGTACATTGCTAAAAGTGCCCTAACTGAACAGGAGAAGCCAATTGTCAGTCTGATGCCAAGCATGGCACTCACATCCCACATGGCCTTGCACCCATCTGTCTGGTGTCTGTTGGATTGCAACACCCCAGTGTGGACACATGCACCAAGTACACAGTAGTTGGACAGTGCAGAGGACACGGTGTGGACACATCACAGCTCTTGCCACTGAGTCAGTACAGGTTTCCGGATGAAAGGGATGCCCAGAGTCAAATAGGAAATGCATGTGATGCATACCAGCGACAGACACCATGATGCACCCATGTCCTGATAGCCAGCGCCACTATGGTGTGCATGTAGCACATGTCACTCCCCTGCAGGACCACAAATAAGTTGACACATGCCATGGCAGAGGCATGACTGTTAAGTCATACATCAATGTCTCAGTGATGTATAACTTGGCAGCCAGACAACAACACTATGCACTGTGTCACAATAGTAGGTCATGGGGAATGCAAGTCCTGGAGCTGCACAAGTGCACATGTACATCCCCCACACAACACATCATCTCAACCCTCATCTGTCCAGGTCACACCTATTGGACATATGGGAGACCTGTGACACTACCCTCTAAACCTGAGCCCCTCACAATTTGCTGTGAATGGGGAACAGCTGCCTGAACATCACATTCGCATACCCCAGTCTGCACGGGCAGCTGATCAAACACCTATGTGACACACAAGTATCGTCTCCTATGGTCACATCTCCAGGGGCATGCTGAGCCCCTACCAAGAAACACCCCAGCAGTCCTGGCAACTAATCCACAGCACACTGACACAGAGGCAGACACCGGAGGGGTCAAATCACTGTGCACAATGTGTCAGCTGATACACGGGAGTGGGAGTACAGAGTGCATTGCATGGCCTGGAGTAGGCATGACTGTCCTGCTCCACATGAATGAGGGATGTGCCCTGGACAGTGGATACCTGGCTATGTATGTGTGACACACGTAATCTGCACACTCCTGGGGCACAAACATTGTTCCCACCCGCTGCATGGGCGTGTGCCACATACCCCAGGCACATGTGGTGGCTCAGCTCAGCAAATGGACCGCATATCAAAGCAACACGCAGATCACATGTCCAAACCCAGGCGTTGTGTGAACAATGGACCCACCCATGATGCCCACAACAGAGTTAGGGAAACAGATGCTGTCCCCCACCTTTAGTGAAGCAAACTGCAAGGACACAGTCCCAAGTGACACAATTCCCTGACTGTAAGGGCCACACCTGGGTATCAGATGAGCAGTGGGCAGTGCACAATATTGGGACATGGCTCCTGGACAACATGACTGCTGCACTGTGGCAGTTGAACCAGGCCAGAGGAGGGCACAAAGCATGTAATACAGAGTTCACAGTGCAGTCTTTGACTCACCCCCTCCTTGCTGCTGTCTGGCCTTCAGCTGCCCATCCAGGTCTGGAAAGACCACCGCCAGGATCTGGAGCATGTGGGGGTCAGGGTCCGTGTTCCGCCCCTCCTGCGAGGAGGCGACAGCTTCAGCTGGACCCGTGCAATCCTCCGGGTCCAGCCCCGAAGGTCCTGCCACCTCTTCTGGCAGTTGCGGATCCGGCGCTTGTAGACCCCCACGGACCGGACAGCCCGGACGATGTCCTTCCAGATTTCCTGCTTCCGATGGGCATTAACCTGTGAGGATGACAAAGTGAAAAGGCCATTACCACACATGCAACATATCCGTGCATGACACAGTTGTATATACATGTCTCAATCACAGGGGCACATGATGTACACAGGCAGTGCAAAGCTGACCATGGACAGTTTGCCAGACGTCACTACATGGTATCATTGCATGGGAAGTAAAAGCATGTTCAAATGCACTGTCACTGCACCATACCTGTCCAGTGCAAGTCACTACACACTATGGGGGTGACAACTACTCAGTGAGCCTGCTAGCCGGTGGCGTGCAGACTCTCAGCCTTGCTAGTCAGACGAAATGCACATTCAGAAAGGCAGTGCACAGAACACTCACCTGCTCCCCTGGTGTCCCATACAGCTTGCTGTACTGTGGAAGTAGGCTGTCCAGCAGGGCCTGGTTCTCTTCAAGGCTGAAGGCTGGGGCTCTCTCCACAGTACGTGCCATTGCAGGGTCCAGAGGGGCAGAGACAGCAGCAGTGCAGTGGCAGATGTCGTCTTGGAGCATGTAGTGCAGACAAGTGGGCACTCAGGGGAACAGCCAGCAATATATATGTGCTGGAGAGGCAGATACTGTCCCTTGTGTCCAAAGTGATAGGTCCAAGTCGTTTGCATCTTCTGAATCTGGCCAATCCATGGAATAGCAGCACCAAAACACGCCCACAGCATCCTTCAAATCTTCAACTTCATGACATACATGATTTTGCAACATTGTTGTGGGTGACCAACTGATTTTCCAGCAACCGACTCGTTCGAAATTCGAAAACGCGTCCGTTGCCAGGCAAGCCCATTGTCAATGGGTGCGCACCGATCGGTCCATTGCGGTACAACGCGCACAGGGGTACAACGCGTACCCGCACACATTGAAAGCAATGGGCCGGCCGGAGGCACCGATCGGTCCATTGCTGTTCAACGCGCACAGGGGTACAACGCGTACCCGCACACATTGAAAGCAATGGGCCGGCCGGAGGCACCGATCGGTCCATTGCGGTACAACGTGCACAGGGGTACAACGCGTACCCGCACACATTGAAAGCAATGGGCCGGCCGGAGGCACCGATCGGTCCATTGCTGTTCAACGCGCACAGGGGTACAACGCGTACCCGCACACATTGAAAGCAATGGGCCGGCCGGAGGCACCGATCGGTCCATTGCGGTACAACGCGCACAGGGGTACAACACGTACCCGCACACATTGAAAGCAATGGGCCGGCCGGAGGCACCGATCGGTCCATTGCGGTACAACGCGCTCAGGGGTACAACGCGTACCCGCACACATTGAAAGCAATGGGCCGGCCGGAGGCACCGATCGGTCCATTGCTGTTCAACGCGCACAGGGGTACAACGCGTACCCGCACACATTGAAAGCAATGGGCCGGCCGGAGGCACCGATCGGTCCATTGCTGTTCAACGCGCACAGGGTACAACGCGTACCCGCACACATTGAAAGCAATGGGCCGGCCGGAGGCACCGATCGGTCCATTGCGGTACAACGCGCACAGGGGTACAACGCGTACCCGCACACATTGAAAGCAATGGGCCGGCCGGAGGCACCGATCGGTCCATTGCGGTACTAACGCGCACAGGGGTACAACGCGTACCCGCACACATTGAAAGCAATGGGCCGGCCGGAGGCACCGATCGGTCCATTGCTGTTCAACGCGCACAGGGGTACAACGCGTACCCGCACACATTGAAAGCAATGGGCCGGCCGGAGGCACCGATCGGTCCATTGCTGTTCAACGCATCACTGTACATGTGACTGGCATATGTCAGCATGCCTGTCTCAGATGGACATATGCCAGCCACAGATAGCTCCCAGGGAGTGAGGGGCACACCTACATCACGACAGCCTGTCCAAACTTTATCATAAGGCATGTAAGGCTGCATTTCCTATTGTGTGTATGTTGGTGTACATGTTGTCCTGTGGGTGTCACCTGTGGGCAGCCACCCCCAGGCTGTGCACGTGTTCATGGGGACAGGATCCTGGGTGTTACGTGTACGTGACCACTGTGATGTGCAACTGTTCATATCTGTGCATGTGCCATGGTCACATTTCACAGTGGTGTATGTGTATGTCATGTCACATACCCCGTGAGTCCCATGTGGGACGGTATGTTTGAGCCAGGGTGTCCCAGTGGCACAATAGTGATGGTCCTCCACAGTCTTTGTGCATGTGGTGCTTACAATGTCTCTGATTTCATGTGCACAATGGGAGACAGTCTCCACATCCACGTTGTGTGTGCATGGACTCTGATGTTGTGCGTGTGTGTCACAGACGTCCATGTCTGTCCTGCCGTGGCAAGTGGGGCCACTACCTGTGGGGGTCATGGTTGTTTTGCTGTGGTGTATACATGATACTCCATGTAATGCCAGTGTCCATGTGGCATTACAGGGTCCCTGGGAATGTACCTGTCGTTGAGCTGTGGTGCCTGGGGCACATCTGTCCTCACATGTCCCTGTGGGGGGTTATTGTGACACGGCAGCAGGAGATGGGAACTGTGACACGGCCTCATGATATCCAATGGGCCAACCTGGGACTAATTGATGCCACCTGTTGGACCGTGTTGACAGATGTTGGCCATGTATGTACCATACATGTCCTTCCGGTACTGCACACTTCATGTAGTTGTGCCTCATAATGATGTATGTTGGGATCTTGAGTGTGTTCAATGCCGCATATGTGGGGTGACTGACAATCTTGCTTACTTCTCCTCTGCACTGCAGGGCTCCTGCTGTCCATCGGCCATTCCCAGACCTGGCAACGATGGTGGAACGGGACAGCATCCGACGGTACCGCTTCACCAGGCAGCTGATTGAGGATTTGTCAGTGCAGTTGTCCCCACATTTGCAGCCTGGCCGGCCGTATCCTACAGCGCTGACCCCCAAGGTGAAGGTGATGGCAGCCCTACACTTCTTTGCCACTGGTACCTTCCAACATACTGTGGCGACTGCTGGTGGGATGTCACAGACCATGTTCAGCCGTGTGCTCCGCGATGTTTTGGCGGCAATGTTGCTCTTCCTGAACCGGTACATCTATTTCCCTAGACTGCGACGAATCACTGACGTGAAGAGTGACTTTTATGCCCTGGGGAGGATGCCGCATGTAATTGGCTCCATTGATGGGACACATGTGGCTTTGGTACCACCACAGGCCCAGGAGCAGGCCTACAGGAACCGCAAGCACTACCACTCGGTCAATGCACTGGTGGTGTGTCTTGCAGATATGACCATCTCACACGTGTGTGCCCGTTTCCCTGGTTCAGCACACGATGCCTTTGTGATGAGGAGTAGTCGCATCCCCAGGATGATGGCACAGATGCAGAACCAGCGTGCCTGGCTTGTCGGTGTGTACTGACTTTGTGCCATTGTGTGTGATCTGATCTGTAGTATTCCGCCCACGTTTCCAAGTCAGCTAATGTGCACTTGTCTGTCCGTAGGTGACTCGGGATACCCCAACATGCCGTGGTTGCTGACACCCCTCAGGAACCCTGTGACACCTGCCCAGATGCGCTACACTGAGGCACATGGTCGGACCAGGAGAGTGATTGAGCGGACCTTTGGTCTCCTGAAGAGCCGCTTCCGCTGCCTGGACAAGACCGGAGGGTCCCTCCCATATGCCCCTGCGAAAGTGTGCAAGATTATCATCGTCTGCTGCATGCTCCACAACCTGGCAGTGCGGAAGGAGTTGCCTCTCATCCAGGATGACAATGACCAACATCCGCCACCTGTGGAGGATCCTGGCCTGGACCACGATGCCAGTGACGATGATGATGATGATGGTGATGGTGATGTCCGCACACAGCTCATCACCAACTTCTTTAGCTGAATGTGAGTATCCTGAGGTGTCATGTCAATGATGTGAGTTGGCATGATGTGTGGGTGGTGCTCTGGTGCTGTGGGAGTGTGTCCATGGGCCACTTGACTGGATGTGTGTTGCGATGTGTGGTGACAGGTGGGCTGTACTCCCCAACAGTGTTGACATGCTAACTTGGTTCTGGGTGGGTATCTTGTAAAATGTATTGTGCATGTGTTTTGCTGTTCTGTCCTGTACTCCATTGCTTTTGACTGTGTGTCATTTCTGTCCTTCACAGGGTACTTTCAGATTCGTTTGGTCAACTGTGTCCACCGACGACGTGATTGCACATCCAGGCTGGTAGCTGTTGTGTCCCTACAGGTGATGTGCGCCACACCCATGGACTACCTTCCGTCTACAGTTGTTGACTGTGTGCCCGCTGCCAGGTGGGGTTACCTTGCATCTGTAGTGGTTACGGCATGTTGCAACTGTGTAATAAACCTGTGCTTCACTTTGTGATGTGCGTTGTCTGTGGTCACACATTTGACTGCCATTTGCTTACTGCACCTGTGGGCTACTTGACTACAACTGGGAATGGGTGTGGTGTCTGTGCATTGCACCGTCTTCCCTGGCAACATCAGTGTAGGCAATGAGTCAGATGGCCTAGGTGTGTATGTGTCGTGTAGCCCTGGTGGTGTGTCTCCCTCATGTGTGTCACGTTTCCTGTACTCACATGCCTGTGTTGTCCTTGCTGTTGCAGTTCGCATACACAGTGTAATTTTGCAGTACATCATCCCCATAACAGCACCCACGTTGGAATCACGACAGAGGCATGTATGGTGTATTAGTGTGTTTATTGTGATACATTTGTGTTAATAGTGCATAGGATGGGTTGTGCTGTACATGAATCTTGCAATCCCAAGTTCCTAGGTGAATTGAAAGTCCGGGTAGACAGGATCCCCAGTATCGGGGCCACAGTTGTCTGACACATTGGTCCAACTTGTACTCCCCATGCAATGTGTGGGAGTAGTGTTGCCGTCAACAGGGTGAACAGTCTGTGCACAAAGGCGAACATCCAGAACAGGTTCAGGCTTCCTGGGAGTTGCGCTTGGCCATCGGCCTCTCACTTTTCCCTCCTCGGACGACCCCTCTTCTTGGGGGGGGCCCTCAAGTGCAGGCTGCTGCGGTGCAGGGGACTCTCCGCCAGAGTCCTCCTCCCTCCCTGTGGCAGTTGCAGTTTGTTCGGCACCAGATGTTGTTGGCACACAGGGAGGTGTGGACTGGTTGCTGTTCATCTGGCGGAGGCATTGTAAAATGTCCCTGTGCACCGCCGTCATCTCATGCAGTGCATCCCACTTGGACTCCACGCGGGACATGTGTGAGTCCACACGGGACATGTGTGACTCCACGTGGGACATGTGGGAGTCCAAGCGGGCATGATGGGCAGCCTGCTGCTGTTTAATGTCTCTGAGGAGCCCCACTACCTGGCTGAGCTCTCCGGTGCTGGACTGGTACGCATCAGCTATGCGTACCAGTTGTGGGTCATCATGCACACCAGCAACGTCTGCAAGCAGCGACCTCTGTCTCCCACCCCTCCCACCACCCCTGCTGACATGTGCAGTGTGTGCAGTGGCACGCACAGATAACCCTGGTCCACCTTGGGGGTTGGTGGTGGTGGTGGTGTCCATGGCCCCAGGTTGGTCCAGGGTCACTGTGCTGGTGTTGCTCCTTATTCTGTCCATGTCGGCAGGGATGGTATTCGTGGTGACAGTCGTTGTAGGGGTGGGTGCAGGGGGTGCAGCTGGTGGTCCTGCTGGTGCTGCATGTTGACTTGCACCGGATGTGCCAGGTTGTTCTTCATCGTCCGAGGAGGACAGAGGCTGTACGACGCCAGTGAGCTCGGCATCCTCTTGAGCCTGGGACTGGGACTCCTCAGCGTCTGCTGCTGTGTCCCCATCATCACCTGTTTTTGGGAGACACAAACAATGTATGTCATGTTTCTGCAGGCATCAATGGTTGACACACATGACAGTTGTGACTGTGCCTCTGGGTGCGGGCCTGTACATTGCATTGTCCTGAGTCGTCACAGTCAGGGGTTGATATTGGTGTGGCACATTGTCCTGCATTATTTGGGCATTTCTATGTATTTTCTGGGGTGTGAACATGGTCTGCATTGGTTGTGTTTGGTTGGCAGCCGGACCTCCTTCCCACCCACCCAGCCAGTCAGTTATCCCACCATGGAACGTGCTTGCGTTGCAGGGAGTGTAAGTTGTCTCTCAGGATGTCAGTCAGTGGTGTCCTGCTGTTTGTTGGTGCACAGTTGGCAGCAGGGCCTTGTGCTCCCCACAGCAGTAGCCAGTGTCAGCCATCTTGTGAGTCCTTCTCCACTCCCTGTGATGTGAGCATGGTTCAGGGTGGTGTTGATGGGACAGTTGTGGGGGTGAGCTATGTCTGTGACTACGACTCCCATCATGCCATTGCCTCCACCCCACTTCCCAGCATTCCCATACTTACTTGCTTTTGTGTGGAGTTCAGTGTGTGTGGGTGTGAGAGCAATGGCAAGATGGCTGACAGTGGTGTCCTGCTGTTGGTTGGTGTGCAGTACCCAGCATGCCCTTGTGCTCCCCAAGACACAGCAACAGTGTCAGACATCTTTGATGGGCCTTTCCACTCTCTGTGGGATGTGCATGCGTGAGTGTGAGCTTGCTGGGCCATGTGGTGGGGGATGTAGAGCTGTGACTACGACTCCCATCATGCTATTGCCTCCTCCCCCTTCCCAGCATGCCCATGCTTCCTTCCTTTTGACTCTGCTTCCCTGTGGGGTGGGCTGGCTGTGCTGACAGGATGGCTGGGAGTGTTGTCCTGGCAGTTGTTTGGCTAAAAGTCCCAAGAGTGTCCCTGTGCTTCACACAACATAACCCAGGGTGGTGGTTCTTTGTGGGATCTTGTGTTAGGATGGGGGCATTGCATTCTACCAGGTGGGTTCTGTGGAGTTTGTGTTGGGGTGTGTGTGAGGGGAGGTGCTTGTGACTATGGTCAGTGCTGCAAGTCCCCCTTCCCACCCAGCTAGCCAGATATCCCACCATGGAACGTGCTTGCATTGCAGGGAGTGTAAGTTGTCTCTCAGGATGTCAGTCAGTGGTGTCCTGCTGTTTGTTGGTGCACAGTTGCCAGCAGGGCCTTGTGCTCCCCACAGCAGTAGCCAGTGTCAGCCATCTTGTGAGTCCTCCACTTCCTGTGATGTGAGCATGGTTCAGGGTGGTGTTGATGGGACAGTTGTGGGGGTGACCAATATCAGTGACTACGACTCCCATCATGCTATTGCCTCCACCCCCCTTCCCAGCATGCCCATGCTTCCTTCCTTTTGACTCTGCTTCCCTGTGGGGTGGGCTGGCTGTGCTGACAGGATGGCTGGGAGTGTTGTCCTGGCAGTTGTTTGGCTAAAAGTCCCAAGAGTGTCCCTGTGCTTCACACAACATAACCCAGGGTGGTGGTTCTTTGTGGGATCTTGTGTTAGGATGGGGGCATTGCATTCTACCAGGTGGGTTCTGTGGAGTTTGTGTTGGGGTGTGTGTGAGGGGAGGTGCTTGTGACTATGGTCAGTGCTGCAAGTCCCCCTTCCCACCCAGCTAGCCAGATATCCCACCATGGAACGTGCTTGCATTGCAGGGAGTGTAAGTTGTCTCTCAGGATGTCAGTCAGTGGTGTCCTGCTGTTTGTTGGTGCACAGTTGCCAGCAGGGCCTTGTGCTCCCCACAGCAGTAGCCAGTGTCAGCCATCTTGTGAGTCCTCCACTTCCTGTGATGTGAGCATGGTTCAGGGTGGTGTTGATGGGACAGTTGTGGGGGTGACCAATATCAGTGACTACGACTCCCATCATGCTATTGCCTCCACCCCCTTCCCAGCATGCCCATGCTTCCTTCCTTTTGACTCTGCTTCCCTGTGGGGTGGGCTGGCTGTGCTGACAGGATGGCTGGGAGTGTTGTCCTGGCAGTTGTTTGGCTAAAAGTCCCAAGAGTGTCCCTGTGCTTCACACAACATAACCCAGGGTGGTGGTTCTTTGTAGGATCTTGTGTTAGGATGGGGGGCATTGCATTCTACCAGGTGGGTTCTGTGGAGTTTGTGTTGGGGTGTGTGTGAGGGGAGGTGCTTGTGACTATGGTCAGTGCTGCAAGTCCCCCTTCCCACCCAGCTAGCCAGATATCCCACCATGGAACGTGCTTGCATTGCAGGGAGTGTAAGTTGTCTCTCAGGATGTCAGTCAGTGGTGTCCTGCTGTTTGTTGGTGCACAGTTGCCAGCAGGGCCTTGTGCTCCCCACAGCAGTAGCCAGTGTCAGCCATCTTGTGAGTCCTCCACTTCCTGTGATGTGAGCATGGTTCAGGGTGGTGTTGATGGGACAGTTGTGGGGGTGACCAATATCAGTGACTACGACTCCCAACATGCTATTGCCTCCACCCCCCTTCCCAGCATGCCCATGCTTCCTTCCTTTTGACTCTGCTTCCCTGTGGTGTGGGCTGGCTGTGCTGACAGGATGGCTGGGAGTGTTGTCCTGGCAGTTGTTTGGCTAAAAGTCCCAAGAGTGTCCCTGTGCTTCACACAACATAACCCAGGGTGGTGGTTCTTTGTGGGATCTTGTGTTAGGCTGGGGGCATTGCATTCTACCAGGTGGGTTCTGTGGAGTTTGTGTTGGGGTGTGTGTGAGGGGAGGTGCTTGTGACTATGGTCAGTGCTGCAAGTCCTCCTTCCCACCCAGCTAGCCAGATATCCCACCATGGAACGTGCTTGCATTGCAGGCAGTGGGAGTTGTCTCTCAGGATGTCAGTCAGTGGTGTCCTGCTGTTTGTTGGTGCACAGTTGCCAGCAGGGCCTTGTGCTCCCCACAGCAGTAGCCAGTGTCAGCCATCTTGTGAGTCCTTCTCCACTCCCTGTGATGTGCGCATGGTTCATGGTGGTGTTGATGGGACAGTTGTGGGGGGGCAATATGTGTGACTGCGACTCCCATGATGCTATTGGCTACACTGACTTGGCCAGCATACACAGAATTCCTTCCTTTGAGTGGTCTTCACTGTGTGTTGGTGTTGTTGTGGTGGCTACATGTCTGGATGTGTTTGTTAGTTCTATTTGTGCCACTGCCTAGCTGTAGTTGTAGTTGTTTGTACATGATGGCACAGTTGGATGTGACTTTTTGATGGCATGTGTTGTGTTTATCTGACTGACATACACATTTTGGGATGATTCTGTTCTGGTTGCTGTGTAATTGCTATGAGTGCATGGTTTGACTCTCCCCTTGACAGTGATGTGTGTGTGTTTTGTGGCAGTATATTGTGTACATTTGTTGTGTACTCACCAGGCTCTGGGATGTCCTCTAGTCCATATACGATCACTGGCGGAAGGATGGCCCGCACCTTCTCCTCCCAGGGCCTGAGGTATATTGGCTTGGCAGGAGGGCCACTGCCGGTGTGTTGGCTGTTGATGTAGTCTTGCTTCAGCATTTTCCGTACCCTCCTGCGCACGTCATACCACCTGTTCTGGATGTCCGTCTTTGTGCGCCGACATGGTGATTGGGCGTTCACCCTGTTGATAATCCTCTCCCACATCTTGGTTTTCTGCGACATGGGGGTCTGTTGGACCAATGTGCCAAACAGCTGTGGCTCCACCCTGAGGATCTCGTCTACCATGACTTCCAATTCACTATCTAGGAACTTGGGATTCTTCTTGGGGGGCATGGTGATGGTTGGTGATGGTGGGTGATGTGTGTGTTGGTGTGCAGGTGAGGGTGTGTGAGTGTGTGTTTTGCTGGGTGTATGTGAGGTAGGTATTTGTTGGTGTGCTGATGGTCTGTGGCTTGTGTGAGGGATGAGCTGTGGGTGTGTGGTTGCTTTCTCTTGGGTGCTGGCAGTGGAATGGCATTTGCAAGGGCTCATGGTAGTGATTTGTGTCCTTTATATAGGTGGAGTTGTGGGTGTGTCTTTGTTCTCTGTCCCCACCCCCAGTATTTATTGGCTTGGTAATTGCTTGTTTGGCCTTTTTTGGGTGATTTTTCCTTTGTGCTGTTTGTGTATGTTGGAAACGTTCTTGTGACCGAGTCGGACCCTGCATTGGTCTCGTACGGTGTTCTCCGTTTCGTTCACGCTGTGTTTGTGCAGTTTTCTATGCTGCGTACGCGTCGGTCGCGGTGTATTGTGTTGCTTCGGCTCGGTTTTGTATGCGTGTCGGTCGTACGGCTTGGCCTCCATCCGACTCGCTCGTGGTTTTTGCGCCTTGCATCGTACTTTGCGGTTTGGAGTTCGCGTGTACGTTTCGGTCGGATTTGTTCCGGGTGCGTGTCGGTCGGTTGGATTCGCGTGTTTTTCCGGCCGGATTGCTGCTTTCCGTGCGGCTCGGTCGGTCGACTTTGTTTCGGTACGTGTCGGTCGGATTTTTCGCGCCTTGCAACGTACTTGGCGTGTCGTGCGCCACGGGTACGTGTTGGTCGGTATTTTTTCCGGATCCGAGTCGGTCGGTGCTTTTTCCGGCCCGAATCGGAATCGACCCCTAATTCTCAAAAGTGCATTGAGCCTGCCTAGTTATAAATATGCCCGGTTTAGAACGGATGTCGAATACATTCAAAAATGTTATTTCCTTAGTTTTGAATTATGTCACTGACTTAATAGAGCACAGAGGTAAATGGTGAGCATTCTGTAGTTCACACACCAAAGAATGGATTAAATTCTAAACAAGTGGGAGGGGAAGAACCATATTTACCTGTTTTGAATTCAAACTTTTATACTCTTTCTGGACCAAAAGAAACCAAGAAATTCAAGCCAAAAACCCTGATACCACATTTGTCTTGAATTTTGTCCGTCTGGAGCTCCTGTAAATTGTGTTTTGGCCCCTGGATCCCAAATCTGTCTGTAGCTGCCATGTTTTCTCAGATTTGAGCCCTTTTGAACTCGGACTAGTGCTATCAAACCTAGTGGAATCCAAAGCCGGATACAGTGCCCATGCTCGGTCCAAGCCACCTGGTCAAGATTTTTGACTTCCACATTTTTTTTTAAGTCCCAAGTAGAGCCTTCATTGGACAAATCCCCATCTTTTATCTCACCATGAGTTTTCAAAAACCAGCTAACGGAGCTCCCTGGGTCCCAGTCAGTTTTTAGGTAGAACCTATTTTTACAGACTCATTATTTTCTGTTTCTGATTTTTAATGTAATGATTTTGTTAATTTTTTGTCTTGCAGATTCTTTTAATCATTGTGGTCACAGTTGGCTTTATGGTGATACTTTTAACAGTTAATTTTGACTGATGTTACTTTTTAATATTTATCCATAATTTGTTTTCATTGTATTTTTTAATTTAACATGAATACTATTATTTTTTGGGGTGTGTTTTGATTCGTGACTAGATCCCGTAGATTTTAGCATTGCGTTTAACCATTAATTTTCGTTGGTGTAATTTCTTTACTAATTTTGATTTATAGTTTGATCCCAGTCGTAACCATTCAACCTTTTTTTAACATGTTGTTTTGATGTTGACGTTTCTTTTTACTTTTATATTTACATTATTTTTGTGGCACCTTTTTACCCTTGAATGCTTCTTAGTGTTATTTTTCTCTAGGCTATGACTTTTAAACCCCTTATCTGATTTTTGTGACTTTTGTCTTATTTTTCTTATTAAACTTTTGTATTTTATATAAATAGGTTGCATACATTGACATTTTTTACTTTGTTTAGAAAGAGTGGCTGTTACATTGTACAATTAACTCCTTATATCCTGTATATACAAGGCCATTGTGCTACAATATAAAAAGGGGCCTGGGGCAGAAGTAATGTCATATACAACTATAAGTGTGATCAACATCGATTGCAAGATATTCTCTCCTACAAGTCTCTGGGCCATAAATTACTGAATAAATGAGGAACAGAAGTTGTAAAAGGAGGCTGTGGGTAAAAAAGATGAGCTGTAAATGAGATCAACCTATTCAACATCATCGAATGCATTTGCTCCAGTATCCATAATGTTGGGCCTAAGTGGTGGGCCTTAAAAAGAAGATGAGCCAACCTCGTGACAAAGGCAAAACACATCTCTATGTGAGCCAAGAGCTGATAAAGACTGATATAACCAATATTCCACTCTAGGTGAGTACTAAGGCAGCTAGGAGGGTATCATTATTGAGCTTACAATGCTGCATGGGTGTAAAAGTAACGATCAGGCCACACTGATGTCTTAAAAAGCATAAATGAGATAAATTACTGGACGCACGAGCCCCCAGGGAATTCCACATGGCATGCTCAAGACTTACCATCATCGAGTGGACATGGTGGCACTCTGTGAAGAGTCTGAGAAGGTTGAGATGGAGAAGCTTCTCCACAACTGTTTAAAGGAGCTGAACAAAATGACCCAGGAGAGGGACTGAAACTTTCCCTGTCATGAATATCCACAAAGCTGGATCAGGGTCCCTTGTTCCTAAACAGGTGTTGATGTACCCCCAGCCCAGACTACTGGGTCAGTGAAACTGATTCACACTCCATTGTTCAAGTGGATGATTTAATTGCTTAAGTTGGGATCTGGGCCTGAAACTGATACACACCTCATTCTAACAGCTGATTAATTAATTGACAGGTTGGAGTCTGCCCTGCTCTTGATCACATTCAGTCAAGGTTTCGCACATTGTCCCATTCCTGATGGAAACGAAAAGACTACATTTTCAATCCCAGATGGACTGTTCTAGTCCTGGTTCACACCCTTCAGGTGAGTTATACACAAGTCACTTTCCAGGGATTGGTGAATCATGTCCTGTTCACTGTGGATGCTTTCTGTGTACCATCCCTGGATCACAGTGTTTGTCAATGTCAACTCAAAGAATCACCTGATCTACCACAAAAACATGCTACATGCACTGCATTGGTCTAAGCTCCCTGACACTGTATTTCAATGGCCCATCAAGCAGCTATACATCGTGCACAGCTGGTGCATGGGGAAAAGGTCCAAGTTCACTTGGTTAAAACCAGGCACCCCTACACTGGGAGACTCCCATCCGCAAGCTCTACGTGGGCATTTTTCCCTCATTGTGCACTGTTATTTCTTCGCGGGGATGAGGAGAGTTGCATTTGAGAACTTGAAAGCTGTCTGAGTCACCAGTGTTGAAGGCACTGAATTTCTGTCAGCTCTTCATCCTACAGGCAAACATGTCCAAATCCTACTGGTCCAACTTTGTGAAAAGGCTGATAGTATCTGGTGGCCTCTATCCTTCACTGTTTGTTGTCCAAAGCGCAGAACAGGAAAGCCGTTATCAATGCTATATTTTTATCTGGTCTTGGAGTAGGTTCGAACACTACCCATTTGTGTCAACCTACACTGTCTAGACTGATGATCGTGAAAAAGAACCATCCCAAATTATGGGCCACTTACCTCCAGAGATGCACTTCAGTGCAGAACACAAGGCAGGTCCTTCAATGGAAAACGAATAGACTTTCAAGGATGTTCCATTCCATTTTTAGTGGTTTCCCAATCAGATGGGAAATTTTGCTCCTTATGCTGGTAATTCAGATACTATCCCCCTTATGTATGCTTATGATATAGATTTAATTGATTCAACATTTTTGGCCTGCAAGAGCAAATAAGGAGATTATATGGATGAGCAATCAACTTTAAAAAAAAAATGTTTTTATTATAATTTTTTTAACACATCTCAACAAATCAATATAAAATGAAAACATAAAAGCCAGCCGGCTTAAGACAGAGACAAAATAGCAGTAGGCGGATAACATAACACAGGTACAGCTAGTAACGATGGTAACTGCGCCATGCCCAACAGAGGAAGAGCAGTATCATAGTTAAAAGACAAAGGCAAGGGAGCTAACACAAATGAGATATACAAATCAAAGAAGTACTCAAGCAAAACCGCCCTCCCGATGCAACAAACATGCACAGACCCCTGGTTTCCCCATCCATAACAGATGGAGAGAAGTAAAGAAATTAAACAGAAAGAAGAATATGTAACTTAAGAGAGCCAGCTGGGGCCGGGCTCTGTGCTCCAGCATCCGAGGCTGGTGCAGAGCCATCGTGGGGGAACAATCAACTAGTACCTGGCCCCCACGATCCATCTGCGGGCAAGCTAACAAGATTGCATCCCATGCAGGCAAAATCAGAACCTTCCAAACCCCCCAAGCTTCTTCCCTATGACTCGCCTCCCTTTCACAGTCTGCCCACTTCGTCAACTCTCACCACCAATGGTAAACATCTGGACCCCGGACTTTCCAACACAGTCAATTGCCTGCGGACAAGAATTAAGGCCAGATCTAAAAACCTATCAGTAGCCTGCCTTGCTGCTGAATGTTCATGAAGGCCTAGGAGCCACAAAGAAGGGCTCAGAAGAAATTCTCTGACTTGGCCCCCCGAACCACCTGGAGATCCATCGTCCCATAGGGCAGTAGGATCTGGCAAAACCAGACCATGTGGAAGAAATCTGCGTCCTCAATGTTGCAACAGGGACACTCCAAGGCCGCAGCAGGAAACATACCATATATATGGTGGGGAGTCATACAGGCTAGATGTAGATAAAAGAAATATATGAGTTTGAAGCTAGATATTTTAGAACTGGATTCCAGGACACTCCTCCATGAGGAATCTGTGATAGGCGACCCTAGATCTGCCTCCCAACGTGATTGGAGAGATGCGAGAGATGGACGTGCCCCCTCCAGTAAGGCCCTATAAAGTAACGTGACTGCTTTCATTCGACCTGTATTAAGGAAGAGATGATGTAGGCAGTCACGTTCCGGAAGTTCCGCAACACCAGTACGCCACCACTCCTGTATCTTACGTGATAAAGCACCATGGAGGATGAAATAGCCCAGTGGTATTTCATAGGATTCTCGGAGGTCTGAAAATGGACACAATCCCCCCCGCATAAAGATCACCTAGGAAATTAATCACTGCTGCCTGCCACTCATGGAGACCCAACCACCCTCCCGGACCACCCCACTGCCAGATTACCACAAGAGGAAGCTCATGGGAGTACAGGGTTGGCATACGAGTCTATCGCAGGGCACAAGCTCAAACATACCACGCAGTCAAAACCAGGATGTTTGAGTCCGCACTCTGGAAGCATGAGTGGGCTTCAGAAGGAAACCCAACAGGCAATCCCTTAAAGGAGAGCCACACTCAGCAGTTCCCACACCTTCCCATAAAAAGGCTGGTAGGCGCAACATCCAATGGAGCCGCGCTGCAAGGTTGTATAATTCCAAGTCGGGTGCAGCGAGTCCTCCCTCAGTCACGGGCAACCGCAACTTCCAGAGGGCTATACGGTGATGCGAAGTGCTCCAATAAAGAGAAAGAAGCAGGCTATCTAGCTCCCGAAAGAAATGTGGGGGCAACTCCTACGGAAGTGCCACAAACAAGTAAAGAAGTTACTGTAGTATAATCATTTTGGAAACATCCACAAGGCCACCGACCGATAGAGGCAATGTAGTCCAGAAGGTAAGCCAGCCAGCACATGTGCAAAATTCCCTTCATACAGCAAATCTGGGGAGCGGTTAACAGCCACTCCAAGGTACCGTACAGTGTCTTGTTCCCGTTGGTGCCATGAGTCAGAGGCATCCCCCCTCAAGGGATAAGCACATGACTTGGCCCAATTGTCCTCAAGACCAGAGTGAGCTCCGAAGTCGACAGCTCCTCCGCTGCTGCTAGTAGGTTGACGTCTCTTCCCCTAAGGTACAACATGTTGTCAGTGTACAGAGAAAGGAAAATACAGTTAGAGGAAATGCTCAGGCCCTGCTAGTGTAGTCGTCAGCGAACTGTGCAGGCAAAGGGCTCCATAGCCACTGCAAATAATAAATGTGACAGGGGCAATGCTGCTGAGCACCCCACTCCACCACAAAGGACTCCTATACCAAGCAATCAGTACGAATCCTGGACAGGGGGCCAGAATAAAGAAGCTTCATCCATTTGACGAAGAGCACACCCAAGCTCATGCTAAGCATTGTAGCATACAGGAAGTCCCAGCAGAGAACGTCAAACGCCTTCCTAATGTTGTCTATGATAACATGAGCCTCCAGTGGGAGATGCTCCCGACGGTCCAAGGCCAGAAACTATTGCCGGATATTAGATCCTGATAGTGCTGCAGGAACAGTGCATTGATCTCCTCCTGCGTGAATATATCATACCCTGAAGGACCACATACCTGAAGTATAGAATGACCGCTCTTGACATCCCGCAACAGCCAAGCCAACATTTTGCCCGTCTTATCCTGTTCTGCATGTGCCCTAGCCGTATACGCCAAATAATTGAATCGGCGTAGGCACTCCATGAGCTCAAACAGCTTCTCCTCCTCCTCCGGCAGGTGCCCCCCTACCATCCGGGGTCCTGTCCAGCCCACTCTAAAGGTCATCCAACACCGCCTCCTGCCGTCGAATGTTGGAAAGGAGCTGAGTGCGAACCTCCACTTTGATAGATATATAATATCCCAGAATCACCACCTTCATAGCCTCCCACTCCACTGCGACCAACGAGGCCAAACCAGCGTTATCAGTCCAGTACTTGGAAATGTATTCCCCCAGTGAAACCTGGAAGGCCTGATCATCCAAAAGAGCTGGGTCAATGCACCAGGCAGGCACACTAGGCCTAGAGGAGGACTATTTGAATGTTCCCAGCATAGGAGCGTGGTCAGACTACGTTTTCATCTGAAATTCCCGTCCTACCACTCAGCCACAATGAGCCCTACATCTATAAAGCCTGTCAAGGCAAATCTCAAGTAGTCCAGAGTGGTAGGAGTACACACGATCTTCTGGGTGACGAACCTGCCAACAATCGACTAGATCCCACTGTCCAGACCACAAACGGGCCGATTCAGCCTTCCCGCAGGCGCACCACGTAGGGGTGGATGTGAGCGATCTTGGCTTAAGTCCTTACCACAGTCAACCCCCACCACCCTCCAATAGAGGACCATAAGAGACAGCAGTGGAGCCACGCTGGTAAGGAATGTTGATTGATACATGTTCGATGCATAAATATTTAAGAAGACAACATCCCTGCCATCCAGACTCCTCAATACGAAGAAATAACGACCCTCCAGGTCTGTAACCAACCTATGCATGTGAAAGGGGACACCAGGTCTGATCCAAATAAGAGTGCACTGAGAAAAGGCAGAGTAAGAAGGAGCATGGAGCTGGCCATGCCACTGTCCCCGAAGAGTGTGGCCCTCAGTTTCAGTAAGGTGGGTGGGTCTTCTTAAGAAATGCAACATGGACCCCCCCCCCCGCCGTTTCAAAAAGGACAATACATTATAATGCTTAGAGGGAAAAGAAAGGCTTACCTTGCGAAACCATGCATAAAAAAACAAAAACAAAAAGAACCACCCATAGGACCCACTGGGAAAGGAAACTCATAGAACCAAGCGGGCCCTAATGCAACAAGCATACAGCGCCACAGCCTCATATGTACCGGCAAACAAACAAATAAAAACCAAAATATGAAATAAAAACCCCAACAGTTCCCCCAACCACAGTTCCCCAAACCCCACATGGACTGAGACATGTAGCCATCCTGTCAAAACAACCCCATACATAGGTCCCAGAAGTAACCAACTAAAGGCCAGAAGGCCAACGAGATCCATAACAAAAGAGTAAATGTGGGGAGAGAGCTGCCAGCAAGAGGTGGAAACCAACACTCAAGGAAGAAAGTAAGGCAATAGAATACGGCTCACAAGCACCCCTCCCACCAGGACCCTCACAAACCCCTAAGGAGAAAAGAAACATTAATACAGAGCCAGCAAACCATCCTGCCTCTGAAACACTGTGCATAAACAAGGCAAGACACTCCGGTCAGGTCCAATGAAGCATATCAAACCAATTCGTTCACGAACCCAGAAGTGACCCCAGGCAGAATGTTCTCAAGACCAGGAGTGGTGGACTCCTCGGAGTCCGAAGGGGAGGAAAGGCTCACAGATGGCGCAGGCTTCTCAAGGTCTCTACTAGGTACCAAAGTTGCAGCAGTCTCAACCGCACTCGACTGTTCCAGCGTCACCTGTGTCTTAGAAGGGCGTGCCACCCATCATCGCCGAGAACGTTGGTGCTGGGGATACCTAGATTGGTTAGGTCCAGACGACTCAGGCTACACCACGCCCTTGTCGTAGAGTTCGATCCAATCCTAGGCCGCAGACGGATCTGTGAAAAAATGCACCTTATTCTTGGACTAGGCCCGCAAGTGAGCAGGGAAAAGCAAGGAGTACAGCAGGCCCATGTCATGTAGTCAGGGTATAGGGACACTTTGGCATTGTCCACTACAAATGGGCCATGTAAATGGGACTGCTGCAGAAGATGATCCCAGTCCCAAAAATGCAGGAGACTGGCCACCACAGGACGCAGCAGGACCCCAGGATGAGGTTCCCACGCTGGCACCTGGTGCACACGTTCTAAGGTTGGAGAGACCTTTGGGGGCTGTGACATCCTGGAGCCAGGTCTCGAGGAAAGCCAGCAGGGAGCCCCCATCAGAATGTTCAGGCATCCCCACAATACGGATGTTATTACACCAATCCCGAACCTCCTGGTCATCCAAGAAGGGTTGCCAAGTGCTTAGTCTGTGCCTCAAGAGCAGTGATATGAAGATCTGTCAACTGAGCAGCTGGAGCTAGTGTCTGCACTGAGTTCTCCAGAGCAGCAACCCGTTTTAATCTTCTGCGAATACTCACGGATCTGACCCAGCTCAACAGAGAGGGAGTAAATTTTGACCTCCAATTTTCTCCAGAAGCTTCCATGTCAGCCAGAAGTTTCTCGAGCTTGCTGTCCATTTATGCTGTGTCTCCGCTGTGAGCACCCTGCTTGATCACCTGTAGGGGTGCTCACGGCCTCACCAAGATATGGCATAGACCCCCAGAAAGCGCAACAAGCAGAGACACAAAGGGGCATATCTACAAGGCCCGGCGTTAAAATTATCGCCGCTTTAGCGTCCGTTTTCGGGCGAAAAGCGGCGATAATTTTATCGCCCTATCAGCATGGACACGCTAACGCGTGAATCCATGCCTTAGCGCCCATTTTCTTTGCGCCTCGCCTCGCATCGCTAATGAGATGCGAGGTAGGCGTTCCGACTGAAATGCAGCGAAAATGATCGCTAACACAGCTTCTCCCTATCAACAAGGGAATCGATAACCCGCCTAGCGACATGAAAGTAGCGCTAACCGGGTTTATCGCCAGTTCCTAACACCTGCTAAATTCCAGACTTACCTATATGTATCATGGGAGGTGGATTGTAAAGCTAAGTCCACATCTCCCTATCAACAATGATTTCCCTATCGCTGTTCTTTATCGCTGGAAATCAAGCGATATTCCCGCTTATCGCCGGGATTCCTATCGCCTCGGCGATGCGCGTTGTTAATAGCGCGCTAACCGGGCGATAGAATCCGGCGATAGACGGCGATAGCAATGTTCACGCTAAACGCGGCCAGCGATAATTATCGCTGCCGCTTGTAGATATGCCCCAAAGAGAGTAACCAATTCCCCCAGTGGCACAAAGGGGGACAAATCAACAAACGTCTAGGGTATCGGAAAGGAGGGCAGGAGAACCCAGATTCAAGTGAGGTGAATGCCCCGCAAGAGGGCATATCGATCACCCACCTCCAAGCAAAGTAACAGCGGCATGCAAGTAATGTCTCTGGACGCTTGCAGAGTCCTCTACAATATACACCATAACGTGCTGGCCCCCATCCAGGGCACAGCATGGGGCCTTATCGCCCGCAGTCCAGCACTCCACTAATGCCCAATAGGGAAGAGGTCAGCAGTCAGATACTGGAGCTTAGGAGCTCCTCGGGCGTGGGGGGAACAAAACGAATAACTCCTGAGACCTGGGATGTCCCCAGAAATAGACACTGCATGTTGTGGTGGGTCCACTTCACAAATTCAGGGCTTTGCTGCCCCCAGCTCAGCTTTCACCAGAAGGTCTCTAAGCGCTGTAACATAAATCAGAAGGTCCAGAATCCTTTCGCGCAGCTATACTCAACACACAGCGGAGTAAACTTATCCAAACGCCTCTGTGAACAGGATGGTCTTAAGTCTCCTCCGGAACGGTAGTAACCTGACTTCCTTACGCATACCGTCCGGTAGCTTGTTCCAGATCTGGGGGATAGTAACTGAAAATGCCCGGCCCCCTAGAGTAGTTCTATTAAAACGTGGGCAGACTAACAAGCTAGACTCTGACGACCGGAGACAGCGTCCAGGCGCATAAGGCCTCAGGCGGTCTTTGATGTATTTGGGTGCCTCTCCATACTGAGATTTGTGTGCAATGCACAGTCCCTTAAATCTAACCCTTTGCTTAATGGGAAGCCAGTGTAACTGTTGTAGCAGAGGGGTGGCATGGGCTCTTCTTGGCAATTTATAAATCAACCTTGCCGCATCGTTCATAACCACTTGGAGTTCCCCAGGAGTTTTTCGGAAGCCCAGTTTAGACTGCATTGCCTAGTCTAAGCGTGACAAGATTAATGCCGTCACGACCGTCTGCATGGTGGAGAAAGACAGCAAAAAAGAAAGTAGCAAACCACCTTTCACCTACATTTGTCCTACCTTGCTCTGCATAACGGTTCTAGCACTGACCTTTTACCCAGTTATGTACTGAATAAATGTCGATCGGTTTCCTTGAAACTATCCTCATTTATTATGCATGAGGATTCTTCGAAAAGTCCCCTGCACATGCCGTACATAGCAGGATTTGCATACTTTGTATATTAGTCATGGTCATTTTCATCCAAGGGTGATAGAACTACTGGTATTGATTTAGGCTCATTTACATAATCGTACTCACAACATATCGATTGTGGTAGGAACCCTGAGGCAATCTTTATGATATAAAAGAACCATACCTTCCCTAGATAGACAGCGGAGAAGCTTCCACACTGACACAAGACACTGAGGTCCAGGTCTGCAGAAGCTACACTACGCGGTGGTCTGACATCCTTTGCGCGGGTGTCCAACTCAAGACCAAGACTGGCTCCTTCGTTCTCTTCCATCAGGTAATGGAGTTGGTTCTTTCCTAGGGGATTCTTAGCTTTACACCCACATACATGCTAGGTACACTTACGTACACTTAGGTAGGGTCAGCATCGTTGGAGTACGCTTGAATACTGCCATGCATATATGCCTGCATATATTCACTGTTTTAGCACCATGGTAGAATTCTATCTTCTATTAACTCTGTTGGTGCTTGTAATCTTATACATGTGCTTCTGTCTAATAATTGTCGCAGCAAACATGTTTTATAATAGAATGACGCTGGTTCAATAAATACTTATTGAAAACGACCCCATCATTTCATCAGTGTTTCTCTCCGAGACTAAGTGAGTACGATTGACTGAGCAAAAAGTACTGTACTGTTTCCTCGATCCCTGAAGGATCATGGGTTGTCATGTTCGATAGTTAACAGAAACTATTCGCTCCTTGGTAACGTTAGGGGGCTTATGGTGGCACTGTGAGCTAGCTGGTCTAAAGGCAAACATATCCTTTGGGGGTGTCTGGAATCAGTCTGGACACCAATCCCTCAGTTTATGTTGTCTAAACGCGCAGATCCTATGCACTTTTGGGAACTACACGACACAAGTAAACCAAGCGATACAAAAGGGGGTGATGGACAGAACGTTTGAGCCAATCAAACACTCACCCCCAGTCAACTGATCTGGGTTTAATCCATCATCATTCTTTAGCTCACTCCACCACCCCAGTTCAGACATGGCCATATGCAAATCAGTCTGACCCTGTGCCTCATGGGAACAGTCCAGCACGAACTGCCAAGCCATGTCTTCCCTGGACCGGAAACAAGCATCCTAGGACCGGTTTCTGGCATTCCAGCCGTCATCAGCCAGGCTTGCTTGAATCCAGTGGCAAAGTGAGCAAGGGACCCACGTCTGGGCATACCCCCGCCAACTTAGGGCGAACAAAGCGATACAAAAGGGGGTGATGGACAGAACGTTTGAGCCAATCAAACACTCACCCCCAGTCAACTGATCTGGGTTTAATCCATCATCATTCTTTAGCTCACTCCACCACCCCAGTTCAGACATGGCCATATGCAAATCAGTCTGACCCTGTGCCTCATGGGAACAGTCCAGCACGAACTGCCAAGCCATGTCTTCCCTGGACCGGAAACAAGCATCCTAGGACCGGTTTCTGGCATTCCAGCCGTCATCAGCCAGGCTTGCTTGAATCCAGTGGCAAAGTGAGCAAGGGACCCACGTCTGGGCATACCCCCGCCAACTTAGGGCGAACAAAGCGATACAAAAGGGGGTGATGGACAGAACGTTTGAGCCAATCAAACACTCACCCCCAGTCAACTGATCTGGGTAAACCAAGGGCCTCCCCCAACAAGAAGAAGAACGTAGGCTGCACCAGGCCCGCAAACAAAAACTCACAGCGTGGCCACAAGTAGCCCTGAAAGCGGCTTTGATAAACTGGGCAGGGCCACAGGTCCATGTACCGGCTGCAGTAATGGTGAAAGCAAAGTCGCGGGCAGCTCCCGGGCCTGTGGGCCCCCACAGAGAGTCCAAAGAAGAGGGACACCCCCCCACAAGAGTTCACCGCCGTGTGCACTAACAGAGCGGCCGCCACGAACAAAGTAGGTCGCCATTTTGTAGAAAGGCATCATTGCTGCTGTCAGGAGAGCGCAGCGGCCCCACGAGCCAAATTCAAAGCCCCGGAGCACCGCAACCAGATATCCGAGGTCTCCTATGCATCAGAGAGCCTCCCCTGTGGAAGTGGGGAGGCAGTGGCTGCTGTGAAAGTCTGGGGAGATCGCGGGGAGCAGGGAGCTCCGTCGCTCGCGTTTTCAGGGCATGGCGGCTGGCTCCGCCCCATGGGTGAGCAATCAACCTAAAATCAGTATTTGAATTATAAAAAGTGTACTCTTTGAGAAACAAAGGTGATCAAACAATTAGCGAGCTAACAGGTGTTGCCTTTTGGGATGTATTAGCTTTGCCAATGGTTTTAGCTATACAGCACAGCATCCCTGATGCCTGCCCCATCATGCACAGGCACAAAGCATATGTGTGCCTACAAAATTATGTGGCAGCTTTTTTTGTTGTTGTTACTGATCCGAGTTGGACTGGTAACTAAAAAGAAAGGATATATCATTAAAATGGTCTCTTTTTTTTAAAGTGAGGGAAAGCAAACCTCGGGGTTGGGGGTCAGGAGCAGAAGCAACACAGGGACAAGGTATGGAAGCAACATGAGGGCACCAGTGGAGGGCCGGGTTTTTAAAGCAGATGGGGAATAAACATGGGGGCAGAAACAACACGGACATGGGTGGGGGAGGAAGCAACACAGGAGACAAGGGGGGAAGACACGTGTGTCGGGAAGCAACACAGGGCCGCAGGTGGGGGGGATGAAAAGGGCGAAAGAGAGCAACATGGAGCTGGTAATGAGAAAGCACATGGGTGAGAATGAAATACTGGTGAGTGGAAGAGAAGCACATGAGCGAGTGAAAGGGAAGACGGAGTGCATGGTGGAGGGGGAGATAATCACATGAGGAAGAAAGCAGAAAAACACATGCACTCATATAGAGTGCTTAAAAAATAAGGAAAAAAGTAGCACCTCAAAAAATGAGCACTGGAAGGACTCAATAGAAGCAAGCAAATGAGTGTGGCAATGATGCCAACCAATGGAAAGCAATGGGCGGGCTCTAAACCCACTGTAAGATAACAATATATCTTGAAACAGTAAGCTCATGTGCTGTCTTAGGGGAGGCCTAAAAATTACTGTAATGGAGCAGAGATTGCAAGAGTAAAACCTACAAGGGCTACAATGTGGGAGAGGTTGGATCTTAAGATAAGCATTTAGGGAGCTTAGCTTCTTCCGACTGAGCAGCAATGAAAGAGCTTAAGTATTTTCATATAAGGCTTTTGAGACATTTCATGCCTTTTGTTATAACGGTCTACTTAGCCAAGTTAGTCCCTCTAATTATCTTTGCCTCTAATATGTGGGGATGACAGGCCTTGCATGATAATAGATCGTCTAGAGGGAAAAGGTGGAGTAGTTTATCCCTTCAACTTTCTCGGCGACCTCCAAGTTGGCCAAAAATAGAGAGCTCTGCCTTTTTACTTTATCGAACTCTGATAAAAAAGGTTTATCTTCCCTGCCAGGTCTTTATATTTACAGAGGAATGCTACTTTGACTTGGAACACTGTTTTGAAGAGGAAGGTGCTTGGGAGAATGGAATTGGTTATAAAATGAGGGGCCGGTTGTTGACGGACCTGAACAAACTTAATGTCCCAACTTAGGTCTTCTCAGATATTTCACATGGACTGTTTAACAATAATTGGCAAAACAAATAGATTGTGCCTTTTCAACATATTTGCTTTGGAAATGGTTTTGCCAATGCTATGCAGCATTGGGAAAAATAAATGCTACTTACCAATGCTGTGCAGCATGAGCAGATAAAAAATGAAAAAGAGCCGAAGACATGTATGCATGTGTATGCATCATAGTATCAGACTACAGGAGGTAGCCCATATACCCTGAAGAGACTAGGGCAATCATCTATATCATAAAACAGTGTCTCAAAAGGGTGTAAATTGAAGGTCAGTTACACATAGCACAACTAGTTGCTGAGAATAGAATCAAAAGGGGGGAAAACCAGGGAGACAAATTGTTTTTGTAACATAAATTGTATTTTAGTGAATATACACATTTAACATATTAAGTATCATATAATCAAACGTATGGGAGGCACTGCGTTACATTGAATGACATGTAACCTGTGGGATACTGTGTACATGTGCTTGTGAGGGGCTGTGACGGTGCAAGTGACACGTGAGGAAGTATGTATAGAAGGGGGCGCAACAAAAAGCAAGTGAAAGTAAAATATTTTACATAGTTAGGACACCCAAACAATAAATGGTAGAAAATGCAAATTAATCAAGTCGGGTATCCTTGATGGGGGTGCTGAGAATTCCGCTGTAAAAAGTCGACGGCGTTTCGGCCTGTAGAGGTATTTAGACCATTATCAGGACCAGGTTACTTATTTATATGGGAGTGCTGAGGATGAAAGGATATACATATATCTATATACATGTGATCACTCATGGTGGACCAAGAAGAAGAGAAATAAAAGGGAAAAAGTATAAGAACTAATTAAAAATGAACCCAAGTAGGGGTGCGGGACAGGGAAACGATGGGTAGCGGCAGACAATTACTGCGTTGACTAGGCTCGAAGAGAAGAATAGTGCAAAAAAGCACTGGACCCACTGGGGGGGCGACTTACGCAAACGTGCGCACTGTAAAAAATCCAGGTGGGATGCTGTCAATTTCCGGATGCAGCAAGGTATCAAGGCAATTGAGATGGGACCTGCGAAGGTTCTATCTGGGGGGAGAAAGGAAGGAATGAGCGGGGGTGGAACGGGGCCCGAGGTGCAGAGGGAGAAGGAAAAAGGGAAAGAAGGGGGGGGAGAAACTTACTGGGAGGGACGTAGTTAGAAGTCCCAAGGAGGGAACGGGAAACGATCATTCTGACACTTGCCAAACGGTGCGTGAGGGCGCCGTAATGCGGGGTTACAGCCCGTGAAGGTCAGCCAGGGTGGAAGGTTGGAGCTGGAACAGCAAGGACTGCGTATGAGGGTGCGGGCGGGCAGAAGGTATGCCTTCTGCCCGCCCGTGCCCTCAAACGCAGTCCGTTTGGCAAGTGTCACTCTCCCCCATCCCAGCAACCGTAGCCCACTGCACATCCCGACGGGGTTACTTCCTGATCTCCAGATGGGTCCCCTCCTTGCTCATACTTACACAGCCTCATGGCTCCCAGCCCCGCACCTGTGGTTTCAGCACATACTCTCGGAGCCCGGCCCCCCGTAGTATTTACACAGCCCCCGGTACCACTCCTACACCACACTGGCCCCTAGCAATATGTTTCCCTCCCACACTCCCGTCTATGCAGGTGGCAACGCCTGCCCCCTTGACTTTTCCTTGTTTCCTGACTTACCTGGCCCGATCTTTTGCTTTCCAGGTAACTTAACCAGCAGCCCTTGGGTTATCACGACTGTGAGCGTTTCCCGTTCCCTCCTTGGGACTTCTAACTACGTCCCTCCCAGTAAGTTTCCCCCCCCCCTTCTTTCCCTTTTTCCTTCTCCCTCTGCGCCTCGGGCCCTGTTCCACCCCGCTCATTCCTTCCTTTCTCCCCCCAGATAGAACCTTCGCAGGTCCCATCTCAATTGCCTTGATACCTTGCCCCACCCGGAAATTGACAGCATCCCACCTGGATTTTTACAGTGCGCACGTTCGCGTAAGTCGCCCCCACCCCCTCTCAGTGGGTCCAGCGCTTTTTGCACTATTCTTCTCTTTGAGCCTAGTCACGCGGTATTTGTCTGCCGCTACCCATCGCGTCCCTGTCCCGCACCCCTACTTGGGCTCATTTTTAATTAGTTCTTATACTTTTTCCCTTTTATTTCTCTTCTTCTTGGTCCACCATGAGTGATCACAAGTATATAGATATATGTATATCCTTTCATCCCCAGCACTGCCATATAAATAAGTAACCTGTTCCTGATGATGGCCTAAATACCTCTACAGGCCGAAACGCCGTCGACTTTTTACAGCGGAATTCTCGGCGCCCCATCAAGGATACCCGACTTGATAATTTGTATTTTCTACCATTTATTGTTTGGGTGTCCTAACTATGTAAAATGTTTTACTTTCACTTGCTTTTTGTTGCGCCCCCTCCTATCGGTGTACATACTTCCTCACGTGTCACTTGCGCAGTCACAACCCCTCACGAGCACTTGTGCACAGTATCCCACAGGTTACATGTCATTCAATGTAACGCAGTGCCTCCCATACATTTGATTATATGATACTTAATATGTCAAATGTGTATATTCACTAAAATACAATTTATGTTACAAAAACAATTTGTCTCCCTGGTTTTCTCCCCTTTTGATTCTATTCTCAGCAACTAGTTGTGCTATGTGTAACTGACCTTCAATTTACACCCTGTGTATGTCTCATGACACTGTAGGCCTGATTATGGGTCTGGTGGTCCAAGGACCGCCAGACTCGTGGGGGCGCGACGGTGGCAGTCCAGCCACCGCCGCACCGTTGGTCCGACCGCCCCATTTCAAGTTGGGCAGTCGGACCGCACTGGGGCCACAGCCACCAAAAAACCGCCATTCCCTGGAGGTGGCGCGGCGGTCAGAGGCCACAATTTGCTTGGCGGAACCGCCGCAGTCCCGCCAAGCATATTACGAGTTTCCTCTCCTCCGGTGGTGTCACGGAGGTTCCTCCTCAATGTACAACGTGGCGAAGAGGAAACAAAGAGGGCCCTACAGGGCACCCTGTGCCTTCACTGCAAGTGGAAGCACTGCACACAGGGGGCATAACATGTACCCCCCTTTGTGCATGCACACCAGTTCCTGCACAGCATGGACTTTTGAGTCCATGCCAGGCAGGAACCTTACTGTGCGGTCCCATTGTGGTGCCTTTTTCAAAGGCACCGCCGCCTTTGAAAGAGGCACCACTTCGGGACGGCCACACCGCCCGCCTGCCAGACCTCTTTAAAGTCGTAATCTAGGGGGTGGGTGGCGACGAGTCTCTGCGGTGCGGGGGTGCAGGGGTGGCGTACCACCTGCTCCCGCACTGCCGAAACTTGCACGTACACAGCATGACACCCTTTTCGTTTTTTTTTAATTTACCATTCCAGGATGGTGAATGCAACCTGGAGTGGTAAATTAAAAAAACTTTAAAAAAGAGAATTCTAAAAATGAAGTATCGAGGCAACAACCAGCAACATTTGAGCTCTCCAAAATATTTGAAAATAAATGTTTTTAAAGGACCAGGACAAGAAGGGTGTGGGAGCAATGGAGGAGAAAGAGGGGGGAGCGGCTGAAGAAGAAGTCAATGCAAGGGGGAGCCATGGGGAGTGGGTAGGGGAGCAACAGATGAGCGTGAGACAGGGAAGGAAATTAAGAAAAATAAGCAAAAAAAGAGCGTGCGGGAAGCAATGGGTGAGTAGGGTGTATGGGGAGCTGGGTGCAACACAGAGTGAGTGAGGCTGGGTGTTGGAGGGGGAAGCAGCCTGAGAGAGTGAGAGAGGGAGAGAGAGAGAGAGAGAGAGAGAGGGCGAGAGAGAGAGAGAGAGGGAGAGAGAGAAGAGAGAGTCTCATGGAGTGCTGAAAGAAAAAGAAAAGAGTCAATCATCAAACAGGACTTATAAAGCGTGTCTAATCACCCGTGAGGGTATCCAGGCCCTGAGAGCCTGCTGCTTTGGTAGGGTTCAGTTGAGTCCCTTCCTGAATTCCAACAGAGAGGATGAGGGTAAACAGACATAATATCGAATTTTTAATATCGAATTGCCAAAATATCGAGTTGTAAATATAGAATGGACAGAATATCGAATTGCCAAAATATAGTGGTTAAGAATATCGAAATTCAGGTAAGAAATATCTCTTGTCAAAATATCGACAGTCATAATATAGTTGTTAAAAATATCGAATTTTTTTATAGTGTTTTAAGTGTTAGTATATGTGTTAAAAGTATGTATTATTTTTGTAATGTATGTTTTAATTTTTTTAAGTAATGAATTTTATGTTATTTAATTTTTGCGTAATTTAATTCTGTAGCGGGTTGTGGGTTTATAGGGGAATAGGGTGGGAAGTAATTTAATTATAGTAAATTAAATATTAATTTTTAGGAATTATTAATTATATTTAATTTAATTTTGCGTTTTAGTTCTGTAGCGGGTTGTGGGTTTATAGGGGAATAGGGTGGGAAGTAATTTAAATTTAATTAAGTAATTATTAAATTTTATTTATTGGTATTGATAAATAATTCATTGTTAATTAATTATTAATTGGTAATTAATTTTTATTAATTGGTAATTAATTTTTATTAATTGGTAATTAATTTCTATTAATTTTGTAATTGATAATTATATTAGTTTTATTAATTTATTATTCAGAGCGGGTTGTGGGTTTATAGGGGAATAGGGTGGGAAGTAATTTAATTGTAATTCAGTAATTATTTATTTTTATTTATTGGTATTGATTATTAATTTATTGTTAATTAATTCTTATTTGGTAATTAATTTTTATTAATTGGTAATTAATTTTTATTAATTGGTAATTAATTTTTAAGAAATAATATTTATTGGTATTTAGAATTAATTATTAAATATTTTGTAATTGGTAAGTCATTTTAATTAATTTTTTATTGGTATTGATAATTATTTTATTTTTATTAAAATATTAAATCATTATTTTCCCTACTGTTGCACTCTTTGGAGTGGGAATAGTAATTTCTACCCCTACGCTATCCAACGCTTTCCCTACTGTTGCACTCACTGGAGTGGGAATAGTAATTTTTACCCCTACGCTATCCAACTCTTTCCCTACTGTTGCACTCTCTGGAGTGGGAATAGTAATTTATACCCCTACGCTATCCAACGCTTTCCCTACTGTTGCACTCTCTGGAGTGGGAATAGTAATTTTTACCCCTACGCTATCCAACGCTTTCCCTACTGTTGCACTCTCTGGAGTGGGAATAGTAATTTTTACCCTCCCGCTATCCAACGCTTTCCCTACTGTTGCACTCACTGGAGTGGGAATAGAAATTTTTACCCTCCCGCTATCCAACGCTTTCCCTACTGTTGCACTCTCTGGAGTGGGAATAGTAATTTTTACCCTCCCGCTATCCAACGTTTTCCCTACTGTTGCACTCTCTGGAGTGGGAATAGTAATTTTTACCCCTACGCTATCCAACGTTTTCCCTACTGTTGCACTCTCTGGAGTGGGAATATTAATTTTTACCCTCCCGCTATCCAACGCTTTCCCTACTGTTGCACTCACTGGAGTGGGAATAGTAATTTTACCCTCCCGCTATCCAATGCTTTCCCTACTGTTGCACTCACTGGAGTGGTAATAGTAAATTTTACCCTCCCGCTATCCTACGCTAAAAATATTGAATATTTTTTATAAATATTACGTTAATATATGTATTAAAAAATAAAAATGTATGTTTATTTTTTTTAACTTACATTAATTATTTATTAATATTAAAGTTATTTAAGTATTTTTAAGTATGTTTTAGTTAATTATATATATTATTTCATTAATTTTACATTACTTTTAAGATATTTAAAAAATTTGATATTTTGACTAACTATATTTTTTACAACTATATTTTGGATTCGATATTTTTGTACTTACCTGTTTGTAGATAGGGATTCGATATTTTGGCATTCTATATTTTTACTTCGATATTGTTGTAGGTCGATATTCTTGTAATCGATATTCTGTCAGTGATCCAGGATGAGGTCCAGAAGTGAAGGGGGAAGTTGTTCCATGACTTCGCAGCGAGGTAGGAGAAGGAGCATCCTCCACTGTTGCTTCGGCGGATGCTCGGAGTGGGATTGAGGGAGAGGGAGAGGGAAGTGGAAGTGGAGCTCAGATGTCTGGAGGGTTGGTGGAAGTTCAGGCACTGGTTGATGTATGCTGGTCCTCAGTTGTGTAGGGCTTTGTAGCTGTGGATCAGGATCTTGAATTGACATCTCTTCTGAATGGGGTGCCAGTGGAGCTTCTTGAGATGGGGGTGATGTGGGTTTACTCTGGGAGGTCGAGGATGAGTCTGGCTGCTGAATTCTGTATGGTTTGCAGTTTCTTCAGGAGAGGCAAGGTGATTCCTATGTAGAGTGCAGTGCCATAGTCCAGCCGGCTGGTTACTAGGGCTTGAGTGATGGTTCGTCTGGTGTTGACGGGGAGCCATTTGAAGATCTTACGAAGCATGCGGAGAGTGAGGAAGCAGGCAGGGGAGACTGTATTGATCTGTTTTTTCATGGTGAGCTTGCTGTCCAGGATAATGCCAAGGCTGCGGACATGGTCTGTCGAAGTGGGTGAGGCTCCTAGTATGGAAGGCCACCAGGTGTCACTTCATGGGGAGGTGTTGTTCCTGAAGATGAGCACTTTGGTTTTGTCTGTATTGAGTATTAATTAGGCAGATGTCTTTCATCCAGTCAGTGATGCTAGTCATGCAGCTGCGGGAGTTGCCCATCGTAGTGAAGGGGTCTTTTGATAATGAGAGGATGAGCTGGGTGTCGTTAGTGTAGAATATAATGTTTAGTCCATGGGTTCTGACGATGTTGGCCAAGGGGGTCATGTAGGTGTTGATCAGTGTAGAGGTGAGGGACGAGCCTTAAGGGATTCCGCAAATGATGTTCTCAGCTTCTGAGGTGAAAGGTGGTAGGCAGATTCTCTGGGTTCTTCCGGTGAGGAAGGAGGCAATCCATTTGAGGGCGTCTCCTTGGATTCCAATGTGTGTGGTGGGATACGGTGTTGAAAGCTGCTGCAACGTCAAGGAGGATCAGGGCCGCCATTTCTCCCCGGTCAAGGAGGGTTCTGATGTCGGTGGCAGCAATCAGGGTGGTTTCGGTACTGTGGTTGGTGCAGAATCTGGATTGGGAGGTGTCCAGAAGATCGTTGTTCTCCAGGTGTTCCGTGAGTTGGTGGTTGATAGCCATTTCGAGGACTTTGGTGGGAAAGGGGAGCAGAGAGATGGGACTGTAGCTCTTGAGTTCACTGGGGTCAGTGGATGGTTTCCTGAGAAGGGGTTTGTCCTCTGCATGTTTCCATTCTTCAGGAAAGGTGGTTGTAGTGATGGATGTGTTGAAGATACCGGTGATCATCTTGCTACCAAGGTTGTAGATGTGGTGGTGACAGGGGTCCATGGGTGCTCCTGAGTGGACTGAGTTCATGATGGCTGTGGTGTTTTGAGTGATGAAGTGGTCTCATGTGGTGAGCAGGTGGTCGGGGTCTGCATCTGTGGGAGCGAGGAGGCTGAGGATGTCGGCAGCGGTGGGTTTGGGATTCTAAGGGGGATATGTACAAGGAAGTGGCGCAGAGAGGCGTTAGCCTTCCTGGCTTAACGTCTCTCTCGGCCACTTCTGAAACACAAGGCTGCACCATATTTACAAGAATGTGGTGCAGCCTTGTGTTTCCCCCTGCGATGGCGCTAAGTTTAGCAACTTAGCACTAATGCAGGCACCCTTTGACCATTGTGTAAGGGTGTCTGCTTGCAGGGGAGGATTGTTTATGTATAGGAAGGTGTCCCTTCCTGCACATAAACAATCCTTAAATGCCATTCTGTCACTGTCATGTGTGCTGCTTCATGCAGCACACATGAAAGTCACAAAATGGCATTTTTTAAAAAGATTGTTTATGTACAGGAAGGGACACCTTCCTGTACATAAACAATCCACGGCATTTTGCTTTTTCAATGTGTGCTGCACAAGGCAGCACACATGGAAAAAGCAAAAACGAGGAGAAATAATGCATTTCTCCTCATTTCGCCACCTTAAGGCCAGGTTTTTCCTGGTCTTAATTTTGGCGCTGCCTCCTATGTATGCCACACTTGTACATAGGGGGCAGCGTCAAAATAAATGTGTGTTGGGGTGGAACGCCCACCACAACACCCACTGCCCACCCCTTTCATGCTAACCATAGCGTGAAAGGGGGCCTTATTTACAAGGCAGCGTTAAGCCACGTTAAGTGGCTAAACGCTGCCTTGTAAATAAGGCGCAGCACCTATCGCCACCACAACGTCAACATAAGTGACGTTGTGATGGCGATAGGGGCTTGTACATATGCCCCTAAGTTTTTGGAGATGGTGGAGAGCTTCCAGTGGAAGACGTCTGCGATGGTGTCGTAGAGTTCCTGGGAAGGATAATGATGTTTTGGTAGCTGCGGGGTTTGAGAATTCTCTGACAATGTTGAAGAGTTCTTTGCTGGTGTTAGAACTAGCTCTGATGCGGTCAGTAAGGACGCTCTTTTTCATCTCTTTCAGAAGTTGGTGATATTGGTTGAGGGATGACTTGAATGTGGCTAAGTCTGTGGGTTCCTTGCTGGTGCGCCATTTCCTTTCCAGTTGCTTGCATTTGTGTTTTGTGGTTCTCAGTTCCGTGGTGTACCAACTGGCCTGTTTGAAGGATCTCTTGAGTTTTGTGGGCTTGATGGGGGCGACTCTGTCGGTGCAGTCAGTGATCCAGGCGGAGAAGTTCTTGACAGCCTGTTCTAGGTTGGTTGCTGTGCCAGGGCGGGAGGTGTCTGATACTTTGTTCCAGCTGTGAAGTGAGGTACTGGATGGCTTGGTGGTGCCGGTGGATCCTGTTATGGTGAAGTGGATGATGACGTGGTCTGTCCAGGTAAGCTCGTGGCATGGCGGTACTTGACTCAGTCGCTGGCCATGAAGATAGGGTCGAGTGTGTGTCCTGCGATGTGTGTGGGGTTGGTGACAAGTTGGGTGAGGCCGATTGTTAGACTTGGCCCTTTTGACAGGTTTATCCCCCAACTTTGTGCTTTTTGCCTCCTATTTTTCTTACCCTGTTTTCGTTGGCTATAGGATTCTGGACAGTGCTAAAGTGCATATGCTCTCTGTATAAATTGTGATATGATTGGTTATCCATGATTGGCATATTTTATTTACTGGTAAGTCCCTAGTAAAGTGCCCAGTGTGCACCAGGGCCTGTAAATCAAATGCTACTAGTGGGCTTGCAGCACTGGTTGTGCCACCCACATGAGTAGCCTTGTAAATGTATCTCAGACCTACCACTCTAGTGTCTGCGTGTGCAGTTGTAAACTGCCATGTTGTCCTGACAAGTGCACCCACTTGCCAGGCCCAAGCCTTCCCTTTCCTTACTTGTAAGGCACCCCTAAGGTAGGCCCAAGGTACCCCGATGTGTAGGGTGCAGTGTATATGAAAGGTAGGACAGGTACTAGTGTGTGTGACATGTCCTGATCGTGAAATACTGTGTAATTCGTTTTTCACTGTTGAAAGGCTATCTGTCCCATAGGCTTATCATTGTGGTTGCACTGTAACATTTTTACATGTGTAACTTGCAATAGGGACAAGATAGAACAAGCATTGGCATAGCCAATAGGTCTCGCTTTTGGGACCTTATAAGTATTTAGTTATGCAGCACAATATCCTTGGTGCAACAACATCAACTGTTGCATGGCTAAACACTTATAAGGTCCCAAAGGCGAGACCTATTGGCTATGCCAATGCTTGTTATTTTTGTTCTTGGGGAAACCGGGCTAGTGCCAGGAGGGTCAAGGGTGAGTGCCAGGGAGGTGAGGAGTGAATGCCAGGAGGGACAAGGGTGACTGTCAGGCCAGGGGGTGAAGGGTGAGTGCCAGAGAGGTGAGGAGTGAGTGCCAGGGAGATGAGACGTAAGAGTCAGGAGGGTCAAGGGTGAGTGCCAGGGAGGGGAAGGGTGAGTGCCGGGAAGGGGAAGTATGAGTGCCAGGGGTGAGGGGTGGCTGAGGGTTAAAGTGCAGAAGTGTAAAGACTGCAGGAGTGGAAAAGTAATGTAGTAATCTCAAAACATTGACCTGGTCTACATGGTCCTGCTCTGTGGAATACAGTAATTCGGCCATGTGAACTGTTAAGAGCCCCCTTTTCAGATATATTAAATACAAGAGATTTCACAAGCACGGCCCAAGCGCTGTGCAGGGGAAGCCTAATAAATGTATTCTCCATTCAGAGCCATTGCCTGTGTAAGTGTGGTTCCAAGTGGTTGGATGGAGCTCTGTTGTATGGTGGGGAGGGAATAGGGGGCATGGAAGAATGGAATGGGTCTGAGTGAAGCTCGTAAGTACTAGCTCTATTCCCCTTTCCAGTTCGCCCATCGAAAGGGCACTGTATACTCCAAGGACGCCAGCACAATACACGACTCCGTCTCTAGGGTGCGCATTGCGGTTTGAATAGATATTTACATTTATTTGTTCCATCTTATTCGCATTGAGGCCTTGAATTGAGCGAGAATCATTGAAATAATGGACATATTCTCCGTTTTCATCAAATGTGAAGGTTATTCCCCAAATGGTGTAATTAGCAAGTATTGCCTTTGTTCACCATCTGTGTTTGTTTGAATGTAAATGAAAGCATTTTTCAAGCGCTGGCTTTTTCTCTCTACACGTGTTTCTTGGCAACTGGGGAGTGTTTTTCGGTAAATATAGAGTGGGCAGATAGTTTTTCAGATGTATGAAAATTAGGTAGTCGTGAGCAGCGTATTTTCTTGTTGAAATGTCGCTTACCTTCTTTTTAGACCAGGTAGTATCAGTGATCCTGTAATAATAAGTGAATTTACAGTACCATTACGTTAAATGCTGTACTGCTTTTGAGTTTGAAGTTTAGACTCTCTGAACTCAGAATTTATTAACGCACCTTTTGGTGAAGGTGGTTTTTAAATCCTAGGTTTGAAAATGCCCTTTTAGAAAGTAAAAACAAATCAAAAAAATAGGTGGTTGGATTTTTTTTTGTTTTTTACTTTTTTTCTTTTTTTTCACAAAATCATTCTATTTAATAAACATGACCTGTAAATCGATTAAGACACTTTAACATGCTGACATACGTTACTCAATATTTTGAGACAGAGAGTGATATCTAAAAACTTACAAACCTATACAAATTTTTAGAACCAAAAAATTGTTATTTAAACAAATTACCTATTAATAATTAATATCCAATTAATTAATTATCAATACCCAAAAATAAATTTAATAATTACTTAATTAGATTTCAATTACTTCCAAAAGTATTCCCCTATAAACGCACAACACACTCCAATGATAAAATAATACACTTAACATAATGATCAATTAATCAATTAATAAAAATTAATAACTAATTAATAATAATTAATTACCCATTAATAATAATTGATTACCAATTATCAATTAATTAACAATAATATAATTATCAATACCAATTAATTAAAATGAATTATAAGTTAATTACATTTAAATTACATGATGATCAATTAATGAATTAATAAAAATTAATCACCAATTAATAAAAATTAATTACCAATTATTAATTAATTAACAATTATATAATTATCAATAACAATTAATTAAAATAAATTATAACTTAATTACAATTAAATTACTTCCCACCCTATTCCCCTATAAACCCACAACCCGCTACAGAACTTAAACGCAAAAAATAATTAAAATTAATTTATAATTCCTAAAAATTTATAATTATTTTAGTATAATTAAATTACTTCCCACCCTATTCCCCTATAAACCCACAACCCGCTACAGTACCAAAAAAAAAAATTTACTTACATTTTTTTTTATTAACATATAAAAATTGTATACATATATTTTTAAACAAGTAGAACACTTAACAAAAACACATATAACACATACATATTAAAAACATAACAAAATACATAACAATAATACAAATTTCGATATTAGTAACATCGATATTAAAAATTCGATATTACTTACCTTAGTGTCGATATTCTGTCCATCGATATTCTGTCCCTTCGATATTCTGTCCCTTCGATATTTTAACTTCGATATTTTTGTATATCGATATATTATTTTCGATATTTTGTCTGCTCACCATCACTCTCTGTCTCAAAATATTGAGTAACGTATGTCAGCATGTTAAAGTGTTTTAATCGATTTACAGGTCATTTTTATTAAATAGAATGATCTTCTGAAAAAAAGAAAAAAATTAAAAAAACAAAAAGAAATCCAACCACCTATTTTTTCGGGGTTTTGCTTGTAGATTGAGGACCATGATTGTTGCAGATAAAGGCCCAACCCCTAATTGTTGTTTTACTTTTAGAAAGTGGGCATTTTCTTACTTCACCATTCTGTGTGCCTCTTGCTGCTTGTGTATTCAGCGTCTGGTGTGTGAGCGACAGGAGCTGAGATGTGCATTCACTCTAGACAGTCACTGGGGGGGGTTGAGGTGTGCCCTGCCTTGCCTGGGTGACTCAGCGCAGGGCTGAATAGACCTGGTCTGCATTTAGCGTGGTGGGAGGAGTTTTACTTACACCTGAATAGGCTGTGTCTCCTTTTGCACAATGCTGTCTCCGCCCCCTGTGGTCATGCTGCACCAGTGAGGGCAAACCTGGTTTGGACTGGGTTCAGAGACCCTTGCCACAAAGAGAACAAAGACATTTTTGGGGTATAATTATTCCACCTAAAACCTCAGGACTTTAGTTTGCTTCAAGGAACAAGAGGACCCTGCCAAGAAGAAGAGCAGAAGGACTGTTGTGGGGTGGGTTGGCCTGCAGTTGCTGCTTCTGTCTGTGGTGGAGTAAAAGGACTGACTCTTTTAGCCCTGCTGTGGTATCCTGCTTGTGAAGAATCTCCAAGGGCTTGTGTGTGCTGGCCTCCTGTTGGAAGTCTCAGGAATACAAAAGACTTAGGGGCCCATTACGATACCCGGCGTAAAAAAATCCGCCAGGCATGGAAGCGGCAAAAATCCGCCCGTACACACCGTCTGAACACCGACCACGCCATTACGATTACACAAACCGAAAACCGCCATCGGCGGAAAAATCACACAAAATACCGCCCGCCATCGTCCGAGTCGGAGTCAAACCGCCCGCCACGGACGGAAACACGCCCGACAACACAAAACCGCCCGCCCTCACGGCCGACACACCGCACGTGAGATTACGATCGCACCGCCATGAGCGCGGGAAAACTACAAATATACCGCCCGCCAGCGCAAACAACGCCGATGAGAATCGACACGGCAGAAGCCATGGCGCCCACGTCCCTGCACAGAAACCATCCGCTCACAAAACCAATCGCACACAACATGGCCAACAAGTCCACACAGCAAGGCACGCACAAATACACAAGCACAGTACACATCCCGAAAACACCCCCCTGGACAAACAAAAACTACAAAGGCCAGAACACCAGACACAACACACCTGAAAACAACAGACCATGAGGACACACCCACATAGGTAAGTACAAAAGCAGCACTCCCACAGACCACAACCCCTTGCAACATTGCAAACCAGAGAGGAGAGGAGAGGACACAGTGACACAGCAAGGACAGCAGCACACCACAGAAACGCACACATCACCACCACCACCACCACCACCACCACCACCACCACCACAAACCCCCTGCACATTACACAACACACACCGCACCAGCACCACAAACACCATGGCACCACAAAGAATGCCCAAGTTCACGCCCATTGAGCTGACGGTCATGGTCGACGAGATCATCAAGGTGCACCCACAAATCTATGGGAACATGGTCCAGCACACACCACTAGCCACCAGAAACAGAATGTGGAACCGGATCGTAGACCAGGTCAATGCAGTCGGGACCCTGCCCAGGAACAGAGTCGAAATAAACAAACGGTGGAATGACGTCAAGAGCCTGGTCAAGAAGAAGGAGGGCAAAAACAGAGAGCTGGCAGCCGTCACTGGCGGAGGGAATCCCGCGCTCTTCAAGACCTTCAAAGCGTGGGAGGAGAAGGTGCGAGTCATCATACATCCCGAGATCCTTGCCGGATTAGCAGGGGGAGTGGAGGCTGGTAAGTACAAACTAATGTATACCAGCACACCGCTATGTACTCACATGCACTACCACCATGCCACAGCTCCCAGGGACAAACACCCCCATGTCCAGCACACAATACACAACACATCACACACACATGCAACAGACACCACCACACACAGCCCAAACCGAACAACTGTAAGATGCGTGGGGACATGTGTACACTCAGCCAGCCACGTAACCACCAACAGGTCCCCAAATATGCCAGAAGCGCCACAACGAGCACCCACCACACCCATGTGTCCGCCATAGCTGCACTAACCGACAAGTAACAGGTAAGTGGCAGGAACACAAAGTGCAGTGGGTGGGAGGGTGGACAGCCCAAGTACAAAACACACCAGGCCCCTAGTCCCACAGCACAGCAAGGAGGAGCATCCCCCACACCCCACAGCCACGTGTCAGCCACCGCAGTGCACAACGACAGCCGAAAGGTAGACATCACGGTCCACAGCAATCGGTGTCAGTGGGTGTCCAGCCACCACCACGACCCACAACACCCCCCCACCCCCACAGACCTGCAACATGGAGCACCCCCGCTTAGAACCATGTGGCATCCAGTACAGTGCACGCACGAACAACCTGCAGGTGGGAAACTGGACAGGGCTGGATTACTGGAGGCATGAGGACCGTAACACGACCAACACATGGGACATGTCACGTAGCAGACGAACACGCAGCACCGCCCACCGTCACGAACAAGTGAACAATGTGCACACGGACATGAACCACAGACTCACACCCCACATGACCCATCACAAACACAGCAACACCCAAGGAGCCACGTCTGCATGCACAAGCCACACTGAATATAGTACCACACGGCAGCCACTGTACAACCCATCACACACAACCGAAACACCATTGAAGTCCTGTCCATGTAGCCCCTACTGCCTGTCAACCACACACCCCACAACTACGCCTATGTAAGACAAACAACACTAGACGCAACAGAGCGGAACAACATAAATGCACACGAACACCACTGAACCCATCAAACACACAGACACACCATGCACATACAACATACCATCCGTCAGCCCCAGTCTCATGAAAGGCATGTCATCCGCACAGCTGCCACACATACAGCAGTCACGCTAAGATACATGCCCATGACCAACCATGTGCCAGAAGTCAATGAAGAGCACGACACACTGTGAGCAACAACACACAACATGGGCCACCCCCCCCCGAGCACTGCAGTGATGCACATGGCACAGGGCAGCACGCACACCAAGGAGATGGGACAACTGCAATACGTTGGCTGGCACACAACCATCACTCACTCATAACGATGCGTCCAATGCCATGTCCAGTAATCACAACAGACAGCAAATATGCAGGCCATGTCAAGCATGCACACACCTCAAACCATGCACTGTCATGCTGCCACAACACGTCACGTTCGGCACCCATGGCTCACAGCATGTACCCCAAAAGCATATTCCATCCCAAATGCGAATCTGGGGCATGGCCCCCATGTTGCCATATGCGTTCCTAAGCGTCCCATCTGAACACCAAAAGCAAAGTACAAACCAGACCCAGGATGGGCCAGGAGCCCGCATACACCAGAGTCACAATAAGTAGGGGCACAGCAACACATCCATCGGCATGGCCAATCCGTCCCATGCCACATGTGCACAGCACACAGTCCCATTGCCAAGCACACACAACTACAAATGCTACAGCCACACACACGCCTCCGGGAAACCCATGTACGAGATTGCACAAACTGTTAATGTCAGACGACAAATACATACTTCGCCAGGTGCAACACAATAACAAATCTCATTCTCTCCACAGGTGACGAACTGCTGGATGCTGGGGATGGAGACAGCAGCCAGCACAGCCAGCCTACAAGCCCCCAACGAGGACACACGGATGTGGAGGATCTGTCCTCCTCTTCGGACACGGACCACCAAGCAGGCCCATCTGGTGTGGCAGGGCCCAGCCGCTCCCCAGGACCCCTCCTACCCACCAACCCATCATCCAGGGCTGCTGAACATTCCCAGCCCCCTGCTGCCACTGTCGTTGCGGCCACACCCACGGTCATTGCGGCCACACCTACGGTCATTGCGGCCACTACCACTGCCGCAACCGCCACCATCGCCGCACCGACCACCACCGCCGCCACCACCACCACGTCTTCGCTGGCACCAGCCCCAGCGCAGGTGGTGGCCCGGCCGACTGGATCCACCCTGGGAGCCACAGCGAGGACCGTGGTGAGCAATGTGGCTAGTGGGCAGGCCGGTGGCAGCAGGACTGGTAGGAGGAGCAGGGTCAGGGAAACGCCAGCCTCCCCTGGGAGCCATGCCCTGCCTCAAATGGCCAGAGTCCTTGGGGCCTATGAAGAGGCCCAAGGACAATGGGCCAGGTCAGCTACAGACACGCGTGAGGTGCTGGGGGTGCTGAGGTCCATGGACGCCCGTATGGGCCAACTCGTGGACCTCATGGGCCAGCTGGTGGTGGCGGTGAGGTCACAGCCAGGGACAGCAGCTCCCCTCCGCCACCACCTGCCGGGGCGCAGGGTCGAGCAGCAGTGTCCAGTTCCCCTGCGTCCACAGCCAGTGAGCACACCTCAACCACCAGCATGTCGCAAGCAGGCACCCCCTCGCAAACGTGGAAGGGGCCGTCCGAAGTGGAAACAGGTCTCCCAGGAGGACTTCGCACGCTCCAGACGCAAGTGAGGCAGCCAGCCAGCCTTCCTTGACCACCCACTGCATTGACTTGGACTACGATCCCACTCCACACAGCCATCTGGATGGCATGTGTGTGTTGGACTATGGACATAGAACCAGTGGGTACACCCTGAGCATCACGCAGCCATGACCGACAGCTCATTGTCACTGCACGCACCACTTTTGTCATCACCTTACACACAATCACATGTCACAGTTTGAAATAAATGCACCTCTTACACAAACTGCTGTTTGTGCCCTGTGTTTTATTTGTACGGAATACAACGGCCACCTTGGGCGGAAAGGCACCTGATGCGTGGCATGGCAATGGAACCGGAGGGCCTGTAGGGACCTAGGGGTGGGAGACAGAACAGGAGCACATTCAATGAGTGTGTCACACACCCATCACACAGTACATGTCAACAACTACAAGCAATGTACACACATCGCACAGAGCAATAGGGCACAATGCCACAGCCACCAACAGTGGCATACTACCCTGGCCATGGAGCGTTGACACACAGCACGCAGTGAACAAACGGCCACCCTGACACAGCACACACACACCTGCACAGATACAGCCACATCAGCCGTCGTACATGGACACTCACCGTCAAGTGAAGTAGCGGGCGATGAGCTGCTGCCGCACATTCACAGCTTCCTCCTCTCCGCTGTCCACCTCACTCGAGCTGTCCTGGTCTGCGGGCTGGGGCCCTGGTTGATCTCCGTCATCCACGATGAGGGGGATCTGCTTCCGAATGGCCAGATTGTGCAGCATGCAGCACGCCACCACTATCTGGCACACCTTCTGTGGGGAGTACGCCAGCGCACCCCGGTGCGGTCCAGGCACCTGAACCTGGACTTGAGGAGGCCAAAGGTACGCTCGACCACACGTCTGGTCCTCCCATGTGCCTCATTGTAGCGATCGTCTGCTGGGGTGCGAGGATTCCTCAATGGACTGAGCAGCCATGCCCCATTCGGGTACGCAGAGTCACCTGGGTGTGAGGGACACAGAGAACCGTTGCTATTCCAACTGGACAGGGGACAGCATCGCACAACCAGCACGCTACACAACTCCACATACTCACCGACAATACAGCCACGATCCTGTTGCAGATTGGACATCAGTCGTGGCAAGATGCTGTTGCGCATTATGTGTGCGTCATGGGCCGAGCCTGGGAACTTTGCACACACGTGGGTGATCACCATGTCCGCAAGGCACACCACTTGCACATTCAGGGAGTGCGTGTGCTTCCTGTTGCGGTACAGGTGCTCAGTGGCCTGTGGTGGAACAAGGCCAACATGTGTGCAGTCAATGGCTCCAACGACGTGTGGGATTCTGCCAAGGGCATAGAATGCACCCTTCACTGCCGCCAATTCACGAGCCCTGGGGAAGCGGATGTACCTGTTTCGGTACAGCATCATGGCTGCCAGTACATCCCTCAGCACCTTGCTGAACATGGGCTGGGACATCCCTCCTCCACTGCCCACTGTGTGCTGGAATGACCCAGTGGTGAAGAAATGCATGGCGGCCATCACCTTAGCCGTGGGGGTGACAGCAGTCGGATACACCCTGCGGGGACGGAGATGGGGTTCTAACATGGCACACAGTCGATGCAGGGTTGGCCTGTCCAGCCGAAACTTCCTAATAACCTCTGTATCGTCCATGTCCGCCAGCAATTGGTATGGGCGGTCAATGTTCGGTCTCCGCCTAGGGAAAATGGCAGAGGACACATGTCAAAGCAACACAACACATAGCAATTTCGCATACACATCACTGACATGACTGAGCAAGCACATGAGCCACAGCCCAGCTGTCAAGCTGGGACGGCACGGCCACAATACACTTACACAGGTCTCCCAACAATGGCAATGGCTAGTGATACAAACCACTGCCATGTGCATGCACATGGGGATCTAGGCCCCAATGACTTGCGGGGCGTGCTGATGGGGACTGACTGCATATTCGTCAAGCGGCAACGCCACGGCAACATGAATGTCTGCTGAGCATGGAACTGCTTCCGAGGCTGGATGAGTATGGCACACGACGACGACGATGTGGGCACAGGCTGAGCGGCCAAAACAAGTGGGACCGGTGGCACGAGGGGATATGAGACAGTAGTAGGTGTCAGCACTGCACCCTATGTACAGCACTGTACGGATCACACCTCCCGAAACATTGACAGGTGTCCACATTGACAGCCCCATGCCAAGACGGCTGTGTGCTTGCAGTCACACGTCACAGGTGAGAGGTTACATTGCACGTGCCAGGTGGCAGACGTACATAGTGGGAGCTGGCATGTGTGTGCATGTGTCTCCTGTTCAGGATCCACCAGATGGGCGCTGACTCTGTACTAACCATTGGACACAGCATGTTCCGTGGAAGGCTTGTGTGTGTGGGATGGTGGCACTGGATGTGCCTCCGTTGGGTGGGGGGCCATGCACAGGGCGGGTATGTCGATGATTGCGCATTGTTGGTCACGGTGGGTGCACCAACTAAGATGTGTTGCCCTGTGTTCAATTCCTATGTCCGCATGATGATGGACTGTAGATGTGGGCAGACTACACATTGGTCGATGTGCTGTCTATATGCATGTGCCTTCACACCAGGCACAGCTGCCCCTGCACATGTGACCCCTGCTGGACTCGCTGCTGGGTCTGTGGAGCTGATGCACCTTCTGTGCGTGGGGCGGACAGCTCTCCTCACTTCCCTCATTGCGCATGTCATGACTTTGCCGCAGGTGACATGGATCATGGAGGGCCCACATGTACGCGTGGGTAGGCTACACATGATTGTTCACTGGTCGCCACCCCCAGTCAGTGTTTCGAATGGGAAGGTTGTCGTGCTGGTGGTATATTCGATGTGGCGGATGGGCGGGCCTAGGTGCGGGCTTACATTCCGGACATGGGGGGTAGTTGGATTGGCGACTAGTTGCAGTACACACGGGACACGTCTCTTCCTTTCCACATCTGGGTCATCCCTTGTACTCACTGACAGTGATACAGTCATCTTCGCCCCAGCCCTCATGTCCTCCCCTCGCTCCCCCAATATGCATGTGCACCTGCGAGGCTAGCGCTTGCACAGGCAGCCCCAAGCTCGCATCAGAGAGGGCAAGGAGTGTATGTGTGGGTCCAGTTGCACGAGTGGGCTGTCTCAGGGTATGATGTGTTGCGGGACTCCGTCCACCTGCGTGGTGCCCCAAATGGAGACCCGGCCTGCATGGACTATGCATCACAGTCTTCGCCTTCCGGATCCGCCACCTGCGACACCCAGTGGCTGTGGCTGCCCTTGCGGCCATGCCGCGTCCGTCTGTGACTGATGGCCCACACATTCACTCTTTGGCCTCTCTGGGGAGGGCTCGGGGGTGGTGGCGCACGCGCTTGACTTAGTCGCAATGGCATGTGGCGTGGTTGGTATAATGGGCAATGGATGGGATGGTGCGAGCCACCTCCCGTGACGTCAGTGCTGCTCGTGCTGTGGTGCGTCCCCCTACACTTCCATTTGACTTGTGCCATGCTAGACGTTGAGGTTCTATTGCCTGCGTGATATGACCAGGAGGAGTGCGAGGAGACCTCTCACACACCATGCTCCACTGCCATCCCGTGCCCTGTATCGCCTGTGCGGATTGACTATGTTGGGGTTACACCTGGTCGACTGGGGCTGTGTGTGCCTTGTCAAGGGGCATGGCGGGCGCACAACAGGATCCAGCTTGTCCACAGAGGGTGGGCTGAGGTGCGCCTGGTACCGCTTTGTACGTGTGCCCGGCTGCTGTGCACACACGTGTTCACTCCCCCCGACAGGTGTCCTCTCACAATGCCCAGGGAAGCGGTGGTGTACTGTTCATGACCCCTCCCAACACGGCGTGCTCCAACTTGGCATGTGCGCATCTACCCGTCACGCCCACCCACCTGAGCACTGCGTCCATACGACTTCACACGACACATGTGTGTCTTCCACAGTTGTGCTACTCATTTGCGTTGACATCCAATACCATTGGACTACATGGTCATGTCACGACTGCCGTGTACTTCACATTCTCTCATCCTCTCTCATTCGTACTTGTGAAATGAGTCAGCGGAGACAGTTTTGGTTTCAAACATTATATTGAGTCTTCTGTCCTCTGTGATGCAGTATAGTGGACACTACTGGCAGCGGAATACATGTTGAGGATATACTGAGCATGATTTCAAATGGGATAGGGTGTGGGGTTACATGTGACTGGCTGTTGCATGTGGGATGTGGGCTTCAGAGTTACATCTGCTTGGCCAAGGCTGTGCTAATGTACATTTACGTATAGATGCGGAGCTGCGGACTTTGACACAGACGGTATACATGTAGCCTACCAGACCGCTTGGCATCATGGGCACAGTCCATCTCAGTTCCATGTGACAGGTTTGCTGCGGTTGTTCCTCATGCACGCGTGCATGTGAGATGACATCAGGGCATGGGCTTGCGTGCATGCAGCGGCGTGCCACTTGTTGTTGCAATGTGGTGGTTACTGGACATGTCACAGTCACTGGGGTCGTGTTGTTGTTGTATGCACTTGTCTTCCATGCAAAGGTCCTGGTATGGGATTCCCGGGGCGGGGGTGGGAGGGGTGCAGCACCCACAGACTCCAGGCGACCTATTCATGTCCACTGAGCGGTGTGTGTGTGTCCATGGGCGCTGGATCCATGTCGTGTCCTGGTTGTTCGTGCAGTTCCGTCCATGTGGGTGCGATACACAGACCCCATGCCACTGCCTCCCACGATGCATGCGGTGTTCCTGGATGTGATGGGGAACAGTGTGCATGTCCCGGTCATATCCGATGTCATGGCGATGTCGTTGATGGTGTGGTGACAGTTGCCGGTCGTTTGGTATGGCTGTTGTGGTGGTGACTGGCCAGTCCGTGCGGAAGCTAAGCATGAGTGCGGGGTTGCACATCATAGGTCAATCGGTGAACCTGCGTTGTGGTCCGACGAATTTACTGGTTGTCAGGTATGCGATGCCGTCCAGCAGGGCTTCCATGTCATTGGTGGTGTACATGTTTGCCAGCCAATGTAGCGGATGGTGGCTCTCAAGGTGTTGTTCGTAAGTTGTCCCTTGGAGGACCATGATGGGGCATGCTGGGTGACATTCGATGTAGCTGTTCTCGATGATCCGTCGTGTGGAGGCACAGTGGTCCCATTTCAGTGCGGGTGCGATGTTGGCCACATACGCCATGCCCCCATAGGCAGAGCAGGCCCTGTCGTGTGCGTCCAGAGGGAGGAGTAGTGGTAGCAGGTCCGCCTTTAGACATGCCGGGTTGGAGAGGCACATCTCCACGGGATGCTGGTAGGGACACCTCCGACAGTAGAAGACGGGCATGACGCAGCTGAACAATGTGATGCGGTAAGTCAGTCGGTAACTTACGTTCAGCAGGGACAGGAGATCGCATCCCAATATATGTTTCAGGTTGGTTTTGTACAGATTGACCTGTCCGGCGTAGTTGGGTAGGTGTGTTGCGGTTGCCATTTTGCAGCGGTGCGTTGTGGTGGCGTGCTCCGGCTGTGTGTGCAGTCTGCAATGTGCACGCTCCGAGGTTGCTGTGAGCTCTGTGTAGTCGTAGGGAGACAGGACTTGTGTTCTGTTGGCTTGTTTGGAGGACACGGGCCCTCATCCCACATGCTTCTCAGACAGTTCAAGGTCGGTGATGTGTGACTCCTTCCAATTAACTTGCATGTGGCCGACATGAGGGAGTGTTTTCTTTTTCTTCCCCGTCCGTTGTGTGCTTCTGTGATATGCGCTATCTGCCCTGTGGTCGGTCTCCTCGGCATGCCTGTGTTGGTCTTTTCTTGGACAATGGCTGTATTCACCGGCTTCTTTGGTAGGGCTGTGGTTTCGGAGTTGGAATGGAAGGTCATTCAGTGCTGTCTGCTCTCCCTTGTGTGGGCGGCAGGCTGCCTTTCCGCGCTGCCTTGGGCCTTGTGTGTGAATGTTATTCTTGGGCCACCTGTTGTCGGTCCCCGGGCTCTTTGGTGTTCCGTTTTATATGTCTTGTTCATATGTGCAGGGTGGTATGGGTGTTTCAGTGTGGTACTGGCGTTCCTCTTCCCGAAGGGACCCTGCTTCTCCTAGTTGGTGTTCCCGCCGCTGTGTGCTACGCCATGTTTGTTACACTGGGGTGTGTCCTGCTGTTGCGTGACTTCACTGACATGTGTGCGTCGGTTGTGTGGCATTGGGTGTTGTCCGTGAATTGGGCGTTGGGGACATGTCTGTGGCAGGCCTGTCACGTGTCATGTGCGTTCGGGGTGGGGCTGATGTGTGTGCTGCTTGGTTGTGTCCCTGTGTCTGTGTGCGACGCATGCATGGCGCTGCGGTTGGCCTCTGCGTTGTGCGCATGTGTGGCAGCGTCATCGGCGCTTTGGGGCCGTGACGGGGTGGTTGGTTCCTAGTCTCAGGTGGTGTGTACACATGTGTTACGCGATATTACGATTTGGCCTGTGTGTCATATGTGGATGCAATGGTGGATGTGTAGTGTACACGCGCTGGTGGGGGGTTGTCCGCTTTTTCCGCCCTTGCACTGTGTGCGCTGTTTGCGTGCACTTGTTGTGTGTGTGCCTACCTGCGTCTCCGCGGTACGTTGCGTCCTTGGTGGTGCATCAGCAGGAGCATGGGGAGGGCCTGCAGTGCTGGATTCATGCTCGGGGGAGCAGCTTCTTCGTTGTCCGTGCTCGGCGTCCGTGTTACCGCTTCGGTTTGTCGTACGGTATCTCTTGGCCGTGGGAGCCGTTTGTTTGCGGCATCGTAATTTATACGCCGGGCGGGACGTGTTTCGTCGGACGGTGTGTGTCAATTGGGCTGCGCCGCTACGTGTACGGGCGCACTTTGATGGCGGACGGTGTTGCTGGCTTGCCGGCGGTGTTTGGCCTACTTTTCGCATCGTAATTGGGCGGGCGTGTGGACTGCTGCGTGCCGGCGGTAACTGGTGGTTTTTGCATCCGCCAGCACGGCGGTTGTGCTTCCGCCCGACATCGTAATGAGCCCCTTAAGGAGGAGGACTGGACTGTTCCTTACTTTTTTTTACTCTAAAGGGGAAAAAGTCTGCAGAAGAACTGTGTTTCCCCTGCATAGCGCTTAGTTCCTGGGGACAGCGCATGGAGAGCGCTTCCCCCTTCAGCTGCTCTTGCCCAAGAACTACCGTGTGGTGAGAGCTTTGTAGCACCTTGTAAGCGTTTGAAAATCCGTGGGGAGCGCTGGGAGACCGAGGCTTGGGCTCCCTCTGCCAAAAAGAGAAAGGACCGCTGGCTGCCCCTTTGCAGCACCGCCCCACGAAATTACCCCCTTCAGCGCGGCCCCTCCCTTTGGAAAGATGGAACGCGCCGTACAACAAAACAGGAACCGGCTGAGGCCGTGTTCCTCTGCACCCTATGGTCTCATCTGATGCAAAGTGATTTGTGGTTTATGTAATGTTATGACAAGTGCCTAGTGGCACAAGGGATTTGTTTAATTGTGGTCTGACATGTTTTGACCTACTACCAAGTGATTTACAACCTCATGTGCTCCTTTATGACAAGCGCCTAGTGGCGCAGCGATTTATGATACGTGGTCTATTGTGTTTTACATGCAACACAGTGATTTATTTATTTATTTATCCATTTGTAAAGCGCCTGGTTACACCTACAGTGTGTCCCCGCGCTAGAGCGGACTCTTAGTGAGGTTTGCAGAAACTATTGGAAAGTATCCGGAGGCAAAAGAAAACAGTGGCACTTGCGGATCATGATACTAATTTGACGATGGAAACAGCCATGTCTTTAGGCTTTTGCGAAAAATATTTTCACGAGGTTCAGCTCTTAGATCCACAGGCAGTGTATTCCAGACCTTGGCTGCGAAGTATCCAAAGAAACGCGCACCCATCCTCACTTTCTGTATTCTCTGCACAGTAACCAATGCCCTGCCTTACGATATTAGATTCCGTGCCGGCGTGTAAGTTGTTATCATAGATTGAAGGTAGCAAGGGCCTTTTTTTCGCAGAATTCTGTGGCAGTAGCACATGGCCTTAAATGTGATCCTCTTCTCCACAGGTAACCAGTGCAGGGTTGCCAGAGCCCTCGTAGCTTTTGCTCTTTTTGGGAGGTTCAAAACTAGGCGAGCTGCCGCGTTCTGTATCGATTGCAGCTTGGTCAAACCTTTTTTTGATGCTCCCAGATAGAGAATGTTACCATAGTCCATCTGAGAGGTGACCAGGGCTTGCACTGTTGTCTTCCTCGCATTGATGGGTAATAGGTCAAGGGGTTTTCTTAGGACTTTAAGAATCCCGAAACATTTCCCTGCTACTTTCCGGATTTGGCTTTCAAACTTTAATTTTGAATCAAACCAGACCCTGAGGTTCTTTAATTCTGCTTTCGGGGCCGGTATTTGTCCTAACGTCTCAGGCCACCATGCTGATGTCCACATCGAGGGGGTCTTTCAGACTATCAGCACCTCCGTTTTGTTACCATTGAGTTTCAAACAATGGTTGGAGATTCAAGCTGCTAGCTCCTCTAGACATAGGGAGAATTGGTGGGCTGACCGTTCCGGGTTCTGAGATAACGTGACAGTCAGCTGAGTATCATCAGCGTATGATACAACAGTCACATTGTGACCTTCCACTAACTCTGCGAGTGGGTCCATTGAAAGATTAAACAGCGTGAGGCTTAAAATTGATCCCTGTGGGACCCCCTGCGGCAGGGGATGCTCTTGGATGTATGTGGGTACTATACCACTTGGAAGCTCCGTGAGGAAAGAAAGGACGTCATCCAGCATAGAGCAGAGCCCCTGACGCCTCATTTATCTAATCTTTTAAGGAGAAGACCATGGGATACGGTGTCAAATGCCACGCTGAGATCCAACAGGATCAGAGCAGTGGTCTGCCCTTCATCCGCACATTTCCTTAGGGTTTCCGTGGCAAGGAGGAGCGCCGACTCAGTGGAGTGAGCGGCTCAAAAACCAGATTGTGAGGGATGAAGCAGTTTATGGTCTAATGTGTGTTATGTTTATAAAATACAAAGGATATTTTTGATATACCCTTGTGTGCAGTATCTTTTGTGGTGTGCCTAGTGGGTCACTGGTGTGTCTGTGTGTTGCGCAAATGCTTCACACATTGCCTCTGGGATAAGCCTGACTGCTCTGCCAAGCTACCAAGGGGATGAGCAGGGGTTATCTTCGGTATGTAACTCCCTTACCCTGACTAGAGTGGTGGGTTCTGCCTGGCTTAGGTGCATACCCTAGCCAACCAGAAACCCTGTTTCTAACACCGATGTTCATGCTTTCGGGGAGGTTGGCGGTGTTGGTGTTGTTAAGGTCATGCAGGTGAAAACTGAGGTCTCTGAAGAAGATGTAGTGTTTGGAGTCAATGGTGAGTGGAGCAATGAATCCAGGGATAGTGTTGCAGAAGCTTGGGTGAGGTCCTGGAGGTCAGTGGACGAGGGTGCCTCTGATGGTGGTTTTGCTGTTGGTATGGAGTTGGAAGATGAGGTGTTCCATGATTGGGATGGTGTCGTCTGAGGTGGTGGTGCAGTGGATGATGGTGATTCCACCTCTGTGTTTGTTGGTGTGGTCTCGGTGTGCTATCTTGCAGCTGTACAGTGTTGCTGAGGCGATGTCAGGTGCAGTGTGAGTTTGAGCCAGGTCTCAGTGAGGAAGATGACATTGGGGTAAGGGAGGTGATGGTGTCCCAGATCTCGGTGGCGTGCTTGCAGAGTGATTATGCGTTGAGCAGGAGGCAGTGGAGTTGTTCTGAAGCGGTCATGATCAGTGTGGTGGTGGTGGTGTGTGCCGATGCTCTGGTGTTGCAGGAGAAGAGGCAGTGCCAGCAGGGAAAAGTCCTACGGTTGATCATGGAGAGGTGCGGCAGCAGTTGTTGTTACGGAGTTTGGGGTCCAGGGCTCGGAGCTCGGCGGTGGTGTATCTGCAAGTAGCGGAAGAGCCAGGGTTCCTGGCACTGGTTGCAGTCCAGGCACAGACAAGAGCAGATTGGCTTGCTTTTGGTGCTCCGATGGCGCACCGATGGAATGCCTGCTGCGTGCGTTCGCTGCGCGCATCGCTGCATGCATCCACTACGCGGCCGCGCTGCTGCCTCCATTAAGTAGGTCCTGAGAGGAGTTAGGGTGCTGGGAGGTCGTGGGTGGGCCATTGAGAGCGGGAGGAAGATGAGATGAGAAAAATGGCAGGAAAGCGAATGTGTGGAAAAACAAGGAGAAATTAAAACAAAGGCAGTACAAAACTAAACAAGTGGAACAAAAATGAACAAAGATGATTTAAACAAGTTTGAGCACAATATCACAATAACATGTAAACAATTCAGAAACCAGGGAGGCAGCTCAGCGGCAAAGGGAGAGCTGTCATGAAGGACCTGCATGAGAGAGAGAGAGAGAGAGAGAGAGGGATAAAAGAGAAAGTCTCATGGAGTGCTGAAAGAAAAAGAAAAGAGTTGTTTCCTGATTATGAAACGTGGCAAGATAGAACTCATCCAATCAAAAGGATGGTGAAGAAGCTAGTATCCAGGGAAGAGACAAACACAAGAAGAGGAAAGAAAGCCAATAAATAAGAAGCAAGCAAGTAAGAGTGACAAGAAAGCTAACCAATTGTAAGAAATAGGCTGGCTCAAAGCCACTTTAACTTTTGGAATAGTCAGCTATATGTCTTTTGACAACAAACAACTAAAAACTGTCTGTAGGTGAGACGTAAAAGACAATTAATAATTGTGTTGAACGATTACACTACTGTACACTCCGATATGCATTTGGCAGTTTAAAGTTGCTAAGACAGTACTTAAAAATGGGGATGTACAAGTGACTGCAACTTTATTTACTGAATTCATGTGGTTCTAGAAAAAATTTGATGGCTTTCTTTCCTATTTTTGTGTTTGTCGCCCCCATGAGATTTTCAGTCCCACTGTGTTCTGATTGGACGAGTAGTATCCTTCTACTTATGCATTGAGTGGACTTTTTGTTTTCTTTTTCATTCAGGACTCTGTAGGAGTGGTTGTGTTTCGTTGCTCCCCCCGCTTGTTCCTGTCACCCCTGCACACTCTCTTTTTATCCCCCTTCCCTGCTTACTGATGCTCTGCCTCCCTCTATCTGATACGCTCCCCATCTCACATATTTTTCTTATTTGAATCCACTTTTTTAAGAGGGCCCGGCAGCTGCAAGGTGCCACCAGACCACTCCCTTTATTTTTCTTGCCAGGCACTTATTTTTCACTTCTACTTAACTTTAATTTACCATTCGGAAATGGCAGTCCATCCTTTTAGGATGAAAGTGGATGGTCCTGTCAGTAGCGGCTCCTGGAGGGAGTGCTGCGGGCGGTGGGGCAGGGCGGGGTGGGGGAGGGGCAGGGCGGGGGGTAGTAAACTCCGGCTTACGGCCGAACTGATTTAAGTACATAAATAAAACGAATTACATTGCTCGCGCTGCATCGCAATTGGCGATGCAGCGCGCGCAATGTAATTCGTTTTATTTATTTATTTATGTACTTAAATCAGTTCGGCCGTGAGCCAGAGTTTATTATCCCCCACCCTGCCCCTCCCCCGCCCCGCCTCACCGCCCCTGCAGCTCTCCCTCCAGGAGCCGCTACTGGTCCTGTTGTGTCCTGAACAGGTGTGGTGGGAATTTCAAGGCTCTGGCAGTGGCGCCCATAAACAACTGTATTAGTTCCAGAAATGTGTCGTAACCACCTCATTCCAGGCCATTCTGGGCAGTGTTTACATTCCTGAACTTTTCACCTCCAAATCATTGACTTCAGCTGTATTGTGGTAATGAGTTCAAATTAAGTTAAACAAGACTGCTACACCCAGAGGGGCATATTCTCAAGGACCTAGCGCCGAGTTATCGGCATTTCATCGCAGCCAAAGTGGCGATATATTTATCGCACCATTCACAAGCTGGTGCTAACAGCCCATAACACCAGTTTACCTGTGATAGCAGTCGCAAAAAACATCGCCACAGAGGAGCCCGGCAACTAACGCTAATGAGATGCAGAGTAGGCGTTCCCGTGCAAAAAATCGCGACAACACCACTCCACAACATTCTCAACGACCAGCCAGATCGGCGATAAGATCACAAAACATGCGCTAAGGCGCGTTAGCAGCAGGAAACAAACACCTGCTCCTACCTGGTGTAAAGTCGGACGACAACCGGCACGAGACAAGGGAGCACAGCCCAAAGCCACACATGAAGAACAACAGATGCCCTGGAGCAACCCATCAAGCAGGCCTGAGCCCCAATAGGCCAACAACACCCACCGCCACCACCCCCAGGATCCCCCCCTCCCCCCGGGGCCCTACCCCGGGCACCCCCCCCCCCTATGGACAAAGATAGTGCACATCAACTCCACGAAACATGAACCAAACAAATCGCCTGAAGTCGCACAATCACAACACCCAACATATATGTGTGGCCAGAAAAAGGGAAATCATACACCCATATCAAAATATCCAAACAATACGTTTATTACAGAACAAACCAAAAAAAACAATTCTGAAGAGGCATGGCGGGTCGTCCCAGGACATCCTTTAAGTCACAGCCTGCAAAACAGAAATCTGGATCAGAAGGTGTGCCATGCGCCCATCAAAGTACAGAGAGAGAGAGCGAAAGAGAGAAAGAGAGAGAGAGAGAGAGGGAGAGAGAAAGAGAGAGAGAGGGAGAGAGAAAGAGAGAGGGAGAGAGAAAGAGAGAGGGAGAGAGGGAGAGAGAAAGAGAGGGAGAGAGAAAGAGAGAGGGAGAGAGGGAGAGAGGAAGAGAGAGGGAGAGAAAGAGAGGGAGAGAGAAAGAGAGAGGGAGAGAGGGCCGACACTGCGGACCTAGGCCTCACTGCTCACCTGCTGCCACCGGTGTGTCTCCAACCACGTGCCGGTATTCACAGCAGTCCCCCAGGTCCCTCATCTGAAACAGTTTCTAGAGACATGAATGGCAGAGCCCATACAGCTGCACACGCCATCATCGCTTGCCCACCCCTGCGCACACAGGCTGCTGCACCCCAGCCCCTCCCGCCGCCCAGCGGTTATTGCCCGCCCCTGCGCAACCAGGCCTCACTGCTCACCTTCCGCCACCGGCGTGTCTCCAAGAGGGCCCACCACGTTCCGGAGGGATCTCCAAGCCCGGTGCCCGCGACCATGGCACCCTCCACATCATGCAGCCCCACACCGCGGGCCACCAGGTCACAAACCTGACTCTGGGTCTTGATTACGCAATGGCAGAGACCACATCAGTGCACATGCATCATCGCAGGCTGCACACCCGCTCAGCCCTTGAGGTGCCACTAACTCTGTGAAGCGCGATACAACGCCACGTGGCGGGAGGGCCGCACTGCCCGCTGGCCCAGGCCTACACTGCGCCCAGCAGGGCTCACACTAATCCTTGCCAGTCCAGACCGCCAGGACGGCGCATCATCGCAGGCTGCACACCCGCTCTGCACATTAGGTGCCCCTATCTCACTTCACCGCAAGACACTGTCCCGTGGCGGGGTGCCTGTGCCTGCCGCAGTGTATCCGGTGCCACCAAATCTCTGCCCCGCTAGCCATGGACCCTTAAGGATTGAGTGCCGTTGTGCGGACGCCATCATGTCACCCCCGGCACTGGGCAATGTGAGGCGCCAGGGCCCTTGGCCCTCATGCACACATGAGAACTACACGGAGGCACCCAGTTAGAGAGAGTGGAAATGGCGTCCAGCACGTGCGCCAGGCCATTTTTATTGCCAGGGTCACATGTCCTGTGATTCCAGTGCTGGATGGGTGTGGTGTGGGTGTACACCAGCTGTGAGGGAGTGGCTGTGGCATGCTGACAACTAGACCTGTGAGCTGCAGATCCTCACAGTGAAGACCTAGGACATCTAGCGCTGTCGTCCCCCCCTGTGTGCGTAATCAGAGTGGGCTGTCCTGGCGTATGCCAGTCCAGCGTAAGGGTGCGAACAAGGACCCCAGGGCTCTGGGTGTGGTTCCGTCCTGGGCTGGACAAGGAAGTGACTAATGGATGTGTCTCCATTGTAGTGTCGGCGCCACCCGGACCGGAATCGGCAATCTGTCACCCTGTGACAATAGTCCCACAACATGGGCAACATGGAAGTATGGGGGAATCACTGACCCTACATTCATCCATACTTCCACACTTGAAAGATCATAGACATGACACATCTGTGTGGATATGAATGTTTATTACACATTCAAGGGAGTGTTGCAGCTGGAGCAGTACAGGGCCATGCCAACCCCACTTCACATTGTCAGCCCGTGGAGCGCCAGCCAGAGTCCTTCAGGGAATGACAGGTACATCAGGAGAGGAGGAGTTCAGTCCGCAGTCTGATAGCTGTGTCATTGGTAACCAAACAGAATATGGCAGTCCATGTCGAGGTGCGAGGTGAGTGTCGCAGAGTGCATCGGGGGACAGTGGAAGGTGATGATGCAGAGGGCAAAACCAAGCAGAAACAGGCCACATGGCGGAGATGAATGCTACTGCGTCCTCCTGACCACGAGGGTGGGTTCATCCGCATCTTCGTCCTCTGCTGTTGCATGTGCCTCACATGTGGGTGGTGGTGTACTGTCCCCAGCACTGTGTGGCACAGACACATCAGGGGCCGGAGATGTGGATGGGGTGGTAGCAGCAGCATGCATCAGCGCTAGGCCTTGTGGCACCAATGCCATGAGGAAGGTCCTTAGGGCATTGAGAAACCCAGCTACCTCTCGCTGGTGTGCAGCCGTGGCAGCCGCTCTTTCCACCTGCGTCCGCTCCATGTTCTCCATGATCCTCCGCATGTGTCCCAACTCCTGTGCAAGATCGCTGGAGGAACTTTGGCTAGACAGTCATTCTTGTCGCAGAGTCAGGACTCTGGCAATGTCAGCCATGGTCCGTTGGAGGGCATGGAGCGGACTGTGGGCGTCCGTTAGGGACTGTGAGTGGTCCCTGATGGGACTTAGACACCCACGTATGGCGTCTAGTTTGGCTGCCATGCGGTCGAACCCCACCTGCACCTGTTCATCCAGCTTCTCCTGGCACCCCAAAACACGGCGTTGGAAGGCCATGTGTTCATCGTGGGGGTCCTGGGAGGCAGTCGTGGTGGTGGGTGCTGCCTGCTGTGTGTACTGTGCAGGGGGGGGCTCCTTGTGGCAGCTGGGTTGCCCTGATCCTGGAAGTGGGCTGCGGAGGCTCTCCACGAGCTGTTCGAGGGCGTCTGAGTCGAAGGTGTGGTGGTCCTCTTCGTCATCAGAGAAGAGAGGTTCGGACTGCTCTGCAGGAGGTGTTGGATTTCCCCCTGCAATGTGAAGGGGAGATGCAGTTTGACATCGTGTATAGATGTATGTTGACGCATTGTACATCTCTGCATTCAGACTGAATGACAGTGTACATTGTGACTGTTTGGGGGAGCTGCCTATTTGATGCGGGACAGTGGACATTCCGAATGCATCACGGATGTGGGTCTGTACTTGTACATTGTCAACTCACATTTCCCTGCAGTGCCATATGTAATTGGCCAGTTTCTACGCACATGCGGCACCTGTTGTGTCCTCTGTTCTGTTGTGGACGTGTTGCGGTTTGTACCACCTAGTTGTCAATGTTGATGTGCTCTGCATGTTATGTGTGTGTGCCGCATTTTGGGGGAGTCGCCCCTGCAGCTCTGATTTAGCTGCCATCCTCCCTTCCATGCGGTGTGCCTCTGGGTTCTGTGCTTCTGCAGTGCTGAGATGTTGCATACCTGTGTGCATTGGTCTCTTGGTGGGAGTTGTGGGTCTGGGGCATGTTTTGTCCGCAGATGTGCTATGCTTAGTTGTGCATGTGTGACATTGTGCCCATCTCCCCCTGTTCCCCCAGTCCCTGGTGGTTACTCACCCTGTTGCTGTTGTGTCCGGTCATGTTGAGCAGTGTCCGGTCCCCCGACTCCTGCCACCGTCTCCCCACTGATGACTGTGGAGACCATTTCCTCCATCTCGTCCAGCTCCTCCTGTGGTGCTGGACTCCCACCTCCAGTCTGCATTGCTGCCTTCCGGTTGTTTGCGAGTTTCAGCTTGGTTTTGCGCTTCACATCATTCCAGCGCCTCTTGACCTCGTCCATTGTCCTCTTCAGCACTCCGACTGCATTCACCTTGTCCACGATGGTCTGCCATATTCCATTTTTAGTTGCCAGTGACACGGTGGAGGTGACGGACAGTGATTGTTGGTGTTCTATTACCTCTGTGATGATGATCCTGTTTTCCTGCGGACTGAACTTCGTCTTCCTCTTCTTCTTGTCTTTTCCCTTCCCTGACCCCGAGGTCCCAGGCTGGTCCTCCGTGGGGCTTGTGGGGTTCTGGTTGTCCTCTGTACTTTCCCCGGCTGCCTCCATTGTACTTCCCTGTTGTTTGGCTTTTGTTGGTATGTTTTTTTCTACTTTTATGGTGCATTTTCCCGCATGACGCCTGGGAATTGCAGGCCTGTGGCTGGTTTTCGTAGATTTTTGTATCGCGATTGGCGTCATCGCTACTATTTTCGCATTGGGGTTTTGCGTTTTTGCGGCATCGCGTTGTTTCTAACGCGTTCATTTGACGTGTTGTCCTGTGACTATCGCATGGTACCGCCGTGTTGTGAATACCACGTTAACACGGAGTTGTTTTCCCGCGATGGACTGCGATGTGTAGGGTTGCATTAAGCTATACTTGCGGTAGTTATCACACGTTCTTGAGAATATGCCCCAGAGTGTATTAAGTTATCACACAAAATCGCTAGAACTGACACAGGGGCGTAGCTTCACAGGGTGTGTTTGAGGGTGTTACACCCCCCCTAAAAAAATTGTTCTGTAGTAAGTAGTTGGGTACAAGGGCTCTCAGTTGGGTATGATGAAGTGTCTATCGGATTTCACCTGGGATTTTTACATTCCTACACTGACAAAACACACACACACCCACGCACACACACGCGCTCTCTCTCATCTCTGTTTTGAAGGCCTTAAAAAATGTTTATTCGTTTGAAAAATGTTGTGTTTTAAGTGCTCCTAATAATCTGCCTATCTCTCTCTTTCCACTGCCCTTTAACCCCCTTCATGTCCTGCTTCTCAGATAATGTATTTTAACAAGATATCCCAGCATGACTGTTGGGAAATCTGAAGCTCACACATCCCCAATCTTATTGACCAAGCTATTGTATTGTATTGTAATTGCATTTGTATAGCGCTTACTACCCCTTACGAGGCGTCGAAGCGCTTTTCATCGAGTAGCACGCTACTCCGGGACCTATAGAGGATTAGTGTTGAATTAGTATAGTGAAACATGCAAGTAAATTTTAAGTGGTGGATGTTAGTCAGTTATTTGGATTCGGAAGGATAGCAGAAGGATAGTAGAGGAAAAAAGGTTTGTATTCATATAGCGCTTCTTACCCCTGATGGGGTTTGAAGCGCTTTTTTTTTTGGTGAGTAGCATGCTACTCCGGAAACCCATAAAGGATTAGTGGTGAATTAGTATGGTGAAATATGAAAGTAATTTGAGTGGTGGATATTAGTCAGTTATTTGGAGTGAGAAGGATAGCGGAGGGATAGAAGGGAAAGAAAGGTTTGCATTCATATAGCGCCTGTTACCCTTGATGGGGAGTTGAAGTGCTTTTCTGGCGAGTAGCAGGCTACTCCGGAACCCATAAAGGATTAGTGTTGAAAATTAGTATAGTGAAATATGAAGTAATTTGAGTGGTGGATATGTTAGTCAGTCATTTGGATTGAGAAGGGTTGGGGAGGGATAAAAAAAGGGGAAAAGGTTTGCATTTATATAGCGTTTGTAACCCTGATGAGGTGTTGAAACGCTTTGTTGGCGAGTAGCACGCTACTCTGGAACCCATAAAGGATTAGTGGTGAATTAGTATAGTGGAATATGGAATTAGAGAAGTGAACATGTTAGTCTGTTATTTTGATTGAAAGGGATAGTGGAGAGATAGAAGAGTGAAGGATTTCATTTTTTAGGTCATAGCAGTAGGAGGAGGCTTTTGGATGAGTAAAAAGGGTTTTTGGAGGGGAAGAGTCAGAGGGAAGAGTTTAGAAAGGTTTGTTTTGGGGGATCGGTATAGTAAAAGAGGTGTCAGATGATGCAAGGAGGGGTAGAGTAGGAGAGAGTCAAGAAAGGGTTATTTTGGGGAACATAGTGGTATGGGGTTTGGGATAAATGAGAGAGTGGGTATAGAGGATATAATGATAGATGTATAGGGTGAGAGATAGGGTAGTGCATTGGAAAGAGTAGTAGAAAGAAGTTTGAGATGAGTCAGAAAGTTGGGCTAGAAGATATATTGAGAGAAGTATAGGCTGAGAAATAGGGTAGTGCGTTGGAAATGCTAAATTAGAAGAAAGTGATAAATATATAGATCCATAAGTACATTGAAAGTATATAGATGCATAAAGGAGGTAAGTATACGCAGATTAAAGATATTGATAGAGGTACAGGATGAGAAATAGGGTAGTGCATTGGATAGGCTTTTTCAGGAGAAAAGTAACAGACACACAGATCCAAGTACATGGAGGTACATAGATGCACAATGGAAGCAAGTACATGTAGACCAAAGATGATTTTCTTTTTTTTTTTTAACATAATTATTCTACATGTTTATACAAAGCAATACACAAAGATAGGTACATATCTATAGTGAAAATAAATGCTTATATATAGAGGGACACATACATAGGATGGGTATTAATGAATGGGAAATTGGGCAGCATTTCTGGCCCAGGTCCCGAACAGGCTCAAACAGGCTCAAACAGGCTCAAACAGGCACTCACCCTTGGCTGAGACGCCCTGAGCCTTGGCCGTTTATAGCCTTAGTAGTCAGGTGACCCCTTCAGCCAATGGGAACCCTAGCCCTAACACTATCCAATCACAACACTAGCCCTAAAATCTAGAACCAATAGGAAACCAGGACCTTACAGCCAATCTTAGCCCTAGTCCAAGCACCCAATCAGTTTCAAAATCCCTGATCTCTACGTCCAATAGAGGCCCTAGCCCTACCAGTAGTCCCAACCCTAGTCCAAGCAACCAATAATACAGGAAGCCCTAGTCCCTACTTCCAATAGAAATCCTAGCCCTAGTCCCACCCTAGTCCCAACAACCAATAACACAGGAAGCCCTAGTCCCTACTTCCAATAGAAATCCTAACCCTAGCCCTAGTCCCAACCCTACATTGATTGAATCACAGACCCAGAAACCAATCAGAACCCTCAAATACCCAACCAATGAGGACACTAACCCTAATCCAATAGAAACATCAGATTCAACCACCAATCAGTGTACACATGTACCAAACAATATCAGACTATATAAGGTCCCAGCTACCTCAGACATGGTTTGCTGGCCAGGGAGTTGGAAGCTGCTCCTCTAGTCAGGAATCTCCTAGGAGACAGACAGGCTCAATCCACACTTTGGACTACTGCAGGTAAGGCCCTAACAAACTTGTCCTCTAACACCACTATTTGTATAAAGCTTTACTCCCTCTCCTGGCCAAAAAACGAAGTGCACAGTCCCTATTAAACACAGTTTAAACAGCTTACAGCAGATTACTGCTGTCTCAGGGGGAAGGGGGGGGGCTGGTTTCACTAACTTAACACAAAATGGTCGCTGGGGGTGCACTGCTTAACATACAGGTCTTAGCACAGAGCAAAGGAGACATTTGGGGGGAAAAACTGATAGTCACAGGAAATGAGAGGGAAAAACTACAGAGTTTGGACTGCAAATCCCACAATTCAACAGGTTAAATGGAAGCAGTCACGGGCAGGAAAACCCACAAGTTTAAACACAAAAACATGGGATAAATTATGCAATCACTGGCAGGTTAAAACTACAATTTTAAACTGTAACAACCACAGGCAAAGACAGGTAAAGAAATTTAAAAAGAAAAAATAAGATGATGCAATCACAGGTGGGGAAAATCGTTTTTTAAACTTTTTTAGGAAAGAGACAGCACTAGTCTGCCTCCTTACCACTTCCTGGACTCTGCTCACTGCAATCTGGGCACAGGTAGGCTGCAACTCACAAGATGCAGGACAATGATTTGAGGTGAACCCAGCAAAGCCTTAAGGGGCCTGGGCAGATGTGAGAGGAGGGCTCAGATTTGCTTGGAGCTAGGGAAAACCAATAGCAGTCCTAGGTCTGCTGGCCTGGGGGTGGGGCTGGGACTGGGGAGCTGCTCTATTCAGAGATCTCCTAGGAGATAGACAGGCTCAATCCACATTTTGGTAAGGCCCTAACAAACTTGTCCTCTAACACCACTATTTGTATAAAGCTTTACGCCCTCTCCTGGCCAAAAAACGAAGTGCACAGTCCCTATTAAACACAGTTTAAACAGCTTACAGCAGATTACTGCTGTCTCAGGGGGAAGGGGGGGGGGGCTGGTTTCACTGACTTGTTAACACAAAGTGGTCGCTGGGGGTGCACTGCTTAACATACTAGTGTGAGTAGATCCGAGTCTCAGGATTGATGGCGCGCCATATGTCTAATAATGCCCAGTGTGCCAACCAGTCTGTGAGAGCTTGTGCTTTGGACGTTGCTGCAGTCTTGGACAAGGGCGGGAACGATCTGTCCAGGTCTACATTGAGTACAGAGTTAAAGTCTCCCCCCAGGAGCCAGGAAACTCCGCCCCACCTTGCTAGGATTTTTGTGAGGCCTTTGAGGAATGTAGGCTGACTGACATTCGGGGCATAAATGGAGCCAATGAGGATCGGTTGACCATTAAGTCTCCCGCTCACAAGCACATATCTGCCTTCGGGGTCGAGTAGCGTATTTTCACACATAAACGGCACCCCTGCTCTCACCCAGATAAGGGCGCCACGCGGTTGTGCGGAGTAGCTGGTGCCATGTATTTGGCCTCTCCATCGGCGACGGAGGTGCCCCAGTTCCACGTGGGACATGTGTGTTTCTTGGAGCAATGCTATGTCGGTGGCTCTGCGTTGTAGATAGGCGTAGATCGAGTATCTACGTGATGGCGTGTGTATACCGCGCACGTTCCATGTGACTACGTTGACCTGTGTCATACCCCTTTTTTACGTTTACGAGATTGGCGTTGGGGGGGGCAAAATGTTACAGATCCTGGCCTGCAGGGATGTGTTCCAGCTCAGCGCTACTAAAAACAGGGGACATATATGAACTAAGCTATGCATAACCATGAGGGGAGCTCCAAGGGGAGGTTCATCCAAACCATATTGCCCGACTTAGGACTAAGAACTTTTTGTCAAACTGACGTGTGGCGTGGGTGTGTGTGATGTGTCAGCGGCAAAGAGTGGTGTGCCCCTTGTTGCCGTGTTTCAGTCATGTATCCCCACGGCCTATCTGCAGCGCATGGGAGGAGGGTGCGGGCCGCGCATGTCCCCCAACGTAGTGCTAAGTGCGTGTTGGGTGTATTCATGTGTGAGGCAGCGCCGTGCTGTGTAAAACAAAAACAAAAAAAAGGGGGGGGGGCAGTGACATATTCAACACATCATGTAACAGCATTTGCCGGCATGACAGGTACTTGTGTGGGTTGCGCTAAGCAGTTCACAGGAGGCCTTGAAAAGAGTCATCTAATGTCATCAGCTGTTTGCGGCGTGACCTCCGGCATTGGGAACTCCTCATGGTCCTCGAATCTGGATGGCGTGGAGTCCCCGGTGGCCGAGGACCTGGATGGGCTCAAGTGACAGTCTGAGTGTTGCGTTGCAGTTCCCAGCGTCGCAGCCATTTGTAGTGCTTCATGTCTTTCCGCTTTCCTCTGTGCTGGGTCAGGGGCCGTGGAGGATGCCGCGGTTTCCGAGTGGTGCCCCTTGTGCTTGCTCGGACGATTCCTTTTTCTGCTGAATTTTCTAGGCTCGTTCGCCACGGGCGGTCGGGGACCTGTCAATGTTCCTGATTCTTCTAGCCAGTCCCAGACTTCGGCGGGTGAATCAAAGAAGCGCGTCGATCCTTTTGCAACAACATGTAGTCGAGCAGGGAATAGCAGTGAGTAATTTAAACCAAGGTCGCGGAGCTGACTTTTCACGGCGGTATATGCACTTCTGCGGCGTTGGACTTGCGCCGTGTAATCTGGGAAGACCAGGATTTGGCTGTTGCCTATCTTTATGTCTGCCAGCTTGCGGGTTTCGCAGAGGATCGAGTCCCTGTCCCTATAGTTGAGAACTTTAAACAGGAATGAGCGCGGGCGGGCTCTCGGCGGTGGCTTTTGTGCCGGGACACGGTGTGCCCTCGACTACAAAGTGAGGTGACAGGGTACCAGTGGGGAGCAAGTCTCTGATCCAGCGTTCAGCATATTCTTCCGGCTGTCGCCCCTCTTCCCCTTCCGGAAGTCCCACAACGCGAATATTGTTGCGGCTCGAACGCCCCTCTGCATCTTCTACCTTGTCTTCAAGGTCATGTACCCGATGTGACTATGTGTGACTGGTTTGAGCTCCGCTAGTGTTTGTTCCTGGAGGCGCACTTTGTCCCCGAGTTTGTGGTGATCGGCTTTCAGGAGGGTAAAGTCTGAGGTACTTGTCGATTTTGGATTCCAATGAGGTGCAGGTTTGCTCCAGCGCCGATCCTATCTTCTCCACCGATACTAGGACAGAGTCCAGTTTGTCAGCGAGCATTGCGCGTGGCATTTTTGCATTTGTGTCGCCCTCAGCCGCCGTCGACTCCGAGTTGCCGGTCCGCGTGTGCAGCTGCTGGGTGTTGGTGCGTAGACGGCCCATTACTAGTTGCTGCGCTGTTGGCATTTGCCACCAGTCTGTGTAGGTGCGAACAGATCAGGGCAGAGACCTTACTGGTGTGGTGGTCGGTCCAGCTGGCCTGTACCTCGGCGTCTCTGGGCACTATCCAATGGTTTATGGTACAGCGCGGGGAGGCCCCGTTATGCCTGCTTTATCTGTGCCTTCGTCGTCGTGGCGCAGTGTGGGCCAGCGCAGTGTAGGCGAGCTGCGCCCTCTTGCACTCGTGTTTGGACTCCGTGGAGCCAGCGCTCCACTCGGCTTCTTGAGCAGTCAGCCTAGGCCCGATCCGACCTCCGGGCAAGTCTGTGCCTGGGCGGGTTCCGCGCTGTTGCTCCCCCCGTTCCGTCCACGCCAACGAGACCCAGGTCAGCCCCGCGGCTCAATTCAGGTGGCTACTATCTCCTACCCCTGCGGCTTACGTGATCATCTCAGAGCGGTTCAGGGTGCATCAGCGAGCTGGCCGAACTCGCGCAGCAACGTTCCAGCCGAGGAGAGGGGGGAGCAGTCGGGGGCAGGCCGTCCGCTTCCGGGCTCATGGGACAGCCTCTCCCTGTGGGTTCACAATTCAGGTCTGGCGCGGTTGTTGCGTTTCCCAGGGGTCGCTAGGCCTCTTTTTCTGTTTCCCCCTCTGTCCGCCCCAGTGGCATAAGGGCGGGAACGGGACCAGCTAGAAAATGAAACAACTAAAAATTCCCTTCAATGGTGAAGTGAGATTTTTAATAAATATTAAGGAAAAGTAACATTTCCTTACCCGGCTTCCATGGAGGCTATTTTGGTTTGGCTCTCTTGCTTCTACCAGCCAGTAATTAGCATTGAATAGATATGGATGGGGGTGAAATGCTTCCAAAGAGCAAACTGGCTGACCTGAATGGGCAGAGGATTCCTCTGAACTCCATGAACTATGGAGGGTGGGGGCTGTGAACATCCTTCGAGACTATAGTGTCAAATCCTACTCGACAAGTCTGCTGGCTTCACATACAACACTTGGGGCACACTTGAAAGGGGAGAGAGCAGGATGCCAAGACAATCCTTGTGGTTGCTAAAGGACTCTACTTTTGTCCTACCAGACTTCTGTCGACAGGTTTACATAGAACCATTGGGGCTACTTGGAAGTGGAGAGAGCAGGGTGCAAAGACAATTCTTGTGGATCCACTGTCAGGTTGCTGAAGGGCTCTACTTTTATCCTACCAGACTTCGATCTCTGGGTTTATTGCGAGTAGAGTGGCTGCCTCAAACTGGATTTTAGTGTTAGCTGTGGGAGGACTTTAGAATTACCATAGTACACTCCCCACATACACCCCAGAGCTCAAGTTTAGTGAAGTTGAAGGCTTTAGTCATCGTGAAAATGTCCAAGGAGGTTGGGTTGGCCCTGGGAACTTTTACCCATTGCTAAGGACTTGCCCAGAGTCATTTCCAACCAGTATTTAGTGCCAGGTATAAATCTGGCTCCTCCAGGATCCCAGTTCAGAACAATTTCTGGACCTATGGAAAATCAGAAGAGGTCTGTAGGACTGGACCTGCTGTTCTCTCTTGAATCCAGGACTAAGATGTATCAGTGAGAATCTAGTGGTAAAGATACATTGTCATAAAACAGACAGTCATTCATTGTGAAATGCTCTCTTTTCTGTGCCCTTGTGCTCTTATACCAGGGTGTGCTACCTTGTACTTCTGTCCTCCTTTGTAACTTCCCGTGCCCAAGTCTCCATGTCACAAGGGCCTCTCTCCAAGTATCTTCTGCACTCATGCCCAGCTCTACTTTCCAAGTCCTTGTCTCCATGTACAAAAGGGGATGATGGACGGAACGCTTGAGCCAATCAAACACTCACCCCCAGTCAACTGATCTGGGTTTAATCCATCATCATTCTTTAGCTCACTCCACCACCCCAGTTCAGACATGGCCATATGCAAATCAGTCTGACCCTGTGCCTCATGGGAACAGTCCAGCCCGAACTGCCAAGCCATGTCTTCCCTGGACCGGAAACAAGCATCCTAGGACCGGTTTCTGGCATTCCAGCCGTCATCAGCCAGGCTTGCTTGAATCCAGTGGCAAAGTGAGCAAGGGACCCACGTCTGGGCATACCCCGCCAACTTAGGGCGAACAAAGCGATACAAAAGGGGATGATGGACGGAACGCTTGAGCCAATCAAACACTCACCCCAGTCAACTGATCTGGGTTTAATCCATCATCATTCTTTAGCTCACTCCACCACCCCAGTTCAGACATGGCCATATGCAAATCAGTCTGACCCTGTGCCTCATGGGAACAGTCCAGCCCGAACTGCCAAGCCATGTCTTCCCTGGACCGGAAACAAGCATCCTAGGACCGGTTTCTGGCATTCCAGCCGTCATCAGCCAGGCTTGCTTGAATCCAGTGGCAAAGTGAGCAAGGGACCCACGTCTGGGCATACCCCCGCCAACTTAGGGCGAACAAAGCGATACAAAAGGGGATGATGGACGGAACGCTTGAGCCAATCAAACACTCACCCCCAGTCAACTGATCTGGGTTTAATCCATCATCATTCTTTAGCTCACTCCACCACCCCAGTTCAGACATGGCCATATGCAAATCAGTCTGACCCTGTGCCTCATGGGAACAGTCCAGCCCGAACTGCCAAGCCATGTCTTCCCTGGACCGGAAACAAGCATCCTAGGACCGGTTTCTGGCATTCCAGCCGTCATCAGCCAGGCTTGCTTGAATCCAGTGGCAAAGTGAGCAAGGGACCCACGTCTGGGCATACCCCCGCCAACTTAGGGCGAACAAAGCGATACAAAAGGGGATGATGGACGGAACGCTTGAGCCAATCAAACACTCACCCCCAGTCAACTGATCTGGGTTTAATCCATCATCATTCTTTAGCTCACTCCACCACCCCAGTTCAGACATGGCCATATGCAAATCAGTCTGACCCTGTGCCTCATGGGAACAGTCCAGCCCGAACTGCCAAGCCATGTCTTCCCTGGACCGGAAACAAGCATCCTAGGACCGGTTTCTGGCATTCCAGCCGTCATCAGCCAGGCTTGCTTGAATCCAGTGGCAAAGTGAGCAAGGGACCCACGTCTGGGCATACCCCCGCCAACTTAGGGCGAACAAAGCGATACAAAAGGGGATGATGGACGGAACGCTTGAGCCAATCAAACACTCACCCCCAGTCAACTGATCTGGGTTTAATCCATCATCATTCTTTAGCTCACTCCACCACCCCAGTTCAGACATGGCCATATGCAAATCAGTCTGACCCTGTGCCTCATGGGAACAGTCCAGCCCGAACTGCCAAGCCATGTCTTCCCTGGACCGGAAACAAGCATCCTAGGACCGGTTTCTGGCATTCCAGCCGTCATCAGCCAGGCTTGCTTGAATCCAGTGGCAAAGTGAGCAAGGGACCCACGTCTGGGCATACCCCGCCAACTTAGGGCGAACAAAGCGATACAAAAGGGGATGATGGACGGAACGCTTGAGCCAATCAAACACTCACCCCCAGTCAACTGATCTGGGTTTAATCCATCATCATTCTTTAGCTCACTCCACCACCCCAGTTCAGACACGGCCATATGCAAATCAGTCTGACCCTGTGCCTCATGGGAACAGTCCAGCCCGAACTGCCAAGCCATGTCTTCCCTGGACCGGAAACAAGCATCCTAGGACTGGTTTCTGGCATTCCAGCCGTCATCAGCCAGGCTTGCTTGAATCCAGTGGCAAAGTGAGCAAGGGACCCACGTCTGGGCATACCCCCGCCAACTTAGGGCGAACAAAGCGATACAAAAGGGGATGATGGACGGAACGCTTGAGCCAATCAAACACTCACCCCCAGTCAACTGATCTGGGTTTAATCCATCATCATTCTTTAGCTCACTCCACCACCCCAGTTCAGACATGGCCATATGCAAATCAGTCTGACCCTGTGCCTCATGGGAACAGTCCAGCCCGAACTGCCAAGCCATGTCTTCCCTGGACCGGAAACAAGCATCCTAGGACCGGTTTCTGGCATTCCAGCCGTCATCAGCCAGGCTTGCTTGAATCCAGTGGCAAAGTGAGCAAGGGACCCACGTCTGGGCATACCCCCGCCAACTTAGGGCGAACAAAGCGATACAAAAGGTGTCAAGGTTCTATTCCAAACTCCCAGGATCGGTGTGTTGTTCAAATGGGTCCACCTCTCAATCGCTCCACTCTCTGATGCTATAACAGCGCAGAGGGTAGGAATGATTAAGCGAGGGAAGGAAAGGATGGGGACAGCGGGGAGGGAGACCTACAACACAAGAAACACAAGATAAGCCTATTTCACTTTCTGTAATACATATCTAAACTCATAACTTATACGGAGCAATAACTACCTGTAAAGGAAAAAGAACGAGCATTCTTGCACCCATGTCTTAGATGAAGGTATCATATCTTAGGAAGGCTCTTTATATGCAAAAACGAGAAAAACACACATATCATGAGTTTCACCACACTATGGGTATACACATCTTCCCACTCAACGCTCACTCATACTGTACCCACCACGATGATTGTTGGTACTTGCATCACAGAGGGGTTGAACAAAACTCACACCAAAGCCCCTGCTAGGAAGAAAGATCATAAGAGCACATAAAGTATTTAGTAATACTCATCATCAGAAAACGAAATAAATGGTACTGGCATTAACTTCTCATGCCTAACACTCTTCTGCTGTTTCAGCACAGCCCATGTAAGGTATAACAACTTTTCATGCCCAGCACTCTTCTGCTGTTTCAGCACAGCCAATGTAATGCATAACACTTCCGGTAATAAGGTATTGTCGCAGGCGTAAATACCATGAATCCAGACTCAGTACTTGATGGAGGTATAGCTTCCTTCATCTACTATAATGTTAAGAAACTACGATAGAACACATAGATCCAATTCACCTCTTCGTGAGTATACAAGTTATGCCCCCAGAGCGGTGACAACGTCACCCTTACCGCCCTGTATGAAAGCGTTTCCAAAGGTTAAGGATTCTCGTAGCGCGGGTCTTCCCTGATCCAGCGTCCCGGCCGAACAGAATTCGCAGCACTGATCACCGCCGCCGCCCTGCTAGAAGAACTCGTAGTAGGCGCGTCATCAGCACGCGCGCGCCTACCCGGAAGCAGGATTCCTGGGTAATGTAGTTCTTCGGTGGCGCGAGCGTACTCTGATTCTACGCTCGCCTCGCGCCCTGAAGCAATCGCCCGTGGACTCCAGGTGAGTGTGACAGTACATTCCCCCTCCCTAAAGGGGCCGACTAAGACGCGGTTTATCTGGAAACCGCGCATGGAAAGCGCGTATCAACCTGGGAGCATGAACACTCCTTGCGGGTTCCCAGGAATTCTCCTCCATGCTATATCCTTTCCAGGAAATCAGATACCATAATGAGGATCCCCTCATTTTTGAGTCCAATATTTTAGATACCTCATATTCAGGTTCACCATCCACCCAAACTGGGGAGGGCGATTTCTTCACCGGCGTGTAGGAGGGTTTCAGCAGGGATACATGAAACACTGGGTGTATTCTCAGGGTCTTTGGCAAGGATAACCGGACTGAAACTGGGTTAATGCATTTTATCACCTTGTAGGGCCCTAAATAACGAGGGTTGAATATACTGTATCGGCGAAACCTGAGGTTCCTCGTGGATAACCAGACCACATCACCTGGCATGTATGGGGGACATTCCCTACGGCGTACATCTGCATGTTTTTTGTAGCTTATTTTAGCTTTCTGAAGATTCAACTGCGTCTTTTTGATAGCGCTTTGTATTCTTTTCACTCTGTCCTGTACCTCAGGTAATTTATGATCCATCCCAGGGTGGACAAAAGGTAGGAATCTAGGATGAAATCCATAATTGCTGTAGTACGGGGTGTGCTTGGTGGACTGATGGGTCGCACTGTTGTAAGCTGTTTCTGCCACCCACAACAGATCCACCCATTCATCAGTGTTTTCTTTTACATAGCAACGTAGATATTGCTTTAGGTTTTGGTTCAAACGCTCAGTCTGCCCATCCGTTTGTGGATGGTAACTTGTGGATTTTGCTGATTTTATTTGCAAGGCCTCACACCACACCTTCCAGAAATGAGCCGTGAATTGGGATCCACGATCGGATACAATCAATCAATCAATCAATCAATCAATCAATCAATCAATCACGGCATTTATAGAGCGCGCTACTCACCCGGGAGGGTCTCAAGGCGCTGGGGGAGGGGGTAAGTTACTGCTCGAACAGCCAGGTCTTGAGCTGCTTCCTGAAGGAGAGATGGTCCTGGGTTCGCCGAAGGTGAGTGGGGAGGGAGTTCCAGGTCTTGGCTGCCAGGTAGGAGAAGGATCTTCCTCCGGCGGTGGTTCTGCGGATGCGTTGTACGGTGGCGAGGGCGTGGCTGGTTGATCGTAGCTGGCGTGTGGGCGTGTAGAAGGTCATGCGGTCGTTGAGGTACTTTGGGCCCAGGTCGTGGAGGGCCTTGTGTGCGTGGGTGAGGAGTCTGAACGTTATTCTCTTGCTGACGGGGAGCCAGTGCAGGTCTTTCAGGTGTCCGGTGATGTGGCTGTGTCGGGGGATGTCCAGGATGAGTCGTGCGGAGGCGTTCTGGATGCGCTGGAGTCTTTTTGAAGTTTGGCTGTGGTTCCGGCGTAGAGGGTGTTCCCATAGTCCAGTCGGCTGGTGACGAGTGCCTGGGTGACGGTCTTCCTGGTTTCAGTGGGGATCCATCTGAAGATCTTGCGGAGCATGCGCAGGGTGTTGAAGCATGAAGATGAGATGGCGTTGACTTGTCTGGTCATCGACAGGGAGGAGTCCAGGATGAAGCCCAGGTTGCGTGCGTGGTCCGTTGGCTTGGGCGCGGTGCCCAGGGCCGGGGGCCACCAGGAGTCGTCCCAGGCGGAGGGTGATGAGCCCAGGATGAGGACTTCCGTCTTGTCTGAGTTCAGTTTAAGGCGGCTGTTCCTCATCCAGTCGGCGACGTCTCTCATCCCGTCGTGTAGGTTGGCTCTGGCGGTGGTGGGGTCGTTGGTGAGGGAGAGGATCAGCTGGGTGTCGTCGGCGTAGGAGATGATGTTGAGGTTGTGTCGGCGTGCGATGGCTGCGAGGGGGCTCATGTAGACGTTGAAGAGGGTTGGGCTGAGTGAGGATCCCTGTGGAACGCCGCAGATGACTTCGGTGGCTTCGGATCTGAACGGGGGAGGCGGACTCTCTGGGTTCTTCCGGCGAGGAACGAGATGATCCATTCCAGTGCTTTCTCTCGGATTCCGATGTTGCTGAGGCGCTTCACTAGGGTGCGGTGGCAGACGGTGTCGAACACCGCGGAGAGGTCCAAGAGGATGAGGGCAGCTGTTTCCCCGTTGTTGGTTAGGGTTCTGATGTCGTCGGTGGCTGCGATAAGGGCGGTCTCGGTGCTGTGGTTGGCCCGAAACCCGGACTGCGAGGGGTCGAGGGATCCATTCGTCTCGAGGAAGGCGGCAAGCTGTCTGTTGACGGTCTTCTCGATGACTTTGGCCGGAAACGGAAGGAGCGAGATGGGACGGTAGTTCTTAAGGTCGGTGGGGTCCGCCGTTGGTTTCTTCAGGAGGGCGGTAAGCTCGGCGTGCTTCCAGCTCTCCGGGAAGGTGGCGGTGTGGAAGGAGGAGTTGATGATGTCCCGGAGATGGGGTGCGATGGTGGCGTCGGCTTTGTTGAAGACGTGGTGTGGGCAGGGGTCGGTTGGTGATCCGGAGTGGATGGAGTTCATCGTGCGGGTGGTGTCTTCGGTGCTGATCGGGGTCCAGTTGCAGAGGGTGGTGGTGGCGGGCGTTGGTTCGGCGGTAGGGTGCGTTGTTTGTGCGTCGAAGCTGTTATGTATGTCGGTGATCTTGCGGTGGAAGAACGCGGAGAGTGAGTTGCAGAGGTCTTGCGAGGGGGTGATGTCGTTGTTTCCGGCGCTGGGGTTGGAGAACTCTTTGACGATGCTGAAGAGTTCCTTGCTGTCATGGGCGTTGTTGTCCAGTCGTTCTTTGAGTGCCGACTTCTTGGTGGCACGGATCAGCTGGTGGTGTTTGCGGGTGGCGTGCTTGAGGGCGGTCCTGTTGTCTGTGGTCTGGTCGAGTCGCCAGGTTTTCTCGAGAGTGCGGCAGTTCTTCTTGGATTCCTTGAGTTCGTTGGTGAACCAAGGGGTTTTCTTGCTTCCGGGTCTGCTGGGAGGGTTTTCCCACAATAGTGGATGGCACGCCATGTAATCGCACTATCTGACTCAGAAGAATCTTGGCTAATTGCCCAGAAGTAGGTAGAGTCTTGCAGGCTATGAAATGTCCCATTTTCGTGAGACTGTCTACGACTACCAAGATAACAGTGTGCCCTTGGTCTTTAGGCAACCCTACTATGAAATCTACGGATATAGTATTCCATGGAATCGAGGGTGTGGGTAACGGTTGCAACAACCCTTGAGCCTTTCTGTGATCTGATTTTGCCTTGGCACATATTTCGCATTTTCGTACAAAAAGTGCCACGTCTGTCTTTATTGAAGGCCACCAAAAATATCTCAGAATTCTGTCTAACGTCTTGTCGATGCCATTGTGACCTGCACTGGGAACCGTATGACACCAATGAAGCACTCTTTCCTGTAATGCTTTTGAGGGAATCAACATCTGTTGATTTCTGATCGGCACCCCTTGTCTCATTTTCCATTGAGGATGTTCCTTGAGCCATTTCCTCCATAAGGGCGATGTGCTTGCACGAGCCACAGAACGTAAAAATTGTTCAGAGTGCACAACGCCTATGACTTGATCAGGGGCCAATATTGAAAGGGTTTGTTTCATCGGGCTACATGTAGTTTCCCGTCGGGTAAGAGCATCCGCTTTCCCATTCGCCGCACCAGGTCTATAGGTGACAATATAATTGAACTCTGAAAAAAACAACATCCAGCGCATTTGCCTAGGGGATAACATACGGGCAGACCTCATAAACTGGAGGTTACGATGGTCTGTGTATACTGTGACCACATGCTTAGCCCCCATCAAATGATGTCTCCATGTAGTGAAAGCATCCTTGATGGCCAACAACTCTTTTTCCGCAATGGTGTACCTAGTTTCAGCCTCATTAAGCTTGCGAGACATGTAGGCTACTGGATGTAGCTGTCCTGTCGATACATTCCTTTGCGACAGAATTGCACCCACCGCCATGTCAGACGCATCAGCTTCCACTACAAACGGCTTCTCAGGATCTGGGTGGGCCAAAACTGGGGCAGAGGTAAAGGCTCCTTTCAATTGATTAAAGGAGGCTTCAGTTTCTTGAGTCCATTCAAACGGAACGTTTTTTCTTAACAGTTTTGTTATCGGTGTCACTACCTTTGAAAACTGGGGTATGAACCTTCGATAAAAATTAGCGAATCCTAAAAAACATTGGACTTCCTTCATATTGACTGGTTGTGGCCAATCTTTTACAGCTTTTATTTTACGATCAGACATTTCCAATCCCTGAGGTGAAAGAATCACTCCTAAAAACTCCACCCTCTGCACATGGAATTCGCATTTACTTAATTTGCAAAATAATCCATTGTCACGCAAGGCTTGCAGAACCAAACACACATGCTGATAATGCTGGCCCACGGAATCAGAATAAATCAAAATATCGTCAATATAGACTACTGTAAAAACATCCAGATACTCCCGCAACACTTCGTTCAAAAAAAATTGAAAAGCAGCAGGAGCATTACACAGCCCAAATGGCATCACAGTGTACTCAAACAACCCAAAACGAGTGCGAAACGCTGTTTTCCATTCATCTCCCTTCCTTACTCTGACCAAGTGATAAGCACCTTTTAAGTCCAACCGTGTATATATTTGGGCAGTTTTAACCTGGTCTAAGAGAACTGGAATGAGAGGTAAGGGATACCTGTTCTTAATGGTGATGTGATTCAAGGCCCTAAAATCGATGCACGCACGTTTTTCCCCGTTTGCTTTCGGTATGAAAAACAAAGGGGAGGCTGCAGGAGACTTAGATGGTCTTATGAAGCCATTCGCCAAATACTGATCCAAATATGATTTGAGATGCTCGTTTTCCTTGTCCGTAAGAGCATAGATTCTGCTACATGGTACTACAGCACCAGGCACTAGGTCAATTTGACAGTCGTAGGACCTATGAGGGGGTAACACATTGGCTTGTTGTTCATTGAACACTTCCCTGTATTGTTCGTATTCCGGGGGTAAGGTAATATCCTGCTCTGCAGTGGTAGCTATATGAAGAAGAGTGGCTAAGGCTTTTACTGAAAGATCACTGTGTTCCTGACTGCCATGATCCTTGCATTCCGGACTGTTAAATAGAACAGTCTTGGCAACCCAATCTATGGAAGGATTGTGCTTAATTAACCAAGGTAACCCCAGTATAATACCATACTGAGGTGCTCGTATTATATTGAAGGTTAGGGACTCTACATGTTGATGCGCACAGCGTACTAACAATGCACTTGTGGAGAAACTGATAGGTCCTGTGATCAACTCCTCCCATCTATGGCCAAGACAGTCTCAGGCACATCTTTTTTAACTAAGGACAACTGTAAATCAGCAGCCAACTTCTCATCCATAAACAACCCAGTGGCCCCTGAGTCTATCATCGCTTCCATGTCTCTCCAGCCATCTGACAACTGAATACCGATAGGGATCCTAAAATGTCCTGATGTGATCACCTGTATCTCCTGAGTTGAGGGGATTACTAAGCCGCTCAAAAAGCCCCCTCCTGTTGCCTTTGAGCCTTCTAGTTTTCCGACTTAGGGAACACAGATGCACTCGTACTACCAAACCCTGGTTTGTTCTTGGGTTTAGCCAGGCAATCCCTTACAAAATGGCCTTTCTTGCCACAATACAGACATAATCCATTCTTACGCCTCTGCTCTCGTTCCTCCTGTGATAAAGGAGCTCTAACAGTACCTATCTCCATAGGTTCTGGCCCTCCGGCCGTACTAGGTTTAGAAAACCTGGGTTTTTCATACCTGGAAAAAATTCTATCAGGTCTTCTTCTATCGGTCCGGCGATCGTTCATCCTACTGTCTAACCTCAAAGCCAAATTAATGAGATCAGTGCACGTGGCCGGTTGAGGGTCTACCTGGGCTATTACGTCTTTGAGCTCATCTCGTAATCCCTGATGAAACAAAGCTGCTCTCTTATCCTCAGGCCATCCAGTTTCCGATATCAATCGCTGAAAGGTATTCAAGTACACAAGCAGATCTTTATTGCCTTGCCTTAGTTCCAATAACTCCCTATCGGCTGTGAGACTATGGGATCGTCTATCAAAGATATTCTCAAACTCTTTTCTAAATCCGTCCCAATCGTACAACAGGGGATCATCCTTACGAACAAATGGGACAGCCCACAAGGCAGCATCACCAGCTAAATACGAAATAAGGAAGGCTACCTTAGCTTGGTTAGTTGGAAATGCCCTAGGTTTACAGGTAAAATGCAACAACACCTGTGTCATAAAAACCTGTACTTTGCTCTCATCCCCTGTAAACCTTTCAGGGGCTGCCAAAGGTATAGGTGTGGGAAATTCCACCGACAATGGTGGTGCTGCTCCTGCAAAGGAACCTGACGGCCACGTAGCACCACTACCTCTTCCTGCGCTCACGTCAAACGGGTTCCTTTGTAATTTGTCAACTCGATCTTGTAAGGCCGCAGTTTCTGCCCTAGAGGCAGCTAACTCCTGTTGAACCATAACCAAGGCTGCCATTACATCGTCTAAGGTGGCCATCATCAACCAAACACCGATCAGGAGAGAATAAATTCTTGGGCTGCGAATTCTGTCAAGGTTCTATTCCAAACTCCCAGGATCGGTGTGTTGTTCAAATGGGTCCACCTCTCAATCGCTCCACTCTCTGATGCTATAACAGCGCAGAGGGTAGGAATGATTAAGCGAGGGAAGGAAAGGATGGGGACAGCGGGGAGGGAGACCTACAACACAAGAAACACAAGATAAGCCTATTTCACTTTCTGTAATACATATCTAAACTCATAACTTATACGGAGCAATAACTACCTGTAAAGGAAAAAAGAACGAGCATTCTTGCACCCATGTCTTAGATGAAGGTATCATATCTTAGGAAGGCTCTTTATATGCAAAAACGAGAAAAACACACATATCATGAGTTTCACCACACTATGGGTATACACATCTTCCCACTCAACGCTCACTCATACTGTACCCACCACGATGATTGTTGGTACTTGCATCACAGAGGGGGTTGAACAAAACTCACACCAAAGCCCCTGCTAGGAAGAAAGATCATAAGAGCACATAAAGTATTTAGTAATACTCATCATCAGAAAACGAAATAAATGGTACTGGCATTAACTTCTCATGCCTAACACTCTTCTGCTGTTTCAGCACAGCCCATGTAAGGTATAACAACTTTTCATTCCCAGCACTCTTCTGCTGTTTCAGCACAGCCAATGTAATGCATAACACTTCCGGTAATAAGGTATTGTCGCAGGCGTAAATACCATGAATCCAGACTCAGTACTTGATGGAGGTATAGCTTCCTTCATCTACTATAATGTTAAGAAACTACGATAGAACACATAGATCCAATTCACCTCTTCGTGAGTATACAAGTTATGCCCCCAGAGCGGTGACAACGTCACCCTTACCGCCCTGTATGAAAGCGTTTCCAAAGGTTAAGGATTCTCGTAGCGCTGGTCTTCCCTGATCCAGCGTCCCGGCCGAACAGAATTCGCAGCACTGATCACCGCCGCCGCCCTGCTAGAAGAACTCGTAGTAGGCGCGTCATCAGCACGCGCGCGCGCCTACCCGGAAGCAGGATTCCTGGGTAATGTAGTTCTTCGGTGGAGCGAGCGTACTCTGATTCTACGCTCGCCTCGCGCCCTGAAGCAATCGCCCGTGGACTCCAGGTGAGTGTGACAAAAGGGGATGATGGACGGAACGCTTGAGCCAATCAAACACTCACCCCCAGTCAACTGATCTGGGTTTAATCCATCATCATTCTTTAGCTCACTCCACCACCCCAGTTCAGACATGGCCATATGCAAATCAGTCTGACCCTGTGCCTCATGGGAACAGTCCAGCCCGAACTGCCAAGCCATGTCTTCCCTGGACCGGAAACAAGCATCCTAGGACCGGTTTCTGGCATTCCAGCCGTCATCAGCCAGGCTTGCTTGAATCCAGTGGCAAAGTGAGCAAGGGACCCACGTCTGGGCATACCCCCGCCAACTTAGGGCGAACAAAGCGATACAAAAGGGGATGATGGACGGAACGCTTGAGCCAATCAAACACTCACCCCCAGTCAACTGATCTGGGTTTAATCCATCATCATTCTTTAGCTCACTCCACCACCCCAGTTCAGACATGGCCATATGCAAAACAGTCTGACCCTGTGCCTCATGGGAACAGTCCAGCCCGAACTGCCAAGCCATGTCTTCCCTGGACCGGAAACAAGCATCCTAGGACCGGTTTCTGGCATTCCAGCCGTCATCAGCCAGGCTTGCTTGAATCCAGTGGCAAAGTGAGCAAGGGACCCACGTCTGGGCATACCCCCGCCAACTTAGGGCGAACAAAGCGATACAAAGGGGATGATGGACGGAACGCTTGAGCCAATCAAACACTCACCCCCAGTCAACTGATCTGGGTTTAATCCATCATCATTCTTTAGCTCACTCCACCACCCCAGTTCAGACATGGCCATATGCAAATCAGTCTGACCCTGTGCCTCATGGGAACAGTCCAGCCCGAACTGCCAAGCCATGTCTTCCCTGGACCGGAAACAAGCATCCTAGGACCGGTTTCTGGCATTCCAGCCGTCATCAGCCAGGCTTGCTTGAATCCAGTGGCAAAGTGAGCAAGGGACCCACGTCTGGGCATACCCCCGCCAATTTAGGGCGAACAAAGCGATACAAAAGGGGATGATGGACGGAACGCTTGAGCCATGTAGACGTTTCCCTGTCCTCAGTCTAAATCTTGCCATATCATCCTCCTTCTTAATTGATCCCTCCTGTCTCCTTTATAGGGCCTCTGCCGATCTCCTCCATATCTTGTTGACCCCGATGTGAGGACTTTTAATCCTTGTGTTGCACTTCTAGTCTCCAGATTACCATCCAATGCCTCTCTATTCTCCCCATCCCATTGTCGTTTCTAGCCCTCAAGAATTGTTTATGGTGCTTATTGCTAGGTTCTCAATTCCCTGTTCTTACCCAGGTGAGTCTTTATCCCAGTAGCCAGTTTCTATGTGTATTGTTCTGTGTCAGAGTATCCGTTTCTTATCCTGACATCCATGATCCCTATATTTTCCTTTTCTTGCATTTCCCCATCTATATTTCTCAGTACCTATAGTTGTATTATAGTTCCAATTTTCTGTACCCATCAGAGATCAGCAGCCATAATTGAAGACCGCAAGTAGACCTTGATTAAAAATCTTAAATCGGGAATTTAAAAATGCAACTTGCGCATCCAGGATTGCTGTTTCTTTGCAGTCCGGAAATTGTAGTCCTGATTTTTTTTCTCATTTATAAAAACAACCACAAGTCCCAGTGCTCAAACAATAAAACAAACCTGGTTGTACTCCTTACTTGGAACAAGCATCGAGCTGTCCATCAGCAGAGATTTGGTGGGTACCCCAGTTACCAAAAAGGATATTATTGAATTACCTAAGAGTACTTTGACCTCGTAAATGTACTTTCCAGTGGCATTGTGCATTTACGTGCTCAGAGAACTCTTCAGTGACTTGCAATATCATTATGTGTAGGTGAAGTGCAATATCCCATGCAGCTACTGATACAGTATGCTTACACGGGAGTTACTGGTTTCTTTGACCACAATTCTTTAGGCTATTGTATTTACATCAAACACCCAGAAAAACATTACACTAATATAATTTTCCCAAAATGAAATTTACTTCACGTTTCCTCCAGTCAATGGATTTTTAAATCTTTATTGGGGGGGGGGGGGGGAGGGGTGTAAATAACAGCACTTTTCAGTCAGCTTGCAGGACTTTTGGAGAAGAAGGGTTTTAAAGTAGGTGAGGTTACGGTTTCAGAACTTGTTGGATGCTGTATGAGTTCATCTTGTACTAAACATAAAGGACTGGGCCACCTACAGTACGTCGTGTTTGTAGGTTGTATAAAGACTTAAATCAGCACTATAGGTCATTGTCTTTAACCTTCGATCTCATTTTGCTTACTAATAAACGCTACTTTTAGAAAGGAGCACACGTCTGTGCTCACTTAATCAACTCTTTGTTTAAAAAAATAAAAAAAAGAAGAAGAATGTGCGTGTGTTCAAATTGTATTTTTCCTTGGTTGACCGCTGCCCACAACCACCACTGGTACTGCCCACTGCTTAAGGCTGGGTTCCACCGGGCAAAGCCCACTTTCATTAAGGGGGGTCTCCAGCAAGAAAATTGTGGAAAATGGGGACAGACCATTTTGAAAAACAATTTCACTCCAATTCAATAAAAAGTCATGTGGTCTTAGAAGTGCACTCATAAAATATTCCTGTACTTTTGAGGTGTGACAGAGCTCCCCAGTACAAGTGGATGAATTTAAAAGTCGATTGTTTATTGTTCTGAACAGACTTAGTGAAGGGCTCCTCTTGCTTTAAAGAACCTCAAATCATTTGTTAAATAGCGTATCTGTCACAAGTCATGTGAAGCAACAGGTTTAGTAAATGTTTTTCAAATTTCAATGACTAGTCTTCTGCTTAACATTATAGACTATGGTCCAAACTGCCAAGTTTGTTGCCACATTGTACATAGCACAAAGGGATACCCCATGGAGTCTTCCACTAACCTAAACAGCTTTGGTCTTTAAATTGTTGGGGGCGCCCCCTGGGGGGCTGTGGCTATGTTCCTAAGAGGGGTGCACAAATGCCTTTGTGAATATCTGTAAATGAAGATGGCCTGGAAGTGCGACTTTATTTCTCTAGTTTCTAGGCTGTCTTCATTTACATCCAGCAGGTAAAGGGCATATAAAACTATGGCAACTTTTATTCTTGGCGCCATGGGGGCAGGGTCAAAGACATGGCTACATATGAAAAGAACATTTTCTGCAAGTATTTTGTTGATTTTTCACATTTAGCCAGCTGCATTTAAAATAAAGAGCATACCATAAACGAAAAATAAATGCAAATTAAACCAATCCTAGGGAACGCTTTCTTTTAGCTTTTCAAACCTCAATTCATGAATGCGATCACTGCAGTGGTCTGTGAAACCAGAGAGTCACATAATTGAATCCTGCCTGGCACAGTATGGAAACCTGACTTGTGCATTTATAATGCTATCAACTCCTAGCCTGCAACACAAAGCACTGCAAATATTCAAGTCATTATTTAAAAATTGTACTATACACTGTATAAGCAAAGCTGCTGGAATTGTGCAGCAGGAAGGATGAAATTATGTGGCAGGGCTGACGAAATTATGCGGCAAAAAAAAGCCAACACATGCGGCCCAATGCAGTACTTGTGACAGCGTTACTTCATCATCTTATCAATTCCAAACTGTGAGAAAGTGCCCTCTTTCTGCATGGCTGCCCCCACTTTTTGCTGAATTGCTGATGGGCTTTGACTGAGTGTGCCCTGGGCTCCTGCTAATCAGGTACCCAGGGCCTATGTTCTTTTCCTAAAACTGCATTGAAGCCTAAACCCAATTGGCATCTCTGGCCACAGGTCAGCCCCAGGTAAATGGTACCTCAGGTACCCAGGGCAGTGTGACCAGAGAAGGCCTCTAAGGGCTGCAGCACTTATTGTACCACCCTTAGAGGTCGTGTACCATTACACTCACACACTGCCTTTGCAGGCTACGTGTTTTGGTGCAGAACAAAGTGAAGAGTCGACATGGCACACATCTATGTGTGCCATGCCTACAACCCACTGCCCTTGCATAGATCACTCACACCGATAGCTGGGTGCACTATACCAGTGGTGCTATGCTCCTGAACAGACACAGAGGCTGATTCCGATCTCGGCCGGTAGGGCTCCGAATCGGATTCGGCTTAACCGGATCCGATTCGGAGCCCTATTTCCCGACCGATTCGTACGCGCGTCCGGGCGAGCGAGTACAATGCGAGTCGCCGATTGACTCGTCCGGGCGTCCCGACCGCTCCGACCGACTCGTTCCCGGGTCGAACCGCACCGACCGACTCGCTCGGACTCGACTCGCACCGTGCAATGGAGACGTTCCCCGGCCGGGTAAGTACGATGCGCGCCGCGAGCAGTCCGACCGACACGCGCCGTCCGGCTCGAAAGAGCAGTCGGAGCCGTACTTCGGGGGTCCGTGTCGGACCCCCCTGTATGCGTAGCCGTGCGAGTCGCACACAGGGGGGACCCATGGGTCCCCCCTACCTGTGCGTGTACGGCACGAGTCGCTTCGCCGCGTACGTGCTGTAGGGGGCGCCCTTGTCCGCCTCGCACCCATTGAGTCAATGGGAGCCCGCGTACGCGTTGTACGACAGGCTCCCATTGACTTCAATGGGAGTCCGACCGACTCGAGTCCGATGGCATACGTGCGCATCGTACTCGTTCGGTCGGGCTGCACGGGTCCGATTCGGTCGGAAATCTCTCCGGGTCCGGCTCGGTCGGAGAGATTTCCGGCCCGAATCGGAATCGGCCCCATAGTGTCCCGAATTACCTGGAGGGAGGTGGTCACCATATAGATATGTTTCTAGATTTAGGAGTTCTAGGTGGAGAGTGTTTTTGCTCCATGGCCCCTGTGTCCTCCATATATCATGAGAAGTGGTGTCAGGTAAGACGTGTTACCCAGGTGTGGAGACTTGGAAAGCAATAAACTGATTTTGAATTTTATTCTGGCCTAAACTGGTAGCCGATGTAGCGAATACAATGCAATGCAATATAATAATCTCACTTTTCAGCTTCAGAGATTCCAACCAAGAGGGCAGGGGCGTAGCTTGGTCCATAAGATTAGGGGGGGATAAGTGTCAGATTTTCAAACAATCACGTTGGCATATCATGGTAAAATACATTACACCACAAGCAGGGTGCATGAGGGGGGCTTAAGGGGCAGTGGAAAAGGAGAGGAACACGGATTGGTAGGGGTACTGAGAGAAACACAGGGCCTTATTTTCAAGATTTTGTCATAGGCCTTCCTGCTGCACTGCCCTACAGCATTCTTGTCCTTTTCCCCTGCGCCAGTGCACAATGGGCTGCCGTGTGCCAACGCAGGCACCTTTGCACCATGGAGCAAGGGTGCCTGCGTTGCAGGGATGATTGCTTTTCTGCAGGAAGGGAAACCTTCCTGCACAAAAACAATCACAAGAGGCTTTTTCTTCTTTCTATGTGTGCTGCAGATTGCAGCACACATAGAAAACGGAAAAACAAGGAGAAATAAAGGTATTTCTCCTTGTTGCGCCTCCCTTATGTCTCCCCTGGGGAGGCATAAGTTTTTTGCATTGCCTCAGAGTTATGATCCCTCGTAAATCTGGGGCAGTGTCAAAAAGACATGGGAGTTGCTGGGAATGCCCACAGCAATGCCCATTGCACGTCCCTTTAACACAGAAAACTGTGTTAAAGGGGACGATATTTACAAGGCTGTATTAAGGCACGCAAAGTGGCTTAGTGCTACCTGGTAAACGGTGAATAGACATAATATCGAATCCTAAATATCGAATTGCAGTAATATCGAAGTTGTAATATCGAATGTCTCATAATATCGTATTAATGAATATCGTAGTCAAAAATATCGGTTTTTTTTATTTAAAAAATATCGAAGTATAAAATATCGAACAAGTAATATCGTCAATAGATAATATCGAATAGTTAGTGTTGTAAAAAATATCGACAAAAAAATATAGAAAGTGTAAAATATCATTTTTTTGTTAATATTTAACTATTCTGTATTGTTATTAATTTTGTATTATTTTAATTGTTTGAATATTTGTTTGAAATTGTATAAAACATTTTTTTGTAACATATGTTTTAGGAGCGGGATGTTTGGTTATTAGGGGATAAGGGTGGGGAGTATTTTAAAAATATTAGTGTAAATTTATATATTAATTTAATTTTTTTTAAATTAGAAATTAATTTCAAAAACGAAATTTATATTAAAAATATAAAATATATGGGTTTTTTTAGGAGCGGGATGTTGGGTTATTAGGGGATAAGGGTGGGGAGTATTTTAAAAATATTAGTTTAAATTTAGATATTAATTTAAATTTTTTTAAATTAGAAATTAATTTCAAGAACGAAATTTATATTAAAAATATAAAATATATGTTTTGTTTTAGGAGCGGGATGTTGGGTTATTAGGGGATAAGGGTGGGTAGTGTTTTAAAAATACTAGGATAAAATTTACATATTAATAAAATTTATTTAAAATTAGAAATTATTTACAAAAACGAAATTTAGAAAAAAATATACAAAATATGTTTTCTTTTAGGAGTGGGATGTTGGGTTAATAGGGGATAAGGGTGGGTAGTGTTTTTAAAATATTAGTATAAAATTTATATATGAAATTAAAATTTCGAATTTTGGAAATAATTTAAAATATGAAATTTAAATTTAAAATTCGAAAATAATTTTTTGTTTTTAGAGTGGGATATTGTGTTATTAGGGGAGAAGGTTGGGGAGTGTTTTAAAATTAGTTATATGAATTGATATATTTAAATAAAAAAGTTTAAATAGCAAATTTTTAAAAATTAGAAAGTGAAATTATAAAAAGGAAATATATTTTGTTTTTTAGAAGTGTGATGTTGTGTTATTAGGGGATAAGGGTGGGGAGTGTTATTTAAATATTATTCTAAAATTAATTATTAAATTAAAAATTAAAAATTTTAAATCTGGAATTAATTTGAAGAAATAAAGTTAATTAAAAATAGAAATTATAGGTTTTTTTTAGTACTGGGATGTTGGGTTATTAGGGGAAAATGGTGAGGTTGTTCAAATAGTAAAATATATATATTTAGGGGCCGATTCCGATCTCGGCCGGTAGGGCACCGAATCGGATTCGGCTTAACCGGATCCGATTCGGAGCCGTCTTTCCTGACCGATTCGTACGTGCGTCCGGCCGAGCGAGTACGATGCGAGCGCAGGCGAAATCGCCGACCGACTCGTTCCCGGGTCCGAACCGCTCCGACCGACTCGCACGGACATGACTCGCACCGCGCAATGGAGACGTTCCCCGGCCGGGCAAGTACGATGCGCGCCTCAAGCAGTCCGACCGACTCGCGCCGTCCGGCTCGAAAGAGCAGTCGGAGCCGGACTTTGGGGGCCCGTGTTGGACACCCCTGTACGCATAGCCGCGCGAGTCGCACACAGGGCGGACCCATGTGTCCCCCCTACCTGTGCATGTACGCCGCGAGTCGCATCGAGGCGTACCCGCTGTAGGGGGGGCCCTTGTTTGCCTCACACCCATTGAGTCAATGGGAACCCGCATACGCGTTGTACGTCCCGCTCCCATTGACTTCAATGGGAGTCCGACCGACTCGAGTCCGATTGCATGCGTGCGCATCGTACTCGTTCGGTCGGACTGCCAGAGTCCGATTCGGTCGGAAATCTCTCCGGGTCCGGCTCGGTCGGAGTGATTCCCGGCCTGAATCGGAATCGGCCCCTTAGTGTCCTGAAGTTTCCCTGACTTAATAATTACTGTAGTGGGAATAGTAATTTTATATGTTTAGTGTCCAGCATCTTCCCTGACTTAATACTGACTGGAGTGGGAATAGTAATTTTTATGTGTTTAATGTCCAGCACCTTCCCAGACTTAATACTGACTGCAGTGGGAATAGTTATTTATATATGTTTAATGTCCAGCACCTTCCCAGACTTAATACTGACTGGAGTGGGAATAGTGATTTACATATGTTTAATGTCCAGCACCTTCCCTGACTTAATACTGAATGGAGTGGGAATAGTAATTTATATATGTTTAATGTCCAGCACCTTCCCTGACTTAATTTTGACTGGAGTGGGAATAGTAATTTTATATGTTTAGTGTCCAGCATCTTCCCTGACTTAATACTGACTGGAGTGGGAATAGTAATTATTATGTGTTTAATGTCCAGCACCTTCTCAGACCTAATACTGACTGGAGTGGGAATAGTAATTTATATATGTTTAATGTCCAGCATCTTCCCTGACTTAATTTTGACTGGAGTGGGAATAGTAATTTTATATGTTTAGTGTCCAGCATCTTCCATGACTTAATACTGACTGGAGTGGGAATAGTAATTTTTATGTGTTTAATGTCCAGCACCTTCCCAGACTTAATACTGACTGGAGTGGGAATAGTAATTTATATATGTTTAATGTCCAGCAACTTCCCTGACTTAATACTGACTGGAGTGGGAATAGTAATTTATATATGTTTAATGTCCAGCACCTTCTCTGACTTAATTTTGACTGGAGTGGGAATAGTAATTTTATATGTAGAGGGGCCGATTCCGATCTCGGCCGGTAGGGCTCTGAATCGGATTCGGCTTTACCGGATCCGATTCGGAGCCCTGTTTCCCGACCGATTCGTACGTGCGTCCGGGCGAGCGAGTACGATGCGAAATCTCCGACCGACTCGTTCGCGAGACCCAACCGCACCGACCGACTCGTTCGCGAAAGCCGACCGCTCCGACCGACTCGCACGGACATGACTCGCACCGCGCAATGGAGACGTTCCCCGGCCGGGCAAGTACGATGCGCGCCTCGAGCAGTCCGACCGACTCGCGCCGTCCGGCTCGAAAGAGCAGTCGGAGCCGGACTTTGGGGGTCCGTGTCGGACCCCCCTGTACGCGTAGCCGCGCGAGTCGCACACAGGGGGGACCCATGTGTCCCCCCTACCTGTGCATCTACGCCGCGATTCGCATCGAGGCGTACCCGCTGCATGGGGCGCCCTTGTTCGCCTCGCACCCATTGAGTCAATGGGAACCCGCGTACGCGTTGTACGTCCGGCTCCCATTGACTTCAATGGGAGTCCGACCGACTCGAGTCCGATTGCATGCGTGCACATCGTACTCGTTCGGTCGGACTGCCAGAGTCCGATTCGGTCGGAAATCTCTCCGGGTCCGGCTCGGTCGGAGTAATTTCCGGCCTGAATCGGAATCGGCCCCTTAGTGTCCTGAAGTTTCCCTGACTTAATAATTACTGTAGTGGGAATAGTAATTTTATATGTTTAGTGTCCAGCATCTTCCCTGACTTAATACTGACTGGAGTGGGAATAGTAATTTTTATGTGTTTAATGTCCAGCACCTTCCCTGATTTAATATTCACTGGAGTGAGAATAGTAATTGTTATATGTTTAGTGTCCAGCACCTTCCCTGACTTAATATTGACTGGAGTGGGAATAGTAATTTAAATTTGTTTAATGTACAGCAGTTTTTATTATTTAATGCATACTGTATTGGGAATAGTAAATTATATATGGTTAATGTTTAGCATTTTTTGTTACTTAATTCTAAGTGTAGTGGGAAGAGTAAATTATATATTGTTTATGTTTACCACCTTCAATGAATATTGTTTAATTGTATTGGGAATAGTGAATGATATATGTTTATGTACAAATATATTTTTTAAATTATTTATAATTTATCTAAAATTTTTAGATTACATATATGTTTTTGCTGTATATTTATTAATTTTATATAAAGAGTTGTAGGAAAATTACAGTATGTGTTTTTATATGTGAAGAAATATAAATGTGTTTTATTATGTGCAGTGATAATGACTTTTTATTGTGTAATTGATGTATAGTTTATAATTTACTAGTAAAAAAACCAATGGTACATTTATCAAATTCATATATTTAAGTAAAATATTCAATAATAAGATATACATATAAAAAAAAATTAGACATTTTTTATTTTCAAACAACTTTTATTTTTGTATAAGTAGGTAGAAAGAGAATTTTTTTTAATTGTATTTATAATATGGAATAGAAATTAATAAAAATACACAAAATATGTCTATTTTTATTTAAGGAACATAAATTATTTTACATACATTTATTAGTTAATTGAATTTTTTAAGGAAAACAACATTTTATGATATAATTGTATTTTATAACAAAAGTATTCTTATTTTGATATACAAACAATATTTTGTTATTATTTTACAAGAGTTGGAACATTGTAATATATTTATACAAATAATATAACCATTTTTGGCATATATATACACAAAATAAAGCATTGTATGGTTAATTATTATTTAATATTGTAACATTATAATGCTGTAGTGAATATTGTTTATGATTTTCAAATAATTATCACTTTATTACATGTTAATAAATTTTTAATTAATATTATTAGTATATAAAATATTAATAATATTAATTATTACATTGTTGTATTGCATGAAATAATTTTTTTTCAACAGGTAAGTTTTATTTAACATTTCTATATAATTAATATGTTTTTTTATAATTAATATAATTATAAAAAATACATATGTAATTATAATAATAATAAATATATTTTTATATTAATTATTATTATAACTTTACAAAGTATAATAAAATATATAATAATTTTTAAATATAGAGAAAAAATTGTACAACATAATGAAAATATATCTGACATTTATACTTTGATATAATGCATTTTTTTAACATTATTCCTTTTTTAAACATTTATTTAAGCAGCCATTTTTAGTTCACAGGGACTATTTTGTAACCGCGTACTGTTATTTTGGGTCATTGAGGACCGGAGAAGCTCGCGGTTGGAAGCTGCGTCGCGTCGAGCAAGGTAAGGGAAATTTTAATTCTTTTTATAACTTAATACTTATGTTTTAGTCTAGTTAGGATATATATATTGTATTTATAGTTAGGTCGTTGGGTTTTTGGTGTGCTGTACTTGTTAGTTATATTTTAGTGAGATGTCGTGAGTTAGTGTTTGAGGCGTTGTGTAGACAGACGATAATATGACTAAATATGTGTTGTTTTGTTGATATAAATTAATGTTATTGTATTTAATGAATGTATTTTGGTGTATTTGTGTGGGTGGGTATGCTTTCAATCTTTTTTGCAGGTTACTTTTAATCGACTTTACGTTGGAGAGACAGACGCGTTTTAAAAAAAAAAGAACTGTGTATTAGTTTGTTAAACTAATATTATTATCACAGTTTCTTTTATTTTTCGGAATTTCCTGGAGCGATTTTTATATCTTTTTCGGGTTTTTGAGGGTTTCCGTTATTTGGATTTTGCAAGGATGGATTTATATAGGACCTGTTGGATTTTTGCATTTTTTGGGGGCTTTTTTAAACTTTAACATGGATTAACAGACAGATGTAAGGATTATTACTTGTTGGAATACATCTTCTACAGCTACATAAACCGTAAGTCTATTTTTTTTAAATTAATTGGGTGGGAAATGTTGTTAAAATTAATTGTGATATATAGTATATTTTGATAAATATTATTTATTTGTAAATATATATTTTTTAGTTAAAAAAATATATATCACAAATAAGTAATAATTGTGAAAATATAATATTAATATATGTGTGTAAAGTGTTTGTTTTGTGAACGAAAAAATGTATAATAGCTTTGGAACTGTAGTTTATAATATGCTTTTGGCTATTAGGGACAGGTAATCTAGGCCTCTTGTTGATGGGTATAGGGTAACCTGACTTTGCAGTAGCTCAAACATTTTTTTAGTTTGTTTAGTTAATTTGGGACATATTTGAGTTACAGATTGTTCCATCCGTAATTCTTGATAGCTTTGTTCTTTTTGTATAGATTGTAGTAGTTTTTGTAGGGTAGGTTTACCTCTGCTTGTTGTTGCTTGGAAGGCATTATGCCATCCTTCAACACTATTATTTGTTTTGGCTTCTTTGTTTAAGGTACTTAGGTACACGTTCCACCAAGGAATGTGGAACTTAGGTTGCCTTCTATGCCCTGATCTATGCAGTCTTCCCACCCAGGTATCCTCAAAGTAGTCTAGTAGTGGGCTTATTTTGTCTTCGTTCCTTTTGTAATAGGGGCTCTCTATTAGAATATTGTAGTGCTCTGCTACATCAGTTACAGGTACATATGCTAGTGCTATTAGCTTTTTAATTTAGTAGGCGAAAGTACTGTCTGTAGCATATTGTACACTTAGGGGCCGATTCCGATTCGGGCCGGAAATCTCTCCGACCGAGCCAGACCCGGAGAGATTTCCGACCGATTCGGACCCGTGCAGCCCGACCGAACGAGTACGATGCATCCGTATGCTATCGGACTCGAGTCGGTCGGACTCCCATTGAAGTCAATGGGAGCCGGTCGTACTACGCGTACATGGGCTCCCATTGCCTCAATGGGTGCGAGGCGAACAAGGGCACCCCCTACAGCGGGTACGCGGCGAAGCAACTCGCGCCGTACACGCACAGGTAGGGGGGACCCATGGTCCCCCCTGTGTGCGACTCGCACGGCTACGCATACAGGGGGGTCCGACACGGACCCCCGAAGTACGGCTCAGACTGCTCTTTCGAGCCGGACGGCGCGTGTCGGTCGGACTGCTCACGGCGCGCATCGTACTTACCCGGCCGGGGAACGTCTCCATTGCGCGGTGCGAGTCGTGTCCGAGTGAGTCGGTCGGTGCGGTTAGACCCAGGAACGAGTCGGTCGGAGCGGTTGGGACGCCCGAACGAGTCGGTCAGCGATTTCGCATCGTACTCGCTCGTCCGGACGCGCGTACGAATCGGTCGGGAAATGGGGCTCCGAATCGGATCCGGTTATGCCGAATCCGATTCGGAGCCCTACCGGCCGAGATCGGAATCGGCCCCTTAGGGTTGATTTTTGTAGATGTCTCCAGAGACTCTGGTTAAAATGATAATAGCAACCCTGGATTGCTGTGTGTGGATAATTTTTCATTATAGCATTTATCATGGCTATTTCAAAATCAATAATTATTTTTGAAGGAAAATAATTATTGCTTTCTTCTTTTATTTTAGTGAGTATATCTATGTAGGTAGTTTGCTGTTTATTTGGTAATAGGGCATAGATGAATGGAATATTTGAATGTTGGTACAATCCATGCACTGTGTACAGCTGGTAAAATGGTTTTGGACAGACTTTGAAAGTTCCATCCATCATCCAGGTGTCACATTGCTGTAATTTAACTAAATTGTTTGCAGTAGCAAACATAATTATTCTTTTATCTGGGCATTTGTTATCAAAAAATATAAATGGTTCTTTAGTGTGAGTAATGCTTAATTCTGGTGGAATAACTACTTCTGCAAACGTTTTAGGGGCAGGTATGGTACTTGTAGTTGCTTTTTTTTGTCTGGCAATAGTTCTTTTTAAAGAAGCTATGGATGGTAATTGTCCTGATGCATGTTGAGGTACCTTTAATAGTTGCTCTTTTAGTATTTGGGTAGTTGGTTTATCAGTACTAGTGCTTGCTTCTTTTATACTTTCAAGAGCATCTCTAACCTCAATCTCTGTTATGTTTGGGGGGTGATTATGTTCTTTTACAGAAAGAACAGTAGTTTCATGAGTAGTAGCTCTTCCATAGCATTTGTTAGAGTAGTATTTGCTACACTTCCAAAACACTTTAAGGCCAGTTTGTTTCTCCTGTGTATAGACATACCCCATATAACATAATAACATTTTATTTTTTTGTGACATTACAAATTCTGCACCTTCAGTCATGTTGTTTTGTTTTATGCTAGGGAAAATTAAAAAAACAAAATTTTGAATATAATAAATAAAACATATTTATTAAATACAGTTACATTTCAGTGAATATACTTACAATGTTTAGTTTGATGTAAATAAAATTGTCCAGGAAATTATTTCAAGCTTTATTTTCTATTTTTTGATGTAATTTCTGTTGGGAAGAGAAAACAAACATTTTAATAATTTGATTATATTGTTTGTAGATGATAGGGATTTTAGGGGAAAAGGGTTATTTGGGTGGGTATTTAAGGGTGTTTAATAATTGAAAATTATATACTTACTTTTTAATTGTATTTAGTTGGTTAGTGGTTGTAGAATTATTTTGGATGCTTTTGCTGTTGGCTGCAGAGGAGATAGATAAAAAAGAAAATATATATTAGTGAATAACGTTTGAAAAATAATTTTAGGTAGCTTTGGCAAAAATATAATATACTTACATTTATTGTTCTTTTATTGGTGAGAATTTTGAAAATATTTTTCTGGCTTTGTAAGATATCTGTAGAGCTGATATAAATGTAAGGAATGAAAGAATAGTAAATTAGGTCTCAGAAATAATTATTGTTGAAGGGTAGTATTATTGTTATATTTTAAATACAGTTTTACTTACTTAGTGCAGTTTTAAAGATTTCTTCAGTAATGAAAGTTTTCTTTTAGGAAACAGTTGGGCAGAGTTTCACCTTCTTCTTTATTGTAGGTTAGAAGTGTAAAAGAGATGTAAACATTTGATGTTTATATAGTGTTTATTTAATTGGTTGCTTTATGTTATTGGTGTATTTTAAAATGTGAATATTTGATTCGTTGAAGTTAATTGTTTTTATTGTTTTGGCTGTTTGTTTCCATATAAGGGAAACGCTAATTAAGAAACTGTTAGTAGAAAGTAATTATTTTTTCGTTTTGCTTTTTTAAAATATTTTAAACATTGTTTTGAATGTGAAATGATGCAAGCATTATATATTTTATAGATTTTATTTTATTACTGTAATTGTTTGTTTAGAGAAAAAATGTATTTTTATATATTGATGTTTGCAAATTATTTTTTTATGTTGTTTAAGTGTTTTATATTATTTTATAATGTGAATTTATATTTGGTGCTAAAGATATATTTAATTGAGCAGTTTTTCTATAGTCGATATTTTCAAAAAGTCGATAATATTGATGTCTATATTTTGGTATTCGATATTTTTGTTATTTTGTATGTTAATTAAATTTAAACGATATTTAATTTAACGATATTTTGTATTTCGATATTGTGGTGTACGATGTTTTTTATATACGATATTGTGTACTCGATATTTTTGTATTTTTATAAATAAGTATTGGTAGTCGATATTATTGTAGTCGATATTATGACGCCGATATTTTGTAAATACGATATTTTTGTTGTCGATATTATGTCAGTGATCCCTGGTAAACATGGAGCAGATCCCTGCGCCACCGAAGTGTTGAAAAAAGTGACACTCCGGTGGCGCAGCCTCATTGTAAATGAGGCCCAGAGTATTTTGTAAAATATCCAACATCTTTGAAGAGTTTCAAAACAGCGGGAGAGAACGTGTGTGCGTTTTCGTCTGCGTGTATGTAAAAATTCCTGGTGAATTTCTACAGACACCTCCCCATACCCGACTGAAAGCAGCTGTACCCAACCATTTACCAGAAAATACATTTACTATTAAATGTAAACCAGACTTCTGGGCGCCCCTTTTATTAAATGTTTTTAATAATTTAACGCTCGCCCCGTTGCCTAGTACTTGGTCCACAAGTATCATCGTTCCAATTTTTAAAAAGGGGGATCGCTTCTCAACCCAATTGCTATAGGCCTATCTCCTTAATAGATAACACTCTAAAAATCTTGGGCAGAGTCCTATAGAATAAGATATTAGAGTGGACTGAGGAAAGCGGCATTTTAGAGCCTTGTCAATTGGGCTTCCGAAGTAAAGTAGGCACCAACGAACAATGCCTAAATCTCAATCTAATTATGGGCAAATATACCATAGCGCGGGCCTCACCAATCTACTTGGCCTTTATGGATTTGACCTCTGCTTTCGACCTTGTCAATAGGTCAAAACTTTGGTCTATCCTCTTGGCCTATGGATTGGATGAGCCCTTGGTGCACTTTTTAGCGCACCTCCACAAAGATCTTAAGGCCTGGGTCAGGATTAGCAGCGGGGGTGAGGTCACCAAAGCAATTAAAGTAGGTAGGGGGGTTAGACAGGGCTGTGTTCTAGCCCCCCTCCTCTTTATTATCTATATCAACAGACTGCATAAAACACTTAAATCATTGACCTATGACGTCCCTAAAATAAATGGCAAAACACTCCCTGTACTACTTTATGTGGATGATGCGGTCCTTATGGGCTGCACTCCTAATTCTTTACGCATTCTAGTGCAGGGTTTTGTTGACCACATGGACCTAAGCACTAATTTAAAAAAATCTTTTATAATGTCGTGTGGACCTGGGAAACGCCATCTTAATTCTATATCTGTGGGAGACCAGAAACTGAAAAGTACTAGTACTTTTCCTTACCTTGGGTCTTTGCTGCGAACGGCTCCTGGACTGAACATATGGCTCACTCCAGGAGCAAGTTCTCAAAGGCCTCCAACTCGATCCTTAGTCTCCCACGCCCAAAGAGAACAGGTGCTATTTTAGCTATTTAAATTTTTTTTAAATCACAGTGTGTACCAACAGCCACATATGACGCTGAGGTCTGGGGTATCGCCAAGAGCCACTGTATTCAACAAGAAGAGAATAGATTCTGCAGGAAGCTATTAGGCATACCAATTTCCACGGCTCAATACATTTGCCACAAGGAACTTAATTTAAATTTCATAGAGTACTTTATCAGGTCTCGCCCTGCCCTTTTCTGGCTATCCCTATGGAAAAATCCGGCCGCATCACTAACGAGAGAGATCATAGGTGACTGCATTGGGTGTGAGAAAGGGAAGGATATCCCATGGCTGTCAGGAGTGTACCGAAGCTTATGTAGTGTTAACAAAGGAAGTCTTTTTTTTAATCCTAGTACAGCGGAGACCCTGCATAAAAATGACCTTAGGAACGCACTCTATTCACTTTACAGCACGGAAAGGATCGAAAGGGAATCTAAGAAATCCTCCGTCCTTAGTTACATGACCATCGAACAGACCGTGTATCCCTTGGCCAACTATCTTACCCTGCCTATGAGTCATTGGGAGAGAGTCTCCTCTTTCGCCTTAGGGCAGGTACTGTAAAATTGCACTGTGCTTTCCCCTTGGCCATCACACAAATCTTGACTACTTACCTTGGCCGTGTGATGGCCAGAGTGGTCAAACTATTTTACATTTCTTGTTTTTCTGTAAATATTATTTAAAGTATATTAAGTGGTTTTTAACTCCGTTTTTAAGAAATTCACGCCCATTAGTCTGGGAAACGCTTACTTGAGGTTACTTATCCTGGCTGGCAGTGAGCTGGTTTTCCGCACAGGCACTTTCTTGAGAATTGCTGTGCGAGCACGCCAGATGATGTCTAATCCCTGAGATCCTATATTATCTATATATGAGTTTTGCATAAACCTGATATATTCTCACTATGTGTATTTATGTATATCACCAATGGATTTTATTGTGATTTCCTATTCGTGCATTTTTTTAAATTTGTTATGTGTGTTGTGCTTTTATGGATATGAAGGTATCCGAATAACGTGTTTTTTTAACTTGAACTTGAACATTTACTAGGGGTGCAACGCCCCTCCAAGAGGAAAGTCTGCAGCACAGCCACTCCGTTAGGTGAATTGTTCACACAGGAGTGAATGACGTCACTCAGAAGGCGAGTGAGTTTGACTGGTGAGTTGCGGCGAGAATGATAGATTACCACCCAAGATACGCTCTAACCCATCGACCCTCTTGTTCAAAAAAGAGGTAAAAAAAGATACTAATGAATAGATTCCTTACATAATCTTCGGATTCCTAGGACACAAGGATTGTATCAAGGACAGCGACTTCTAGATGGATCAGAGACACATCGTTTACAGGAGAACCCTCAAACTTTGCTCCTCGGGTACCTGGATCTGAAGAGTTTCAGAGCAGCAGCAAATACCCACCACGAAGTTGCTAGAACAATGAATACTAATGGAATATTAATGGACCGACTGTTGTAGAATTGTGCTATATGTTGCAACAGCCCATTATGACTCTTTAATTTGATTTATCTGTCAATACCTTTCATCTTGCTCTTTCAACCCTTTGTACAGCGCTCTGATACCCATGGGTCATGTGCGCACTTTATAAAACACTCTAAATGGAGAAAAAAAATAGATATGCAGCCACTTAAAGATTGCCCTGGTAAGCAACGTGAGTGTCATAGCATGTAACAGTAGCAGTTGTTTATTTTGGCTCATGCTGGGCTATTAACTGGCACGGGGCAATGCTGGCAAGTATATTTCCCAGCAGTCAGACTATTACTTTAAAGTTGGTGTTATTTCATCTGGCACACACCCGACATTTTCACTTGGCAACAATATTAGTCTGTGCTGCCTCCAGTATTCCTTTCGGGGGCGCCATTTTAGACACATGCTAGATTTGCTGCTGCAGAACAGCCATGCTCACAAGTACCACTGCGGTCCAGCTATCATTTATCACTAATTCCACTTGGTCTAATGCTAGTATTCATTGTGTATGTGTAATCTTCTATTTCTCTTCTTAATACGGCTTGTTGAAAAACTTAGCATGCACGACTATTTTGGCCAATATATATATATTTAAATATGCTTTACCATTCACCATTAAAAAGGGGAACCGCTGAAATCAGTTGTTGTGGGTGAAGGATTTTGGACAGGCTGGAGGAGCGCTAGTGTTCAATCGCGTGTGGACATCTCTCGGAGAAGTTCAAGAATCATAGACACGTTTCTCCCGGTGTACGCCAAGGTCGTAAAGCACGTACGTGGACGTAAAAACACTGGAGGGGGGGAGGGGGGAGAGAGTACCTACAACATCCCTAATATACAGAGTAGCGAGGAAAGACGGGGCGAGGGAGGCCGGGGTTGGGGGCACCCTTGAAATTCTGATCACTCACTTTGACGTTGTCGTTACTGTCCTAGTGGTAACTGTTAACGTATGCCTCGAGCGCAAGTCTGAGCCTGCAAACAGCGATATTAATTACAAATAAATATATATTAAAAAGAATCTGGACAGGTGTGGGCTATGGGTATCAATTTGTGCAGGAGACGGGAAGGCTAGTAGTTGGTGCTACACAAGGAAGTCGGTCGAGGCGTTAGACATGTAGTGCTTGTTAATTAATCCGTGTGCTTAGAAGCCCACTTCCCCCAACGATAGGCCCCTTTATGTAGGTTGCTTCTTTAACAGCTGCGTAGTTTCTGCTTTAAACTGAAAGGCGCTCCCACGCTATTACTGAACCCTGTGCGAGGAGTAGCTGAGAAGACAGCTGGGCTCGAACCCCGTCAAGACCGACTGACTCAGCCTTCTATCCCGCCAAGGGCGATTCAGTCAACATCATAGAACTGCGTACTTAGGATGCCCGCTTTTATTTTAGATGTACCCCTAATCGCCGATTCCTACTACTAGTATTGTATTGTAATTGCATTTATAAAGTGCTTACCCCCTCTAACGAAGCGTCGAAGCGCTTTAAGGCTAGTATCACCCGACACTGTAAACCAAAGTTACTGGTTAACCCATTGGTGAATTTTGTTGTCAATTATACATTGTGGTAAATTATACATTTTGTTACAATAATCCATTGAAGGCTGTAGGTAAAGTCTGCTAAACTGAAGTATTTTACTGCGTTTCTTACGAAGGAGGCGTGGCTTTTTACTTCGGTCTGTTTTCATTTGCGCTAATTGTGTAAAAATCGGCTGATAAAAATGAAGTTCAAAACGGCAACCTTTGGAAGTTTGTTTGAAAATGGAGTTTCAGACGGTGTTGTAATACGTTGTGTAGTTTTGAAATATAGCCAAACACACGCAACAAACCAGAACATGCCAACACGGCCTACAGTCACATCAAAGTGACACAAACTCACAGCAGCTAAAACTGGAAAAAGACAGTCCTAGTTCCCAGGATTTCTAGCCTCCCCGAACCAATAAAACGCATTTTATTAATTGAGCTTTCCTGCTTTCTGTTATTTCTAATATCCTGTTGAATGCCTACCTTGGTCATTCCATAGTCTTGTGACCATGTTTTTATTATTTTTATATTAATTTCTAATTATTTTTTGGCTTGAGTATTTTCATTTTTGTATTAATATTTATTTCGTTATTGGAAAGGTTTTTATTCGCAGTTTTAAACAGATTTTGGGTCGTTCCGTTAGCACTCGTGTGGGGTTTCACGCAATACGCTATTTTAAATACAAATAAAATAAATGAAAACTGTAGTCCCTGGCCTTATTTTAACCAGCTGCGATTTTCTATCAAAACCTACATTTATGCCAAACGCACTCCAGTAAACCCTATGCGCAACGAATAAAAAAGTCTTCAATTAGAAACTGGAAACTCCGTTGATTTTCAACAAAGTATTCCTACCGTGAACTGATACTCAGAAGAACAGATACTTCGCGCAGGATACAGTAACTCTGCCCTCTGCTCCGGTCTGTAGTGTGAATTACTCCCCTCGGTTTATAGAGAGGCGGTTCGAAACCCGCCAATGCACTTGACGCGGGCATTTATCTTTTAAACACCTGTTCGTAAAATTGTGTCATTTTGTAAAATAAAACGAATAGTGCAGTGTGCTCTACAGTACTATTCAAATAACATGAGCACCAGAACATTATTTTTATAAGGCAGCCTCATCCGCCCCTCTCACTCTTTTGTCCATATACAGCACAACCGGTTGTGTTTGAGAAGCTCGTGCTACAGGAAAATATTCTGTTTTCAGTTGAAAACCTCATTCATGACCAATGTCTTGTTATTGGTTGTTTATATTTATTGATATCTAAATAAATTGCATTTAAAACGTTCACTGTAAAGCGCTCAGTTGCTCACTGGCGGTAGGCAGCGCTATATCAAACACACTAATGAAAGGCGAAAAATGTGCAACTACTCTGGCAATTTTAGAATCGTTGGGTTATTGTTCACACTGCTCATATTGTTTATTGGGAGAGTTTCTGAGGGCCCATTAATGACAGAACTCGTGCTGAATAAATCTCCATCGCATAATAAAACATGCGCATCCGCTTCATGCATTCATACATGTATTCTTATATATGCAGCTGTAACTACATATATTTGTGGAATTGTGCATATTTACAAAGGAGTGCCACAGCTCAGTTGGATAAGAGCACGCGGCTGAGAACTGTGTTCATTCTGGAGGTCGTGGGCTTGATTCCTAGGAGGACTGGCTTAATCGGTTATCCTTCCGAAGTCGCTAAATTGCGCACCGTTGGGTGGGCGATAAGAGCGGTAGAAAACACTGCATAACAAGTTTTCATTATCAACTGGTAGGTTCTCATGTTTGCCCTGTGCCTATGGGAGAGAACGTTATCACCTGAACAGACGCTGACACTATTAAAAATATTATATTATTCCAAGTTTATTGACTCGTTTAAAGTTTTTAGCAAACAAAGTGCTTTCGTTATCTTTTGGCACAACACTTCATCATACCGTACAAGTACAAATGTAAAACTTTATTACAACCAGATGTATATACATAGTGTGCCAGGCAATTATTTTACACATAATACAAATACCATAGGCTTCATATTGCAAATCTTAGCTGAGATGCCAATCGCCGCTCCCCCTGCAGTGAACTGATACGTGCTTTTAAAAACATTAATTTATGACTATATTTAACTGCAGTCCGTGTACCGCCATACTTTAACGTCATGAAACAACTGCTGTATGTTTTTATTTGCCGTAGGTCGGAGACCTAGAGTTCCATGTTTACCCTGAGAGTCAGATGGCTGGAGCAGTATCAGGTCTTTGAAAACATTTGGCCGAAAATGAATTGCACGAAACAAAAAGCGATGAAAACTTCTGTTCAAATTTCCTGGCCTGCAAAAGGTCAGAAAACTCGAACTTTTGAAAAACGTTTAAAAGTTTAATTTTACTAGAAACGGGGTTTGGAACCATGTCCACAACCAGTAGCAAGCTTCTTGCTCCAAATATTAAAGAGGGACTGGGATATTTTTCGACTGAAAGAGCTGCATAATGAAAAAGCAAAAGGTTATACATAATTATCTTAAAAATAGTTCCGTGCACATGTGTTTCGACCATTTGTTGTCAATACGAAATACCCAGATCCCTGCATAACATTCAAGTCATTGTATTTTAGTGGCCACACAAAAGAATGTAAAATAAATAGAATAAAAAATGCCTGGTCATTTACAGCGTATATTTACAATCTGCTATATTACAAACATTTCGTGACAACCTATGTAAACAAAAGCCTTAAATTGGGTAAAGAAGTGGAAGAGTTTCTCGATTGGAACATCCGATCGCAGGAGATATATATATATGAGCAAAGCCGTGAGAGGGCTGAAACGCGTTGGTTGAGTTGTGCAATAAACTCAATTGAACTATCTTCACTCCTGAGTGCCGCGTCCTTTGTGTGAAAAATTGAATTTGGGGCTAGGATCCGGCCCCCACGCTGAGCACCCGCTGCACGAGCGCACTGATCAAAGGGATCACATTGTGGATATATATATATATATATATATATATATATATATATATATATCATTTGTAATCAAATTTGTTTTCAAGGTGTTCGCATCCATAACTTTTGATAGGGAACAGGCAGGGTATATAGGCATGTCAGAAGCGCGGGGCAAACTGGGAGGTGCGCATTTTTGCAGGAAACAAGGGGGCATATTTACAAGCCCCTTGCGCAACTTTTGCGTCACTTTTAACATGGGAAAAGTGACGCAAAAGTGGCGCAAGCGGCTTGTAAATCTGCCCCAAGGTGTACAGATATGGATACCGAAGACAAGATGGGGGAAATAAAACAACCGTATTTATATAAATACAATATGGTTCTGCTTTATAAACGGGTGCAAGTGAATGTCTCGCCTTCGTTGAGTCCTGCTGAGCAGGAGAGGGCGTGGGGGCAGTTCCTGTGGCAACTCGTCACTCTGTTAGGACAGAAAAGGCACCTTGTATAGTACTTCCGGTGAAGGATAACTGTCCGGAAGTTGCGTAGCGTGAGGGTGCGCCTGGGTGGGATTGTGAGAGCACTTGACCCTCTGACGACCCCCGGCAAAGAGGTCAGCAGTCTCGGTGATGCGCAGGGACTCGTACCAGGACGAGTTTCTTTTGACCTAAGTTGCAGTAAAAGAAACATGTTCGACGTTAAATACCACGTTTCATCTGCTGCTAACTTGGGCGTGGTTTAGCTCGCAGACTCGCAGTGTTCTCTTATTGCTTAGCCTGCAGCTTCCGCCAAGATGGCGGACTTCCAGCACAGCTGCTGCAGACACCGTGGATTCTGAGAGGTGCGAGGGCCTGTCAGTCGCTTTTAATGCTATTGCTCTACAGTGGTAAACGCAACTGTAATGACTACGGGGTGTTAGGAGGTGTGGGCCATCACTGGGAAGTGAGTACAAATGTGGTTGTGAGGAGCGCAACGGTTGTGAGGACACAGAGTGTAGGTGAGAAACTAATGTGAGGTGTTGGGGTGTGGGTAGAAAGGGGTGTGAGGAGCTAAAGGTGGGTGTCGGCGGATGCACCTGCTTGCATAGCTGGGGCGGTTCCCTCAAAGAGCTCGAGGGATGCAATGCACTCATATGGCTGGGGCGGTTCTTCTCAGAACCACAGGAGTTGCAATGTGCTCATATGGCTGGGGCGGGGCTCCTCTGAGCCCCAGGGGGTGAATGAGGGAACCCCATCTGACCTCAGCATATTGCAATCCCCTGGTCTGCGACTGGGCGACCAAATTCCTCTGCCCGTTCACCTCATTTCTCCTTTGAGGAGAACATCACCTCTCCCGGTTACCTGGCCACGTTGCACTACTAGGCCTTGGAGTCACAGTTCTGTGCGGACAGCTGCTCTCCGAAGAGTCGGGGAATCATTCTACCGGCGCGGGCACCCAGATCTATAAGTAGGCCAGCCCATCTCCTGTCAGTGCACCCCTTCATCACGGAGCTGGAGATCTCATTCCGTCTCCTATCGGGTAAGCCCCTCCTCCCAATAATATCCCCCCTCTCCAGTCTCTGAGTGAGAAAGTCCGACCCATACACTGTGAGGGCCCCTTTGTCTGTGAGCAGGAGGGTGCAGCCCACACCCCTGTCAGGGCACCCCTAGGGGCTATGAGTGGGAGAGGCGCTCATGCCTTGTCAGTGCACACTTTCACCTAGGAGTCTCAGTGGGAGATCTCACTCCGTCTCCTCTCACATGAGAACCCCCCCCCAAGAATCTCCTCCTATCCAGTCTCTGCCTGAGAAAGTCCAGCCCGTCCACTGTGAGAGATTCGGGATCTATGAATGGGATGGTCCAGCCCAACCTCCATCAGTGCACCCCTTGGGTCTATGAGTGGGATAGGCTATTCCATGCTCTGTCAGTGCACCCCCACAGGTCTATGACAGGGACGGTCCGGTCTATGCCCTGTCACAAGTGTGTGAGTGGGAATGGTTGGCTCTTGCCCTGCCCGTGCACCCCACAGGTCTATGAGTGGGAGATGCTAGTTCTTGCCCTCTCGGTGCACCCCTTGGATCTATGTATGGATAGTCCGGCCCATTTCCGGCCAGTGCACCCCCGTACGTCTGTGTGCGGGGAGGTTAGCGTTAGCTCGTGCCCTGCCCGCGCCCTCCTCAGGTCTGAGTAGGAGAGTCCGGTCCATGTCCTGTCAGTGCATCCCACCACCCCCCAATAGGTGTATGAAAAGGAGAGTTCGGCTCATGCCCTATCAGCGCCCTCCACAGGCCTATGAATGGGTGAGAGGGAACCCGTCCCATCGCCTGCCATTTTGAACACAATGCTTCCCCCGGTGTCGGACAGTCTCGAGCAGGCACCTTTGTCTGGGTCCCCTTTAGTGCCGTGCTCTGTGAGTGCATCATCCGGGTCTCATGGAATTGTTACCGCTCCGTGCTTCTCCCGGGTCTCGCGGCTTCTGCGCCCCTGACTGGCGCCACCTAAATTACATTGGGTTCAATGTAGACGCGCAGCACCTGCCCCCCCCCTATAATCGTGCATGGGGGAACACTGCATCACCTGTGACGCCTTTTTTTCTCGTTTGTGTCTTTACACGGTCACTTGGAGGATAAGGGTTCGGGGGAGGACGGCGATGGGTATTATTCCCAAGGCCCCCACAATTGCTGCAACTTCTAGTTATAGTTTTTAAAGCAAGTTGTTCCTATTTAATTTTGAAGACAGCTAACAAAATGAATACCAGCAAGTGGTGCCAGATGCTGAGAATCTGCCTCCCTGGGCTCACAAAACGTCGGGCATGTCCCACTTGCCCCAATCACCTTTTGGTACAGTGTCTGTCCTGAGCCTCTCTGCCCGGAGCCCTGCCCTTCTGGTCTCTTGTCCTGTGCTGGGAACACACTGCTTCCTCCCGGGTCTGTGTCTCTCTGGAAGGGGCTCTTGTCCCTGTGGCCTCTTGCCCTGTGGTGGGTGCAAGAGCCCTTGCCCCTGTAGTCTCTTTCACTGTGGTGATCACCATGCGTCCTCCTGGGCCTCCGTGCTTCTGAACGGGCTCTTGCCCTGTGGTGGGTGCATTGCAGGGGCCTCCGTGTCTCTGCGCAGGGCCCTATCTCCCTACGGTATGTCCACGCAGTAAGTCCAGCGCCTCCTAGTGGGCCTTGGAGTCCGTGAGCCATGGCGGGCTCCAGTCCTACTCTATAAGTGCGACGTGTAGAAGGCGGGCCCCCCGTAGCCCTGAGAGCTGAGCACAAAGGGCGAGAGCACCGCGGCGGCCGAGTGCGCAGGGAGGAAGGGCAGCTGTGCCGCGCACATGAGCCCGCCTGCGCCCGGGTGGTGGTGGTGGTGCGGGCCCGCGTAGCCGTGGTGGCCACCTCCGTGCATGGAGAGCGGGCCGCCCATGGGCGGCGAGTGGCTGAGCGGGCTAAGGCCGCCCATGCCTCCGCCGCCACCGCCCCCGGTGGGCGCGCTGGTGTCCGCCCCCGGGTTCTGCTTCTTCCACTTGGTCCTGCGGTTCTGGAACCAGATCTTGACCTGCGTCTCGGTCAGGCTGAGGCTGAGCGCCAGGTTGAGGCGCTCGCACACCGACAGGTAGCGCGTAGACTTGAACTTGTTCTCTAGCGCCACCAGCTGCTCGTAGGTGAAGGCCGTGCGCGCCCGCCGGGGCTTGCCTGACTTGGAGTCCGAGCCCGTGCGCTTCCGCTTGGGCTTGGCCTGCTGCGAGCCGCCCTGGGGGCTGTCTGCGGCCCCGGGGCCCGAGCCCTGCTGCTGCTGCTCCGCCCGCTGCCCGGGCTCTCGCTCCGGGGTGGTGCCGCTGCTCTGTTCGCTGCACAGCTCCTCCTGCTCGTCCTGCAGGTCGGCCTCGCTGCCTCCGGGGCTGGGGCTCTGCTCGGAATCCACCACCTGGTACAGGTCCGGGTCTTCTGCAAAAGAGAGGGTGCATAGGCATGAGCGCTCGGGAAGGTTCACAGCATTTTAGAGATGGTACAAAACGTGCACTGCATCCATTACATAAAACGACACCAGCAGAAAAAGAACTAGAAGAGACTGAAAATGGTGCCCAGCTACAACATGGAGCCGTGGCAGGGCAGGAAACCAACATCAGCCATGGCCAGTATGCTCACACCGGCCTCACCCGTGCAGGTGGCGGCCCCTAGAAAGAGCCACGAGGACATGGTTGGGTTACGAAAGCTTGTGAAGTTCTAAACACAGCCTCCTCGGCTGCGGCCTACCGGGGTCATGCCACCATGGATGGGGGCTGTGGGCATGTTGAGATCTTTCCAAAATAGGCAGGATAGTTTGTTCATGGTGTTAAATTTCAAAACGTTTTATTGGTTTTAGAAAAGATAGTTTGTTCATTATATCAGCCCTATGCACTCCACTGCAGAGACAGGCTTCAATGACAATAATACTGTTTCCTACAAATGTAATAGTTGTCACAGCCAAGAAGCTTACAATCAACTTTTGTTTTGTTGATTTTGGGATTCGCAACCCCCCCCCACCCACAGCCATCATCCCCACTAGTTGGATGATGAATACTCCACTGGGCTGAGGCAAGGTGTGATGGGCAGGGTCTCAAGCCAATGGCTGAAACAGGCTGGTGGAAGAAAGTCAAGGTTGGGTGTAAGGTGTGGAGCCTATAATGGTACACTGTTAGCAATAAGCTGTTAAATCCAGACCTAAAAAGTAGTCAAAGTGTGCCTGCACAATATGAGCATTTGTAAGTTAGGCCTCTCAAAGCTGGGCCCACGTCTACAACTCCAGACTGGGCTTGTAAACCTGCTGTTTATTTAGGGAACATCGTGGGGAAATGTACATGTTCGTAGTAAGCTTTATAGCCAGAGTCACTGGAATTGTGTGTTTTTGTAGCTGTGGCGTTTTCCACATAATTATGAATTTGCCTCATAATTAATCATCTGCTTCATAATCTGCAGGTTTTTATCAACAAAGGCATACTGTTTCAAGCTCAAATGGATCAAAAGTTACTGAAAACTCAGCAATACATGTTGCAGTACAAGGCAAGCTCCTTTGCAAAGGTTGACTGGCCACCTTTCTGTTGCCTCTCACATGATGTAAGTGTCAAACTAATACTAATGAGGTGAAACCTTTGCCCAGATAGTGTTAACATGTATAAAAATAAGGCAATACTATCACAAAACTTACCCCCTCAATATGACACATAAATTGCCTTTTCTTGGTGCATAATTTAGCCCACCTTGTTGCATAATTTTGAAATCACCTGCTACATAATTCCAGTGGCTTTGCCTACAACCATCCGAAATGTTGGTTATGTGTCGGTTTGGCACTTTACATGGTCATATGACGAAATTAAGTGTCCTTTGGGTGACACAACCTGGGCACTTGATTGACAGGCTACTCCGTATGATACCCCCGGAGCTCAGGCTGACACTCCATGGTATTCTATGCAATTAAACAGATTTATGGTGACTTCATCCAGGCATATAATGGCACGTGTGCGCTAGTAGTCTGAATTTGAAGGCTATTTTATTGAGGTGTATACAATGGACCACTCTGACGTCACTGCCAAAGAGGGCTCTTGAGTCGGCCCCATGAGAGAGTTTTATGAAAGAAGTGGAGAAAGCCCCTGGCGCTCAGGCCCTCTTTAGCTACACTCCCTGCACGTGTGGCTGCAAACACAGCTATCCCGTGCGATTCCTCATTGTCTGAAACCACACAGCCGATTTGTCAGTGAAAAATAAACATGTATATTTGGGAAAAAAAAGGTACATGTGAACTCGGAACGGCCCAAATTATATAGGTTCCGTTTCCATCGTATAGTCTGTTCATTTTAGAGTGCTAGCATTAAATAAATACATTTCTAGAAGTTGGCTTGCTCGTTTGTACGTAGTCGGTTCTTTTATGCGAACCTTTCTAAAAGATAGGATAATGTGGAAGCGAACAGAAACTACCCGGAACGGAGCCCCATTACCTTAATTCTTATCTTAAATGTTGCCACTACTTTTTACAGCCACTTACAGCTCCTTCGTGTATTTTCAGTTAAAGCACCCCTTTTCTCTTTCTACAGTCGCACGTGCTACACGAGGCACCTGTTGGTTTCACTTGTGCCGGATGCTTATTCGGCCTAACTCTCGCAGCTGACAAATGCGGTGTTCTGGAGTCTGTGAGGTGCAATCTGTCAGGGCACCTTGACATTACTTACTTCCTTCCGAGATCGGTAAATGAACGGACATAAAATGCGATATAGTCGCATATGTTATGTATACCGCTTAGAAACTGCAGAAGTGAAGTATGCAGCGCTACATACAAAAAGAAGGGGAGAAGCATCTGAACTGGAATCCGTCTCGACTCCTTGCAGCGCCCCCCGCTGCTCCCCGTAACTCCACCGGTAGCACGTCCATTAACCTTTTGTTCTATTTAAACCACTGAAAATATTTTGCGCCGCTAAACTGATTAATAATAACGCAAAGCTTTTATGACTTGTCATGCACCTGAGGGAAACAGTATTTTACGTGTCTAAAGTTTTATTTGGCGGGAAAAGAAATCTAACTTGCATAAGTATAGGATTTCGAACGTTTCCTTGAATGTCTGCTACTGGTGCACATTTAAGCGAATCTTCTAAAACATTGATGTGTGTTGTTAAAAGTGTTCGGGGTATAGTTTAGGAGACGAACAGGAGACATGTAAACTTTTAAAGAACATCAAAACCCCAATTCCGTCCGATGCTTCTAAGGTATATTTTCACTTCCCTGCCACCGTGACACTGACGTGAAATTGAAATGAACTGGGTCCGCGCGACTTTAGGTGCCCAAACTTTTCGCAGTTTGGATTGACTCGGGTGCCACAACTGCCAGGATTTTTACCGGCGCTCTCTTTTTTTATTAGTTCTTCCCAGCCAATAGAGTGGAAACATTGCATCAAAATCTATAAATAATTGTATTGATAAAGGAAATTCTCTAAACGTCATTTACCTCCTACTGCTTGACGTAGAAGCCGGTTAATGACGATATTTTTTTTCTGTCACATTTACCCATGTTTTTGAATTTCTACAAACGACCGATTAAATAAAAGGGCTTTTGGAACATTTTTTTTAATAGGGAAAGAGGATTACTTTGCAGTATAATTGCCCACAACGGACAAACTACAAGCCTCACGAGGTAAACGTGTATTTGTATTATAACTTGCAATATTACAGTAAGGAAAAGACAAAAGGCGAGGGGTATTTCACAAACAATATCTGAACTCTGAACTTATGGCAAGCCCCAAAAGGCAATAATGATACAATAAGTGTCTACATCTGAAAGAATAGAAATTGAATGACTTTCGTTTATTTTGGCAGTGGTGCGACAAATAACATATTTATACGTTATTTATTTCTATATAAAAGGACAGTGCGAGCACAGCATCCTTCGGAGACTGAAAAAAAGTTTCCTTCAGCTGCAAGTATAAACGTATATATACTTGTACCTGAAACCAAGGAACGAGTAAAGCGAGTTTAAAACATACATAAGTGCCTTTCGATTGTATAAAGAGGTTTTTTATGCAAATGTTTCCTTCAGGAAATTGTCTTCCGAAATTTACTTTTCTTGTACAGTGGGTTTCATTACACAATAAATGTTTGGATGTTCGAAGGTATTTCAGACTGTTGTTTTTAAAACTGGAATTTTACAGTAAATTCGACCTTACAAAGCTACATTTTGCTTCATCTGCACGGGCCGTAGTCGGAGGGAGATCCGTTTATAAAATGGGACTTTTTATATCGATTTTGCGTGGGTCGATGACGCAATAAGCCAATTTGCGGCGATTCCTCGCTTTCTTTTATTTCTATAACGAGTCATCAACGGAACAGAAGTTTCCCTTTGATGCTTGTCACAGGGGCTGCGCTGACACGAGTGGCGCTTTAAATGCCAGATTCGCAGTCCTTCAAATACCATGTAATATCATAGTGTCTACGGCTAAGTTCAGAATCTAGTGCGAATTTTTCCCTGATTTGAAATGCACTCACGAAGGAAACATAAACAATGGGGGGGGGGGGGGGGGGGGACTTTAATGATTGGTGGTATTTGGGGCCGGTGACTCTTTAAAGAAGAAAACGTTGTTTGGTATATTTACATTGGTCACTAAATAGCAATAAAATGAACAACTTTTTATCTGTAGCTCTTTCTATCGCTGCTTCGAAGCGCTGTAAACGACATTTTTACTTCTAATAGAATTCTGTTTATCGACTTTTAACGGACGAAAGGTTGAGTCAGCCAGGCGAGCACAAAGTTTTCTAAGAACTCGGAAGTGTGTCAGCCCTGTAAGACAGGTTAAATTAATTTTTATGTTCCTATGAACTGCTCTGAAAGAAAAGCGATTACTTTGTTAAACGTATGTTTTGATATATTACTTGACACAGTAAATATGATGGATCTTTGAAGTGTGGGTAATTTATCGATTTTTTTACATGGATGTGGACAAATGCAAATTAACGTAATTGTTTCAGAAATGTTTCCGTATATTTGCTTGCATTTTTATGATGTAAATGCAAATAATAGACTGCACCTGGATAAGCAATCAAAGATATGTGGAAATATGAGACACGGAAGCGATCTTTAAAAAATGATCTTTTAGACAGCGTGTAAGTGAAAATTGAGATGTTTTGCAATGCACTGTACACATATGCGTATGTCAGTGCACATATGCGTGTATAGTGCACATATGTGTGTGTCATATGCAACAGAATGTGTGTATATAGACAGACACCACTGGGTGTAGATATATTCTAATATACGTAGAATCTGTAATTAGGCTAACAGAAGTGTGGCCATAGACCGTGCAGGGAGCACGGGGGCCACTTTAAGTGTACCCCGCCCCCTGTTTTCCTCTGTCGGGGAGGGGGCGGTAGGCTGCGGTCACAGGGCAGGCTCAGGCCAGGATCAGAATGACTCGGAGTCCCTGTCGACTTTGGGGCGCTGCCTGTCCCTTCTCTGTCCTTTCTTGTTCCCTCGGCCCTCCCAGCTTTCCTCTGTATCTCGCTGTACTCCTGTTGTAACTCCGCCTAATTATCTGTTCTTATGTATCCCCCCCCCCCGATATTCTGGTGTAACCCCGACTCGTCTACTTTCCCTCTGTGTCTTTCTCTGTCTCTCCTTGCCTCTTCCTGTCCCGCCCCTTCTCTCCCTGTCTGTTCTCTTGTCTTCCTGTCTCATTCTATCTTTCTTGGCTTCCCCTGTCTCTACTTTATTATTCTCGCCTCTCCCTGTCCCTCCCCGTATTTTTCTGCACCGTCTGTCCTTGTGAATTTCTGTCTTTCTACCCGGTGTTTCCCTATCTCTTCCTATCTTTTTTTGGTATTCCTTCCTCGCTTCTCCGTTCTGTTGCTATCTCTCCTTGGTTTTCCTTTCCCGCTTCTCCCTGTCTGTTCCTGTTTGCACAAGTGACCCGTTCCGCTCCGTGAGTACCTTTCTATCACCAGCCTTTCGTGTCTCTAGGAACACTGTCCCGTGCAACCCCCCCTCCCCCCAATTGCCCCCTCTGTTTCTCCTCATTGAATAGCCCCTTTCCACTTCCGGTATGAAATTGTTGCATTGCGCACACACACGCAGACACACGTAGACACACACACACACACACACACACACACACGAAACACATCGATTTGCACTCTGTGTGTTTGTTTACACCCAGGAGTTTGTCATATGCACAAAACCATGCCCACTTACAAACACACGAATAATAATCTCGGATCTATTGTTTACAGACATATTGATGCTTAAAATCTTGCAGTGCAAAGCTCGTGACGTATATATACCTACACTGACATCGAGTTGTATACAGATTTGTATACAGATATGGAGACGTGTATGTGACTGTGTCCAAATATATGAGCATGTGATAACACATACATATACACGCATGCAGGGGACACAGACAGGGTTCACAGAGTCGGAGATATAGACTCTGTCGTCGGCCTTACGTTTCAGTTTCCATAGGAATAGTTTTATTCATGTAAAAAAATATCTATGTATTTGCATTTATAAAACGAATACTTGGGTAAAGTATAACGTAGGCATTTATATAAGCGAACTTAATATCAACTATCCCGAAAAAACTCTCACACATGTACTTTCACATAGCTAACACACTTCAGTCACCCAATCACTCTCTCGCCACCTCCAAGCAAACTCACTCTTTCATAACTGGACACACACCAGCTTCCCAGACACACGCCCCTCTTTCTCTCACACACACGCACATTCCCTCTCAGGCACGCACACACTCTTGCTCACACTTGTGTTTATTCTCTCTCACACACATGTAGCACCTTACACATAGACTCTCTCACGAACATAGTTATGCAAACACACAACACATACTTCCACACGCGTGCGCACACACATACTTTCACAAACCTTATCACTCTCTCGCCACCTCCACGCACACTCACTCTTTTATAAATGGATACACACCAGCCCCCAGACACACTCTCTCTCACACACACATATTCCCTGTCAGGCACGCACACATACTCTCACGCACGCTGACTGTTATTCTCGCCCACACACATAGCCCCTTACAGTCTTTTTCACGCACATATGTATGCACCCACACAGCACATTCATCCACGTGCACACACACACAACACAAAAATTTTCTCTTGGGGACGCACATTTGGTCACACACACGTCCTCTTTTTCGCACACATCTCACATATATAGTCTCGCACAGACACTGGGTCACACGCGCACACACTGACGCACAAGGACACACTCTCATTCAAACACACACGCACTCCCTCACGCACACGCGAGCTCCCTCGCCTCTCCGTGTGTGGCAGTAAATCACCGCGGTTCCCAGATCCCGGTGTGAAAGTTGGAATATTTCGGTGGGGGTAAAAAGCAATCTGCAGCTTCGGTCGAACGCAGCCGCGATCAATAGCGGGCCCTAATAAGTGTAATAGGTTTTAATCGAGTAATTATCCGAATTGTGACCTTATAATTTAGATGTTAGCGGAGACTTTGCAAGCTGCCTGAAAGAGATATGCACGATTCGATAATAGGATATCGACCGGTCGGGGGGACATGCCACTCCGGGCCCGGCCCCCAGCGCCCGGCCTCTTTACGGTGCTAAGCACATTTTGCTTTAAATGTAATCGAAGGGATTTAATTGTTTTTCCAGAGATAACCAGCGTTTTGTCACAATTAGTCCGATTTCTCCTAAAAAAGAAGAAGCCAAGGGGAGAGAGAAAATTGAAACTGTCGCCCTGAGCTACCAGCAGGCCGGGCGGGGAGATGCCTTTGAGAAGGGCCGGTGTCTTTGGGAAGGAGAAGGGAAAGTCACTGGGGGGGAGGGGGAGGGGTGTCACGAGCTGCCTGGAGGAAGGGATAACTCTCTCTCCCTCTCTACATATATATATACACAAATACACATATATATGTATGTAAATGAGTGTTCTGTTTAATATGCATGAGGGTGACCCCTGATCATCACAAGCTGCGTTGTGCTCTCTGGACTGGTGTGTAGCAGGAAGTTTTGTGATGGTTGTCACATCACCTGTAAACGTGTTTACTGTTTGTGAGTTCTCTGAATTCGGCAGAAGTACTGTATTGTAGTGCTTACAATCTGTGTGCAGTAGTGTGCGTGTGTGCCTGTGTCTTGCACTAATAGATTAGTGCATGGCTTCCATAACTTTTACTGTTGTACTAGCCTGCCTTGTGTACTTCTCACAAGGTCCTGAGTGTAGTGTGAACACCACACGGTGGGCGAAAGTTTTTGCAGAGCCGGTGTTACACCGCAGGCTCCGTAGTGTGCTGTCCGGGGTGCATGTAACACCCAGGGTTTGTGCAGACCTGGTGTTACAGCACAGGCTCAGTATGTACTACTGTTCAGTGTGCATGCAACACTCAGGGTTTGTGCAGAGCCGGTGTTACACCGCAGGCTCCGTAGGGTGCTGTCCGGGGTGCATGTAACACCCAGGGTTTGTGCAGAGCTGGTGTTACACCACAGGCTCCGTAGGGTGCTGTCCGGGGTGCATGTAACACCCGGTGTTACACCACAGGCTCCGTAGGGTGCTGTTCGGGGTGCAGGTAACACCCAGGGCTTGTGCAGAGGCGGTGTTACAGCACAGGCTCCGTAGGGTGCTATCCGGGGTGCATGTAACACTCAGGGCTTGTGCAGAGTGCATGTAACACTCAAGGCTTGTGCATAGCCGGTGTTACACCGCAGCCTCGGTAGGTACCGTCCAGTGTGCATGTAACACTGAGGCGTGCAGTCTCTAATTCATCAGTATCCTTTATCCCTCCGGGTGTGTAATAGTTTGTCTCTCAGCAGGTAGCTCAGTTCTTTCACTGAGATCCCTTCCACGTCCTTTCCTCCCCTCCAGCTTTGCCCGCTAATTTTGAAGCATTTAGCAGAAGTCATTCGCTGGCAGTGCACGGTTATATTGCAGGTGAACATTTAAATATGTACTTGCATTACATTTTTAAAGTTTACCACCCTCTCTCCGTGCCCCTACCCACGGGGGCTGCGCACAGCGGTAGTACAACTGAGATGGGGAAACTTTCACTTCCGGGTTTACTTGTGTCATTAGTATAACAGGTCAGACGTGCTAAGGTGCCCCTGTGGTTTTGGGTTTAGTACAGTATGTGTGGGGTGAGTAAGGGAATGCTGCATAGCTTTCACAATTAGTGCAATAACTATAGCCCACGCGGTCCGACGTCACTGCTGCTTATTTTAACCTTGTGTTTTGACTCCAATGCACAGGTGAACAGCCTGGAATAGTGAGAAGACCTCCTAGCACAATTTTACTTTGGTTTCAGTTTCCAGTCACTTGTGCGCGTAAGGCGCTACCAGTCTATTTTCACATTTGATGAACGTCGATAGACCATGGCATGTACCAAAATATGTATTTGGAGGAAATCAACACATTTCCATAAGATTTGGGAGCGGATCGTAAAGTCTGATTAGATTGTATTCGTGCACTATGAAACGTACTCGTTTAAAGTAATAAACATATGAAAAACCAAAAAAGTACATACATAAAAATACAATAAAATATCTTCAGCTGTGACTCTAAAGAGAGTTAAACCACAAAGACTGTGCACTAATGGTGTGTGCCATATGTATGGTGGGTACTTGGGTGCGTGTTACACTTGCGCCTCGAAGGACGCAGGAGATGCCACAGCAGGGTGGACGGAGATGGTACTTACTGTTAAACTCGGGCGCCTTGACTCGGGGCTCGTAGTCTTCGAGCAGCACCCGCTGCTCCGCAGTGTCCGTGCCCTCGGACTTGGACTCAGAGGCCGCGGTGATGCACTCGGCGCTGGCCTTGCATGGCGGGGCGCTCGGCCGCTTCTTGCTGTTGAACTTGTTGGGGTCCAGGATGTCCAGCACGGAGAAGGAGGTGGGTCTGTGCACGGGGACGGCTGCCACTTCGGGCCCGGGGGTGTGGCAGTGCGGGCTGCCCCCCGGCAGGGCTCCGGGGCACGGGTAGGCCGCCGCCTCGCCGGGGCTCTCCATGGCCCCCGCTGGAGGTGTGGGGTCCCCTCCCGGAGCCTTGTCCCGGCCCCCGTTCATCATGGGCCTCTCGACGTCTGCGTCCCCTTCCTCCTCAGTCCGCCTCCTGCCAGGCACGGGTTCAAACTCCACTGTGCCAAACCCCCCGTGTCGGTGCGCACCGGTGAGGGGGCCTCTGGCCAGGGTCATAGCAGGGCGCTCCGGAGGATGAGCGCCCCCGAGAGTCCTGCGGAGCAGAGGCAGGTACGAGGTGGAGAATGATGCTCCGGTGTGGGGATGCGCGCTCAGCTGTTCGTCCTCCTCACGTGGCACCACGGGCAGGCACGCTCCTCTCAGCCGGGCGCCTCGCAGCCTATTTATACATTCATATTCAGCCCCGGCTGTAATTGGCTGCAGAGGAAGCCCCCTCACCTCTGGCGGTCTGCGGGCGGCATCATCCTTGGCGAGAGGTGCCGTGTGTGTCAGAGAGAGGGGGCGTCTGCGCCTCCGAGTGGGGAGGGGGCTGGATATGTCTGTGGGTGAGAGAGGAAGGGGCTCTGTGTGTCTCTGAGAGGGGGTCTGGGGTGCCAGCGAGAGAGGAGAAGTGAGAGAAGGGACTGGATGTGTGTGAGAGGGGCTTGGAGGATTTCTATGTTTGCGAGGGAGAGGTACTGAATATTTCTGAGGCTGAGCGAGAGCGGCAAAGAATAGGGGGCTGCAAGTGACAGGGCTTTGTATTTGTCTATAAGAGAGAGAGCGCACTTATGTCTGTGAGTGAGAGCGCTGGGGAGAGAGGGGACTGACTAAGAGGTAAGGTGAGTGAGTGAGCCAGGAGTGACTGTGTGTGTCTCACTGAGGAAGAGAGAGAAAAGCTACTTATATCTGTGAGTGACAGAGATGATGTCTGTGAGTACGGTAGAAGGGGGCATGTGTGTGACAGGTGGACAAAGACTGCAGTTGTAAAAGTGTATGTTTATGGGTGAGAGGGAGTAGGGAAACATGCACAATATTTCACAGGCTTCTGTAAAATGTGTTTCATCATCATAATGACCGCCCCTAAAGCACACTACAGAACTATTGCTAGAATGAATATGTGGCAAGGGAGAACAAAAGTATGTGGCAGGGCTATCTAAACCATGCAGCAAGAAAAGAACATTGTTCAGCACATTCTATTGCTGTAGTATCTTGATTAATTTGAGGTAGAAACAATTTTTGGTGAAGACTGCACATTATATGGCAAGCATGGTTGATTCATAACTATCCATATAATTTCCTAATTCAGCAGGCTCTGATCATTGCCCAACCAACAATCTATTCATGAAAGATAAATGCTGTAGTGTCTTGCGAGTTAGAAATGATGGCCCCTGATAGACTCTGTAGAAATGTGGCGTAAGTGTTAGAGCGGAATGCATTAAAGGCTGGTTTAGAATGTTGAGTTCATAGTTACACGCAGATGAATAAAGACGTGTAATACTAAGCTCTGTGTGTGGTGTAGTCATTGGCGGGTACCTGGGCTGGGGAGGACACTACAACTGGTGACGAGTTAGGGGATACGTAACCCGAGGATAGAAAGTGCTCTCCCTGACAGTTTGCCGTGGTCCAAACAAACTGCTTGTATGTGCCACGTGTGTTGCATTCGAAGTATGGAACCAACACTTAAAGCATGTGGAGTCAAAGTGCAACTCAAGCTGCTGTAAAGAAGTTGAAAACAATGAAAGCATTGCAAAAAAATCAACATATCGGTGACCGAGGACCTGCTGGTCAAACCATACATGAAAGTACTGTGCTGTTAAAAAATATACAATCACACATAATACGGAGTGATAACGCTAAAGGCAGATGCAACCAGGTTTTGAAAGAGCAGCAAATAGCAACAGCAAATTGCAGGATAGAGCTGCAAGGCAGAGATCAACCAGGTTTCAGACAGTACACAGAGACGCCAAATAATAAAACAGTTATTTTACTCACCAGAACCTGAGTAAAGTGAGCCATTATGGCCTCAGATCCAGCACCGCAACCCCAGCAGAGCACAGGGGTTGTGCTTATGATGCTGGTGAGTCTTGTCAAGCTGATTGAAGGGCCCTGAAGGCAGTTTGAGCAGTAACATAGCAGTGGGCGACAATCAGAATGGTCGCAGATATTTTGGAATAGTGAAACACTGCTTTTCCGATGGAGGCAAAGACCGTTTTTCCCAAAGTCATCAAGGATGGTCCAGAGGCTAGCATATCTCATGCTTTAGAGATGACTCACCTGAACAGGTTCAAGATGAACAGCAGAGGGAGCCGGAGAGAGCTCATCCCTCAATGTCAGCCACTCCCAGAAAGGGCTACAATGCTGTCGTTTTCCTGAAACCACCACCACCGTCTGATACTGCCAAAAAGCAAAATATCGGCGATAAAAGGACTGCTTGGATAGAGACATTCGATGACTTCATTGATGCACTTAAGGAGACTGATAAGAAAAAGATTATCAGTATCTCAAAAATCCTGCTGGTGTGAAAGAAGTCATAAAGAAAATGCATGAACTGACAAAGAAGTCACATATCATCAGATTAAGGAAATATTGAATATCAAGTTTAATCCAATGCCAAATGTTGATTACGAACAATACATCTTCAACCAAGAATGCCAGAAAGTTAGTGAAACCATTGATGAATTTGTGGAGGGATTCCACACACATCAAACATTGTAAGATCAATGAATTTAATGATGAATAAGCTATGCATCTGATATTAGTTATTGACGGATGCTTTTCAGATTCATTCAGAAGACAAATGCTGAGAGAAACTCTTAGTCTGGAGCGAGTGTTAATGGCTGCCAGAGCGGAAGATCATGCTGAAAAACAAGCTGCTGACATGGAGGCCAGAGGTGCCCAGAATGAATACATCATGAGTGTGAAAAGTAAGTCAAAACAAAAAACTGAAGGACACAAATTGATGTCTACACATAAAAAGAAGTTGCGTTCTAGTAATGGATTTTCATTTCCACACATAGGTAAATGTCCTGTTCTTGGACAGATATGTAAAGGCTGTGGGAAGGAGAACCATTCTGTGATGGTTTGCAAAGCGAAGGAAAAAGAAAGTGCTTCTCTGCGCGAAGACAAAATGGCTGCCAGGATGTTCTAGAAACAACGTTCGACACACACCCATGAAGCCAAACAGCGACATCAGTTATGACAAATCGATGTTGATCAGAGTCAATCGTCATCTAAATCATCGTCAAACAGTTCTTCTGTATCAGTATAAAGTGAAAGTGAAGAAAATGATTGTGCCAGGTCAATGTTTACCTCAGAAAAGCGTGTGTATGTTGATTTAGCCCCTTGTGAAGAAAAAAGTCCACACATTGCTGACATGATAACACAACTAAATAGTGCAATGGTCTTCTCTAGCTGTGATTTGAATAAAGGATATCATCAGTTGGAACTTGAAGAATTTTGCAGGTACATTACAACCTTTTCTACACGTTTCGATACAAAAGACTAAGTTTTGGTGTGTCATCCACTGCAGAACTGTTTCAAGACGTCATTTGACGTATCATACAGCCTGTCATGAATGCGTTCAATTACAGCAATGACATATTCGTTTTCGGAGCTACACAAAAAGAACACAATAAAGCTCTTACACAAGTATGTTGTTTACTTCCCGAAGCAGGCTTGACTTTGAATGCAGACAAGCGTGAGTTCCATTAGACAAAGCTAAAATTCTTTGGCCATATCTTTTCTTATGGGGGTATCACACCGGATCTTGCCTAAGTACAAGCTCTGTCAAATGCTGGTCCCCCACAAGATGTTTCTATGATGCGTTCCTTTCTTGGCATGGCCAGTTACTGTTCCAGATACATACAAGACTTTGCCACTGTAAGTGCTCCGTTGAGAGACTTGACGCAAAATAATATTTAATTTCATTGGTCATATGAATGCTAGAAAAGTTTTAAGAAAATCAAACAAGCCATTTAGAATACTAGTGAAATGGCAGGCTTCAATCCGAAGCGTCATACAGAGGTTGTTGTTGACGCTAGCCCAGTTAAGTTAGACACTATCCTTGCACAGCACAGTGGACACCTGGATGCTCTAAGGCATATTGTGGCATAAGCAAGTAGAAGTTTGTCCAAAACGGAACGTGCTTACTCACAACCAGAAAAAGAAAGTATAGTCGTGGTATATGCTTGTGAACATTACCATGTATTCCTATATGGAAAACCTTTTACATTGGTAACTGATCATCAAGCTTTACTGACTATATTTGGAAATCCAAAGGCCAAAATGTCTCCTCGCATTGAACGATGGGGACTATGGTTATAAGAGTAGAATTATACCATTGTGCATCGCCCAGGGAAGGATCAGAACCCTGCTGACTACTTTTCCAGAATGCCTATAGAAGGTCACAGTACTCCATCTAAGAAGCCTGAGGCCTATATTAACTTCATTGGAAAATCAAACAAACCAGCTGCCATTTCGTTGCCGAGATTTTCACTGCCACGATCCATGATAGTGACGTGTTAAAGTTGAAGGATATTATTACACATTAGTAGTTATAACAATGGGGATACCTGAAATGCTACAGGACCCGGGTTAATGTTACGGTACAGTAAAAATGGTCACAGTAACAGAGAACAAATAGTGCGAATTAAGATTTAGCCAACATTCACAGAGATATTATTCATCAATACAAATTTATTAACAAAATTGAATACGCAATTTAAATGTGGCAACACAGTTGCTCTTTCAATACTCCACAGTTCTGAAAATTTCAAAAAGAGGTGCTCGGGTGTGAAATAGGAAAGATGGAGTGTAGTTGGTCAATGTGAAACCGTGAGGGGGGTGGACAAGGAAAAGAAGTGTGACATGTATCCATCACATTTAAAAGATACAATTCCAGCCTGACATAGGTCAAATGTTCCTATATTAGCACATAGCCCTACAGTGACCCTGTTAGTACTTCACAGTTGTCAGGACTTGTGTATTTTTGTCGTAGTCTACGTTTCGACCCCTTGGATGACAGCTAGGTGATTCAAACCTTAGAATGGGGTCTTCATCAGGACAGTGAAAAGATAGGGCACCTGATATTTCATCCAGCGCTAACGTGAGGGCTGGGATGATTGGCTGAAGGTTGGGCTCATCAGAGCTCTTTCCGGAATCGAATGGATTTAGTACGGCCTTCCGTGCACGTACATGATGAGCAGTATCAAACTGTAGGTCACAGGGATCCAAATCAGTAATCAATGAATGATTTGCTCAAAACGGACTTAATTAATGTGCTTGAAAGCGAAGGGCTGCGTGTCCTATTAATTGAAGGGAAGCGCTGGGCAGGTTATTTGTTTGTGTAGGCTACATGAATGGGCCTGAATTGGGAGAACGGAGCTGAGTTTCCTGCTGCTTCCGAAACGCTCTCACTTATTACACATTAGTCATGGAACTAACAAACTCGACAACTTACCAGTGATGGGGAACATCAAAAATACAAAAATGTCAAGGATGAACTGTCCATAATTCAGGAAGGAGTTATACTGCGATGGTCTAGAATTCTGATTCCGGAGAGCCTGTGACAGAAAATAATTGAAGTGGCCCATGAAGGACATCGTGGAATCGTTTCCACTAAACGAGCTCTTAGAGAACGAGTCTGGTTTCCTTATCTTGATGACAGGGTTAAAAAAGAATTAAAGGCCTGTCATCTATGCAACTGCCTTTCTACAAAAACTACTCACCACACCTTGAACATGAACTCCCAAAGCGTACATGTGAGAGAATAGCCATTGTCTTTTTTGATCTACTCAACAATGAACATCACCTGCTGGTGATTATGGAGGAATACTCACGATTTCCATTAATTGAAGCCTTTCATCTACTACTCAAGAACGAGTCACTAAAAGACTAGATGGCATCTTTGCGACACAGGGTGTTCCAGATATAGTGTAGTCTGACAATAGCCAGCCTTTCAATAGTTGAGAATTCAAAGATTCTTGGGAGCATGTAAATATAAAGCATCAGAAGAGTACACCTTTGTGGCAGTAGGCCAATGGACTTGTTGAGCATTTTATGAGTACGCTAAAGAAAGCAGTACAGCATGCTACTCTTGAGAAGTTCGATTTGAAAACTGTGTTGAATTCTACTTTGAGAACTTATCGTTCAACACCCCACTCGACCATAGGTGAAAGTCCTGCAACATTGATGTTTGGGAGAGCAATGAACAATCAGAGAAAGAAGGATGAGACAGCAACTCATGAGAAGGACTTGGTTAACAAACAAAAGATGAAAGCGTATGCTGACAAAAGACGACATTTGAAAAGCATTGTCTTTAATAATGGAGATTTCGTGCTTGCATGGCAAATGTGGAGAAGAAAATCTGATGCTCCATTTGATGCAGAACCTTTTCAAGTGTTGTCTACTAAATGACACATGGTGACTGCCCAGTGCCCTGGGAAGTCTATTACCAGAGACTCTTCTCATTTCAGGTACTTAACTAATCGTTCATCAGACCTAACTGTTGAAGGAGAGACTGGGTCTGAAACATCAGTGACTGCTGTTGCCTCTGCACCGTTGACACAGATCCAGGACAATAGTGGTGACAGTTCCCAGTTTCTAAGAAGAAGATCAGGTTGAACAATTAAAGCGCCAAAAAGATTGATTGAAGAGATTTAATTGTACCTGTTTATATATGTCTATTTTGTAAACAAAATTATAATTTTTTACTTAGCAGAGGGGGAGATGTAGGGGCATATTTACAAAGAGTTAACACCACAAGAAAGTCACTTTTTCCGATGTTCTTGTGGCGTTAAGTCCTTCGCCTTATTTACAAGGCAGCATTAACGCCGCCTTGTAAATAATGCTCCTATTCACGCAGCACTTAGCGTGAAAGGGGAGTGCAATGGGTGTTGCAGTGGGCGTTTCTCAGCAAAACCCTCTGCTTGTTGATGCTGCCCCATATTTATGAGGTATGTGAAAGCGGCAAAAAATATCGCCAGGGAACACCTGGTCTTAAGCAGGAGGTACGAGGAAAAATGTTTCATTACTCTTCGTATTTTGCCGTTTCCATGAAACAGCCAATCACCTGTAAATATTGTTTTTGTGCAGGAAGGTGTCTCTTCCTTCAGATAAACAATCACCCCTCCAGCACAAGCACCCCCATGTCATGAGTGATGTAATACGTGAGGTCATAAGCAGTGCATTGCGAGGGCGTAAGAATTTTTTATTTATTTTCCAAGTAACTTTATTGGCATTTATGAATCACACAGACATCAGAGACAAGCAAATATCCTGTGTGAAACAATTCCCCCCCCCCGGACTCCCCTTTGCACTCCCTGTACAATAGAATATTAGAATATCACGATTCCGCTTTGGGAAGAACCCATCTTGTAATTCAGGGAAAACTGACATGGGACAAACCATCTTCCGTTCATTGGTCCATTCCGGAATTTCTCATGCGCCTCATATACATCTCGTGATGCCTATATGGATCTTGCCAAACCCAACTTTTGAGTTCCCCCTCCTCCACCCACCCATCCCTCCCAATTCCCTTCTCCAGCATGTAGCCCCTATATCAATGTCCTGTGTACATGGTTCTTATAAATCATTCACCAGTACTAGGCATTAGTGCATGCCATCTACCTGGCGTGTTCCCTCCTCGCCATGGCGACCCCAATCTCAATCCCCGACTCCTGAGTCTCTGAGTCTTGCTCCTCTTTGAGGTCCGCCAGCATCTGAGACCATGCCCCTAGATCCTCTTCTAATTTTTCATCTGTACTCACTAGTTTCATACCCACTCTTTCTGCAATCGGCGATTCGCTCATTTCCCTCATCCATTCCCCCAGCTGTGGTGGCCGGGGTCTGAGCCAGTTAATAGCGATGTGCCTTTTTGCCGTCACTAGGCCCAATGTTAGAAAGCGTCTGCTCAGTTTTTTGTTTTTGGGGGTGGGGAGTAGACCCAGCAGCACATGTCGGATCATTTTGGGGATTGCCCAACCCATCGCCCTCTGTAAGTGTGTGATTACCGAGTCCTAATAAGAGCGCAGCGGCGAGCATGACCAAACCATATGAAGGAAGTCCGCCTCTTGTGTTTTACATCTCGGACATTCATCAATTCGAGTAGGGTAAATTGTACGTAGTGTGTTCGGGGTGAGGTATACTTGGTGTAGTATATTGTATTGTAGGAGCTTAAAGCGCGCATTAGAGCTGACTGTGCGCACCCCCTCCTGAACTTTTTCCCACTCCTTATCAGATAGCGGTTCCTCCACCATGGCGTCCCATTTTCCCATTTTCCCTTTACCGGAAATGTCGCGCCTGGCAGGTCGTCTCTTATGGCTCTATATAGATGCGATATTAATCTCTTGCCCTGCGCCATCTATAGCATTACCGTTAGGCCTGGGTGGTGAACTTCGCTTCGTTCGCGGAGTTTTCTGCACTCAGCACTCCGCGGAGCTCGCGGAGTGCAGAAAACTCCGCTTTGCGATGTGCAACAGAGTTTTCTCCCCGCTTGCGATCGCGAACAGTAAGTTCGCGATCGTGAACAGTAAGTTCGCGAGCGCGAGCTGCCGCTCGGGTAGAATTTCTACCCGAGCGGCAGGAATACCAGCACAAACTGCAGTCCGCACTGCACTCCGCCACTCGCGGAACTTCGCAGAGTTTTTTTATAACTTCGTAGAGTTCCGCGTAGCAAAACTCCGCGAACTACGCCCAGGCCTAACTACCGTCAGTTTATTGGTACTAGACGCTTCTGTCAGGAATCCCACCCAAATTTCTCCCGTCATGCTAGAGATTTTTTCGTATTGTAAAAATTGTCCGTTCCCAGGTCGAAGGTGGCTATTACCTCGTCTCGGGTAATAAACTTTCCATCTATATACAGGTCTCCCAATGTTTGACAAACTCCTTCCTTCCACCATCTTAGGGACATAGAGTCCGCTTTATGGACAAAAGGGCGTATTGCCCAGAGGGGCATATCAGGGACATAGGGGGCTTGTTGAACCGCCCTCTGAACTAAGGTGTCCAAGATCAGGGCCACATGTCGTATAGTGTATGGGATGTTGGGGGGGGGGGAGCTGTCTTCCACACATCAAAATTTCAGGCAATGCATAATCGTCATGTGTACCCGCCAGAAGATCAGTCTCCCAATTATTTTCAGCGTCTAACCAGTGCACCGCATGTTGAAGTTGGGATGCCATGTAGTAGAACTCTAAGCATGGGACCTCACGCCCCGCCCCACGTCTTCTGTAGTGTTGACAAGCACACCCATTTGCGCTTATTGTCCTCCATGAGGTCTATCAGGAGTTGGTCTAGTGTCCGAAAATAATGTTGTGGAATGATATATAGTGTGTGTTGCATCGCATAGAGACATCTTGGCAGAATGATAATTTTCATTATTGCGATTCGCCCATAAGTGACAATGGTAGGTCCTGCCAAAATCGTATGGAGCCCCAAAGTCCTTCTATTACTCTACCTATGTCGAGGGCATGATAGGCAGCGGCTGTATCTGCTAATCGTATTCCCAGATATCTTGTCCCTTCACCAGCCCATTGCAACTCTCCTTTGTGTAGCTCTGGTCCGTGCACCCCCGCAAGTCTTCCAATGGGAATTAATTTGAATTTTCCTGCATTGAGCAGGAGACCAGACACCTCGCCAAAGTTCCGCCGCACTGCCAGCAGGAGTGGCACCGAGGTTGTCAGCCGGCGTAAATAGACTAAAGTGTCATCGGCATATAGCAAGACCACGTGATTAGCCTCGCCCAGCCGGACACCCCATTCTCTCAAATTTTCCCTCAGGGCTGCTGTTAACGGCTCCAAGGTCAATGCGAACAGGAGCGGGGAGATCGGACACCCCTGACGGGTGCCTCTACCGAGCGCAATTGGCTTGGATACCATATTTTTCACTCTTATTCGTGCCATAGGGGATGTATAAAGTAATTTGGCCCATTTAAGAAACTCTCCTCCGGCTCCGATCCTCTGGAGGACCTGCGAAAAATTGGGCCACTCCACAGAGTCGAAGGCATGTTCTATGTCCAATAGTGCTAATGCATAGTGATCCTCCATCCAACATGGAGCATTCCAAATATGTGCCAATCCTCGCAGGTTGTGCATGGTGCTGCGCTTGGGTATGAATCCCTCCTGATCCGTATGTACAATGTGAGAGATCCAAGGGAGAAGGCGCGCTGCCATAATGCCACTCAGTATTTTTACATCTATATTTAATAAGGAGATCGGCCTGTATGAATTAGCTAACAAAGTGTCCCTGTCTTGTTTCGGTATCATGGCCACCAGGGCCTCTCTCATGCAGGGGCGGCTCCTCCATGTGGGCAGAGGAGCGTCGCCCCACTGCTTTCTCACAGTGCGAGAAGCAGAAACATAAAATGGTATTATAAATGCCATTTTATGCTTCTGCTTCTCGCACTGTGAGAAAGCAGAAGGGTTTGGCTGGGGGTGGGCGGGTCTGCTTGAGGGCAGGGGAGGAGTGGCTAGCCCAATGCTGCAGGCCCTGACTGTTTGGTCGGCCCTCTGGGGCCAACCAAACCAGTCATGCGCACTCTCCCTTTTCTCCATGTAGGCTGCATGCAGCCTACATGGAGAAAACGGCCTCCCCATAGACGCCTGTGTGGTCGGCGTCCCAACCGATCACAACGCTGCCATTGCAGCATTGTGATTGGCTTAGGAGAGGGGAGGGAGGCTGCCTGCTTCCTGTTTCTGTGGAGGCAGGAAAGCAGGAGCAGACCCAGCAGTGAAGACGTGGGACCCGGGAAAGGTACGTTTAATTTATTTATTTTTGATTATTTAAACCCCTCTCCTCCCTCACAACCCCTCCTTCCCTCGCGACCCCTCCCTCCTTCCCTTCCCTTGCGACCACTCGCCCGTCCCCCCCCACCACCCCGTGCGACCCTGTTTCCACACCCGTGAGCCATGCCGGCCGCGACTGCTCTCATGGAAGGTGGAAGCATACCCCCCCCTCAAGCGCTTCATTGTAAACCTCTAGCAAGTGATCGGCCAGCAGAGGGGCAAACCTCCGATAGAACACCGTGGGTAGCCCATTGGTTCCAGGGCTCTTAGCAGTTGTAAGACGGTGAATGGTCGTCAGAACCTAATCTTTCCGAATTGTGGCATTTAGGGTCTCCTTTATCTCCACGCCTAACTGGGGAATCTCAACCGTGTCTAGAAAGTCTTAGATATTTTCTTGCGGTGCGGAGGATCGTCGCGCTTACACTTCCCCGAGGTGGTCAGCCAGGACCTCAGCAATTGCTGTCTGTGAAAATACCAACTTCCCTTCTCTATCCCTAATTTGTACAATAGGGTTCGGATCGGACTCTTGTTTAACCAAACGAGCCAGTAAGGCACCAGTTCTGTCACCTTCCATATGCAATCTCTGTCATCGTGCAGTGTGCACATGTTTTTCAAATCTATGCACGTCCAGGAGAATCGCTTCTTGTGCCACCCGCCATTCTTCCAGTTTGTGTGGGGCTTCTGGAAGGACATTTTCTAAATCTCCCAATACTGCTTCTTGTTTGGCTATATCTTTTTCCAGCTGTTGCCAAACCCCATACAAAGTTTTAATGCACACTCCCCTTATTACCACCTTCATAGCCCTTACATTCGTGTGCCCGGGTCGATGCCGATCCCCAGTTTTCCTCAAAGTAGTTCCCTAAAGCTTCTGAGATCACTGCCGCAAATTGAGGGTCCGACAGGGCCTCGGTCCCGAGTCTCCAGAGGGGTATGGCCGAAGGGGTTTGTGAACCATTTAGGCTGAGCAGGACACGTGAGTGGTCGGAGAGATACCTGGGGAGATAGGTTATTCCCCCACGTCGGGTCCCAGTTCAGCCGAGAGGAGCCAATAGTCTAATCTACTAAAGGTACCAGCTGCATGGGTATAGCAGGAAAACTGTTGCATTGTTTGATGTCGTTGGCGCCACACATCCACCAGGTTTATGCCTGCCATAAAGTCATGGAGGGTTTCCGTCATTCGGGGCTTAGTGTCGGATCGCGGGGGCTCACGGTCAATGGTGCCATCAAGGATGCTGTTAACATCACCTGCCAACAGTGTACATGTCCCTAAATACGGGGCCGCCGCTTTCACCATGTTGGGGAAGAAGGAGGGGCAGTCAGCATTTGGAGCATATACATTAATAATACACAGTTCCCTTCCATCTAGCCTCCCGTGTAAGATAAAATACCTTCCCTCAGGGTCCGTCAAATGATGTAAGTGCTGAAAAGAGACCCCAGGAGCCACCAATATGAGGACCCCTCTAGCAAACCCAGAGTACGAGGTGGCATATAATTGCCCCCACAACATCTTGTTGGGGCGACCTTTCACCCCAGCTCCAGTGGCACAGCCATTTCACTGCATTTGCACTTTTACTTTTCTATATCTTCAAATTTTCTCAGTTTATTCCATTATTTAAAGCCTTAAGCCTTAATGAAGGAGACACAAAGACGGTTGTCAGTTAGCAGTTGCCCCTGACGAAGGGCCCTAGAGGCCTGAAATGCATTGGGTTTTTAATAAACTGCTTTTGATGGAGTCAGCGCTTGTACGTGTTCTAAATAAGAGGTTCGGATGGCCCGTTTGGAACATGAGAAACCCAGAAAATTGCTTTCCTTGCATGTAGACTTGAACAGTGTTAAGAGTGAAAAAGTTGGTAAATAATGGAATAAACTGAGAAAATTTGAAGATATAGAAAAGTAAAAGTGCAAATGCAGTGAAATGGCTGTGCCACTGGAGCTGGGGTGAAAGGTCGCCCCAACAAGATGTTGTGTAGTTAAAAACGTGCAGCTTGGGCTAGGCACGTCACCAGTGATAAGCACGCATAGATGAATTTCTACGTTAAACCAGGAAGAATTGAACATAAGCAAAGGAGTGCAACCCGTATATATGATGATATAATTGCCCCTGCCATCATTTCTTAAGACGGGGCAGGGACTCCCCCATACATGTGTCTCCTGCAAGCAGGCTATGGCCACTCCATATTGTTCCAGATAATCGAATACTCTCCTGCGCTTATCAAGGGCAGCTAGACCACCAACATTCCATGTTATCAGCTTTTTCACGGGGGCCGCCATACCAGATTCAGTCCATTATCATCCATTCCATGCCACCAGGTATTACTGTACTGGTTTTGGTGTTTCAAAGGCCGTGTCAATAGTTTATGGTTAGTGGCTTCCAAGACGAGTGGGAAAAACAGCCCTGACCCATCTCCATTAGAACAACACGCCCCCCTCCCCTTGGGCAGTGAGGCACCACCCCTGGTCACCGAAAAGACAAGGTAAGGATGTGCGTGCACCACCCCATTTCCCCCCATAACATCAAACAGATAAAAACAACGCAACACCATTGTTCAAACTTCTTGCCAGATTTCCAAGTGCATGTACTGTCCATTGTCAATTCTTGCAATGCAAGTGGTAGGCCCGCCCGAGGGGTGAGAGGACATGCCTCTAGCTGCGAGGGCGTAAGTTATAGTTAGCTCAGGTAACTATAACTGCAGAATTTCACTGGTTTTCTACGAGTGACATCTCAGACTAACTATAACGTCCCTGTAACCTTTTTTGTTTCAGTGAATTTCTAAGGTTTTTTAAATTCTATTTACTAACTATAACGTCTCTGTAACCTTTGTTTTTTCAGTGAATATATATATATATTATTCACCAAGAAAAGATAATAAACGTGGCACTCTCCTTGGGTGGTTAACTGGTTTATTCAAGCCACCACGGTAGTGATCAAGACCTAGTGTGGTCGAAACGCGTAGGAGGAGGAGAGTGGTGGCTTGAATAAACCAGTTAACCACCCAAGGAGAGTGCCACGTTTATTATCTTTTCTTGGTGAATAATATAGTGCGAGAACGGTCCTTATCTCGCCGTGGGCACCAGCTATATTGAGCGCCCCCGCTGAAGGACCATCTTGGTGAATTATATATATATATATATATATATATATATATATATATATATATATATATATATGTATATTCCCTCAAAAACACACTTAAAGTACAGTTATGGTTGAAAGTAAAAACAAAAAAACACTGAAAATAGCCCGTTATGGTTAGCTCTGTGTCGCAAATGGAAGCTACACAGGCCAGGTGTATAAACAGGATATCTTTATTGAGGCTTGGTTCCAGGATAGATGAGTAGAAGAAGATAGGAAGGTAAAGCGTAGCCCCACCAGGAGCAGCCTCCCTGCTGCTCAGCCTGCATTCACCAACTGACACTCCACACACACAGGCACCCAAGCATTCTATGAGGTCATCACACATTCCAGCTGAGCAGTAGGGAAGAGACCAGAAGTAGTTTATGACACATCCTCTTTCCTTAGGGAACTAAAAGCAGAAGAGTAGTACAAGAGTATAAACGTCAGAGTAGGAACATCATTATGAACACTCCAGAAGAAAAGATGGAAGAAACATTCTAGAGTATACACAAATGAAATGTACATACAAAATACCAGAACATAAGATATAAATGCATGCATGCCCCATCCCCCTCCCTTGGGGAAGAACAAGAAATTGCGAGGGCATGACTTTGGGACACGCACTGTCCCCACAACCTCCCCGTAAAAGGGTACACTCTTATGCTTGAGAGTATAACTGGGGCGCTAACTGCCCCCACAACCTACATTAAAACAAAATAAGAGCACTAACAGCTCCCACAACCTCCCCAAAAATGGGTACACCCCATGCTTGAAAATTGACTGGGGCGCTATCTGCACCCACAACTTAAAACCTCCCCAAAAATGGGTTCACTCTATGCTTGAAAATTGACTGGGGCGCTATCTGCACCCACAACTTAAAAACTGAAACGGAGCAGCACTAACCGCTCCCAAAACCTCCCCGAAAATGGCTACTCTATATGCACTTGAAAATTTAACTGGGGCACACACCGCTCCCATAACCTCCCCGTAACTGGGTAAATTCTGTACTTAATAATGGACTGGAGCACTGACCGCTCTCACCACCTCCCCGTAAGTGGGTACACTCTAAGCTTGGAAATGAAACTGTAACTGGAATAGGTGTACATGGCAGGGTACACCATACTCAACCTCCCCATAACAGGGTACTCCATAGGGTGAACATCACCCTCCAAAACTGAATAGGGGCACCAACCGCCCCCACAATCTAACACAAAAGGGAAAAACACTTCCCAATGAACAAGCACTGGGGCCCTAAACGCCCACAACCTCCTAAAAACAGAACAACTTACACCCAGAAGGAAAAAAAAAAAAACTATCAGAAGCACACCCTATACAACCACTCAAGGAGAAATACACACACCATTACACAACATGTCAAGCATTACAATAAGTAGCAAAGGAAGAAAATAAAAACAAGAAAAGTCTTATACCCCGGTGAGCGATCTCTCACCCGAGGTCCTCATCCTAAAATGCATCTCTCAGCATATAACGTTCCGCTCCTACACAGTAGACTTCAGGAGCATGGTCTTTTTCACGTGGTGACAGAATATTTACTAACAAGAACACTGTACATACCGTTAAGTAGTAGGAGAACCAACTCCCCGATGGCTCAAACGAAGTCTCTTGGATGACCAAAACTGAACACCGCAGAGCTTGAAAATGAAGAGAGAACTTGTAAAACCTTGTTGCTCCGTTACGACGATGTTCCCATTTACTTTATGGAAACTAACAACCCAAAAAAAAAAAACGTGGTTGGCAAAGCGTTTAAAAACGTGGTTGGTAAAGCTTGTGCCAGACTGGAACTGCCAGAACACTGCCAATCGCAAGATGGCGGCACGCACCGGTGACACCGCACCGGATGGCTCCCGGCATCACCGTGCTCCCCTAACGTCCAGAACAGCCAAGATCCTTGAGAGGAAGCACACGTCATAGAAGAATAGATGGAGGCAACGCAGGACGCAGGTAAAGATGCGCGTGCTGGTGCTTACAATGGGCTCGCGGCGCACATTCAAATATCACTGCTCGCGGCACCCATTCAAATGTTGCGCGAAGCATGGTAAACGGCCAACACTTGCTCAATAACTCAAAAGAGGCACTCCAAATACAATTTAGAAAAACCCAGACTGCCTGGATACAGATAATGAAGTGCTAACAAAGTCACTAGTACATTAGAACATCGCTATACAAACAGAGAAAGTCCCCCACCCGAATGAAAAAACAGGGAATAGAGAAAAATATATATAATTTTTAATTTTTCTTTTTCATGTTTTATCAAAATTCATAAAGGTGACATATAAAATAATCTAATTTCAGAATACATAAATATATGTGTCCAGTCCCACGTTCACACATTCAATACACACTAACTCACACAGTTCCTTTCATACTCATACACTCTCCACACTACAAAAGAAGATGTGATATAATTCAACATCAGGTTAGTTAACATTCATGATGTAAAGTGCATAATAGGCATCCAATAGTCAATAATAATTCAAATGTCTTCTTATGAGAGAAGGTGGAAGCAAACGGAGGCACAAGGTTGTCCAGAATGCGCGTTTCGGTGTCTAACCCAATAAGGGTCACACCTTCATCAGGGGAGTCAGATTAGAAGTGGGACACAGGAGTAGATGCGCCTGAATTTGCAGCATCTAGGTAATCCAACAGCAATAAAAAAATAGATTGAGAAGAGGCCCAACAACCGGATCCGAGTATTAGACTATATACAGCTGGACAGTGGATAAAAAGGACGGTCGTCCAAATCCACTAATAATGTAATTCAACAAGCAAAGCAATGGCTTTTGGAGTTAGTCCAATCTCCAGGAGGATAGCGTGCAATGGCACGAATTCAGCAATGTTCAGGTTACATCCAGAATGAGATATGAAACGCGGCGGCCATAGTCGTGCTGCGGCGTGCGGAGAACGGGGCTCCCGCCGAGTGCTCAGTCAGTCAAAAGAGGCACTCACCAATGTTTCCGATAAAGACGTTAGTGGCGTCGTCACTGGCTCCACCAAAGAACTTCTCAAGCACGGATTCACTAAGTGCTCGTCGCAAATAAAAGTTACACGCACAGTGACAGTTAACGGGGTTGAGAGTCAGTTTTCATGAAACAGAGTACTTTACCGCAGCTTGAAGCCTCCGTAGAACTCCACAAATGCCAGTATTGACGTCCCGCGCAGGTTAAATGGTGCCGGTTATTGTCAAAATGATGCTGCCAGTTTTCTCAATTTTCTCTTGTTGCCAGTGTTGTCAAACTAGAGCTGTCAGATTTCTCCCAATGACTGCTCAAACTGTGGTTAACAACGGCATGCACACAAGCCTTCAACTTACTTCTATTAATGTGAGATGACAGCAGGTTACACCGTAGGTTGTTTGTAGGCCGGCTGGTTTGAAGCCACACAAAGTCCTTTCATAGGGCAGTAAAAGGTCAAACGCCCGCGGTTACAAGGCATCTGGATGACCACAGGTTCCACAGTAACTGTTTGAAGACCGGTAGAAGAAGGTGAAACGCCCAGGTTGTAGGCTGTCCAGATGGTAAAGGACACTGGTGGGGCTGACCAGGGCGTTTCTTCAAGGTTTCAATGTCTTGGTTCCTTAGTTCCTTTGTACAGGGCCTTCCTTACTCAACGCGTAAGTTCTTCAAGATCGTCGCCAAAATATCCCAAATGGAAGATACACAGGCCAGGTGTATAAACAGGATATCTTTATTGAGGCTTGGTTCCAGGATAGATGAGTAGAAGAAGATAGGAAGGTAAAGCGTAGCCCCACCAGGAGCAGCCTCCCTGCTGCTCAGCCTGCATTCACCAACTGACGCTTCACACACACACAGGCACCCAAGCATTCTATGAGGTCATCACACATTCCAGCTGTGCAGTAGGGAAGAGACAAGATGTAGTTTATGACACTCTGCAATCCATAACTCGCACAACAGCCATACAAACCACAGCCACACACACCAAATGCCACATACAGAGGGAGGTTGGCTGCAGGCTTGGCCTTTGGCCAGACCCTGAGCCCTCCTGCCACAGGTGACCAACCTCCACTGGCCCTAGGTTCTGGCTGTGCTAAGCAGGCGATGGCAACAGGCTCTGCAAATTGGTTACAACCTGCTGTAAGAAATCAGAAGTATTAGTTAAGGGGGTGGTGTCTCGCCTTGACCAACCCCTTGCTGGCATACAATCCCCCACTGTGCATGGCCTTTGGCTGTGTACAGCGTGTAGATAGACACAGGGCCTAGTTTGCGGCCAGGCTGTGCGCCCGTCCCTCGCATACTGACTATGTGATGTTACAATATTAAGGGTGTTATTTTAAGTCAGACTTATTCAAAGTGTCACGACGCCAAAATATAAAAAGTGGGCCTATTGGCTTTATCAAGGGGTCAGCATATCAAAATATATAAAGCAGACCTAGCGTCTTTGCCAAAAATCACCAATAACTAAAATGTATATTTCATTAATTTACACAATGTAATGTTTAATACAAGTGATTGTCTTAAACAATGTTTGATAATGTTTTATTAAAAAAATCAACACACCAGAGTCTTTTTTTTTACATTTTCAGCTAACAAAATGTAGTCATAAAAACAACTATAAGACGGCTCTGCACTCCAGATAAAGAGCATAGAACTCCGGCTAGGTGTGCTTTCAAAATATGCCAAGCTTTCCTGAAGTCATGGATTTAACGACTTAGGAGTTCTTATTGTTTTTTAATGTTGTTGGGGAGCTGCTGCACTCCCTGCAGCCCCCACAACATTAAAAAAACATGCTTGGCGGTGCTCCTACCCCTTCTACTGGCACCAACCAGATAAATAAAATGTAAATAAAAAGCTCTTGAAGGGCATGATGGGAAGCTCCATGCTGGAGCAAAGGATAATAAATGAGTGTCTCCTGCTGCTCCTTTATTATTCATTTTTCCTCTTTTTTTTAAATAGTTAAGTGATTTTTGGGTCTCCCAGTACCCACCAAGGACACCCACATCTTTAATTTTTGTTTAGGGCCGGGGTGGGAGCCCCAGCGCACCGCTGGCTCCCTTCAAGTGGCCCCATGGGCCATGCAAGAACCAGCAACACTTTTCTTTTTTTTAACTTAAAGAAAAATAAGTAACTGGCATGCCCTGGTCCCCACCCGGGGCACCCAGTATAGTTTTTTCAGTTGGGGATGGTGGGGGGAGCCCCAGGGTTCTGCAGCTGATTTTTTAACAGCCCTTAGAACATTAGTAATTTCTTGCAATTTTGGAATTATTTCAGATGAAATGATTAGAGATCAGATAATTGTAAATGTTAGGAGCAAAAAAATCGCAAGAGCAGTTATGGATTCTAGGAAATCCTAACCTTCATGATACCATTGCCACCGCAAAGGCGTTTGAACAATCCGAAAAGTGGATGAAAACCATTGAGGATGTTAATGCTAAGGGTGATAAAAGCAACAAAACTGTTGATGAAGTTTGCGCCATAAATAACTCTGGTAACAATTCAATTAAACATCCTTTAGCTGGTAAGAGCGGTGCCAAGAGTGTAGTATGTTTTAGGTGTGGTAGTACCAACCATTGAACTTCGTTTAAGTTTTGTCCCGCCATCGGTAAGGAATGCATTAAGTGTGGTAGGTTTGGACATTTTACCAGAGCCTGTAGGGATGACAAGACAAGAACCATTAACAAAAGTAGAAATTTTCCCACTAAAAGTAGTGAAGTTTCTTGTGTGACTCCTTCCAATGAAGACCAATTACTTGAGAGAGGTATTGTTGTTTCTTTACTCAATGTATGTGCTCTCGAAGGGGAGAGTTTAAGTTCACCCAAATGTGATGTTCAATTTTTACATGAAAAATTGGAACTTATGGCCGATTCTGGGTCTCCCTGGTCGATAATTACAGAAAACTATTTCAATGATAAATTTGGTAGCACCATGCCTGCTAAGAATTTATGTCCCCCTGACATTGTAGCTCAAGGTTTTGATGGGTCCAGCATTGATTTTATGGGGTACATCGCTTCTGACATTACATTTAAGGAAAGATCTGCCTTCATTAAATTGTATGTGGCCAAGAAAGGAGTTAACGTGTTGGGCTGGAGGGACCAGTACAAGCTAGGGATCATTCTAAATCCCCTCAACAAAGAACCTGTCATGGTAATAGAAGATAGTATTGATCCTTGTGTCATGGAGAAAGAATTTCCAGAGGTATTTTCTGAAACCTTAGGAAAATTAAAAGGTTTTACCCATCTAATTAAGCTCAAGCAAGGAGCATCTCCTGTTAAACAGAAACTCCGCAATGTTCCTATTAATGTAAGGGAAGAGCTGGGAAAAGCATTAAAGGACATGTTAGATGAGGGAGTTATTGAAGAAGTTGAATCTTCTGAGTGGGTTTCCCCAATTGTTTTGGCACGAAAACCTGACAAATCTTTGAGGTTATGCATTGACCTCAGAGCCTTAAATGCCAACATTCTGATCGATTGTCACCCATTGCCTAATATAAATGAAGTGGTAAGCATGCTTGAAGGTGCCACTATATTCTCCACTCTGGACCTTAGGTCTGCGTACCATCAAATTGAACTTGCTGAGGAGTCACGCCACATGACTGCCTTCATCACACCCCATGGTCTTTTCCAATTCAAAAGGATGCCGTTTGGATTGGCGTCAGCGGCCTCTGTGTTCCAAAGGTCCATGTGTCATCTTTTTAAGAACATGCAATCATGTGTGAAGTGCTTCCAAGATGACATTCTCATTTATTCCCCGGACGTCACTACACACATGGAACATCTCAAAAATGTATGCACAATCCTAAAGGAACATGGTTTAACTCTTAAGAAGAGTAAATGCAAATTGTTTCAAGAGTCTGTTGAATATCTTGGACATACACTTTCCAAAGAAGGAGTAGTTCCTAAGAAATCCCTCGTTGATGCAATTTTAAAGGCACCGGCTCCAGATTCCAAAGACAAGCTTCTTTCTTTTTCAGGACTCAGCGAATATTATAGCAAGTTCATTATGAATTTTGCATCCAAAATGGAGCCTTTGAGGGAACTAACGAGAAAAAATGCTGAATTTCTTTGGGGAGAAAGGCAACAAGAAGCTTTTGATAGTATCAAAAGAGAAATGATAGCTGCTCCTACTTTAAAACCTTATTGTATAGGAAAAACGTGGATTATCACTGTTGACGCCAGCCTATATGGGTTGGGATGTGTATTATCACAACGTGCGGGAAGAGATGAATGGAATGTTGCATTTGCCTCTCGTACCCTTAACGTTACTGAAAGGCGTTACGCTGTGATTGAGAGAGAACTGTTGGGTTGTGTCTGGGGTGTGGAACATTTTCGAAATTACATTTGGGGTGCGCGATTTGTATTAAGGACGGATCCCAAACCTTTGGTTTCCATCTTGTCACCTGGAGGAGGTTTTAATGCCACTGCTCGCATAGCCAGATTGATGTCCAGATTACAAGAATACAGTTTTGCTGTTGAGTTTGTGCCGGGAAAAATTTATGTTACTGCAGACTGTTTGTCTAGACTTCCTTGCAATAGTGAAGATGTATGTGGAGATGAAGAAGTTGTTGCAGACATTTCTGAGGTCATAGCCTGCAAATTTAATTCTATTTCTGAGGAGATGTGGAAAAAAGCTATGAATGAAGATGACCTTTTGCGTGAAGTTATTAAATATACTAGAATTTGATGGCCCTCGAAAAATGAGGTTTCAATAGATCTTTTTCCTTTTTGGAAGGTCTCTGATGACTTAATCATAGAAGGTGACCTGATTTTTAGACAAGGTAAATGCATTCCACCTTTGTCTCTTCGTAGTCACATTTTGGCTGTAAGCCATGAGAGTCATTTGGGTATGTCTTCAATGAAAAGGCTTATCAGGTCCATTTTTTGGTGGTCTGGTATGGACAGATATGTTGATAGGATAGTGAGAGAATGTCCTGAGTGTGTGAGCAGTGAGAAAATGCTCAAATGTAATCCAGCTCCCCTTATTCCCATTCAATGGCCGGATTATCCATGGCAAAAAGTGGGTTTGGACATTGCGGGTCCTTTCAATTTTTTACCTCAGGACTGTAGGTTCGCTTTGGTTATGGTGGATTACCACTCGAAGTGGCCTGAGGTGAAACTTGTTCCTCATGCTACTTCAGAAAGTGTCATTTTATTTTTGAAAGAAGTTTTTGCTCGTGAAGGTTACCAAGAAGTTCTTATTTCTGATAATGGGGTTCAACTGAAGTCTCGTGATGTGACTGATTTCCTTTCATTTTTTAATATTCGTCATGTTACGACAGCTTTGTATGAACCTCAAGGGAATGGCCAAGTGGAAAGGTACAACAGAGTTCTCAAGCAGGACATTTTATGGGCACGCAATTTTGGTTCTCAGTGGAAGGATAAGTTGAGGGAGAAGTTGTGGTTGTACCGGATAACTCCCCATTCAACTACTGAGGTATCCCCTTTCCGCTTACTTAAGGGAAGAGAACCAGTTTCAAGGTTGTGTCCTTGGTGGTTTAAAAAAGCCTCATTGAATCATACTTCAGAAATCAACCAGGAGAATATTGTCCACAAAGTGGAGGAGAAGTAGCAGAGAAGTAAATTTTATTATGACCTCCGCATGAAAGTTAAAGTACCCCAATTTGAAGTAGGAGAATGGGTGAGAATACAAAAACCTGGTGTTTTACTCAAGGGTGAGATGAAATTTGGTAAACCCATCAAAGTTGTCAAAGTAAATCGTAACAGTATTGTTACTCAAGATGGAAAAGTTTGGAATGTCAAACGTGTTTCTAAATGTGTTGATTTATCTTCTTAATTTCCCTAAGGGGAGAAATGTGTTACATTTTATTATATTGTTGTACCCTTTCCTTATTATGTGTTCCTGGCCCTTTAATATCTTTGTATACCTTTGACTGTTGCACCTGCCTTAGTGTTTGTGGAGATTACAGTTAGAACTGGAATCTCTATTCATTCGGCTCCTGGACTTAGGCTGAGGAGTACTGTGCCCTGTCATTAAACGGCTTCTACTTTTTCATTGGGTTTCTGCTGTATTTTTATTGGAATCCCACCCTCGTCGCCAATGTGAGATCTTGCTTTCTGTCAAATTTAGTGCAATTCAGTTCAACAGTTTTTTGGCATCACAGTTCAATTTTCCATGGATAAACAAATGAGGAGAATGCTTTTTGGGACACCCTTTTTCTCAGCCCCCGCTTGATGGAGGGCACCAAAACTTTCCAAGTAATTGCTGAGGTAGATGAGACTTTTTTTGTGAAGATTCGCCAAAGTTATTAGCAAAATAAAAAATCTATTTCCTATAGTAACTAGGTTCTAACTATAACTACACAGTGGAGAGCATTTCTGTGTAATAGATATAAATATATATATTGGCAACTTACATATATGTGGAGTTACATATAGTCCGAGCCACTGAAATTATGTGGCAGGGGAAGGTCAAATTATGCAGCAAGAAAAGGAAAATATTGCGGCTTAATGCAGAACATTTTGTGATAGTATTACTTACTTATTTTCTCATTTTAACACTTGTTAGCACTGTCTGCTCATAGGTTGCACCTCATTAGTACCAGTTCAACAGCAAAATATAGAAATAAGCCACAGAAAGGTGACCTGTCAACCTTTGCAAATGGCCTTCCACTGCGCAACTACACATGTTGCTGCATATTTAGTAACTTTTGAACTGTTTGAGCTAGAAACAATTTGGTAAAATCTGCAGATTATGCAGCAGATGATGGATTTTGCAGCAAACGTATAGTTATGTGAAAAATGCCGTGGGTGGACAATCGCATAATTCCAGTGGCCTTGCATATAGAAGTATAGCACATCTATAACTTATAAGCAAACCAAAAATACTTTTCCGATGGAAACGCAGTCCTAACTATAACTACCCAGTGACGATTGGCACTGGGTTATCTATCTTTGGCATCGTTCGACGAATCGGCACAAAACTTTCCAAACAAATACACCCACTTTGATTCCTTTATGGAAATGATCCATCAACCTGGGATCAAGAAAAGGAGGGGGGAGTCATTGCAGCCAATCTTCCACCTGGCTCTGGAGGGAGGGGTGGGCAAAAGGCCTGGTTGGATCCTCAGCTGGCTGCAGAGGGGGTGGGTGCAGGGCCTTTGGCCACCTCTAGACTGCACATGTGAGCTTAACTGAATGTGGTGAGGTTAACGCAGGGTCTGATAAACATTGGGGAGGGAGACAGTGAGTGCAGTATTCCACTGGACCGCTACTATCATGTGCTTTCCTTGACATTCCTCATGATTTCTTATAAGGCCTCTCATCCACTGTGATTTTTCTAGTGGCATGCGTCATCATCTAGTCCTTGTCCAGATACGAGCAGGGTACCTGGGCGGGCTCAACCTTGAAATTCAAGGGAGGTCTTTGCTATTTTTCGGAAGGGATCTCAAAATTAAAATTCCCTCAGGGTATCCTGCATGTTTTTATTTGTTTGTTTGGACCCCCTGGCAAGGTTAAAAATGAAAGGCGATGCTTTTGGAGGAAACTATTCACTCCTGCAACTGAAGCCCGATGGTCGACCCTCTCTCCAGCTGTTGAGGGGGGAGCATGACCTGTATGGTGGAAAGGTAGCCCAGCTGCGATAGGGTAGCTGCATGCACTGTGACCAACTCTCCGCTGGGCATGGTCAAAGGCCATACACAACTGAGGTAGCCCAGCTGTGGAGGAGTGGGTGCAAAGACAGGCCAAAGGCCAGGCCCTGCCACCAACCCACCACTGCACATGCCCAAAGGCGATACACAGCAGAGGATTTGGCTCCCAGCACATGTTTAGGTGCAAAGTCTGGCTGGAGAACAGGCCCTGCGGCCAACTCTCCAGTGTGCACAGCTGAGAGACTTGTGCTGTGAAAAGGTTGCCCGCATATGGAGGTGTGGGTACAAGGCTTATTTTCTAAAATGGCATATTTTATTCCAGTGGAAAGAATTTATTCTGCATTAATACTAGCATCCTAGTGCTACAGAATATGGAAAGTTTAAGTGGATACTTTAAGTAATATTCTCTGATAGAGGTTCTCAGTCCCCTCTCCATTTTGGAAAATATTTTGCAAGTCATTGTGAATGAACCATCTGCAAACTGATGTGCAAACTGAGTGAATTAGTCTGGGATTTATGGTATATTCATACTGTTTCTTACAATCACAAGATTCTTGGAAGAAGTTAGTGTGCCTAGATGAATTATGTTGCAATAATCATAAGCGCACATCTACAGTTCATTCAACTGTTCTGTTTGAATGACTTTCATGCTTGTTTCCCATCACATCCATTACCTGTCAGTATACCTCTTCCATTAGTTAAGGAACTTGACTGGAACCCTTAAAGGGACTACATACACAAGCTATACAAGTCTTAACACATGCTAACAAATGTTATAAGAGCCAGGAAGACAGGAAAAGAGGGCCACCTCCATGCTATAAAATCGGAGATTCCATTTGGTTATCTACCACACATGTGAAATTATATGGAACCTTGTTTTATTGGTCCTTTCTCCATAACAGGCATACTAAATGCTAGTTTCAGTATGATTACTGCTGCTACCGACTATACAAGTACATCCAGAATCCCACCTCTCATTGATTAGACGAATGTATGACGTTACTACGCATACATTTACAACGCGGTATTTTACATCGCGTTCATTACAACGCAAGTCGTTACAACGACTTGCGCTGGAGGGCGTGGACTTAGAAATAGTATGATTTACTATTCCAACTCCAGTCTACGTACAGTAGGGAAGGTGTTGGAATAGTAAATCATACTATTCCTTAGGTTAGAGCGCAATCCAGCGCAAGTCGTTGTAACAACTTGCGTTGTAATGACCGCGATGTAAAGGCATTGCGATGCAATGCCCGTGTTGTGATGGATGTTTCCATAATTAGACCAGCTAAAAATGTACTCATTTGGCACAGCCTCCTACTGCAGTGACTGTAAATTCAGATTTTAAATATGAAAATGATTGATTGTAGAACTACACAAGGTACTTATAGTGTTTGATGCTGGAAAGATTATGGTGCCACTGAAGATTGGGAGCCAGCTACTCACTTGCGTGCTCCTCATTTAAACAAACAATTTCATAAATCCCATCCAGACATCCCATGAAACATGGCCTTGAGGAGTGGTTACTGTCACAATAATCAAGACTGTCAGCAGACCACCTAGGGTTACAGAGGCAAAAAGTAGAAAATATTCAGGTAATTGAGAGACTCAGAGTTTTTGGTTGCCTTAACTTACATTTTTTAGTCAAGTATTCCAGAAACAGCAGTCAAGAAGGGTTGCCATCATATCATGAGACTTCTGAAAAAGAAAATCTTGCATCTTTTTGCAAAAGTAAGTAACGTTGTGTGTGTACCATCAAATGCAGAAGAACAGGTCTTTTTTGGTTGGGGTCTTCGCTATCTCGTTGTTTCCTAATAAATAGGATTGTTGTTGTGGAGGCTGGCAGTCCAATATTCGAGGATTCCGGTTTAAATCTCTTAGTATCACTAGCATCAGAAGAACCGTCTTGTCAGATTGTTTTAGTTAGTAAATGTTAGCTCGGTTGAACTATTAAGTTTTCTTTCTTTTGGATCTGTTGTGGAGGGGATGTAGCCTTACGGCTAGAGCAGTCGACTTCGAAACTGGGGAACCGGGTTCGAGTCTCAACATCCTCTGATTCTGGAAAAATCACTTAATCTCCCCGTGCCTAACAAAAATGAAGGTGTCCATCTGTAACCAGTGGCGGCTCCCCCATAGGGACGTGGGGGCGTCACCCCACTGTTTTCTCGCAGTGCGAGAAGCAGAAACATAAAATGGTAAAACTGCCATTTTATGTTTCTGCTTCTCGCACTGCGAGAAAGCAGAAGTGCCTGGAGTGCCTGGTTGTGGGAGGGCGGGTGGGCGGTCCTGCTCGAGGGCAGGGGGGGGAGTGGCTTGCCCAATGTTGTGGGCCCTGACTGCTTGGGTCAGCCTGGGGCCGACCGAAGCAGTCATGCGCACTCTCCCTTTTCCCTATGTAGGCTGCATGCAGCCTACATAGAGAAAAGGCCTCCGATTAGGCTCCCGGCTGGGGCGCTCTCCGCTGCGCCTCACCAATCACAACGCTGCCATTGCAGCGTTGTGATTGGCTTAGGGCCCAAGGAGGGAGGCTGCCTGTGGCTGCTTCCTGTAGCGGGAAAATGTTAACGCCGGAGTCGGGACCCGGCCACTGCCAGGAGCTGAGGCGGCGCGGGACTCAGGACTCGGGAAGGTACGTTTTTTAAATTTGTAATTATAACCGATCCCCCCTCCGCCCCCGCAAGTCATGCCGCCGGCCGCAACTGCGAGATGGGGTGTCAGCTGTGGGAACGGGTGTGCCAGCAGAAGACGGTGCAAGTGTAGAATGCAAAAGAGGAAGAGCAGTGCAACAGAGTGGAACGAGGGGCAGTGTGTAGAACGGGAAGGGGTGCAACGCACGAGAGTACTGGGGCTCCCAGAAAAACATGCTAATAAGAGAGTGAGTGCGAAAGCCTGAAGTGAAAACCACCGTGCTGGCATGGGAATCCAAGAGTGAGAGGAAGCAGGAGAGTGAGCGTGCTCCGAGAAAAGCAACGTTCATTTTTTTTATTTGTATATTTGAATAATGAATGCGCAGCAATTGAAAATAAATGTCTCTCACAGGAGAATAAGTATGTTTCAATGGGAAAGCAAGCGTACTTCTAAAAACGTACCTTGCACGATAGTGTGCGCGGCCAGAATGGCAAGTGTGCCTGCAGGAGAATAGTGTGCCTCTACAAGAAAGCACATGTAATGCAGGAGCGGATAGTAAGCGTGCTTATATGAGAGCTAAATCGCCCGCAGGAGTGTGGGTTTCATATGTCATATACTCCTATTGATCTTTGCACAGATATCTTTTACGCTGTGTGGGGTACTTTACACTATTCCCGGGATCTACACTCCTTGGTGTCAGTCAAGTTCTTCAAGGCTGTCTCCTTCACACGAAGAGTCATCGGGTATGCTGTTGTTGCGAGCCTCTCTAGTGCTGCGCAGGTCTCCAGAGGGTGTCTAGTGGGCAGTTGTTTCGATCCTTCAATGCTTGTGAGTGCCGGTATAGGGGCCATCTCGTTTTGTTGTTACACTTGAATTTTTAATAGGCCGAGGCGAAGTTTACATTAGCAGGCTTGATTTGCATAATTTCGGGGTATTCCTGTTAGGCGACATTCCCCGAAATTATGCAATTGCACCATACTGCATAATTACACCGCCGTTCATTGGAAAATTATGACACGGGAGTGCAGGACAAGCAGCTGTTGTTCACAGCAATTATGTTTTTCGCTGTATTTTATAGTCTGGAAAGTGCCCTTGTATCAAAATTGACTCGAGGACGGATTATAGGTAAAATTATAGGGGTACATGATTCAGTATATTTTTCCTGAAGTTCCACGTAATTAACCAAAAGCAAAATACGTGAATTTGCACACCACAAAATTTTAAGCGCTGTGAGCACAAGATACATCATGTTCGCTGCCTTCATCAAGAGACTTCAAAAACATTGTGAGCTTTACGGGTCTGTCGAGCTTTAAGTACATTTTCTGAAAACTCACTATTCAGTACAGTCCTCAGCTTTTAGTTAGGTGTTGATGCAAGTTTATGTAGTAAAACATCTAGTCAAGAAGCCTGGCTTGATATTTTTCATATATTTATCAATTTGCATCATTCACACAACCTTCCTCCTCCCTTTTCTTGCCACCTCCAGCCCTCCCTTCCTCCCTTCTTCCTTCTTCATTCACTTTGCTCCCCTTCCCTTTCTCCCCATCCTCTTACTATTGCTTCCTTTCTTCATAATTACTATATTTGGATCCCCCTCTTTTTCAACAATTTACAGTAAATATGTGGTGTAAAACTCACCATTTGAATCCATTTTTTTCACAATTTTCTTGCGGGGGGAGAACCCCCCCCGCACCCTCCTTTTGCAGTTCGGGCTTGCTCGCTGCGCTCGCTCTCTTATTACATTAGGGAACAACATTTTTCGCCTCACCACTTTCAAAATCCACCAGCCGCCACTGTCTGTAACGAAACTGGTGCTTGTGTAAAGCGCTCTGATACCCAATGTCTCGGGTCTAGTTCGCACTATATAAAACTCTAAAAAAAAATATTAGGATTCAGACCTCAAAGAAGACAAATTGAGAGTTCCGTGGACAGAACATTCCATCAAAACCTTGACTTGTGAACCAAAAACTTGCATCTGTGTGAAAGAATATGTATTTGCATGTCAAAATCTGTTGACAAGATTTATTTTGTGAATATCTATCAGAAGAAGGTATTGCCAGTAATTGAGGAAATACCTAGGTTAGTGGTTTAGACAGAAGAAAGGAAAAATGGTAGCAAAACAAAAGGAACAAAAGGTTAGAACAAGGTTAACATTTACATTTGTTTATAGAATAATTACAGAGAAGGTTATTTAAGAGCATAGGGGAAGGACTACTGGTACTAAAAGCAAACATACTTGTAGTATTACAAAGGTTGAGATGTAATCAGTGAAGTTCTGAACGGGCAGGAAATCAAGCCTCTTACCCAAGCCTCTGTACCAGAGGTTTCCTCTGCCAGCTGTGTTTTCTCTCTATTCCCACTCCTCTTTACACTTGGAGAGTGCATTTACCATTTATAAAACTATGCTATTCTATGGAGAACAGTGAAGCACTCAGTTGGGCATGGAGTGAATTTACTACTGAAAGACATGGCATCTCTGCAATGGTAAGAGTCTTAATGTCTACTCCCTTTCACACACTGCAGGCCCTCCTCTCTCTCATACACTGCAAACTCTTCACTCTCTTACATACTTCAAACTCATCTCTCTCTTGTACTGCAGGCTCTGTCCAGACACACATACTTCAGGCCCTGTCCCCTCTCACACACTCCAAGGTCCCCCCTTCACACATGGCAGGTCTTGCTCCATCTTACATACTACAGACCCTGGTGTCTTAAATACTGCAGACCCTGTTCCTGCTTTCATACTACAGGTCTTGCTCACTCCCACACTGTGGGCCCTGTTCCTGCTTTCATACTACAGGTCTTGCTCACTCCCATACCGCGGGCCCTGTCCCTGCTTTCATACTACAGGTCTTGCTCACTCCCACACCGCGGGCCCTGTCCCTGCTTTCATGCTACAGGTCGTGCTCACTCCCACACCGGGGGCCCTGTCCCTGCTTTCATGCTATAGGTCTTGCTCACTCCCACACCGCTGGCCCTGTCCCTGCTTTCATGCTACAGGTCTTGCTCACTCCCACACCGCGGGCCCTGTCCCTGCTTTCATACTACAGGTCTTGCTCACTCCCACACAGCGGGCCCTCTTCCTGCTTTCATACTACAGGTCTTGCTCACTCCCACACCACGGGCCCTGTTCCTGCTTTCATACTACAGGTCTTGCTCACTCCCATACTGTGGGCCCTGTTCCCACTCGCACACTGCCCCTTCTTACAGGCTAGAGGCTTTGCTCCCTGTCACATACTACAGACCCCACTCATTCACATGCAGCATGCCCATGTTCCCTCTCACACACTGCCAGGAATAAACCGGGTATGGAGAGACGGGGAGTACCTGTGGGAAGAGCAGGATGAAATAGAAGTTGTGCTAGAATCCCTGGGAGACTGTGGTGGGCGGGCCTATGGCAGTTGGGGTGCCAGGAATGCTATCCTGGAAGGTCATGGGGTTGGGGATTCCAGGTCATGAGTACCACAGGTACTTTATAAACTGTTCACTTCCCTTATGAAGGTCTCTGGCTACTTATCGAGTTTTATTACCTCTTTCACTGTTGCTATAGTTCGTTCACTGTATTATCCATCTTTTATGTTTGTTGTTTTTACTTTTTGTTTCAGTTGCCACTCTTTCCTGATGTTTGGCATGACTTGCTTCTGGATTATGATTTGCTTTGGTTTGCTGTGTTTTCTTCCGTGCTTCCTCTTACCTGTTTTCCAGGATTGCTTTCAACCTGAAGCTCTCAAATTTCCGATAACGGCTTTCTCCACCTTGGCTTAGGTTCATCGCTGCCAGCCCTTCTGAAGCCAGACAGCATAACAACGAAAATCACCTTTGCTATTGCATTGATTCTGTCTGTGAACTTTAGTCATTGTTTGTTTGTTTCTCACATTTTTTGTAAAAACGCTTGACATCAGCTTGTAAGAACATTGCTGTTGGTCCTCTGAACTATGAGGGACGTACATCACACGAGACTGTGGTGCTCTGGCGGTCTCTTTTTTCTCCCATTCCCCCTTCCCTCCAGAGTTTGGTTCTGCTATCCTGGCTTAGTGATGTATGGCCAGTGCTGCACCTGGGGGAGGTGGGTGGATTGACATTAGACTCTGGTGCTCAAGTCCTGTGAACTCTGACACATACTGTAGCCTCTGCTCTTTCTCACATACTGCTTGTCCTCCTCTCTCTCACATACTGCAGGAGCTGCTCGCTCACACACTGTAGGCCATGCTTTCTCTCACACAATGCAAACCCTGCTCCATCTACCAAGCCTACTCTGTTAACACATTTATCACCAGAACTGCGTCTTCTGTTTATGACCTTATTAGGCTTTATCTTGTTCTTCTCCTCTCCTTCCTTGCCTCATTCCTTATTGCCATGAGCTGAGCAAGCACAGTCAGGTCCCTGCACTCCATGTCTAAGGGCCAGATGTACGACCATTCCATTTTGCGAGTCGCAAATTGCGACCCGCAATTTGCGACACTCAAAATGGAATATACAACAGTGTCTCAGACACTGTTTGCGATTCCTAAAGAGGTCGCAAATGATCTGCCTCATTAATATTCATGAGGCAGGGTGCAATTTGCGACCCATTGGGAATGCCAGCACTCGCAGGGATGGTGGCCTTCTGGGGTCAGCAGACCACCATGTCTGCGACTACTTTTTCAATAAAGCAGGTTTTTTTTTTTTTTTAAATGCAGCCCGTTTTCCTTAAAGGAAAAAGGAATGAATTTAAAAAAGAAAAATGAAACGTTTCAGTTTCATTTTTTCAGAGAAGACAGTGGTCCGTGGGACCACTGCCTGCTCTTAGAAAATATTTTCACATCCATTAACAAAGGGGAAGGGGTCCCATGGGGACCCCTTCCTGTTTGCGAGTGGCTTACCACCTACTTGAAGTAGATGGTAAACTGTGAGTGTTTTAAAGCAATGGTACATACCATTCTGACTCACTATTAGGAAGTGACTCCCTCGGCAGGCCCCTTCCTAATAGCGACTTGCAAACACTATTTTGCGAGTCACCGACTTGCAATATAGAATTTTTACATATCAACACCCTTTTTTGCAGTCGCAACGGGCCGATTTCCCATTTGCGACCGCAAAAAACGGTCGTACATCTGGCCCTAAGCCTCTTTCTTTGTTTACTTCTGAAAATAAAAGACCCATCAACAATACCCCCATCTTCCTCTCTTTCTGTTTTATTTGTTGTGAATATTTCTGGGCTCTTTGCAGTCTCTGTTTTGTGTGCAATGTTGCACGGTCATCTTCTCTTTTTAAATGTATGTATACAGGCAATGCAAATGTGTACAACGTGACCTGTGCACATTGCGTCGGCCTGCGCTAAGCTCCTCTCTGAATCTGTCACATAGTAACCCCACACATTTGTAACATGGGCCCACCCGGAAGTTGAACGAGCAGAGGTGTTTAAATTGCATTTATATAGTGCTTACTACCCCTGACAAGGTGATGAAATGTGTTGAAGTCTTGGCTCACCTGAGCACGGTTACTCCGACAGCACTTCACACTGTGCAGTGTAGGAAGTGGTGAAATGACTTACGTGGAGTTCTCTCCTGCATGTAGGTGTAGAAGTGCTAGGCCCCGCTTTGGTCATCTTTATGTATACCGGTACATTGGCCCACCTTCGCAACATATAGTGTCCCCGAAGAACAGTGCAAGGGGCTACTTCCTATTGTCCTGACGGGCCCACCATTTAGTCTGGGATAATGTTTTATTAATAATCACTTACCTTACCACTCCTCCTCCTCTTGAGTACAGGATGACCTCTGGAGGGAGGGAGCCTGTGGTGGATTTTGGTCACTATAGGTATTGCCTGTTGTAAAAAAATTTTTTTAAAAAGAGGAAATAGAATAGAGAATAAAGAAAAGAGATAATAATGAAAGAAGGAAAAATACATTGAATTCTGATTGAATCAGACTCCATGTTTTCCATATAATGATTCTATTTCTTATAAACTTTTGGAGGGAACAGATATTTTTGTGGACATTCCTCTCTACGACATGGCTATGGTATTCATTTTAAAAACATCACTCTTCTCCCAGCAGGGAGTATGAATATGGGGTCAGGAGAAGTCTCCAGATGTCTCTTCACTCTCCCTCTATGCCAAGGTGTTCTCTTCGTGCCATGATAAAATCCCTTTCATGTGCTTATAATGAAACAGAGGAGTGTGACTTCTCATAATGTTTCACCTGATGATCCTGATAGTTCCTTTTTGTTAATTTCTTCATCTTGTCTGTATCTTCATCCTGCTCTTCCCCAGACTTTGAGGAGTATTTGGGATTTCTTTGTGTTTCCTCTTCTCCATGGGGAAAATACATTTGCAAGGAAAAGCTGCAGCCTGTAATTTCCTTTTTGTCTTCTAATCTTCATTTACTTCCTGAGAAAGAACACCCAGGTATTAATGGAGAATAGACCCCGTTATTCCTTAGACTTTCAGTTCGTAAAGTTTCGGTTATTTCATAAATTCAAGGCCTTCTCAAAAGAGAATTAAGGATAGATCACCAGTTTATAGTTTTATGGGATGGTTCTATGTGTTGGCTGAAAGGGAGTTGGAGCATCCTGTAACCCTGGTCACTGATCGAGGACATTGCGGATTCTATGGATAAGAAAGCATGGATTCACCTAAGAAGAGCACATATACGGTTAAGTCATGCTTTGAGATCTGAGGTTTATTTTGTTCATGCCTCTTACAATCCCTGGTTCAAAACGTTCAATCATTAGCTTCAGGCATACAGGAGGGAGATGATCATAAGCCAACCTGGAAAGCAGCTGATTGCCCCAGGATGTTACTGACAACACACACTGAAAAACTGTGAGGTGTAAATTAGGAGAAACAAGGCACAGCACACCAGAACAGACCGGGCCAACACACCAACTAGGGACTGAGAACACCAAGGGAATTGAAGCGATTGAAAACTAAGGGGAGGGAACAAATTACAGGTGCGAACGAAGCGTAAGTGAAGGGCCAGTGCAAGTAATGATTGCCAGACAAGATGCACGAGTCATCATAGGTCTGCCACAGATGTCCAAGAACTAACCTCAGATGCCAGAAGAAAATAGTCCACTGATCCGTCTTCCTTCTCCTCCAGCCCTCCAAAAGAGTTTGAGTAGTGTTTCTGTCCTGAGCCTTAATAATGACACCTTTTTAAAGTCTTTTGAGAGAGGGAAAATATAATTTGAAATAGGTTGCAGAAGAAGACTAGAGTTTGCCTCCAACAGGTCCTGGTTTCAACCAAAGAACACTCCAGCTGGTGACAGCCCTCTCACTCTCTGGCTCAGTGAAAAAGGGTAATCAAAAGCCTCATTCCTGAACATACCTGGATTGTGGAGATGTTTGGAAACAGTTGGGGTCATATAGGCCTGTTTCAGGAGTAATGGTGCAAACTGGAAACAGATAAATAAGTCCTGAAAATAGTTTCAAAGGGCTATGCAATAGACGTTTGCTCGATCCCTCCAGGTTCTCATGTGACCCACACTCCTTGGGCCAGTGACCGAACGAAGAAGAAAGGTTTGGAGGACACCATGGCTGCCTTGGTGCTGCAGAAAGCTATTATCCCGGTTACATCCCAAGAGAAGGGTTTTGAATGGGGCTCAACTGTTTTCCTTTTGATGAAAACTTCAGGGAGTACAGGATGATAAGAGACCTCAAAGGGGAGAACAGATTCATTGTAAAATCTAATTTCAGGATGAACGCCTTGCAACATTTGTTTGCAAGGCATTCCATGATGTTTTTAGAGTTGAGCCTTCTCGAGCATGTCCTAGCGCATGCGTCTCGCATGCGAGAAACTGATGTTAACAAAAAGGGCTTGGAGCCCACCTGTTGCTTACCCATTTTCTGGCTTGCGTGGCACTCTTCTTTACAGCCTCGTAATTCGTCAAGGCGATACAAAAGGGGATGATGGACGGAACGTTTGAGCCAATCAAACACTCACCCCCAGTCAACTGATCTGGGTTTAATCCATCATCATTCTTTAGCTCACTCCACCACCCCAGTTCAGACATGGCCATATGCAAATCAGTCTGACCCTGTGCCTCATGGGAACAGTCCAGCCCGAACTGCCAAGCCATGTCTTCCCTGGACCGGAAACAAGCATCCTAGGACCGGTTTCTGGCATTTCAGCCGTCATCAGCCAGGCTTGCTTGAATCCAGTGGCAAAGTGAGCAAGGGACCCACGTCTGGGCATACCCCGCCAACTTAGGGCGACCAAGCGATACAAAGGGGATGATGGACGGAACGTTTGAGCCAATCAAACACTCACCCCAGTCAACTGATCTGGGTTTAATCCATCATCATTCTTTAGCTCACTCCACCACCCCAGTTCAGACATGGCCATATGCAAATCAGTCTGACCCTGTGCCTCATGGGAACAGTCCAGCCCGAACTGCCAAGCCATGTCTTCCCTGGACCGGAAACAAGCATCCTAGGACCGGTTTCTGGCATTTCAGCCGTCATCAGCCAGGCTTGCTTGAATCCAGTGGCAAAGTGAGCAAGGGACCCATGTCTGGGCATACCCCCGCCAACTTAGGGCGACCAAGCGATACAAAGGGGATGATGGACGGAACGTTTGAGCCAATCAAACACTCACCCCAGTCAACTGATCTGGGTTTAATCCATCATCATTCTTTAGCTCACTCCATCACCCCAGTTCAGACATGGCCATATGCAAATCAGTCTGACCCTGTGCCTCATGGGAACAGTCCAGCCCGAACTGCCAAGCCATGTCTTCCCTGGACCGGAAACAAGCATCCTAGGACCGGTTTCTGGCATTTCAGCCGTCATCAGCCAGGCTTGCTTGAATCCAGTGGCAAAGTGAGCAAGGGACCCACGTCTGGGCATACCCCGCCAACTTAGGGTGACCAAGCTGATACAAAGGGGATGATGGACGGAACGTTTGAGCCAATCAAACACTCACCCCCAGTCAACTGATCTGGGTTTAATCCATCATCATTCTTTAGCTCACTCCACCACCCCAGTTCAGACATGGCCATATGCAAATCAGTCTGACCCTGTGCCTCATTGGAACAGTCCAGCCCGAACTGCCAAGCCATGTCTTCCCTGGACCGAAACAAGCATCCTAGGACCGGTTTCTGGCATTTCAGCCGTCATCAGCCAGGCTTGCTTGAATCCAGTGGCAAAGTGAGCAAGGGACCCACGTCTGGGCATACCCCGCCAACTTAGGACGACCAAGTTCGATACAAAGGGGATGATGGACGGAACGTTTGAGCCAATCAAACACTCACCCCCAGTCAACTGATCTGGGTTTAATCCATCATCATTCTTTAGCTCACTCCACCACCCCAGTTCAGACATGGCCATATGCAAATCAGTCTGACCCTGGGCCTCATGGGAACAGTCCAGCCCGAACTGCCAGCCATGTCTTCCCTGGACCGGAAACAAGCATCCTAGGACCGGTTTCTGGCATTTCAGCCATCATCAGCCAGGCTTGCTTGAATCCAGTGGCAAAGTGAGCAAGGGACCACGTCTGGGCATACCCCGCCAACTTAGGGCGACCAAGCGATACAAAGGGGATGATGGACGGAACGTTTGAGCCAATCAAACACTCACCCCCAGTCAACTGATCTGGGTTTAATCCATCATCATTCTTTAGCTCACTCCACCACCCCAGTTCAGACATGGCCATATGCAAATCAGTCTGACCCTGTGCCTCATGGGAACAGTCCAGCCCGAACTGCCAAGCCATGTCTTCCCTGGACCGGAAACAAGCATCCTAGGACCGGTTTCTGGCATTTCAGCCGTCATCAGCCAGGCTTGCTTGAATCCAGTGGCAAAGTGAGCAAGGGACCCACGTCTGGGCATACCCCGCCAACTTAGGGCGACCAAGCGATACAAAGGGGATGATGGACGGAACGTTTGAGCCAATCAAACACTCACCCCCAGTCAACTGATCTGGGTTTAATCCATCATCATTCTTTAGCTCACTCCACCACCCCAGTTCAGACATGGCCATATGCAAATCAGTCTGACCCTGTGCCTCATGGGAACAGTCCAGCCCGAACTGCCAAGCCATGTCTTCCTGGACCGGAAACAAGCATCCTAGGACCGGCTTCTGGCATTTCAGCCGTCATCAGCCAGGCTTGCTTGAATCCAGTGGCAAAGTGAGCAAGGGACCCACGTCTGGGCATACCCCGCCAACTTAGGGCGACCAAAGCGATACAAGGGGATGATGGACGGAACGTTTGAGCCAATCAAACACTCACCCCAGTCAACTGATCTGGGTTTAATCCATCATCATTCTTTAGCTCACTCCACCACCCCAGTTCAGACATGGCCATATGCAAATCAGTCTGACCCTGTGCCTCATGGGAACAGTCCAGCCCGAACTGCCAAGCCATGTCTTCCCTGGACCGGAAACAAGCATCCTAGGACCGGTTTCTGGCATTTCAGCCGTCATCAGCCAGGCTTGCTTGAATCCAGTGGCAAAGTGAGCAAGGGACCCACGTCTGGGCATACCCCGCCAACTTAGGGCGACCAAGCGATACAAAAGGGGATGATGGACGGAACGTTTGAGCCAATCAAACACTCACCCCCAGTCAACTGATCTGGGTTTAATCCATCATCATTCTTTAGCTCACTCCACCACCCCAGTTCAGACATGGCCATATGCAAATCAGTCTGACCCTGTGCCTCATGGGAACAGTCCAGCCCGAACTGCCAAGCCATGTCTTCCCTGGACCGGAAACAAGCATCCTAGGACCGGTTTCTGGCATTTCAGCCATCATCAGCCAGGCTTGCTTGAATCCAGTGGCAAAGTGAGCAAGGGACCCACGTCTGGGCATACCCCCGCCAACTTAGGGCGACCAAGCGATACAAAGGGGATGATGGACGGAACGTTTGAGCCAATCAAACACTCACCCCCAGTCAACTGATCTGGGTTTAATCCATCATCATTCTTTAGCTCACTCCACCACCCCAGTTCAGACATGGCCATATGCAAATCAGTCTGACCCTGTGCCTCATGGGAACAGTCCAGCTCGAACTGCCAAGCCATGTCTTCCCTGGACCGGAAACAAGCATCCTAGGACCGGTTTCTGGCATTTCAGCCGTCATCAGCCAGGCTTGCTTGAATCCAGTGGCAAAGTGAGCAAGGGACCCAAGTCTGGGCATACCCCGCCAACTTAGGGCGACCAAAGCGATACTAAAGGGGATGATGGACAGAACGTTTGAGCCAATCAAACACTCACCCCCAGTCAACTGATCTGGGTTTAATCCATCATCATTCTTTAGCTCACTCCACCACCCCAGTTCAGACATGGCCATATGCAAATCAGTCTGACCCTGTGCCTTGCTCACTTTGCCACTGGATTCAAGCAAGCCTGGCTGATGACGGCTGGAATGCCAGAAACCGGTCCTAGGATGCTTGTTTCCGGTCCAGGGAAGACATGGCTTGGCAGTTCGGGCTGGACTGTTCCCATGAGGCACAGGGTCAAACTGATTTGCATATGGCCATGTCTGAACTGGGGTGGTGGAGTGAGCTAAAGAATGATGATGGATTAAACCCAGATCAGTTGACTGGGGGTGAGTGTTTGATTGGCTCAAACGTTCCGTCCATCATCCCTTTTGTATCGCTTTGTTCGCCCTAAGTTGGCGGGGGTATGCCCAGACGTGGGTCCCTTGCTCACTTTGCCACTGGATTCAAGCAAGCCTGGCTGATGACGGCTGGAATGCCGGAAACCGGTCCTAGGATGCTTGTTTCCGGTCCAGGAAAGACATGGCTTGGCAGTTCGGGCTGGACTGTTCCCATGAGGCACAGGGTCAAACTGATTTGCATATGGCCATGTCTGAACTGGGGTGGTGGAGTGAGCTAAAGAATGATGATGGATTAAACCCAGATCAGTTGACTGGGGGTGAGTGTTTGATTGGCTCAAACGTTCCGTCCATCATCCCCTTTGTATCGCTTGTTCGCCCTAAGTTGGCGGGGTATGCCCAGGCGTGGGTCCCTTGCTCACTTTGCCACTGGATTCAAGCAATCCTGGCTGATGACGGCTGGAATGCCAGAAACCGGTCCTAGAATGCTTGTTTCCGGTCCAGGGAAGACATGGCTTGGCAGTTCGGGCTGGACTGTTCCCATGAGGCACAGGGTCAAACTGATTTGCATATGGCCATGTCTGAACTGGGAGTGGTGGAGTGAGCTAAAGAATGATGATGGATTAAACCCAGATCAGTTGACTGGGGGTGAGTGTTTGATTGGCTCAAACGTTCCGTCCATCATCCCCTTTTGTATCGCTTTGTTCGCCCTAAGTTGGCGGGGGTATGCCCAGACGTGGGTCCCTTGCTCACTATGCCACTGGATTCAAGCAAGCCTTGCTGATGACGGCTGGAATGCCAGAAACCGGTCCTAGGATGCTTGTTTCCGGTCCAGGGAAGACATGGCTTGGCAGTTCGGGCTGGACTGTTCCCATGAGGGACAGGGTCAAACTGATTTGCATATGGCCATGTCTGAACTGGGAAGGTGGAGTGAGCTAAAGAATGATGATGGATTAAACCCAGATCAGTTGACTGGGGGTGAGTGTTTGATTGGCTCAAACGTTCCGTCCATCATCCCCTTTTGTATCGCTTTGTTCGCCCTAAGTTGGCGGGGATGCCCAGACGTGGGTCCCTTGCTCACTTTGCCACTGGATTCAAGCAAGCCTGGCTGATGACGGTTGGAATGCCAGAAACCGGTCCTAGGATGCTTGTTTCCGGTCCAGGGAAGACATGGCTTGGCAGTTCGGGCTGGACTGTTCCCATGAGGCACAGGGTCAAACTGATTTGCATATGGCCATGTCTGAACTGGGGTGGTGGAGTGAGCTAAAGAATGATGATGGATTAAACCCAGATCAGTTGACTGGGGGTGAGTGTTTGATTGGCTCAAATGTTCCGTCCATCATCCCCTTTGTATCGCTTTGTTCGCCCTAAGTTGGCGGGGTATGCCCAGACGTGGGTCCCTTGCTCACTTTGCCACTGGATTCAAGCAAGCCTGGCTGATGACGGCTGGAATGCCAGAAACCGGTCCTAGGATGCTTGTTTCCGGTCCGGGGAAGACATGGCTTGGCAGTTCGGGCTGGACTGTTCCCATGAGGCACAGGGTCAAACTGATTTGCATATGGCCATGTCTGAACTGGGGTGGTGGAGTGAGCTAAAGAATGATGATGGATTAAACCCAGATCAGTTGACTGGGGGTGAGTGTTTGATTGGCTCAAACGTTCCGTCCATCATCCCCTTTGTATCGCTTTGTTCGCCCTAAGTTGGCGGGGGTATGCCCAGACGTGGGTCCCTTGCTCACTTTGCCACTGGATTCAAGCAAGCCTGGCTGATGACGGCTGGAATGCCAGAAACCGGTCCTAGGATGCTTGTTTCCGGTCCAGGGAAGACATGGCTTGGCAGTTCGGGCTGGACTGTTCCCATGAGGCACAGGGTCAAACTGATTTGCATATGGCCATGTCTGAACTGGGGTGGTGGAGTGAGCTAAAGAATGATGATGGATTAAACCCAGATCAGTTGACTGGGGTGAGTGTTTGATTGGCTCAAACGTTCCGTCCATCATCCCCTTTGTATCGCTTTGTTCGCCCTAAGTTGGCGGGGGTATGCCCAGACGTGGGTCCCTTGCTCACTTTGCCACTGGATTCAAGCAAGCCTGGCTGATGACGGCTGGAATGCCAGAAACCGGTCCTAGGATGCATGTTTCCGGTCCAGGGAAGACATGGCTTGGCAGTTCGGGCTGGACTGTTCCCATGAGGCACAGGGTCAAACTGATTTGCATATGGCCATGTCTGAACTGGGGTGGTGGAGTGAGCTAAAGAATGATGATGGATTAAACCCAGATCAGTTGACTGGGGGTGAGTGTTTGATTGGCTCAAACGTTCCGTCCATCATCCCCTTTGTATCGCTTGTTCGCCCTAAGTTGGCGGGGGTATGCCCAGACGTGGGTCCCTTGCTCACTTTGCCACTGGATTCAAGCAAGCCTGGCTGATGACGGCTGGAATGCCAGAAACCGGTCCTAGGATGCTTGTTTCCGGTCCAGGGAAGACATGGCTTGGCAGTTCGGGCTGGACTGTTCCCATGAGGCACAGGGTCAAACTGATTTGCATATGGCCATGTCTGAACTGGGGTGGTGGAGTGAGCTAAAGAATGATGATGGATTAAACCCAGATCAGTTGACTGGGGGTGAGTGTTTGATTGGCTCAAACGTTCCGTCCATCATCCCCTTTTGTATCGCTTTGTTCGCCCTAAGTTGGCGGGGGTATGCCCAGACGTGGGTCCCTTGCTCACTTTGCCACTGGATTCAAGCAAGCCTGGCTGATGACGGCTGGAATGCCAGAATCCTGTCCTAGGATGCTTGTTTCCGGTGCAGGGAAGACATGGCTTGGCAGTTCGGGCTGGACTGTTCCCATGAGGCACAGGGTCAAACTGATTTGCATATGGCACATGTCTGAACTGGGGTGGTGGAGTGAGCTAAAGAATGATGATGGATTAAACCCAGATCAGTTGACTGGGGCTGAGTGTTTGATTGGCTCAAACGTTCCGTCCATCATCCCCTTTTGTATCGCTTTGTTCGCCCTAAGTTGGCGGGGGTATGCCCAGACGTGGGTCCCTTGCTCACTTTGCCACTGGATTCAAGCAAGCCTGGCTGATGACGGCTGGAATGCCAGAAACCGGTCCTAGGATGCTTGTTTCCGGTCCAGGGAAGACATGGCTTGGCAGTTCGGGCTGGACTGTTCCCATGAGGCACAGGGTCAAACTGATTTGCATATGGCCATGTCTGAACTGGGGTGGTGGAGTGAGCTAAAGAATGATGATGGATTAAACCCAGATCAGTTGACTGGGGGTGAGTGTTTGATTGGCTCAAACGTTCCGTCCATCATCCCCTTTTGTATCGCTTTGTTCGCCCTAAGTTGGCGGGGGTATGCCCAGACGTGGGTCCCTTGCTCACTTTGCCACTGGATTCAAGCAAGCCTGGCTGATGATGGCTGGAATGCCAGAAACCGGTCCTAGGATGCTTGTTTCCGGTCCAGGGAAGACATGGCTTGGCAGTTCGGGCTGGACTGTTCCCATGAGGCACAGGGTCAAACTGATTTGCATATGGCCATGTCTGAACTGGGGTGGTGGAGTGAGCTAAAGAATGATGATGGATTAAACCCAGATCAGTTGACTGGGGGTGAGTGTTTGATTGGCTCAAACGTTCCGTCCATCATCCCCTTTTGTATCGCTTTGTTCGCCCTAAGTTGGCGGGGGTATGCCCAGACGTGGGTCCCTTGCTCACTTTGCCACTGGATTCAAGCAAGCCTGGCTGATGATGGCTGGAATGCCAGAAACCGGTCCTAGGATGCTTGTTTCCGGTCCAGGGAAGACATGGCTTGGCAGTTCGGGCTGGACTGTTCCCATGAGGCACAGGGTCAAACTTATTTGCATATGGCAATGTCTGAACTGGGGTGGTGGAGTGAGCTAAAGAATGATGATGGATTAAACCCAGATCAGTTGACTGGGGGTGAGTGTTTGATTGGCTCAAACGTTCCGTCCATCATCCCCTTTTGTATCGCTTTGTTCGCCCTAAGTTGGCGGGGTATGCCCAGACGTGGGTCCCTTGCTCACTTTGCCACTGGATTCAAGCAAGCCTGGCTGATGACGGCTGGAATGCCAGAAACCGGTCCTAGGATGCTTGTTTCCGGTCCAGGGAAGACATGGCTTGGCAGTTCGGGCTGGACTGTTCCCATGAGGCACAGGGTCAAACTGATTTGCATATGGCCATGTCTGAACTGGGGTGGTGGAGTGAGCTAAAGAATGATGATGGATTAAACCCAGATCAGTTGACTGGGGGTGAGTGTTTGATTGGCTCAAACGTTCCGTCCATCATCCCCTTTTGTATCGCTTTGTTCGCTCCTAAGTTGGCGGGGGTATGCCCAGACGTGGGTCCCTTGCTCACTTTGCCACTGGATTCAAGCAAGCCTGGCTGATGACGGCTGGAATGCCAGAAACCGGTCCTAGGATGCTTGTTTCCGGTCCAGGGAAGACATGGCTTGGCAGTTCGGGCTGGACTGTTCCCATGAGGCACAGGGTCAAACTGATTTGCATATGGCCATGTCTGAACTGGGGTGGTGGAGTGAGCTAAAGAATGATGATGGATTAAACCCAGATCAGTTGACTGGGGGTGAGTGTTTGATTGGCTCAAACGTTCCGTCCATCATCCCCTTTTGTATCGCTTTGTTCGCCCTAAGTTGGCGGGGGTATGCCCAGACGTGGGTCCCTTGCTCACTAGCAAATAATGTAAATTGAACGAAAGTA